>JAFBJZ010000423.1:385000-985000 GCA_016785225.1 Psettodes erumei
CAAAATCGTCACTCTTCCCAGGTGGACAGAAGCACCTTTATTCAAATATAACACTGTTTAGTTCCACGGTAGGTCAGTGGCACCAGAAACCTAAAGACTGTTTCTTTTGTGTCATTTAGTTTTTTGTTGTTATGTCAAAAGGATTTGATGCAGTACTGGAAGCCCTGGGTGCATGTTCAGCCAGCAGAAATAATTGACTTATTTCAAAACACGCACATCTGATATTTCCAGTGCATTTCTTTTCAGGAAACTGTGATCTGATTTTGACTTGATGTAATGTATTTATCGACTCAGAAATTAATATAAAGGAGAGGTTATGGTGTTATTAGAGTAGAAGTTTTGATCTCAGAGCAGCAGCTTCCTTTAGTTTATATGCTACGTAGTAATGCATTTGTGGAACGAAATATATATATATATATATATATATATATAAAAAAATGCTACACTGCTTGAAAGTTGTCACATGTTTGTGCTTGAAAAAGCTTTGACAAGTTTGCATCGTGAGAACGACGCTGGGAATCTTCGGGAATTGTGGCCATTTCGGCCTGTCGAGCAGGACGAGCTGTCTCTCTGATATGAAACAGCTTTTTAAAATTTTTTTGTGGTTATCTTGTCGTATGAGGGTTCGTGAAAAAAGTCTTGACACCTGATCCACTTGAGCTCCACCGCTTCGGTTCAAACGTGTTTTTTTTTTTTTTCCTGCATGAGTATGAAGGCAGATGACTAAATCTCACACACAGCGGAGGGATTTACCAAGTAGTTTATTCAGCTTTATAGAGATGTACATTTCCTCGAGGTGACGACTCCTCCACGGTTGCGACTCTTCAACTTTTTCGTGAGCAGCAACAAGCACTTCAACATGGGAGCGTAACAATGGAAACCGCAAAGTCGCTCACCTCTGCACAAGGAAATTCAGACTTCAAGGCGCTATCAAGAGTATTCAATAATAAACTGATTACTACAACTCACCAAATACCCTGCTGAAATACTCTACTCTCCACTGAGGACTGTGGGGGTTGTTAGGCCACACCACCCATTTAAATCCATTCAAATTGTGTTTGCTTGCTGATGTCGTATTAACGGAGTAATATTTTCATCACATGCTTTTTTTTGTATTCTTTCTGAATTTTCACTGTAATGTGAGGCAGCATTTTAAAGGGAAGTAAAAAAAGAACAAAACAACTTTGGCCAGGGTGTTTGGAAGGTACCCAAAATAATTTCTATTTATGGGAAATGCTGTGTGTGTGTGTGTGTGTGTGTGTGTGTCCACATAACACGAGTGTTTCTCACATGACTGATAGCAGCGGCGTAAGAGCCGTATCAGGCTGATGATATGGAGCTGGAACATGTTTATCAGTGTGACAGTTTATGTACACACACACACACACACACACACACACACACAGAGCAGATTAGAACAGTAGCACAACATTACACCACCCTCTGCTTATCAAGCTCTGCGAATGCATTGAAAAATCGCCTGTGTTTAGTGTTTTCGGAGGTGTGTGGTGGTGGTGGTGGTGGTGGGTGGTGGGGGGGGTACGACGGTGCTCTAATTGTGGGAGCTGTTAACGTAGGTGTCATACTGTAACCGCACCGCTACGCTGGCGTAACGCTCGTGCAAGTGCTGATGATGTTCCTTCCTGTTTGCACAGAGACGAGGGGCCATCTCCTACGACAGCTCTGACCAGACGGCGCTGTACATTCGTATGCTAGGTAAGTCCTTCCCCACTCTTACTGCTGCACACACACACACACACACACACACACACACACACACATTCACCAGACACACACACTCCCCAGACGTCGGTAGGTTTATCTCCTCCGTGATTACGTCCATTTCTAATACACAATGGCTTAGAAAAAAAAAGAGAATAATAAAGTAGTGAGATGGAAAATGGATGAACCAGAAATGGAGATGATGGGGGGGGTGTAGAGATTATGAAGAGTCCATTCAATCCCTGGCCTTTAGGAAATCTCTCAATCACTATAGGTTTAGATTGTCCGTATATGGAGTTAATGTCCTTGAAGTTTGATCAGATTGTTAATAGCGCATTTGAACCCTAAACGGGCCAGAGGCCTACTGGCGGTGTGTGTTTTTTTGCATGTGCGTACATCTGTCCATGCGCACGTGATGCATGTGTATATGTCCATTTGCCCGACGAGCAGCCGCAAGCGGGATAAGCAGTTTAGAAAATGGATAGGAGCGGCTCATAGCTGGGCGCGGCAGATGGAGGCAGGCGCATCCAGAAAGCAGCCGGATCAGCCTCGGCCTCTTAATCAATAAGGTTATTGGGGGATAATGGCGCCTGGTTATGCTCCCTGAAAGTCGGTGGAGCGCGTGCAGATGTGCACGCAACTTTTTTTTTTTTTTTTTTTTTTTTACCACCCTAATTAAAAGATCCGGCGCTGTTGGCTGGGGGGTGAACCGCAACAAAAGGGAGAAGGTAGAATTGCTCCCGGTGTCGCCCTGTCAGTGTGGATCATAGATATCAGATTGCTGCTGTGAAGCGTAGTGAGTAGGCAGGGAGCGTTAAACAGTTTAGGGCTTACCGAGTGTCTGTGTCGAAATCCTGTTTACTTCCGCGTAATTTTGCTGTACTTTTGCTCCTCTCCGGCTTTCAAATAGCCCCGGGTCGACCGCTGCCACGTGCCTCCAGTCACAGTAACAGCAATTCATTGAGCCGACTGAAGGAGCTTTAGCTTTTTTTTAATCACTTTACTTGGCTAAGTATGATGGCAGTGTCGTACGTCACCCGCACAGAGCATCTGTCTCTGTAGATTTTATATTAAATTGAGTGTGAGCAGAGGCACGCTAATGCAGACTGGTGTTTGCGCGGGCCAGGGTTCAGTCCGCCAAGTTAATGCTGATGCGCTTTCAAATTGCAGGACTCGGAGCTCTCACCGCATCAGTTATAATGACATGACCTACATCCACCCCAGAGCGCCGGCGCTAATGCACCGCAGGGGGAAACATGGACCCTGTGACTCTTAAAACACACTAATCACACAAGCGCGCGCGTGCTGAGCCCCAGCACATGCATCTGCAGATGTGACAGATGCATGGTGGCTCACACACACACACACACACACACACACTTGGTGCCCAAGAGTGCATGAATTCAGTAGATAATATGTATTTTTAGTCATAATTTAATTTTGCACGTGAAATGTCACTGATACGGATTCACTCTCCACATTCGTACCAACTACTTTATAAGCAGCTTTTCAAAAAAAAAAAAAATAATGTCGAGCATCGTGATTCCTTGAATTGTAATCCCGAGTTTTTGGTATTTTGATAGGAGCTTGCGTAGTATTCAAACAGCTGTTTGCAAGTAAGTAACGCGCTGGTTGGGGGATCACACCTGCGTGACTGCTTTCAACTTAATCCCCATGCGCACGCGACGCCGTCGGAAGCGCCGAAGCTGGCAAACGTACCATTGCACCGTTTAGCGCCTTGACCAGTGCACTGCCGTGTGGAGCGTTGCCCGGAACGACGCACCAGCATTTTACTGCATCGGCGTCGTAGCGCCATCCCGTCACCTCACTGCGCTCCCCCTGCTCCCGACGGCAGTCTGCAAGCAGGCCTGGCCGCCGTCTGGCCCGCCCCCCGTTCCTCTGCCTGACTAATAAAGCCAGTCATAGATGGACTACAGATCACTGTCAGTGGCTCTGAGTACTAATAGTAGAGCAGACTGTCCTGACATGGCATGGCATGCTCAGCTGTTTGATCGACTCGTCTGCCCGTTGAATTTTCTCTCTTCCGGGACATGGGGGTGCGACTGTGCCCGCACATGGATAGTGTGCGGACGGACTTGGGTCAAATAGTGTTTACAGAATCACATCTTTTGCTCACGTCCGTTTGCTTGGCGTCGGGTTTTACCACACCATAATCGATAGAAGGGGCGAAGCCCTGCTTCGCTCTCAATGCTTAGATTAATTCTTATGAAAAGCTGGAATACAGTAAAACAGGTATCCATCACCAGATTGACCCTGTCGCTCTAACAAAGGTCCAAGATTGATTATCTTCTTCCAATTCATCTGCGACAGTTGAGGCTTGGACACAGATCACAGGGTTAATACTCATAGAATATGCTTCTGTTGATTTCTACCAAAATCAGCCTTTATTTTGTTTTCAAAATGACAGGTCTCTCCCACTTTTTACCAAGCTGGACAGTAGTTAGTGAGTAAAGATTTATTTCTGTGGTATTTATCAAAACAGAAGCTACAGAGCTCTTAACAAGAAGCATGTTGTGCAAAATATGAAAGGGGCAGGGTAGTAAAGCACAAATGTGACGAAATACATGATATCAAATAAAGTGAGGAAAACATTAGTGTAAATGTTCATCACTCTATATCTGTTGCCAGAAAACGGAATCACCTTCAGCTACTTTAAGAGTTTGAAAGATTATCATCTGGAACAGAGACTTGATTGTGAAGGGACACTCTGTTCATTGTGCTGTGGTAAAGCCCGTCCCTGTGGCGCTCGAGCAAGATAAATCCAAGTATATGATGCGAAAAAACAAACAAACAAAAAAAAGATCGTAAATACTACTTGGCCTAGCACAAGCTTTTTTTTTTTTTTTATCCCCAAGCAGCATGAATCTTGAGGAAATAAGTGCTGATTTCTTCTAGGAGATGTGAGAGTGAGAAGTCAGGTTGGATTTGAACCGGAACGAAGGAGCTCCCACCCGTACCTGTGCATCGACTTCCGAACTCTTCACAGTGAGTATGAGCCGCAGCCGCTCGCCTCGACTCTCCACACGCACACACACACACACACACACACACACACAGCGAGATTGAAAGGTGTTTGTTCACTGATTTCATACAGTATTTCACATGTTGATAAAGACCAAGGTGTGGCTTTGAGTAAGCCTTGTGAGAGAGGCTTTTTTTTTTAATCAAAGCTCTGTGAATAGGAGCGCGATAAAATAACCACCTTCATACTCACTGAGACCTTTTTCAGGAAACATCAAACGGTTACAAAGAAGCCGTCTCTGTATGTGTGTGACATTTTCACCAAAAAAAAAAAAAGTAATCCTACCTCGCGCTGACGTGTTTCCGGATTGCAGCCGCCGTTTATTCAGACACAGTGCTTTGTGTGTGTGTGTGTGTGTGTGTGAGACCACTGACAAAGCATGTCTGCTGTGTGATTCCAGACGAAAGGCTTACGAGTGGGCGGCTGTGTCAGCAAGCGACTGTTTGTATATCGCTGCGTTTGGTGTCAGATCCCCGTCGGGCTCGTGCGACCCGGACGGCTCGACGAGCCCTAATGAGCCTTTGAAATAAACATGCGGTCCGCGGGTTGCCTTTCTCAAACGTCGCATCTTTTGTAAAATATTCATGTGCAGCACGGTTGGGCTGCGGGTCGGGCGGCGCGGCGGGCGGCGGCGCTCCGGAGCGGAGGGTCCACAGACTGCTCAGCTTCCAGAGGTACCTGCACTCGTCCCGCCTGCTGCGAGGAGTCCCCCAGCAGATCCCCCTCCACATCCTCGATGGAGACTACACTGGACAGGCCAGAGTACGACGCCCGCCTCCACGTGATGAGACTTTTTGTTGACTGCTTTGCTGAGACCTGGCGTCACTAACTCTCCACGTCTCTTTGTCCCTCTCTTTGTAGTGCATGCTGGAAAAAGTGGGGAACTGGAATTTTGACATTTTCCTCTTCGACAGGTTGACAAACGGTTGGTAAAATGTGACTCGAAATACTGTCCAGAAGTTGTTTTTTTTTATAAAGTCGTGAAAACAGAAGTAATGCAGCGATGACAGGGGGATCCAGCATCATCTCAGCTCCAGAGCCGAAGTGTTACCAATGGTGCCATCTGTTGGATGGCCCACACTGTCATAGGATCACTACATTTTACTTAGTGAAGGCAAAAACATCTTTTTTTCACGCAGATTTGGGTCTTGTTGAAGGGGACTTGTGGTATCTACTGCAGCGGCGTTTGACAAACAATTCAGCAGCTTTACACCAAAAGTTTTGGTGACCGGCCTGAAAAATCAGAAGCTTCTTTCTACGCTCCCTTCATTTCGAAACGCGGGCTTGACATTCTCTCAGGGAGAACGTTAAAAGGGATTTCTGTTGGCGTGTGTTCCGACAGCAGCCTCAATATGATCAGAATGTGCAGCCAGCCACGGGATGTTTTCTGCCGTGTACCTGCCTCGACGTGTTTGTCAGTGAACCTCAAAAACGAGAGGAAAGACGCTGCAGTAAAAGCCCAGCGCTCACCCTGACCTGCCCTCTCGTGCAGGGAACGGCCTGATCACCCTGACCTTCCACCTGCTGAACCAGTACGGCCTGGTGGAGCTCTTCCAGCTGGACATGGTCAAACTCTGGCGGTTCCTGGTCATGGTTCAGGAGGACTACCACAGCGACAACCCCTACCACAACGCGGTCCACGCCGCAGATGTCACACAGGCCATGTACTGCTACCTGCAGGAACCCAAGGTGAGGCATGCAGACAAGGCGTTTGTGTTCCTTTCGCCCTGAGAAACCACCTCTTTGACCCTTTTGTTCTTAATATATTGCTTTCTTGTCGTGCTGTTGCGCGTGCAGCTTGCAAAGTCTCTGACCTCCTATGACATTGTGCTGGGACTGATAGCGGCCGTCACTCATGACCTGGACCATCCTGGGGTCAACCAGCCTTTCCTCATCAAGACTGACCACTATCTAGCTACACTCTACAGGGTAAGATCCTCATAGCGGTCGCTAACCTGCTCATCGGAACCTGCTCATGAATGCGTGCACAATTTCTCCTCTCGAACTCGCAGAATACCTCAGTTCTGGAAAACCACCACTGGAAGTCGGCAGTGGGCCTGCTCAGAGAGACTGGGCTGTTCTCCCATCTGCCTGCTGAGGATAGGTCAGTCTGCTTTTCTTCTTAGCTGTATAGAGCAGATGCCACAGTCCTGCGCTAATGAAATAACTAATTATTCTACTTCCTGACCCCTCAGCCTGAACATGGAGAGGGAGTTGGGCTCCTTAATCCTGGCCACGGACATCAGCAGACAGAACGAGTACTTGTCCAGGTTTCGCATGCACCTGGACCAGGACAGCCTGTGCTTGAGCAACGCCGGCCACCGACACTTCATCCTGCAGGTCTGCGCCTGAACGGGTGCTAACATCTGCGTCTTCTGCGTTCTTCTCTTAACTCTGTTTCCATTCTGTGCAGATGGCTCTGAAGTGTGCGGACATCTGCAACCCCTGCAGACCCTGGGAGCTGAGCAAACAGTGGAGCGAGAAAGTGACGGAGGAGTTCTTCCAGCAAGGTTATCTGTCATATCTGCTACTTTTATAATTCACTGTTCATTCTGGGTTTATTCTCTGTAATTCCATAACAGCAGAAGGCATGTGGAACGTAGCTCATTCATTAATAACATGTATTGCATTTCATTATGTTCCTGTAGGAGACATAGAGAAGAAGCACAAACTTGAAGTCAGCCCACTTTGTGACAGAGAGGCGAACACAGTTGGCAACATTCAAATCGGTAGCTGCGTTGTGTGTTTGTTGTATACGCCTTTCACTCTTACACTGTACTCAATGTTGCGCCTTAATCGGCATCTGCTGCCTCTTCTCCCGCCGCAGGCTTCATGACGTACGTGGCGGAGCCGCTGTTCGCAGAGTGGGCTCGTTTCTCCGACACGCGTCTGTCTCAGACCATGCTGGGCCACATGGGGCTGAACAAGGCCAGCTGGGGCAGCCTGCAGCAGGAACAAAGCTCCGCCTCCGAGGAGGCCGAAACCGGCGCGGCCGGCGGCGACGCGGGAGACGCCGCCGCCCGGAGAGACGCCGGCGCGGCTGCGGCCGACGGAGGAACCAGCTCCAAAGAAATACCTCAGGGAAACGGAGAATCCTGACACTCCTCGCGTGCCCTTTTCACCTCAACCTCCTGACCCCTGACCCCCGGCCTCGAGGCCTCACCACACACTGGGGGCCGGGTGGGGCATCCAATGGCCTGCAGCCTTGCAGCTGCCCCACCTGATCCTAACACCTTGTTTATGTTTTGTTGCTTTTGCCTCCCATCTTGATAAACCACTGATTTTATTTAATTTATTTAATTTTTAATTCCTCTTTTTGGCATAGAGCAATACATAGATACCTCATTTGGCTACTGCTGTATTTTCTGTTAATTTGCTTTTGTTTTATTTATTTGTCCACTGTAGTTTTGGCATTACTGACTGAACACACACACCTTTTTTTTCCTTGCGATGGTGAACCTTAAGGAGAAAGCAGTATGAGAACTGAAGAAGACATTTTCCTGGTATTTTGAAGTGCCATTTTGAAAACAAAGATTTGAAGAATGATCTGAGCTGAATTGACTGAGACAACTGGAGATTTCGGACACGAGACCCTCCTAAGACTTTAGAGTAATGCCGTGTTGCATTTGTGTTGAAGATTCTTCCTCATGGAAAAAAAAAAAAAGAAAAAAAAAAAAATGTGACAAGCCCAGTCCTTTTGCTGCCTCTACGAAGACTGTTTACGCATCTCCTCGTTTGTCGTTTCTTTCCCTTGGAACTGAAGAGAATCACGTCGGCTCCACGGTTTGCCTTCGAAGCGCAGATGTGAAGAACCACTCGTCTGAACTGTCGCCCCACTGTTGAAGCCATGAGCAGAATCTCATTCCAAACGCACCAGATGCCATAAGTTAACTCCATCAGTGCTCCAAACGTGTTCTTGCACTCCCGTCGCAGCTTCGTCTCCACGACATCTCCAAGACACCCCGCGGAGTGTGTTGCGCGAGTCCGCCTCTTTTTCTGACGACGTTCCCGAAACCTTCCAGCTCTGGTTGAACTCGGGGAGGACGGGGGACAAGTCCCCCTCCCCCCCGGGCCGCAGATCAGTTACTCAACGCGCACGTATCTAACATCTGGATCTCCACTCGAAGCAACTCGACTCGCTCAGGGTTTTGCCAGTCTCTTATCAAGAGGGAGAGGGAGGGGGTGGAGGCGACTGCAGGCAACGCAAGGTGGTTGTTGTTTGGGGTTATTTTCCTCCCTGGCTCGGATCTACTGAAGGAGACTCTTCCTCTCCGCAGAATGTCTCTCACAGCCACATGCAACCTAAAGGACTGCTCGATTGATGCCTTATAACTATGCACAAACTATGCTAAGTGACCAAACCAACTCCTGTTCCCATCAAGTGCATGGTGTGCTTGTCTTTGAATGCACTGTCCAATCCCTTTGCCTTTTTTTGTTGTTGTGAGGAACAACTCCAGCTGTCCTTTTTTTTTTTTTCCTCCTTCCCTTTTTTTTTTGTACGGAAACAAAAATGGTCGAGTGACTTTGAACATTCCATTTCTTCGTGTTTGGTTTGTCTACTTTGATTCTGTATAGTGGCACAAATTGTGTTTGTGTTTCGACATTTTGAAAGATAACAGGTGCTTTTCTTACTTTAGCTGATTTGTATTTTGCTGTAAGTGCTGTAAGACTGTTGATAAAACTGTTTACAATTTGTTGCGACAGCCATTTTTGGGGAAGACTTCAGTGTCGAGCCAGATTTTGTAAGAGCTTTGCTGTATTGACCTTTTTGATACATGCCTGTTGCAGTTCAAATTTGAATAATAAAACCTGTTGTTGACAAATACTTGACTTTCACGGCAATCGCTCGATTGTGTAACTATACTGCGAGCTAATGACGTTCGGGAACGGGTCGGCCACCGATAGCAGGGTTGGCGTTTGGATTCCCAGCTCCTCCGGTCCACGTGTTGAACCACAAAATTGCCTTGGTGTGCGTGTGTGTGTGGGTGTAAAGTGCTTAAGGTAAGTAGTTAAGACGGGAAAAGTGCAATAGAAATTTGACGGTGCATTTCATGTCACAATTACTTTCCGGCTTAAGTCATGTGAAGTTACAAAGTCCTCACTATTTGATTGATTTGCATCACTCATAAATAGGGCAAGTGACTTTCATAAGAAGGTCAAACTTAAACTGTACACATGTCACAAGTCAGGCAGACCATAAACTTTTATTAGGGATTTGACAATTCAAGTTAATAATTTTCATAGGAGACAACTCTATACGAAATTCGGAATAATTTTCGATCACTCAACTACGGGCACGTCCAGTCCACCATCCCTTATTTAAAATAGAAAAAAAAACAGGAGAGGGAGTTGACTTGAAGTAGCAACTACACTGATATAAATAGTGGTCAGAACTGGTAACAGTGTGCGTTCGCTCACTTTGAACAAAAATACTGGCTCAAAACCTCACGGCTCGGAGGACACGCCACCGCGTGTGTCACATTTCCAAGCTGAGCCATGAAAACGTGCCGATTACTGGCATGAACACATGATTTCTACCTTTGCGATACTGATAACAGTGGGTACCTTAGGACCCGAGACTTCTGTTTAAACAAGCAAAAAAATATTTTTCCAAGTCGGCTACGACAATGCAGTATTTATTTAGTGTTGATGTCGAACTGCGAGTCGAGGCTCTGGGAAAGGTTCGAGTGTTTTGCAATAAGAGGCAAATCTTATCGAAAAGAGGTACTGATAAGGAAACAAAACACTGCACATGTACCCACACCGTCAATAACCCAGAAATATGAACTTTGCTTAACAGTTACCTTTTCCTCACCCTTTAAGCATTGCGGGAAACAAGGGGGAAATGAGGAAAAGGTAGAGGAAGAGGTAACATCTGGCTGTTAAAGGCAGATTATTGCAGAAGCGCAGATGGAATGTCTTTGGCTCTTAAAAGTGGAACGTTTAGAAATGAACTAAAACTGGGATGCATATGTCTGAACTAGCAAAAGACATACAGGCCGCGGCAAGACTGGCAACTTAGACAGGCTCAACACAAATTTTAAAAAATAACGGATTGAATCTAGGGTATAATTAACTGTGTTAAAACAAAACCGTCTACTTAAACGGTGACATAAATACACGGACCCCGACCATAAATTAGTCTACAAGTCAGAATATATATATATATATATATATATGTATATATATACACACAAACAACACATCACGACATCCCACAAGTAAGAAAGTGCTCCCTTTCTCCCTGTGGTAGAAGAACTCTTTAGCTTTCACAGATCCAAGACTGCTCAGCTACGCCATGTGCAACGAGTTCCTACTAAAAGACTGAACGATCGTTCTAATGACACGAGCGGCTTCTGCAGTGTTGCTCCGACGTGCACGCGTCACTTCTTATGCCTCGCGCCACTTTCTCTCAGGACTGTGACGAATTTCAACCCCTCGACGGGGAAAAACGAAAGACATTCAGTCCAACAAACAGACGAACAACAGCCGGTTGTAAAACAGAAAGCTAATATTATAAGTTATAAAAGTGCAAAGGGCAGATGGTCGGGATGAGCATCGGATGCAACACTTGTGAGATGACTGGCACTTGGAGCAACCGAACATCTGAGTCCGGGCAGAATCGTTTGTCCTTCCGCAGAGACGGTGGATATTCAAAATGTCGATACGGCACTTCGGGCTCAGAATCACCTGCTCAGAGCAACTTCCTTTTCCCAGTCGGTTTCAACATGTGCTGCCCGAACTGTGGAAAACAGTGAAAGAACATGTGAGAACAGACCTTAAGTTTTACCTGTAAATGTTACACTCTGTGCAGATTAGTATCTTCGACCAGATGACAGTCAGGTCTGTGGCTTTTCTTAGATAATAAATTTTTTTTTGTCTCAATAGAAGATGCAACGAAAACAGTCAAGCATCTCTCACCAAGGGAGTTTCGGATCGAGGAGTCACGTCCGGAACCGGAGGTTTGAAGTCTTCCGTGTCTTCGTGTACGCTGTCGTGTCGATAGCGGTGGGCGAACTTGCGTTTCAGGGCCTCAGCGATGAGAGCCGCGGCATCCACAGGCTCGCCCGGCTTTCCTTTGGTATCACCTTCAGCTGGACGGCTGCGAAAGCGTACGGGCAATGAGGCGATGATTACACAGTCTAAACGCTAGTACTTGAGTACTTGTGCTGTGCGTCCAAAGTCGAGGCCCACCTTTTGACTGACCGCAACTTGACTTTGCTCATGTCCTTCAGGACATCCAGCATGTTGGGGATTTCTGCCGCCCTCGAATCCAAAACTGTCTGCCCGTCTGTCTTCTTCCCTCTGCGCTCCTTGATCAAATCGATGGCTGAAACTGACCGCTGGAGACTCGGGGGTGGTGGTGGTGGTGGTGGAGGAGGAGGAGGGGGTGGCGGAGGGGGAGGCGGGGCGCCGCAGGGTGGAGGGGGAGGAGGAAGGGGTGCCCCTGTCGTAGCAGCTAAAGTCAAGACAAAGAAAAGAGGAATAACACAGTCATGTAATATGTGAAATTCTGCTGCCATCTAGTGAATTATTGTATTACTACACTTGTGGTAAAACTCACTATTTTCATTTAATTTTCCCGTCATTTTCCTTGCTTTCTTTCCTTTCCCTTCTTCATCACTGATTGTCCCTCCTCATTAAGCTGATTGAAGTCACCTGGTCATTCCTATTTAAAGATCGCAGCCCCTTTCACTCACCCTTTGTTCTACTCAGCTGCACGGGTTGGCAGTGCTGGTAAGAGCTTCTTTAACTATCCCATCTTTAGTTGTTACACACGTTGTTTTAAGTTTTAGAGTTTCAGAGCCTGCCCCCCCATGTGTAATAATTAACTTTTGAAGTTCATACTAGTTCAAAGAATAAACCTTTGGAGCTTGAAAAATACCAAAGTTTCCCGTGGCTTTTTTTTTTTTTGGCATTCTGGTCGATGCCCCATCACGATAGTTACCCTTTCCTCTGAGCCTGAATCTAACAACAGTGAGACAGAGTCTGTCAGTGCATTCATGCAACAGGGAGGGAGCCAAGTGTATGTTTTGTTGTGTTGGCAGATACCTGACTGTGTGTTCTTTTCCTGAGCCAGTACGATTTGTGCTATCTGAGCTCTGAGTTTGGCAAGTTCTGTCTCCAGAGCGCTGATCTTCTGAATGGCCTCGTCGTTGGCAGTTGTTGGCTCCTGGGGGTCTGACGCCCCCTCGTACAGGCTGGGCAGTGACCTGCGGCGGATTAAGGGTCTTCTCTGAGGATGAGGCCGGTGGGTTCGAAACACGAGTCCCTGCGGCATCCCCGATCTGTTTCAATAACACTATTATTGCAGATAACCAACAGCATCGCTATTTTGCAAACAAGTCCAGTCTTGAGCACGAACTGCGACGTATGTTTTGTATCCCCTTCTCACCTGGGTCTGCCGAAGCAGTCGTCTTCATTCTCCACCTCATCCCTGTCGATCCAGCCGACATCAGCCAGAGAGGCCACCTGACAGTTCTGCCTCCTGGCACCAATCAGAGCACCAGCGGTCTCAGAGTATGGATAGAGCTGTCAGAGAAAGAGACCAGCCAATTTCAACATTTTGGCGAAGAAGCATGCCAGAGAAGAACACACCAGCACACCATACAAAGCTGCATTTCAACAACTAAGACATGCTTGCAATTAGTTGATATAGTAAGCAATTAGATAACAAGGAGGGTAGTTAAGAAGAAGGAGAGGAAGGAGGGGCTGTTGTTACAAGGTAGCTCAGTAGGTCTTTAATCAGCTCAAGGTTGTTGAAGGTTGCTGAACAAACTGACCTAAAGCAGACATACTGCATTCCTCATAGCTAGGGAGGGTGGCTGGAGACGAGAAGAAAAGAGCACAGTGTTGAAGGACTCAGGAAAGAAAAGATGAGCAAATCAGTTTTGAAACTTACATGCCCCCCCGAGTCGTAATATACCAGATAAGACTGAAATATCTCTGTTCTTATGACATCATCCCTTTTCTGTTTATGGTTCGTAAGTGAAAACAGTCAGACAAGCAGAGGTAAACAAGAGGTGACGAGGGTGTGTGATTTTTGTTGGCACATGACTCCAGCAGCCAGGAGAGGAGATGCAGAAAGACAAGAGTGGGCTGTATTGTGACAAATTTAAAGAACTTATAATTGCAAGGAGGGAAATACAAGAGAATACACAAACATTTTCAAAGAATAAATGACACAGCACCAGGGAAAAAAAAGATGATCCAGGCCAGGTAACCTTCCCTCACCTGAAACTGAACCCTGGGGCAGGGTTTAAGAGGAAGACTGGTAGCTATCCTCCTCACTATACTTCTAGAGGACCCATAGGGCTTGGCTGATCCAAAAGCCTGCGAAAAAAACCATATGATGATACATCTCAGTCACAGTTAATAGCTGAGTTAACTGTAGTTTACACCAGCTGCGTCATCAACTTTTGCATTGTATAGGAATGTTAGATTTAGCAGGAGATAATCAAGCCAGACATCCCCACACATACCAGGTCCATTTCGATCCGCGCATAGTCTTTACTCATTTCTGTTGATGTGTTGCACAAGGATAGACATGCCTCATCACCAGGGGCATCATCACCAGATGGACATCTGGAGGCAACACACAAAACAAGAGGGATTCAGGGTGAATCGAAACATAAAATTCGGAACCAACACTGACCACTTGGAGCGCTTTATGTCTCTAATCATACCTATAGCCGACTTATCTCGATGATCGGTACACTATGTAATGTAAAATATCAAAACAGCAGTAATTGTTCAGAGACGCGACTGGGTATTCGTGTCTAACAGCTGCCATTGCCGCATTGTTTTGTGGTTTTATGCTTGACTTGGCTGCTGTAAATCTACAATACCCGAGTGGGGTTAATTAAGGGCTTGAAACACTTTATCATTACACAATATTCTGGAGCACAAACCTTATCAAGTTAATCTTTATCGTTATTTATGTTAACACGAGTTCAGACTTTAAGTAAAAGCCCCCTTCAAAGGTTAAAGACGTGACAGTCACACTTTCTGGACAGATAATAGGCGACATGCTAACGGCAGGCTAAACGTGCTAAATTAATTTCAACGGGTGGCTCTTCACTTTAGCGGGCAGTGTGGCTAACTGGTGCTAACAACCATAGAGTAGCTAAGTCCAGCCAACTTGAAGAACAGCTGACATGTTTAAGAATGGTTGAAGAAAAACACAATCCTGGTTATCTCTGACGTACGAAGTCTATGTGTTAACGTCATTTACATTCAATTCTCTGTGTGTGTAACTTCGAAACAAACTCACCGATCCTGACGTTAGCTAGTTTATAAGTTTTTCCACCTTGTCGGTTTTCCGACTGCAACTAATGTAGGCAGTCTCATGGAATACATGATGAGCCAATTGGATATACGGACTACAATAGGTAGGGTGTAACTATGAGACGTCACCATTGGGTATTTACATTGATTGACAGGCAAACGGACCAATAAAATTTCATCTTTAAAAAATCTATGTCCTGAGTGGGTTTTTCCTCAGTCGATCAAATTTCGCCGTCATATCACATGTCACGAAGCTGGTGGATGTTCGTTATATATCCTTTTATTTCCCGGCGGAGCTGTCTCCGGTTTAAACTGCTGGTATCCGTGTGGAAAACTGGGATGTCCGCATTCACAAAACAGCTGTACCCGATGATGTGCCACAAAACCCAAACACCGTGCCCAGCTGCTAGCTAAAGAAGCATAGTAAAGAAAGAGACGCAGGCCTGTCTTTAGTGTGATTGTTTGTCGAATTTGTTTTTCAAGGTGGCACCGGAACCCGACTGTTTCCTTTTACTTCGTCTCTGCATCAGTTGTTACTGACGTCAGCCGGGGTTGTCTCATGATTTTACTAAACTGACAAAAAAGGTACGCTATAATTGTCAAGTAACGTTAGCTCGCCTAGCTTAGCTGCCGAATCTCCTCTGTACCACAGGGCGTGATTTGAGGTGAGGTTGGGGGTCGTAGTAAGAGTCTTTGTCAAATCAGGAGTATTTATATTTTGTCTTGCGAACATTAACCCAGAGTGTTACCAGTAGAGCATGGGATTAAACTGCACGCTTTTCTGTTTGCCTACCAGAGCACGCTAAGCTACTTGATCCTTCATGTGATTGCACAGTCTTATCAGTACATTCCAGCAAAATCTGTAACTTTACAACAATCACTAATCAGTCAGATTGAGTAGCCGCAAATTTGAGAGGTTAGTGCGGATACAAATCCCCAGAAACTCCAACATATCGGCAAAATATGGTTTTAGGCAATGTGACAGCTGTAAAAGTTTTAGAGTTAGTGCATTCCCCAGACTGTTCATTTTTTAAAGGTGTAACGTTATTCTGCAAGTAGTTATTACTAACAGTAAAGGTAGATTTTTGTTTTTTTACTGCCAGTATTTTTTCAATGACAGATCAGAATGACAGATCAACTTTTACTTAAATAATAATTTGCCATAATTTTAATTTGTATAAAAAGAGAACCCTGGTTTACCTTGCCTCTCTTTTCAGCAGAGCTGGTTGGTTTGATGTGCGTGGCATCAAGACAAGAGGCACCATGAGTGCGGAGCTGGATGCACTGACCGTGGTAAACCACCTGCGAGATCTTGCCGCAGACCCCCTGAACCGAAGAGCCATAGTCGAAGATCAAGGCTGTCTGCCAGGTCTCATCCTGTTTTTGGACCACCCCAACCCACAGGTCGTCTACTCTGCACTACTGGTGAGCAGCATTCTTGCACACATTGACATTAAGATCCTTCGTACAACAAAGTTGGGATGCACAGTAAATTAATTATGGAAACATTCCTGTTGAAGTGCCTTGAGCAGCTCATTATATTACATTTCTTTTATTTGAATAGTCAGCTGAGTTTTCTGCTGGTTCTGTAAAGGAGCTGTTTTCTGCTCATGTCATGTCACGAGTTTGTCCTGCCAGTCAAAGCGGGTTCCAGTGACCCTTTAAAGGCCTTCTCCTCCACCACCGAGTCGCAGACACATGGTGGCACTAAAACAGCCACATATCTCCCTGCCCAATGGTGACATCTGCTGTCTGTATTCACAACAACAGAGTCTTGACGTAGCAGCCTCTCCCCCACTTCGCCCAACCACCGACCTTATGTACAGTGTGTGCCTTGTCGTGCGAGTACACATTTAAGTGGCTTTACGTAATAGTTGCTCATGGATGTGACCTGTGAAGTGTAAAAAAACGGGTCGGCGCATTTGTGTTTATATTGGTTAGGTAATATTTTTATCATTGCGCATGCGTGTCCATTCTAAAAGTCCTCTCTCTCATAATAACACCAAGGGGCCTGTCAGCTTTTAATGCTGGATAGATAACGGTTGCCCTTGTCCTTTGCAGGCCGTGCGCTACCTGGCAGAATGTCGTGCCAACAGGGAGAAGATGAAGGGGAGCTGGGCATGATGCTGAGTTTGCAGAATGTCGTGCAGAAGCAAGTGCCACTGCACACACCACTGCACACACACACACACACACACACACACACACACACACACACACACACGAGCGCACTGTGCAGTTTCTTCACGTAAAACCTTTACCTAGGATTTCTTTTGTTTTGCCAGGACATTGTGTGTCTGTCTGCAAAATTTCCAGGCCGCACAATGTTCTTCCATCCGCCATGTCAGAATGAATGTGATTAAATCTGAATTAAAGTAGAGTGGTAACCAGTTAAATTGCTGCTTCGGCATTTCATAGATTTTAATGCATCCTGCCAACTTGCTATAATTTCTTGATGACTCCACTTGCATATTTTTTTTACTGGTGTAGGCTTATGTTTGCTCTAGTTTTTTTGTGTATTTAGCAGGGATTTTTTTTTTAAAGATTTGCCTGAATTTGCAAGCATGCTATTTTGTAAGTGTGCTCCCTTATTGTTTTTCTTTAGTCTGATAATTATTGTTTCATTTTGTTCCATCTGTATTTTGTAAAAGAACATGATAAACATGTTCTGCTCTGTCAAAGTGTTAGGCATGAGGTCCGTTTTAAGTACTGTAGGTGTCGGGCTCCAGACCCGAGGGTCTGTGGCGGTTTTGCTACGTGATTGTTGTTCGTCATTAGCACCCAGATAGGAATAGACCTATGTTCAAGTGGCAGAATGTAGCTTGTATGATTTCACCCCCTCCCTCCCCCCTTCTCTTCCTGCGGCGAAGCTCTTGCTTGCCCTGGAGTAAGCCAGTCACTTCAGCTCGTCAGGGGTTGTATCAAGAGGAGCCCTGCAGTGACAGTCGCAGCTCTCCCCACTCGCAGTCCAGTCAGTCTGACTTTGGGTGGAGGTCGATCATAGCTGGACAGAGTGGGAACACATAGCTGTCGGGGAGTGTCGAGTGTAGTTGCACGAAAACAGGTGTGAATGCCATTTTATTTCCTTAACTAATGGGGAGCTGAAGCGCAAAAAAGATGTGGCCTCTTATTCGATGCAGGAAGTGAAGGTTCGGCTAATAAATCGGTTGAAGGGAGCGCTTGGCTTGCGGGAAGGCTGACAGGCCACAGGGCGGCCATACCGGGCAGCTGATGTCATATGTGGTTACTCTAGCAGGAGTGATGACATATAAAGCAGTATGGCCTGCAGTGGTAGCCCAGGATCTCAACAACTGGAACTGACCTCGTGTGGCTTCTTCAAGGCCCATTAAAATATTGGGCTCCTTTGTTGTAAAAGGCCAGCAATGTTGAAGTACTTAATCGGCTGCTCTGTCTTTGGGTGAACTACAGATTTTTAGGAGAGACAAGACTCTTAGAGTGACATTTCTGAATGTGTTGTATATAATGTGACTGCGGGTGTCTGTTTTGTCACTGTGTCCCTCCTGGGGTAACTGCTAAGCTTTATGTCTCCATTGGCAGAACAAGAGGGATCTGGTCGGGTTCAGGACACAGTTCACAGAGTCACACTTTTCTCCCACATAAACCACATGTTACAAAATTGGACGTCTAATTTTTCTTCTCATTTTTCTTACATACACTGTCTCTCACCAAAGGAGCACATCGCCTGGGGAGACCAAACTCTTGGCCTCTGAGATCTATGAGATTCTGCAGTCAGCTGGGAAAGAGGAGGCCGAACAGGCAGAGGCGGCCGCCGCCTCCTGCCGGCGCAAAGCCCAGTTCTTCCTGGGCTCCAACAACAAGAGGGCCAAAACTGTCGTGCTGCACATTGACGGACTGGACGACTCTGTGAGTGCTCACAGTGCGGCACACGGGGAGCAAGACAACTCATGCACAGAAATCTTGTTTTGGGGGGGGGCATCATATTTGCTGCTGTCATAATCACAGTGCATCTTAGCGGTGTCTATCTGGCGCAGGATAGGATGCTGTAGGGGTCAGCTTGTAAATGTCAGGCATTGAACAGCAGGACGCTGAGATTGAACCTGAGTGCTGCTCTGCAGGACGCTTGCACCTAGCCAGATTACATTACAGCAGACGGACGGCCTCCGGTGGGCTGCATCACTATCGCTGCGGCAGAAACGCACACCACTGTGGCAGCTGGAAACAGTAGTCATGGAAACAGCTTTACTCCATAACTTGTTGTATGCAGCAGCTGACTGTTTTACAGCATATTTCAATAGTTATGTTTGACCAGCTAAGTCCTCCACATTTCCAGTTTTATATTGTGCGATGTACCTTTAAGGCCGCAGTAATTTCGTAACTTGTGAGACGCTGACCTTGTTGCTTCACACATCTATTCGCGCCTTTCACCCGCTCCCTGTCTGCGGTTCAGACGCGAAGGAGCCTGTGCGAGGAGGCCTTGCTAAAGATCCGAGGGGTCATCAGCTTCACCTTCCAGATGGCTGTCAAGAGATGTGTTGTCAGGATCCGCTCTGACCTTAAAGCTGAGGTACGAGTCTGTTCGGATGCGGAGAACCACCCATGAAGTGAGGGATGCACAATGTTTTTGCCAGCATCTGCTAACAAACGATTATCCTGTTCTTATTGACATTGGTCCTGATGATATTAAAGTGCTCCCCTCGTTCATTCCAAATGTTTTGAGAACTTAAATGTCATGTTTAATCGGTGATGCTCAGAAACACAGAAGTATTTAGGATGAACATTGATCGATCTTTGTTGTTCTACAGGCACTGGGCACAGCAATCAACTCCACCAAAGTAATGACGGCTCAGCAGGTGGTGAAGACTGACGATGGAGGAGAGGTAAGATTGTATAAGTGTAACATAGAGAAAGACTAATTCATTTGACTTGGTTCGCGTCGACTAATAGGTCAGAGTGCCCACTGTATGTTGTGTGTATCTCTGTGCAGGGAGCGTGGCCCTCCTGCCTGTGGCTGAGACTTATTCACACTGACATGATTAGCTGGTCACATCTCTGCCTCAGCCTGTAGGCTAGTTGCTTTTTTGCCAAACACATGGCTGGTCCTGGTTGTACTTTGTTTTCTTACAGCGTGTTACCAATATGCAGGATTGTGCAGCAGTATATTATGCAGTGAAGCGGTATTGGAAACTGCAAACTTTTAACAACATGTGGGATTCCCAAAGTTTTGATTTCCAACATTCTGCAAAGAATGTTGCAATCGTCGCTCTATTAATTGCAAGTAATTGGCAAAGGTTGCCTTAGATGTTATGCACAAAGTGACCACCAGGGGTCAGACCTGGCTCAGTAATGTGTGCTGACTCCAGCCGCTCATTTGGCCCTTCAGTCAAACAACTGTGATAATCCTGGAATCTTTTAAAATTCATGTTAAATGTTTTTGCTTCATAAACACACACAATCCATTATCTTTGTTGTATTTTTTTAATCATTTCTCTTTTTTCTTTGCACAGCTGATGGTGCCATTCCAGGAGGACTCGGCAGTGCTGGTTGAGGAGAACACGGACATCCCAGACTACCTGCCTGAGGAGGAGAGTCCGTCCCAGGAGCAGGACAAAGCCGTCACGCGCGTGGGCTCCATCACAGACGGCATGGGCTGGCTCAGCACGGCCGCAAACTTCCTGACTCGCTCCTTTTACTGGTGACCACTTCCTGTGTTCCTCACTCTGCTCCCCTTCCCCCCCACCCCAAAAGTACCATCCAGCTGCAGCCTTAGCATCTCTTAGCCAAGTTCAGGACTAAGCCCTGCCTCTCGGCGCCCTACACTAGTCTAGATTCCCCTCGGCAAAGCACACAGAGCCTGGGCACACGTGTGCAACAAGTGCTGGACTGCCAAGTGGAACCTGCAATAACTTTAACTTGTGTACATATTGAGCTACAAGCCTCACTACCGGCTGTATGTGCACAACTATATACTAGCTGCATTTGTTTCTCACTGAACATAGCCAGAGGACTTGAAATCAGACGAAACCAAATAGCATTCTGGGAGTGTGTTCCGCTGCGTAGACGGAGTTGACGTGTGGCAGGTGTGTTTAATTGTTTTTTGGCTGATCCTGCATACATTGAAAATTGGGAGCTCCTTTTTTTTTCTGCGCTTGATTTTGGTTGCTTTCCTCCTGGTATATATCTGGATTCTCGATCGTCTTCCTTTAGCTATAAATATTTTTTCATTTTTCCTAATTAATCCCATTTTTTTTTCTCTTCCCCCTTCAGATTTTTAGCATGCTCTGAGTCTTTCGTGCCAATCTTGCCTGATGCCTAGATCCATGATTGTTTGTGTGTGTGCCTTTTTTTTTCTGATATTTCGCTGTAATTATTATTATTTATTCATCATTCATTCAAATGATTTGAGAGCTCTGGGTGCATCAGTTGTAATGTCTGTGCTTACGTATAGCAGCATCCGGCCTCCCCCAGCTTTTCTGCTCGCCGAGGGACGTCACTTCAGTAGAAATAGTAAACTAGACACCAGCAAGAGACTGCATCCCATTCAGCTACCGGCTCACATGCATATGACTGTTTGTTAATAAGTGAAAGAGGCGCTGGCTAGCTAGCCGGCTGATGAATACACAACCCCTCATTGCGTTTAGTTGTTTCTGCCACAAATGGGGACTCCTCCGATGATGCTGCTGACGACGCACAGCGAAAAATCGGACGCGAGTTCTGCAGCGGCGGTGAACTGACTGACGGCTCCTTCTGTTGAATTGCACAGACTTTAGGCTACCTCTGCTCTCAGTGTCCTCTCTCACACAAGCATTAAGTTTTTTGTAGTTTGAGTCAAACCCTAGATCAGCATGGTGAAGACAAACCTGTTGTTAGCTGCCTGCTCGTGTACATTTTTACAGTATTGTGGACTCGCCTGCTCAGTTAAATTTTCAGTTTAGCCAGCAGTGTCCTTAAAGCAAAGATCACGTTGTTGCACACGCACATACAGTAAAGAGGACTCACTAATGCTCTCTTTTGAGCAGTAGTGGCATGCTGTAACAATGATGTGGTGATGTACAGTTGGTTTATGGTGCCTGATTCCCTCAGATGTCGGGCGTCGGATGTGAAGGAAATTTTTGCTCTGTTTTTGTAAGACTAATTCAAATTTTATGTCACAAATTAGGATGATATGAGTTTGACTATTTTCCTAATTCTTTAGCCCTCACAATCCTGCAACTCACACCACTTTTAATTATTATCTCCTCTGACTCCTGTCAGTGTCATGAACAATTCTATACAGTGCTGACCAGGTGGGTTTTATTGTTTTGATGGTGATGGAGACGTCACAGTTGGTTGAGGTCAAACTGATGGGATGGTACAGAATGACCTGGACATGACCTGAATTGATGGTGGCTAATCTCTGGAAAAAGCAATAATTTTTGCATTACACATAGTGACTGCATAGTCCAACCACAACAAAACAATGTTTTGAATAAAATGTACTCGTTAAAAGTTAGGAACATCATCAGTATTAAAATGTCTTCTTTATTTCTCCATTTTGCACAGAATTAATTTCTAAACTGTATCACGTCACTTCATTTTAATATTTGGTGTCTCCGCTCATACCCGCAAAGAAAAAATACTTGAATTTTTTTTGTCTAGAACTATCCTTGTGTAAATCCCTTCTCTTTATGTTAGATTCACCACATCTGTCAGGCTTACAAGGAACTGCAAACTTAAGTCCTCAAATATGTAACGTGTGCAGACTAAATCTGTCATCATATTGTAATATAGTGTACTGTAATGCAAATCTTAAAACTGTAGATTCCCATCCACTGTTGGAACAAAAAATGATAAACTTAAAATCAAATTTTGTCTGGTGCTTTTCATTCTTGGCATCGTTTTTATATAAGGGTCTAGTACATATGAAATGTGTGGACCTATGAATTCATAGTATTATACTCCGATGAGAATGTGATTGCCTCTTCCAGGCATGTGCAGTGGTCACACCAGCGCTCCAGACCTCACTTTGTCAAATCACATTGCTGAGGGCAGCAACCATTCTTAGCAGAGGGAGAGAGAGAGAAGGGGTGGGGGCGTAAATCCAGTTTTCTTTACTGGTGCATAAGTACAGTGCCCCAGGGCAATCCTGCAGCCTGCCCACCACCTCCCCCAGCCTCGGTGCTGGTAGGCAGGCAGGCAGAGGCAGCAGCCAGCCCCAGCTGGAGGCCCTGCAGCCACTGCTGCTGCTGATGCTGCTGCTGCTGAGCCTCCAATGAGACACTGTGCCAAGCTGGACAGGAGGCCTTCACTGCCCTGCTATATCATCTGGACAGACAGTGACTAGAAATAATGTTCAAAGTTAATTTGACAACACAATGTAGAATTTTGCTCAGTCTATTTTCTAATTAAACTTTTAATTGGATAATACGCTGAGAAAAGTCTATGCTATTTATTTTGTTTCATGTATGTATGGTGTCACCTTAAATAATAGATACAGATTTAGACAGAACACAGCCTGTCAGCATTTTAGACTTAAAAATATTTGCGTCCCTTGCTGTGCCTGGATAAATATCGGGCACTCACAGTGACAAATACCACAGTATTTATATAGTCTCTGTGACCTGTGAGGTCTCTAAGCTTATATATCTCACACATGGCCACTAGAGAGAGACAGTAAGCCTGACAGAGAGAAGAAATGAGAATGTGTGAGGTCCAGAGAATAATATCGAAACATCTGATGAAAACAATTGTTTCTAAGTGGATGAACTGAGAGCCCTTAAGCTGTCCCCAGCTTTGCTGAAACTGCATTTCCATCCGGTTTGAGCAAGTATCATCGTTTCCACACCCCACCCGTTAACTTCTTTGTTCACCTCGGACTGTAATATCTGTGGGCTAATGCAGCCATAAGGTTGTTTTTAGTAGTTAATACCGGGTGCACCTTTCTCCACACTGCCTGAGCGCTAATGTTAAGCAATTTTCACTTTGAAATGATTTTCTTCAAGGGCTCATCTGCTGCCTTGTAATGATATTACTTCTCTCAGAAGTTTTTCCTCACATGAGAGGACATCCTCCAGAGAACATAAAGAGGCACTCACCTGTCATTTTCATATTAAAGCCACAGATTATCCACCACTCCCCCTGCCCCTCAGATAAAACACAAACTGTCTTGTACACAGTCCTCATCCACCTTGGGCTATATCAGCCCTCGTTGCATATATGTGCATGAATGTGTTGTCGGTATCGCTCTCCCACCTGTGTGTGTATTTGCATGGATAATCTGCTCAGGGGTTGAGGGCTTGATGGGTGGGGGTAGATAGGTGCGTCTCATGGAACCGGGGGTGGGGGGGCTCTTGAGGAATTTTATTGGAGGTTCAGCTCCCAGTCAATGGGATCAGCCGTAAATCCTCCTCAGAGTGTGGCAGGAAATGATGTGACTCCGGCAATTTATGTCAAATAACTTTTGAGGATGTGTGAGTGTAGCGATCAGCACTGCCGGGGCAGCGATAACTCTTAGGCGGGGGGGCCACAGTGAAGATTTAATTGAGACATTTTTCTTTATCTGGAGTGAAGCGCCGGAGCCGTGTTGTTGTGTAACGAGATGTAATGTCTCTCTTTATACGGGGGTCAACATCCGAGATGAGGGAAGGTCAGGGACTGACTGTTTGAACATCCAATTTGCTCACGTAATGCCCGCTCTACGGGGAGCTGGGTAAAAGCACACAGTATTAAGTTACACAGTCCACATATCACAGACAGACATGATCCCCTGTGCTGTGGGAATATAATGCATCTGTGTGAGTTCATGTGTAGCCTCTCTACAAAGTTCAGTAATGTGGTTGCTGAGTGTGACCTGTTCTCATTCGACTCCACGGTGGATGGATTTTGTAATTCGGTTCTTGCAACGCACACTAAAACTCTCACTACTCCTTTGGGCCGCAGGTCAATTATAAACCATTTGTAAGAACTAATTGTGGGTTGCCAGGTTCTGAAAAAGTCTTCCTGTTTGTTAACAATGCAGTTATGATAGCGAAGGCACCTCTTAGGGGCCTGTAATTTATATAAAGTGACAAACTTGATTTTATTGATTATTGGTTGACAAGAAATATGCTAATAACATTATGTTATTACTCCACGAAGGTTGAAGGTATGTCAATATTTTCCGGTAATATTTTCCGGTCAGATCTCTGTATTAAAATGAACTGAAAGTTCAAGTCAAATATACTTGGATGTAATAATTCTCATAATCTAGAATGGCTCCCATCAGTGATATTTATTACAGCTAATGCATGTAAACACCATATAATGTTGTAGCTCCATGGTCAAGGTGAATTTTAACAACTGCTGGCCATGTAATCTGCACAGTGGATCATATTTTGTGAGTTTATCTGTCTTATTACAGTTATATGTAAAATATTCATCCCATTTAATTCTGTTCTTGGAAGTATCAGCCTAAATGTACTTTTCAAGTAAAACTATTCATTTTGAAATAATATAATATTTCATAATTTAATGATGCAACATGCATCAACAATTGTACATAGCCAAGGTAGTTCATTATAGAAACATGTAAGGTATTTTATGAAAACATGACCTATATGTTTTATATGCAAAATACTAACTAGGTACTAACTGCACCTGCTATAAATGTACTCAGGAGTACATTTATATCTTAAATGTGCAACTGTGAATATATAAAGCAAACATAGGCCTATAAAGCGCGTGAAAGGAAAAGTGCTGTACTTGACTACAGCACTTCAGTAAATATACTTAGTTACTTCTCAGCACTGCTAATTTGTCAAATGCAAGTATTTCAAAAACATTAATGGAACAGGACTTCTCACTCTGGTGTGGTTTTTTGTGTTTTTTTTGTTTGCATTGCGTGCTCCTCCTTCTGCAGCAGCTTGCATGGGGCCCTTGATGAGATGCGTGCACACACAGACAGCTCATAATTGTGGCCATATCTCATTATAACCCCCACCCCCACCACCACGGATGATTTGGATGCGACGAGTGTGTGTGTGTGTGTGTGTGTGTGTGTGGTGGAGGTAGGCTCGTCCTCTGACACCGCCGCTTCCGCACCGGCGGCAGCCACTCCAGGCGCTGATTGGTGGGATGAAATATTGCCGGCGAAAATTAAAAGGTCCCGGTGTCAAAATAATTCATGATATGCATATCTTCCCGGCTTGATGAAATCGCTGATATCTGGATTAGGCGGATAATAAAAGCGATCAGGCTACAGTTAAACTGTTCAGCAGCAAGGGGGGGTTCTTTATAAAAGCAGGGTGGGTGGGTGGGAGGTTGCATGGGTCAAGATACAACAAGTGTGTGCGTGAGTGCGCGCGCGTGCACCATTGGTCAAACCCACCCGTCAGGTGTGCGGTGCTGTTCGGACCTGTGCATCTGAATATCTGCAGTAATTGTCCCAAAACGGCTCATCAGTGGATCTGCCTGCTGCCATTAGGGCCCAACAATATGGTGTGACATTCAAATTCCCCTCAATGACAGGTTATTAGGAGCCCCCCAAGCAGCCGGCACATAATTAAGCACCGTGGCGTTGACCTGTAATATGAAGTGATGGCTCAGTCATATAGTGGGCAAAATGAAAAAGGGGCTTTGTTAAAAAATATAGTAGAAATGGGGGGATTTTTTCCCCCTCCACACACGTAACAAAGTGATCATAAAGAGAAGACAGCTGTCAGTGAGGGACATCCCAAAATTCAACTCAAAATTATAGAGGCAAATAACACAGGCTATGGTTTTATAGCTGAAAAGATTTCCATGGCAACTGATGTCACAGACCTAAGTGAGATGATAGTCAGGCTACTGTTCAGCATCAACAAAAGTGATGCAGCTTAATATCATGTTGGATTTGCTTTATACACTTTACTTATAGTCCATTTTTATCCACAGTCAGTGATGTTAAACAGTGTGAACAAGTCTTCCAGTCTGAAAAGCGGGGGTGGGGACAAACAACCTAAGGAAGAAAAAAAAATCCATGTGTGACTTTCGTTTGTGACACTAAAAGCCTATTACACAACTTAAGATGTGCTGTCTGAGGCCCCCGCTTTAGAACAAGTGGACGTTGTGATGAGCAATGGGACCCATCTGCTGTGCCCTCTCCTTCCAACTGGTGTGTGAATATGATGTAGCCTGTACTAGGTGCTGTTTCCAAGTCAGAATATACTGTAATACCAGTGATACCTGGGTAATAGGCCTATTGTTAAAAAAATGATCTAAATGTGCTTTAGAGCTGAAAAAGCTATATCATGTCCTGCATATAACATCAGAGCAATCTCACTGCTGTTATGACAATGCCTTTTAATGTGCTACTGGATCATGTAAAACAATAATAAGTGCACAGGTTTTATGACCCACTTTCTGCTTCTTTAATTGGACCCAGCGCTCACCTTCAGATACTGGGGCAAAGCAAGTCTTCATGTTAAACTGTGGGCCAGGGGCCTGTGTAATAGTGGGTTTGTGGCAGGGTTGCTGAACAGAAGGTCTGCACTTCCCTCCCTCCCTTCCTCCCTCCATCTCTCTCCCTTTCTCTCTCTACCACCAACCCCCCCCGCCCCCTTTCATAACGGTGGCAGATGGCTGCAGATGAATCCCTCATAATCATGTCAGGACGGCTCCTCCGATCCCAATTCATCTCTTTAAACACATTTCATCAGACGGAGAATTACACAAAGATAAAGGCGGCCGGCAGACAACAAAAGCACACAAAGATTGTCCTTGCAAACAAGTGTTCCTGGTCCCTAACACCACTTCATCATTTGTGCTCCTGTTATTGCTCCTCACCCCCTGTGCAATCAACTCAACCCCATTTTCCTCCTCTGTCTCTCACTCTTTCACTCTTTATTTATGTTTTTCCATACCGTTAATTGTCTCTATCCCCTGCTACTGTCTGTCCTCATTAAGCATAAATCTTTCTAACAAGCTTTCCTCTCATCCCTGTCACTGCCTTTTTTTTTAAAGACAGGTGTATAAAATCCTCTCCTCTCCTCATTGACTCTCAGTTTCTGATGGCTGCCCTTTTTTTGGAGGGGGTGATAATTTGCCACAATGTGAATTGTGACTTTTATCTTTCTCTCTCCCTCCCCCTTTCCCTGCCGTGACCCTGTGTCACCCATCCGCGTGATGCCGTTAATTGTGGATCAGGTGAAGTTTGTCTCACCTCATTTCAGGGCCATGCTCTGCTAGGGCCATTCTCCCCACTCAAAGGCCACATAATTTCACAGCCTCCTACTTCTCATTAATCCCTCCTGAGTGGCTGCTCTCCGAGTTCCAGATCACAGATTTGTTTTGCTCTTGTTTTCTGACTCGCTGCCCTTCCTGCCCCACCCACTCCTCTCCTCCGCCTTCATATTAACCCCTTTAGTGAGACCCCACCCCCCAGCACTCCAGTGTGCCATGGTGTATGCTCATTCTCGTGTTTCCTTTAAATCTTGCAAACATTTAACAGCCGATTCTCCTTATATCGCCCGACTTTACTTAGATTGTCTCCCTAATAACACCTCTTTGTTCTCTACTTTTGAGGTAAACACCACTCTATTCTGCTTTTAAAAATATTAAGCAGACATGAGAAGGCATTTGTGATGCCAGCATCACCTCCCCATCCCCATCCAAAGTGACTCCACATCCAGCTGCATTGTACATTTAGCTGATAAACTCCTGCCATCTCCAGACTAATACAGATCAAGTGACAAATTGAACAAAACAATAGGAAGTGAAGGATTAAAGCTGTGTGTTTGTCTCGGCACATGTGCGCAACAGCCACACTTCCTCATTCCTTCTCTACTAAACTTTTTTTTTGTTGTTGATTCATAAATTATTCATGAAGAAAAAATGCTGAAGATCTCCTTATTAACATGAAATAACAATTTGCTAATTTATGGAAACTCCTAATTACTTGCCTTATTTGCCATGACCATATTAAATATTCATAAATATGTGATTATTTCTATGATTTGACTGTCGTTCAGTTTAATCTACTATTTTTGCTCAACAATAGCGACATGCCAGTTTGGGCTGTGTGCACCAGCCAAAACAAAAAACCTAGGAGAGAACAATGAACAATATTGTGCATTCAAAGTAGGAGCCTTTAATTTTTTGAGTCTTTAATTTCGATACACCTCTATTATATATTATCCATATGCTAATGTTGCATCTTTGTGGTTGTTGATTACTTGAATCGCTTTCTGTGTGAGGAAAGGTCTTTGTGCTGCCAGTGTCACAGGTCAAATTGTGAAGGAAATTATCTTCTGGGTTTCAATGTGCAAAAACAACTCTGATGTGAATTAAAAATACTTTCTTATTTTAAATTATTTCAACATAACACATCCAGCAGTAGGTAACTTAATTTGGGACTACTAAAAGAGCACATTAAATAAAACATATAGTTAACTCTTAGTTTTGGATGTAGACTTGAACAGATATATTAGGGAAGAGCAAAAAACTCAGACTATACAAGCTTGGAAATCATGCGGCTGCAGCTTCATTTCATTACACGTCAAAATCAAAAATGCATTCATTCATTTGGCTTCCATCCAGAACTAATCATTTCATTTTCCGTTCTGTAGCCTGGAAGTTGGCTTTCACTCCAGTTCATTTTCGATTTACTCAAAATTGAGAGAGACTGAGAGTGAATGCAATAAAGAGATGAGTCTATCTTTGAATATTTCCTCTCCTCTTGTCTTTATAGCAGCAAACAGTTGTCAGAGGAAGTCTCAGCCAAGTTCTTGGGAGAAAGCTGAGCCTTGGATCCCATCTGGGACAGCTAGATGAGGTCTCGTGCTGTCACCGCGTCTGTTGTCAAGGCTGCATTTAACCTCAAATTTATGACTTTGTTATATCAGAATTAATTACAGATATTTCCCCCCAAAGTGAGTGACGTTGACGAAAACGCTAAGCGCAGGCAATTTAGCTCTATTTGCGGATTAATTTGGGCCCACCTGTGATGCTTGGTGTGCTAAGTAGGTACATCAGTTTTAATTACAGACCTCGCAGAGTGGGTTTAGTTAAATTACAGTATTAATTATCACATTTACCAGATATCAGAGTGACAAACGGTCGTGGAGGAGCGCTTCCTTCAAACCTCCTGTTTCTCCAGACGACGGTTTTGCATCTGTCCTTCAAATAACCTTCAGACAGGTGGAAGTGAGGCGAGGCTTTGTTTCCTCAAAACTGAAGGAGATGCATCTGCCTCAATTCACTAGCCCTCACTTACTTCCAAAAAAACTTACTTCTGGAGCTCAAAACTGAGATTTTATGGGTTTTGACACTTGATACATCAACAAACAGCAGGGAACAATGAAAAGTGTTCTTGCCATATGGTAAAATTAGGGAGGATATTTGAAAAAATGAAGAAAACATCTCTTAAAAATCAAGTAGTTACTCCCATTATAAAGGGAAAATAAGTGGCCTTTGTCCACATCATTACCCTCCTCATTCAGTCAGCTACATTAATCTCTTCAAGGATAATATGATTCATGCTTGACTGCCACTTCACCAGTCTACATCTGAAAGAGAAAATAGAGACCTCTGACCCACGGGATCATTACAGATGAAAGATATAGAACCATGAGTGATCATCTTAAGACATTAATTTACTGCATGTTTATATGAAATCAACAATGAAAAGAGGAGCAGCTTTTGAAGGTGAATTTAGTCATTATCATTAAAAAACAAACAGAATACATATGAACCATTTTTGATAACATAAGAAGAGCTGCAGTATATAATTTAAAGGAATAACTTGACGTCTTGGTAAATAGGTTTCTTTGTTTCATTGGGGAGACATAGATTAGAAAACACTCTCACGTCTGTACGCTAAAGCTAAAGTCGCCTGGCAGTTAGCTTAGCTTAGTTTAGCTTAGATCAGCATATTGGAAACAGGGAAATAGCTAGCCAGTGGAGACAGTGGAGCAGAAAGTTGCTAAAAGCAAGATCAAGATTCAAATTAGCACATAGCCAAATGAATGCTAATGTTGCTCCATATCTAAAAAAGATGATGAAATGTTAATTTGTGCTGTGGACGTGGGTCCAAAATTCAGTTATTGCATGTTTCGTCACTGAGGTGTTAGAGGAAACCTCTGTAACCTTTAAACATAGGGGTTAGCTGTTTCCCTATGTTTCTACTCTTTATGCTAAGCTAAAATAAGCTAATTGGCTACTGGCTACAGCTTCATGGTGGTGGTGGTGGTATTGATCTACCTTTAGGCAAGAATACACATAAACATATTTCCTATAATATGAAAATATTCCATTTAGGAAGGACTAAGGCAAACTAAAGCAGATGTTGTTAAGTAAATTCCACAGTCACTGTCTAAGCTAGGAGACAGACACAAGTGCTGTTCAGTGGTCCAAAGCAGAGCTGAAATGTGTCCAGGTCCGGAGCTGGAGAGAGAAGGTCCTCATTAGCCCTTGGCTGATGTTCTTTTCCCACCAAAGTACTATATTAATCATAATCACATAACACCATTAGACTATGTCATTCTATTAAAGAAATCACATTATCATACATTTCATTAATTAAACTCGAACCTAGTCCATCCACTCCAAGGAGCACCTCATCCAGAGGGTAAGAGCAAGAGACGGAAGTGGGCTGGGATAGAAGAGGAGGAGGAGGAGGGTGGCAGAGGGCAGGACCACTTCACCACTCACCATCTCTCCAAAGTGAAATCAAGGGGATAGATTTGCATGTCAGGAGTTCCTGGGTCCTGGGGTGGTGTACAGCTAGAGCTGTAGACAATAGCAATGGATGTTGAAGGTGGAGGGGAAAGTCTGGCATACAGAAGCACCAGTGCCTCCCCTCTGACACACTTCACGTGTCTGTGAGGAGACTGGTAGAATGCAGAGTCTGCAAGTAGGCTCTAGAATTTACCAACAATTAACAACTAGACAAATAAATGCTGCCACAAAGCTTGTACTTGCCTTGCCTTGCAAAAATGCAACTCATTTTTTTTTCATAATCCAGTCAAATGCATCACATACCAAAGCCTTTTCTCTTCAAAGAGCCCAGCTGTGAAAAACAGCTGTGTTTTTAAAAGAACGTTTCTTCGTGCTGAATTTTTACAATGATTCAAGATCATCCGCAACGTCATTCAGTGTGATTGCTCTGTTAAGATATGATTTTGTATTTACTGCAAATAAAAGCGTTTTCTGAATCAAATGTGTGTGTTATTTGCTGGAAGTCATCTTAAATTTGCAGATATGTACTACACAAATAGCCAGATGAACTGTGTCATATTTCTTCCCCTCTTTTCCTGTTTTTTTTTGCAGCTGTGTCTTAACAATCACTTCCTATAACCCCAACATTTTTTATTGGAGTCTATTCTGTTTATTTTCTCTTTTTTGCTTTTGTTCGTAGTGAACCCCTCCACTGTTTTTTTTTTACATCATCTCTCCATCCTTCCTTCCATCTGCCCTATCTTTCTCTCTCCCTCTCTCTCACTCTCTGTCTCTCAGGGTCTGATTAGCATGTGTAGTGTATGTTCCGTCACGCTGTAGTGTTGACCTGCGCTGTCATCTCCCTGATTACCTCCCTGATTCACTTTCCTTGTTTAGTAATGTGCAATCAATCATAATCAATTAGCCAAAATGTTGAATCATTAAAACCATTATCATTAATTAAAATAATTATCACTTTCTGCCAATGCTTCATTACCAGTGTTGTCTAACGTGTCTGCCACACACCAGACTTTCCTGCTCCTGCCTTTTTCCTTTTCAGAAGTCAGATTTGAAAAGTTCTTTTGAAAGCTCTTTTGATGATGTGTGCATGCAAACAATCAGATCAGTGATTGCTTTACTTGTTAATGATAATTGGAGAGTTTCTCTAACATGCGCATTTGAAAATGATACAGATGACATGATTAATAGTTGATCCAAAATAAAAAATATATATATGTATAAATATATACAGTGATGTTGTATAAAAGTTTTGGTTTTATAATATACTTGCATAAAAAAAATCTTGAAGAGCTTTCCTTGAATGTCTGAACATGAAAAAACCTTTGAACAGCAAACAAGCAGCTCCTCTTGACATGACCTGACGTGCTGTCTAACTGTCTGCATAGGATTCTGCTTCCTCCTTTGCAGCACGGCTTTCTTTTCCTCATGCTTGACCAGAAATTGTCTCTTCTTCCACCTCAGACCTACAAGAGCCCTGCTCCTTAAAGGACAGAGCAGAGATGAGACAAGGGAACCTTAATGATGTGTAAACATCCAGCAAGAGGCAGAGCGCTCATCTAAAAAGCCCTGAGGGGGGAAAAGAGAGGCAAACAGACACGCAGCTCACTTAGTCCAAGCACTCTGCCTCAACCCGATTGGTAATTCCAGACGACTGTCAGCTCGCTTCTCCTCTGTGAGCCTGTTGAAACCTGGAATAGACCTGTCACTCCCTAACCCTCAATAATTGCTCATGTCAAAATTTCCTTGAAAGCTGGCTGAGGCCCCCGAGGGTGCAAAGGGGCACAACCGAGTGTATGTGTGCATAAGAGACGTGCAAGTCGGGGTGGGCGTCTGTTTTTCCTGGCCCAGCCCTTGGGTTAGAGAGGGGTCTCCTCGCTCCCCTGCACTGCCACTGTGGAGGAGCATCGCTCACTGCCACCTGGGGAAAGCAGGCGTCTCATTGGGGTCATGCCACCCCAGTGGAATGTGAGTCAAAAGGAAATGGGCCTGAACATTGCACAGTATCCCCAGTCTGAGCTCCATTAAGCTAGGCGTCCTCACTCTGGGATGGATGTCCATTATTACGCAGAGCACAAGGCCCATCCATTGAGTTCTTGTAGTCACCCTGCTTCAAATCCTTGATCACTTATACTGAGCCTGGGGAGGAGAATAAAGAACATGTAGTGACTATAAAAGGAGGGTTTCTTTTTGCCACTTCCTGGTATATTTGAAGAATGGAACAAATATAAAATGACCCCCCACAAATTCCTTAATGTCTTATCCTCCTTTACCAATGAGACCCTCAGTAAATATGTCTGCCTCTCTGACTGTTCTGTCCCTCTCTGGTCTGTTGATGCTCAGGTGTCCCACAGAGAGGGAACCACAGAAAATGTGCTGCAAGGTGGGAGGGGGGCTCAGAGCATGTGGCACCCCTCTCTCCCTCTTCAGCATGAAACCCCATGATCCTTCATTGGAGCCCATCATGCCCACCTGATTGCATTATTCACAAATGGTCTTCAGGAATGAGCGCAATTGTGCCTCATTAAGGGCTATGAAGTGTGACTGGAGGGTATTGAAAACGTTTTACCAAGATAGGACAGGAAAAAAATGCCATCAAAATAATACATGTGCAGAACATTTTGGAGCCTGCAGTCACAAAAAATAAATAAATCTGTGACTGAAATCGTAACCGCCTTGTTAGTCCACTGCCTCAAAATAGGATAAAACTGCTGTATATGTTTGTGAGTCAGCAGTACAGTAGTGGCTTGATGTAACCATAAAGCACTGCCCATGATAAAATAGATTGATGAGAGCAAGTGTTTGGAACGGGACAAAAAAAAGTGCCCCACTCAGTCCTTGTTGCCTCCACCTCTGCCTGTTTATGATGAAGGGCTCTTTTTGGTGTGAGAGCGAAAGAGACAGGCTGGGCTGGCTGTCATGTCATAAAGGATGCAGTCGGAGAGAGCAGACATGATTTCATGGCTAATGATTCCCGCACTAATATCAGTGTGGGCTGCAGAGGGGATAACCAAGTTGAGCTGTCTTAGCTCAAATGATTCAATTAGGCCAGCTGTCCCTATTTGTCATGGCTCAACTGGCTTCTAGATTACCTTTCCAGAGTGCATACGTGCCTCCGCACTGAACTTACCAGCTCAACAGTTTCAGAAAAAAATAACAGAGGGAAAAAATGGAAAGAAAGGAAGGAGCGGTGGAGAGGAAGAAATGAAAAGTATGCAGTAATAACCACATTATCCACTTAAACGCTGAGGCCAATTATGGAGATAAATGTGACTTTTTGTTTTGCAGAGCATCCTTGTGGTTGATCCTCAGAGCGTGAGTGACTGGAGTGATGCTCTACATGGAAATCTGATCATGAAAAGAGCCTGAGAGACAACAGCAGAGGCAGCGTGAAGGTCAAGACAAAGAGAAGAAAGGTGAAAAAGTAAACAGACCATGATTAATCCTCTACTCTTCTTCTTTTCTCTCTGACATGATTTCTAGTCATCTATTTTAAGCTGTCTCAAATATAAAAAATGCAAAATTACACAGGAAGCAGCAGAAGAAATCATGCCCATACAGTCCTGCTCTTTCACCTTTCCTTCTCTCAATTAAGGGTGTGATGGGTATTAAATTTCAAAGAAGCATTAGAGTCATTAGTGTTGATTGAGTCGATGACTCCAAGGGCGACGTCTTCTTCCTCTTACTTTAATGTGGTTAAACATAAATTTGTGTCAAGTAACCTCATCAGATCTAATTAACACAATTGTCAGTTTTGGGTCAGGGAGTACACGACGAAGATCGGCGTATTAAAATGGTAAAATATCCCGTTTATTAAAGGTAATTAGTTGTGTTAGCATTTTAGCGCTGTCAGTTTTGCATTAATGTCGCACTTACAAAGCAAGAGAACTGTATCGAGGAATGGCTTGAGACATGTTTTCTTCCTCCTTACAGTTCAAACAAACAACACCCCATTAAAAGCAGGAACTGTTTTTTTCCCCTCTGTGGATAGAGTTGCTCAGTGCTTACGCGACCATGAAAAACACAAATGATGTTTTCATTTTTCACTTCTTCATGGCTAAACAACAACACATTATTACTGCACTCCACAGAAGGCAGCGTTAATACAAGAAATAAAAAGGCTTTTAGCCCCTTGGGAGACATCCGAGCGGCTTAATGGGACAATATTCCTTAAAGATGCTGTGTGTGTACATCCACTGTACTGCTTATGGTCTGATAACAATGTGAGTGGAGATAATGAGATAACACTGCCATGTGCATTGGGCAGCTTCTCATCCCTGTAACTACATGAGGGATGTGAGTTTTCCTGGGAGGAAAATCATATACGCTGCCCTCTATCACATCTCAACAAAAAATAAGTGTTATACCTTTAACTTTTCACCTTTATATTATTCACTTATGTCTATTTGATAAATATGAATGATGTTTTTTCTTATCAAGACAGAACCTAGTGCAGAGCAGGTCAAATTAAAACTGTAAACTAATCTATTAAGGAGATGATTCACTGATTTGGCAGCAAAGATGAAAAGGGAATATTTTCATTAGTCTGTTAACTAATTAGGACAATTTTAAAATAAATTATTTTAAGCTGAATCTCATTACTCTAAAAAATTAATGATTAATTTCAATTAAAGCCAGTCTGATCATTTTGAGATGTTTACCCAAATATTATTTCAGGTTATACTGCTCAAAAAAAGATCAAGTTAAACTCACAAACTGTTTGTGCACATTTAGCATTGAATTCATCATCAACAGCGGATGTCTGCTTGTTAGTTAAGCCATTTTTGTCTCCTCTTGTGCAGAACTGAGCACAGTGTAGAACGAGGGCAGCCTCATCTCAGAGCTGTCACAGCTCTGACTGGGATCAGCCTTATTACTATGATTGAGAGAACAGGCCTTTGCAACAGAAATACCATCCGCGGAGACTAGAAAGGCCACATTCATACATCCGAGTTCACACATTTGTCTTCATTAATCCAATTCCGTTTGATTTTGTCAGTTTTGCTACCAAACAGTTACACGGTTATATAGTCAGTGGAGAGATAAAAGGACCAGATACTGCCAGAGGTCACAGAATTGATACAGTAAATAGGGGTGCTAGATGTTGTGGACTGTCTTGTTAGCTGGGAAGGTCTCTCAGATGCTGGTGTTTTTGACCCTTTTAACGCCAAGAGTGTGATGATTGTGACATGTAATGAAATGATTGATCGCTGAAGAACATGTTTAATTTGAAGAGTGAACATTTTTGTATTTTTGAAACGACATTGTCTTCATGGGCTACGTCGTCCTCTTGACCGTCAAAGGACTGTTCAAAAAGACAGGAAGAGGAGTCAAAAAGGAATGATTAATTCAGCATATGTCGTGAGCGTGCTGTTTTGCCGTTGAGCTCTTTATCACTCGGGCCAAATAGCAATAACACCCAGACTCAACAGGCCCGGGAATATGGAGCGTCATTGCTGCCTTATCTTTAGAGATGGAGCGAGGTGTCAGTGACACTTCTGGTGCATGCAGGCTAGCAGCTGAGCTGCGAGATGTCCTGGCAGACAGCACTGCCTTCCTGGCCAGAGCTTTTTAGCCAAACACCCAGAATCTTTACCTTTCAATAACAGGAATGTTCCTTGGTAGTTTACATTTGATATAATCCTGTGCCAGTTCTGACTACATGACATTTTTTTTGTAAATATACAGTATATCTACCTACATTATTAAAGTCTGTGCAAGGTGTTTTTATTTTGTCTGTATTTCTTTAAGTTAGTTAGATGAGCTCAGTGAGATTCTCCAACCCTCTGTTTGGTAAATATGAAGCATTAGTCAGGACTTTACTGACGACTTGGGACAGAAGGAAACAAGAAGGTGCAATACTTTCTTGAAAATACGTTTTTAATTAAGGGAGAAATTGTTCAGCACATAATCCCATGTAAAAACTACAGGTTTTTCATTTCTATACATTGTTTTTTTGTCTGGACTGAACAGCCAAAATATGACGTGTTAATTGTGAGCTTTAGTACGTAGCTTTTGTCAACTGTTTGGGGTTTTTATACTAAGACAAGCTTACAAGCTACTAGCTGTGGCTCCATGTTTGACAGACATATATGAGGATTGATAACAGGTGATATTACCTTATTTTTGTCACCTCTTTGTTCACACTGTATCTGATCTACCAGTATTCATCTGCTATCAGAGCGCTCCGCCCAGCTGGAGAGCAGAGAGAACGGCAGCCTTTTCACCTGCTCCCTTCACCCCTCCTCCTTTTCCTCCGTGTGTACCTGCAACACCAGCCTGCACTGCATCATGGGTGCAGCTGAGGCCATGCCAGAACCCCAATTTGGAACGTGTCCAGCACTTCATTGGAAAGTAATGGTTTTCACTGAACTGAGTTATGACCAGCTGTTTGCAGACAGTCTGTGACATACTGATGGAGCAGAACACCGTATGTTGCTTTCCAAATCAAATGATACAAGGAGTGTGACAGTGTGGAGAAACATCTGTCATTAGCAATTTTCAGCACGCTCCACTAATCCCGGACAAAATACGCCTAATGAAGTTACTGCAGGAAACTTCAAATATTGTCAGTGCAACAAGGCCATGAGAAGCTGGTGCTCACCAAGGCCTGTAATCTGATTCATTTGTGGTGAGAAAAATACAGAAGGAGGAGGGTAATTGTTTTTGATCATGATGTTTTAAAATGCAAATCGCAAATGTTCTCCTTTAATCCAAGAACAAAAAAGAAAGAAAGAAAGAAAACAAGAAATCAAGGACAAGAGGGTGGCTGGCTCTTCTTTATTGATGTCTCCTCCCTTGTAGTGGTGCTTCATAGATGGAGTTTCTGTATGTGTGTGTGTGTGTTGGGGGGGCTTTGATGGACCTGCTAATCAACTTCAGTCACCAGATATACATGAAACTCATATTTTATATTCTGTCATCTCTGTATTGCATTCTTGTATCAACCCCCTCTGTTCATGTTACAGAGGACCCAGTTTCTTTCCAAGTTTCTCACAGGTTGTATCTTCAACAAATTCAAAATCTGTTAGTACGATCTAAAATATAACAAGTTATGTTTTGTATTAGTCATAGTTTTTGATATCCTCCTCCCCCTGACAAAACACGAAATAGGATTGTCTCCTCATTGCCTTTATGGTTTCATATTGAGCTGAAATGCGGATTGTTAAAAGTCTAGCACCAACAATATTCATTTGGCTATTCTGTGTTTGCAATTTGCCAGTTTCCTCCAACTATCCCCGTTTCATCCAGACTCTGGTGCGAGGATGAGAGGGGTTTGTGACAAGCAGCTCTGCTGAAAGTGGTCCTCTCCTCCAGAACAGTTGTTGTAGTGAGAAGTGTTAGAGACTGGTGGGCGTCTGGACCCAAGTATGCTGCTCAAACACGAGGCCTGTGTCTATCTGGCAGCCGTCTCCTCGTGGCAGAAGGGCCATAAACCCGCCTGTGTTAATTCTGCCGTAATTATCATGGGTGCCACATGTTATGCAGGATGTCCTACCACTGCAGATCCACTCAAAAGTTTGCAGTGAAATCCTTCCACGCTGCTGCTTAAAGCTGTGGCAGACGAGCGGATGCAGAGGGTGACAGTTGGCCATTGTGATTAGAAAAGGCTGCTCCTGGAGCCCTGCCCCACATCTCATTTCCTGTCGCGGCCCTTTGTAATGATGTGTTTTATGCGGTGCATGTTGGTGAATAACTGGCTGCACTGAGATGACAATAATCACCCATAATGCCCCTAGGGAGGGGGGCGGCCTCTCTCAGGGACAACATTAGTCATAAATATGCAAAACGGCTGCTGTCCTTACTGCATGCTATTTCACAAACACGCTTTGTTTCCGTTCAAGGTTACTCTAACTGTATGCTTAAAAAATATTTTATTTCAAAAGCTATAGCCATCTAGAGAAGTTGATAAATTTGATACCAGATGCGACACTCTTCACTTTTTACATTTTTGGCATCACTGCAAATCAGAGAAGCTTACACAAGGCTGCACAAGACCAAACTGAGCTCAAGCAGAATAAGAATGTTTACGTGGTTGAGCAGTTTAAGATTTACCCAATAATCCAGCTGCTGATGAATCAGTAAATCACCATTACCCATCATTCTCAGCCTCAGTCATCCTCTTGCTGTCAGAGCTAATAAGTGGTCCTCTCCAGTGCCTCTTCTCAAGTCTCTGTAACCCCCTCAGCCTCCCACCCCCTCAGAGAACCACAAGCCCCTCTCATCTGCCTGGGCCGTGCTTTGGCAGAACCATGCAGTTTAGCACCCTGAGCAATCACACACTCTCCCAGTCACCGTGGAAGCCTTTGTGTGTCTCTCCCATCTTGACCTTCTCTCACTTCTCCCAGCTCCTGTCATCCATCTGTCCGAGAATGCCTTCTTCCTGTTGTCTCGCGATTCTGACAAGATCACCCACATGGTCCCATCTTGTTGTCTGTTCATGGGGGAGACAAGCAGCACACAAACATGCACACATACAGTCTTTTTTTCTTACAGAGTAATGAAATTGAATATTGGCATTCTTTCATTTGAATGAACGCAATCAAACTGTGTAATCTCTACTCTGAGCAGTAATAGCATGCACTCAGCATTATCTGTGATATTGATAATATCAAACCCTCTATCTTGCTCTTTCAGTACTCTAATCATATAAACAGACTGTCCTGTTTCCTGCGATCCAAGCAGTTAGAGCAGGGCAGTGACATCTAGACATGTCTGTCAGGTTCGTGGATGCCTCCCTGCCTGAATCTGCTGACGTTGATTTGCGAGCATAATGCCTGATTATAGGGCGGGTGACAGATAAATTTTATCAAAATTAAGGCACAATTAAACATTTCATCTCCACTAATTACTGGCTGTAGATTTGGCACGATGACCACGTGCTGTAGGAAATCAGCAACCATAACACATTTTAATGGGGCACAGCTGTCTTACAGCTTGGTAATATTTGCACAGTGCACCAGAACTGTAATTTATGAGACAGAAAGAGGGAGAAAATCTGCATTGGATTGAGTGCCGGAATAGATTTTGAATTTATATTCTTTAATGAGGTTTGGATTTGTTGCCGCTGGTTGTTCCTTATTAAAGATCGATGGGGATCCTGTGCTGCATCTTGGAAGAGACTTGATGTAAATCTTCACTAAACATAATGTTAATGTTTAATCTTACATCTTTTCACGCACAACATTTTGATTTCTTTGAGGGGCACACTGCAAGAAGAGAATGGAATAGCCAGTATTTGAGCTGTGCCGTGCTATGCCGGCACTGGGCAGACTTGATGGGTTCACGCTAAAGTAATCAGCCCCGGTATCCACTTGTGCCAAGGAATAAGCCTGGGAAATTCACCAAAATGTGGGAACAGCTTGGGAACAGATTGATGCAGAAGGGTGAAAAAGGCTGAGAGGGAGTGTATGCGTGTGCTGAAATGGGTGTGTATGTGTATATGTGCTCTTGGAGCTAATTCCAAGGCAAACAAGAGGAAGCCTCTTCTAAGTAACTCAGCTCTGGTGTGCTCTGATGGTGTGTTCTCCAGTGGGGCCTAACATAGCCTCTTCAATTATATGGAGGTTTGGCCACCAAATCCTTTCTAAAACAGATAGTTGATGCATTGTGAGGAATGGGAATTTCATCATTTCGGCACTGATTGGATGTCATTGGCAGTTATTGGATGTTTCATGCAAGAATTTTCACCTCAGCAGGGCCTGGAGGATAGAAATACTTCCCCATACTTGAATCTGCAGCAGCCTCTGTAAACCTGTTGAATTTCACTTGAGCGACACAGTGTACCTACTTTAGCAATGCTTCCTGAATATGTTTGTGTCATAGGGAAATGAAAAGGGAAGACCATAAGCATGACTAAATACATCAATCAGTAATACACAGCCTTCTTACAATACATTTGCCTGCAGCAAAGTCTTCCAAAGGACGGCAATGTGATCAATTAAGATATATCCTGATTGATTTTATATTACACTCACCTCAGTGTCATTCAACATTATTTCGCCAGCACCTCAGTAGATGCCACTGAAAAGGGGCCCGGCTGGACTATGCTGGCATGCTGCAGGCTGTGCTTGGTCAGAGCCCACTGGGGTTAATTCAACTGCTGTTTTCTGGGTGACACCTTCAGTCTGTGACAGACATGCTAAGGGCCGGGGGCTCGTGGCACTTTCCAGGATACCCCACCGATCTACAGTTGGGTCTAGTTCAGGTTCTGTTCGGTACAGTACATCCCCCGAAGGCCCTGTTGACCTTCTTTCATGAGCAATTATTTTCATGTTTAGTGTGGCGAGATCACGGTGCCGTGCGGTCTTTTAGCAAGTCCAGCACTCTGTCTCTTTGATGGACATGTGGCAGGTAATTGTAGCTGTTAATATCATGCTCAGACATCACTGAGCTAGAATGAGGTGCATAGATTCTGCAGAGAAATGCTGTAATGCTAAATGCTAAAGCACAATTGTTTTGTTTTTTTAAAATTATTAGTTAGCAAGAGTCTGTTCAATGGTTATTCAGTTTGCCTTGGCAGTCTTCATCCAAAGTGATACTGCAGTCTGTGGACATAGTGTTTCCGCTTTGCCCTGAGCTGAAATGTGACCACAGGCTGGCGTACAGTATGTCAAGTTTGAGCACCGTGCTGGAGACTGACGAGGGGGCTCACCCTTGCAGATAGCCGGCTGTTGTCCTAAAAGTGCTGCACATTGCTCTATCGCCCCAGGACAGAAAATCAGGGACAGCAAAGGACAACAGAGTGCATGCATGCTGCATTTTCCACCAATAACAACACAGTCTTTTAGCAAAAAACAATTTAATGGATTTCTAGTACTCACACAAAGGAATTATGTTAATGTTTTCTTTCAGTGGGTATGCTGCAGTGAAGATTGTGATGCTTTATTTATGCAAGAGAATGATTCTTCACTCATTAGGTCAGCTATGCGCTTCAGTGGTGCATCTTTACTGAGGGAATGCAAACAGTAGATTTGATGTAATTGAGAGAAATAAAGCCATGCTTCAAGCAGTTAAGCCTTTTGCATTAAAGTGTGCACTGAAATGCTCTTTGATAATCTCCGATCAAGTGGGATATTACCTCTCATGAAGAGCTTAGTAAATGCTCATTAAGGCATTACACCGTAAACGCCTGAATATCTGTGAATTCTATTTCGCCTCCCTGTAAAATCAGACAGTTTACCAAACAGTGGACACCATTGAAGTGAATGAACTTTAGGATCCTAAAGGAGCATGACAAATGTGTGGTGACGTTACACATGTCAGTTTTTAATCCTGGACATACTCTTCACCCTCCTGGTCATGCAGTACATATGTCAGGGATAGGGACAACAGCCTCCTGCCAATGTCTCATACCAGGCTGAATCTGTTTGAATCAGACTCACGCATGAATGGATATTTGTGCTCATAGACTCCATTGCACAGAGCGGTGCTCTGATTATTTTATCAAGACAATTTCCAGGCACACACACTGACGTCTCTTTAGAAGCACTTATTAGCGTTGATCAATTGGCCCATGTGGTCACACAGCCTTTGCCATGTTCCTGCAGGAGACTGTCAACATATTATGCGAAGTTGTGATGCTGACAACGTATGTCAATAATCTTTGATGTCACATATCAAATTACGATGTCTATTACATGACAATATGTTACCAAGACAACCAATGCCCACCTAACATTTTGCCACATGCCATATTTTCCTATTATTCAGGATTAGAAACAGGTGTTAGTGTGTGTGTGTGCGTGTGTGTGTGCAGATGCATTAACACAACCATCACATGCCCTGAGTAGATCTGTTTTTTTTGACAAGTGGTCCTGTGTGTGCGTGCGTGCGTCTGTGTATGTATTGTCGTAGGCCAGTGACAGCTGAGGAAGAGGACTGTATTTGTGGAGGAACAGCATGGCTGCAGAGAGGAGTGGAGATCCTGAGGGAGGCCTAATGGTTCCACTCCTTCCTGCACAGAGATAAAGACTCATAATAAGCGTGTATGCTCACCATCTGGCCCTGTGCATGTGGCCCTTATGGAGACGAAAGCAGCGCAATCTGTAAACGATCAGGAGCCATGGCGCTCCCCCTAGAGAGGCCGCCATGCAATCAAGGTGACAGATGGCAGCACCACTGCTGTGGCCTCATGAAGGAGATCAAAATCACCTTCAATAAACTCTGACTGGAATGGGCACAGGCCCCTCAAAAAGTCAGTTTGTCAGTCAAACTGTGGCAGCTTGCTGAAACAGGGGGAACACACAGCGGTCCGTCCGTCCACCGCCTGATTTCCATATTTTCCGTCTGACTGAGCCTGAACTGTGATCTTTCTCCAGTTGTCCTCTCGACTCGTGCCGGCGTGGGCGAGCTGGCTGCCAGGGCTAGCAATGCTACTGGGGGAAAATTGAGAACAAGATGCTGCTAATGTGGGGCAATAGGAGCGGATGGTGGTTGGGCGACATTAAATAACCAACTGGTATTCTATTTTTGACATGACAGGACCCTCATGGTTTGTCTCTATTTATTTATTTAATTACACATTAAGACACACCCACATGCAATCACAAAAAACAGCATCATTATAGAGTAAAGCATCTCATCACAATAACATGGCTTTACGTTCAGTGGAGCGCTCATACTGAACTCCTTGCCTTTGATAATTTTTTTGTTTTAACATCTGATGTAGCAGCATGGTTCGGCCTCCGCACCATGTCTGTACCGGAGTGTTTGTGTCCTGCGCATAGAGACAGAAATGCTTGGGAATGCTATTTCACACATCCCCTTCATCTGATGCGCAGCTTCTGTCAGTGATGTGAGAAAAACAGCCTGACACTCCAAATTTTTTTTTTTTTTTTTTTTTTGCACCAGTGCAAAAGTTCAAAATTGAAACGCCATCTGTTCAATAAAACTAATCTAGGCAGGGAGAGCTGCTTCCAAGGCTGCCCTGATTGGATGTGTTTCTTGTCTCTGAACTCTCTGCCACAAGGTTCAGACTCAACCCAGGATATTGTCATTCGCAAAAGAAGGTTTATGTTAAAGTTGGCCAAAAAACGAGCTCAACCAAAGTCTTTCAACAAGTTGTAAATATTTAGATTTTAAATGCCCTATGCCTTCTTGATCATATTTAACATTGCTATATGTGCCCAGTTCCTCTATGTTATTAATTCAGCCACAGGCACTTTTATTGTACACTGTATATCTGGATTCAGCCTCTCAACCATCTTCACTCCTTAGTTCTAATGAAATGAAAGGCGGTAAGTACTTTCGGAGAAAATCAATTGTCCCCTCTTCCGCTGCAGCAGCCCTTAAGTACTCACTTAGTTAATTGCCACACTTATTTGATTAATTGGACAAGTTCCATTGTAGTCTCTCTTTTAACTCCCATGTTTTATAGAGGTGTCCTGTAGTGCTCTTAATCATCCACTTTTAAACATTTTTACAAATGTTAAATATGTGCACTTTAACTAATAATTAGATCAATTACACTAATTACTATCGTAAGTTGAATTGAAAACAGTAAAGTGGCTTTTAGGTTCCATATCTATAGTGTGCTGTCTTTGTGACTTCAGTCTTAAATCTGTGACCAGCGGCTGCCTGTATGTACTGCAAGGACATCAGGGCTCTGGCCATGCCTCTTAAGGTTAAAATAATAGTACTTAAAAATTCACCCAAATTGAATTGGTTTTATTTGGCCAATATATTAGCCGTAAGACCACAGATGACTGCACAAGCAGTCCTATCTGGCCCTTTTAACCATTAGATAGGGTTTTCATACACTACTTCATATTCATACATGCCTACTAAGATGTAATACTGTGACTCACTGCAAGCTCAGAGCCCGGGTTCATTGTGTTGCATTCGGGTTTGTGTTAATTTGATAAAGTGGTTGACCTTGACCTTGTTGAAAGCAAAAAATATCGACTGATGTGATACTTTTGGCCATGAAATATTGTCACGAAGATAGCCACTGTGTCAAAATGTAGTTTTATAGCCAACACTATTTCACTTAGTTCTTTGCTAATATTGTGCATATTCATGTACATAAATTAATGTGTTTAAATTAAATTACCAAACAGCAAACCTGGCTCCAGGTAGTATGCCAGCATATGAAGAATGTGTCAAGTTAATCTGGCCATAGGGTGAAGTACAAAGATGAAATGGTGGGCAATGACTGGGTTAAGAAATCGCAGATTTTCTTCTTCTTCTGTCATTATTGAGAGCGGTCCGGTGGGCGGGGCTTGTCAATTAAACTTCCGGGGCTTGTAAAATGGCAGGCAGCCATTTTGGCGGATTTTCGAGCTGAATTTGGGGACCAATAACAGTGAAAAAAAGAGCTAAATTCGGGCAGACTGTATCCTAACTATCTGCACGTCCTTGGTGGAGAACCGCCCAACTTGACTTCTTCCCCTACCGACCAAGTATTCCACCGTGAAGCGCTCCTGTCGGCTGAAGGAGTTCTGCTGGTGTGGACCGACATTAGCCTTCAGCTAACGCCAGGTAAGCTTCCATCAACCAAACTCCTATGCCCTCTTCGTCCTGTTTTAAATGATTTTCCCGCACTCTTTATGCTTCACAACACTAAAAGCAAATGAAAGTATATTGTCTGACATGCGACTGTAGCTTTTAACAGTTTGGCAAATGGAAGCTAGTTAGCAAAGATGCTATAGACGGTTAGCTCAGACGACACTAGACCCTGGCTTGTGTTGTGTTGATGGCGGCCTCGGACTTTAAGGCTGCAGGTGTATTTGAGGTCCGATGTTGTTAATACTTTTTTTTTTTTATATCTATGTGACCAGTGATGGAGCTCTTTTTGGTGGTTTACACAAAGCATAACCCACTCATCTCTTGCTTTTCAGTAAGATTTAACTGTTTAATCAGAGCGGTGAGGTGTTTCATAACTGACCCAGGGGTGTGCAGCTTTTCAGTTTGTCCCTCCTTGAAACATTTCAAAAACACTACATGAGCGATTTTCCTTATGAGATTATTGTTTTAGATTCCACAAGTGAAAAGTGAGTGATAGTCAAGCTCGGGGTTAGGATAACACGGCTCGGTGTGTTTCTTTGGCCTTGTTTAAAATTCTCTTCTGAGCACGACAGGGTGTGATAGTGGGTTTGAACCCAGTTGAACCTCACCACCAAATGTTCCATTTCAGATCTTATGAAGGAATTGTGACGAAGGGCAATTGGGTTGATCCTGAGTGGAAAGTTTGGCTTTAGGGTCTTTATATGATTGGATTAAATCACAGTGATTCATGAATGAGTCCCCACTGCTTTGTCAGATGAGGATTTTAATTTGAGCCTCACCTGATGGATGCTAGTAATTTATGCTGATTAGAAATAAAGCATCATATTTTCCTTTATCTCCCCCCGCCCATCTGAACAGAAGAAGATTTTTCCAGAAGGGTATGAGGACAGCGGTTGATTAGTTGTAATGTGACCGCAGTACCCCACAGGCTTAAATTTATGTCCTCCATTTGAACTGTGGCTGCGTGTGCTGTATACATCAGGTTTGTTAATGAAATTTGTCGCCAGGAGGGAGTTGGTGGCTGCGGTTGTTCAGTGCCTTGACACATAATTGTGTGAAATTTAACCTTTCAAACTTCAAGTCAGCACTACTTTAATTGTAATATTATTATTCCCCACATCAAACATAATACATTGTGTTTCTTTAGAGATTATAGCTTTCAGAATGTTCATAAACTATTAGAACTAATGAAATTGCCAGAGTTTTATTTAATCATTGTTAATATTGTCTCCTGTGTTGCCCGTAAATGTTACACAAACAAGGATGAAGAACAATTTGATTCACACGGGTCACACCGGCAGTGTCGCACGCTGCGGGTGGATGAGTTGCAAAGTGAGTTCAGGGCTGTTCTGCAATAACATGTGGAGCTGTGTATGCTGCTGTCCTCTCCGTCCGGTCTGTGAGTGCATGACTGACAGGTGTCAGACTTGTCATGGATTCCCGGGCTCCTGTGGTTGCGATGTGCAGGGACAGGGAGAGACAGAGGTGGTGGGGAGGAGGGTCGGCGAGCGAGTCTGTCATTTCACTTTTCTCTTTCTGACACGCATCCTCACCCCCCTATTGTCCATCAGCATCAGCAGATGACTGACAAAGGCAGTGCTCAGCTACAGACAGGTCCACATCAGGACTGTGTGTGTGTGTGTGTGTGTGTGTGTGTGTGTGTGTGTGTGTCTGTACACTTGAATGGCTTATGTGTTAACACATGAAATAATGCCATGCCCCCGCTTTGCAGGATCAGCATCCTCACAGTGATGACTTATGCAGACCTCGCGGTGTGAGCGTACAACATAGCACAACCGAGCCTGCCGCCTCCTCACTGCCCTTTCCCCTCCACAGTCACTGACCGACTTCAGTCTGGTCATCGCAATGCTGACTGCTTTCCAAAAACATGATTTCACAAATGGAAAAACAGCATCTGCTTTCCTACAGCTTCACATATGGTGGACATAGCTGCTCATTTGAATTGAAGCAGGTAAGCAGGGTAGGGGGTTGGCCCTTGGGGACCTTGAACAGAGGGCTTGGCCCTGGGGACTCTGCTGGGCCACTCTGCAGTTAGGGCCACGCTGTCCTGAGCCAGATGAACCTGCATATGAAATGAGGCCATAGAGCTCGGAGAGCTGGGGACCATGAACATGAAGGAAACTAGAGGCTGTCCATATGTGTTTTTACCTCTTTTAGCATCACACTTAACTGTTTTATCAGGATTTGTTAATATTGTAAAATCATTTTTCTAAACTACTGTTGTTAGTTAAACCGTGTGGGATGTGTGTATGTAATTGTCAGCATATCTGACCACAGATAAAAAATTTATAAAGGGTTTCATAGAGAATATTTAACAACTGAGAAAAAATTGCAGCCCGAGCAGTTCAAGTGCTGCATAGTTTATGATAAGGTCAGGAATGTAATGTTAATCTTAAAGATAAAAAACATCCATTGCGTACTTGTTTAATTTAAAGTAAGTGTGACAGACCGACAAAGTGACAGATTGAATTTAGCATGTGAATTTGCAAGGCTCTCTTGAGCAGCCACTTTGAGCTTGTGGCTTGGACTGACCTCTCAGTCAGGAAATATTGTTTACATTTGATTATATTGCTCTTTAACTACATGGCAAAATAATGGAAGCGATGGAGGAGAACGGAAGCTGCCCGGCTACAGCGAGTGCGAGGGACAGAGGTTAAAGACGGTGAAGTGTGTTAATGAAGTGTGAAGCTGTACGGTTAAAAACTTTGTGGACTGCTGTTCGCTGCCTCTTATCCATACTGGCAGTTGCATTGTACATGTACGATGCACGCTGGCCTTCTTTTCTTTTTTGCAGTTTGGCCTGTGTCTAGCGCTTAATGCTGTTTTAGATGTCGCTACAATATCTTTTTTTTTTTTTTTTTTTTTTTTGCCGGCTGCCCTCGCTCCTACTCCTCCTCTTCCCTCCGTTACTGGTGATCACAGCATGACAGACCGTCCTTGGGGACACAAGAGCACCATTTACAGCTCTTGTGGTGTCAATGGCTCCTGTCTGCTCCGATTTCTACCCCACTGCTGTACCTCCTGCACTTGCCCTGCATTTGTCCCTACTTAGGACGCCCACATCTATTATACGCTATTGTACAGAGAGGGAGATGGGTCACAGCGGACGCTGGCAGAAAAATACATGGGTAGCCCTGGGTTTTCACCTTTTTTGCACGAGTCGTCCCCTCTTTTAAAACAAACGCACAAGTGCTCACACAAACACACAAACGAATTAGAGATCAGCTATCAGTTGTTTATATCATTACCAAAAACCGCCTGTAGGCAACCCAGAGTAGAAATGTGCAATGATTGCTAATTGCCTTGTTAGTATGAAAACAAAGCAGCATTTTGTGTGTGTGTTTTCTGTGCTGAAGGGCTAAATTACCAGGAAACAAACAAGTGGATTGGAACATGTGAATAAGGATGTTTTTACATGAGCATCTGTGGATACAGCTGCTGCTCACTCTGACCACCCTGCCTTCTCCTCCTCTCCGTTTCTCTCAGGCTCCAACAAACAAAGCCAGACAAGACAGCAGCCTCATGTTTCTGTTTTGGTTAAGTGTTACAATCTACAGGACCAGTTGTTTATGACGCCAGTTCATGTCTCTTTTTTATTTTTTCCTGGTGAGCCGATGAAAGCCACGTCCATTCACCTCTCGCGATGCTCCACAGGGCCAAGTGTCTTCTGTTTTATGAGCTGGTTTTTATGTTTCCAACACCTGAAATGGTCAACCACAGCACCGACCACCGACACACAGCGTGTATATAAGTGTGGTATTGTTTCCACTGGCGTATCCTTTGGTAATAATGATGGTGATAAATGGCACTCCTGGGCATTTGTTTCTTTCTACAGTGGAGCGCAACTGGCAACAGAAGCTGTCATGCTGATGATGAAACACGCATTCACCTGCGTCTGTCGTCTGTCTTTTTACTCCTCCTCGCGCCGTCCTCTTCATCCCCAGAGAACTTTGTTTACCTCAGCAGCCACCTGCCGCCGCAGGAGCCAGAATGAGATTCAGGGGGCCTTTTGTCCCAATCAGCGTTTCCTATCAGGCTAAATGCTCTCTGGAGACGGGGCTTATTACATGACACGATCCACGGAGTAGATAAATGGCCATCCGTGTCACGAGCCGGACCCCGCTCGTGGTAGGGGTGAGGAGACAGACAGCTTGGGGCCCAAGAGATGAAAGGAGCCCACAGCCTTATTGACGTTTTAATCAAAAACAGTTAGCGCTGAGTCGGTCTGTTTGCAGGCAAAGATTCAGGGAGGCTTTTCATTGGTGCCCGTTGAAAATATGCAAGGATTGAAATGCAGACCTTGCTGACATATAATTTACCTGCTGTCAGTCTGTGTGGGCCTGTTTTATTATGAGCGCTTGTTGTGATGCCAACCGCCTCCCACCCTCCCCCTCCAGTCACACATAAATGCACCCTCCCTTCACATCCTCTCTCACCTGTTTCAACCTCAGCTACATGTAAAGCGATGTGCCCTTGTGAGCACTGCTTACATTTACAAATGGTCTTTTCGGGTGACGAGTCTGGGGTGGAGGTAGTCTTTCGGTGAGCAGTCGAAACAGAGCCCCTCAATGCAGTGTCGTGGGCTGAGGTCGGCCTGCGCTGGTTCCAGCTTTTAGCTGCTTCTAGGATTTGATGTCTTTGTCATACATGCTATTTAGGTGAATATGTTTGGATTGTTGGCTGCAGTATCATTATATTTACAGGCCCAGCACAACAATAAATGTAGTCACAAGTATGGCTTTTAGTGAGAGACTTGTCTGTCATGTAGTCCTGCTGGATGCAACAATTCAAGACATATTATCATTATTAAGTGGTTGTTAAATAACGCTCTGGGAGATGTAGGCGATCATAAAATGAAATACCCCAGGCAGATTGAGAGAATGGGAGTACACTGGAACTACATTTCTAGGTTAAATTTAATGTTTCTTCCCCTCAGACCGATGACCTTTGACCTTTGATGACCCACTGTTCATTGTTGAGAAACCATAAAACCTTCACATTCTGTAAGATGCTTAAAGTCAAGCAGTTTAGTTTGCGGGATTATAGCAAAGCAATTGTTGGCACTGTTGGCAGTGTTTTTCTTTGGATGATAGGACTGTGTGTATAATTCATACGCAGTGTATGAGTGTTTTTACTTTATATGCCACATCACAGAATGAAATCATCTGTATCATAACATTCTGGTGTGGTCTGAGCTGTATCCCCTTCTGTTGCTCAGGAATGTTACCTCACTTTCACCTCCGTCACATCTGATTTCTCCCTCAGAATGAAAATATTTAGAGACTGTTATTCACCAGGAATTTCAAGCATTTGCATTTCTGGTAAATTATTCATTTCGCACGCTTTTACGCGAGTGAGAGAACGCAGCGAACAATTTTCCACACTCGCAGTGACACAACCAATTGCTAAGTTCGCTCCACTTGGTGTTAAAGACGTTGCCACGGAGTTTTCATCAAACATTAACACGTGGTACAAGTGATTTCATGCAGTTTGCTCTTAACATGTCCCTTTTAGAGATGCTCTTGGAAAAAAAAGCATAAAAACTAATCATAAATTACAAAATGATAATGGGAGGAGGGAGCCGGAGAAAAGGCTCTGCTCCCCGACCGATCATAAGTTGATCATCTTAAGCTCAGAGCTGCAGGTAGGCAATGACAGCTGCTTAATTTGGTTTTGTCACCGGGGTGACTTAATCCTGTAACGGGCCCCGGTGACAGCGGCCTCACAGACGGCCGAGAGACGGAACGGCACTCTCGTTGCCCGTTTACGGATGCGGCAATAGAAACCAAGGTCACTTTAATTAACTGCCAAATTGCAGTTTAAACGATAATACTAATCACTCACTTTTGTGGTAGCAAGAAGCAACTCGCTGTCATGTTAATTTACGGCCACGGGGGGAAAATGGACATTTCACACGTCTGCCTCACAGTAGGGTCTGACTCTGCGCTACGCTGTTTTCAGTTTCTCTGTGTGCTGCCACTTTCCCAGATCATGAGCAGGGTGACCCGGCCGTTTTCCACAGTTTCTTTACCCTACATCCCAAAGTCTCCCCCTCCTGTCTGTTTGTTTTGATTTTCCTCCTCCCGTTGAATCTCTCCCCTCCTCTACCTCGTAAATCTCTGAAGGATTTCAATTAGATGCCACTGATGCCTTTTGTGTGTATTCCCTGCAGTTGGGCTGGAGAGACAAGAGGGCCTCATTACTGCAGCTTTTTCTCTGTGAAGTGTCTGGAATTGAAATGAATGGCACACTGTCTACTTAGACTTCTAAAACCCTTTGTTTATAGTCATGTCTAAATATAGTAATTTTTTATTTTGTAATCGGGTGCAATTTCCTCACTTAAAATCACAGGAAATGGTCACAGTTGCCTTTTGAGGACCTTTTTTAAGCCGAAGTTCATCATTTTGGGAATTATGCTTACTAGAGACTAAGATGATTAAAAAAACCCCATTTCATTTTCAAGGAGGATTATGTGCCACACATCATTTTCTCAATTCATTGTGTTGTCCATAAATTTCACCAATCACATTTTCCCAGGCCCCAAATTTTTATTTAAATTTAAATTTAAATTAATAGTTTGTCTGAAAAACAGTCCAAAACCCAAATATACAAAGTTTACTATAATTTTATTTTTTGGTGTTTCTGTTTAAAAATGACTTAATTATTTAATCAGTTATTAGAGCTGCTGCAGATTATTTTTGTCGGAGAAGATGATCAGTTGTGCAGTTGTTTCAGCTCTACTCTGTGACTTTGAGTCGTGGAATCTTAACCTTTCTCATATTGTGGACTGTCATGGAGCCTAGTTGGACACTGTGGGGACTAGGTAAGTTCCAGACCATGGGATATTTATTCCAGCCAACCTCCAACCCATTACAGTTACTGCCCATCTGCCACTGCTGCCACTCGGAGCCCTCCTAAAGGTTACTCATTTACATATGGCGGGGGGGGTCGTCCACTGATAACACAGCTTCAATCAATCAATGCTTCATGATTAGTCCCATGTAAAATCACAGCAGTTGGTTAAAACTCTGCCTGCTTGCCTCCTTGCCACTTTTCGAACGAGGTCCTGGAATGCCACGACAACTAACTGGAAACAACTGAATGGAAAAATTCATAATTCCTCGGATAAATTACGACGCGCCGCCAGAAATTGATTTATTATTGTGATCGTTAGCCATATGGCACAGACTGCTATTCAACCCCCCCCAACATTCAAAAATCTGCAATTACAGGACTAGGTCAGCGCAACCTTTACCACTGCAAAAATGAATCTCTGTCTAATCAGAACTGAAGGACAACAGAGAAATTTACTCGTATTATTAAAGCTGCATTCACAATTAAACACTGGAGGCTATTAATACAAGTCAGAGTTTGTGTCCCGATGACTTTTAGGAGGGAGAGGAGATAATTGCGGTATTTCCCTAACAGTAAAGGAAACCTAAATAAAACACTTAAGTCACTGAAAGTAGTTTAACCAACTGCTCAGAACTTATTAAAGGCATCATGTTATTTCAAATAAATTTGGGCTCAGTGTCTGAGCTGCTCCTCCTCTCTCCTTTACAAAGTGGGAGTGCATGAACTGAAAATACTGGGCATCAGTACCTCATGCAGCCCCACTTCAAACAACCCAAACCATCACTTTATGTTATAATAATTTCATACTTAACCCAAAAACGCCAGTCAAGTGGACCTTTGTGTTGAGATATTTTTTTTTGTTTTTTTTGCCATAATGGGAAATTTAGACTGACAACCATCTCCATGTTCTGTGTCTCGGTTAGGGGATAAATCCACAACATTACATGATAGTCCATTAATGAAGTCCTTCTTGGTCTTGTTCTAGACCCTGTCGTCGTTTCATCAGGGCATCCTCTTGAGTCCTGACCCATCCCTCATTCTGCACAGGCAATTATACCAAAAGTTAAAGCTTTAAGAGGAAATATCTCGTTTCTAATTATTTGCATGTGCCCTGCCACCATTTACATCGCCATCTCTGTCTCATAATAATTACCTGGTCCTCCCATTGGCTCAGGGCAACGTTGTATTAGATTGTAATCTCCAGCACTGTTTCCTGACACAAACTTGATGTGTCACCGTGATTGGCGTGGAGGAGATGACATGACAGAGCTGGTTTTGGGGGGACTGACAGTTAGTTGGCAGGTTAAGGCTCCCCTGTTGGGCGCCGCGCCGCCTCCGGACAGTCACCTGTCAACTCAGGTGAAGGCTCGTCACTGCTGATGACTGGGAGCAGCAGAGTGGATATAATGGGATGAGCAGACTGACGCGGACGTGGCGCGGGACTCTCTTTGTTTGCGGGCGAGGGAGCGGACCTTGCTTCACTCAAGTGTGCTGCCATGCCGAATAAAGCGGGTAAAGAGTTTTAGCACTGTGGCTGATGTGCTGGCATCTATGTTGGACACGCAGAATTGATCCAAGTAATGTTCAGGCTTATGATGTCAAATTTTTCATCTGCTGTAGCCATACTGCTTATATAGTACATATTGCTTTTATTTATAAGCGATTTCAGGAGGGATGTATAAGATTTATTATATGATTTAGATTTAAATATGAATTGCTTGACGTGTTCTGGGCGTTTCACTGTCACCTGACAGTTGGCCACTTGTCTCCTCTAAGGCAACTTAACTCAACTAACTCAACTGTTTCATCAGGCGTTGTCCAGCTTTGTCAAAAACATAAAGATGGAGAGACTCCACGGTGCAATCAGCTGGCGAAATCCAGGTCCGTGCTGCCGTGCGTTTGAGCGCGTGCATGCCTGCGTTGTTTGTGAGTGGGGATTCGGGAAGGTGGGGGTGTCACTGCAGCGCGTCGGCCCAATCACCGTTGCCGTTTTTGTTGAGTTTCCTCAAAAGACCGTCCTGCCAAACGCGAGGGGAGCACGTGTCCATCAAAGTCAGGCTGATGCGAGGCACGAGGGCTGAGGCCCTCGCTCCGGAGATGTAAGGGTGCGACTGAGTCATACTGAAGCTCGGGAATTCGGCGTGTCACCCTCAGCACAGCATGCTGCCACAGCGCATCAGCACACGTCGACTCTGCAGAGGAACTTCAAGCTACGGCATCGCGTTTTAGATGCAATATGGAACAGCAGAGGAAAATATTCATGCAGAATAAAGGACAATGTATTATATTCATGTAGTGATTTTAAAATATTTGGCATAATAATGTCCAGAAATTACAGCTTGTTCTGCAACGCAAAGGAATCATGGGTTGTTGCCAGTGCACCATCCTGTGCTCACCTGTCTTCTGTCCACCTATTACCTGCATTAGCTGGTCTCTGTATCCGCATGCCAGATCATCAGCTCAGTCCCCGGGGCCCCCCGAGCGTCCGTCAGCGAGGCCTGTCAGTTACGAGCGCTGATCCGTATTTGTAGCTCTTGTCAAAGCAGCGCCATCCAGTCCTGTCCTACCAGGCTCTGCGAAGAGCAGCAGCAGTGCTCAGTAATCTGGATATAATCTCTATAACTTGCTCAGATTATGCATCTCCCTGGCGCAGACACGGAGACATACCATTTGAGTGTGAGCCGCCTGATCCAACAGTTGTCACAGCATCGTCAGAGGTCCTGAGTCACGCTACTCCCAGCGGCTTCAGACTCTGCCTTACCGGGTTCTTTTATCTTATGAATTGTGGACTGGTGCACTATGAACAGTAGAAACTGGGAGGGTGCAATATGGACAGTAGATACAGCTGATTGATAGGATCATGTGAGTGTTGTTCCACTATGCCGCTATCTGGAATAACTAGTTCACAAAAAGCTTAATTTTCGAATAAATCTTTACTACTACTTGCAGGGATTTTTTGAGTATTTTTTTTTATTCTCAGGTGCTCCTGGTAAAACAATGATAAATGCAGCAGTAACTAAATACGGCAGTAATGAAAGGTAATTGTGGGGTAATTACAGAAGGGTCCCTGGATCACTTTGTGTGAGGCTCGTTTTCATCTCGTCTCTGTCAGCGTCGCTGCAGGTTGACTTTCCAGTCCCGTACCGTTCAGGGAGCGAACTTGAAACAGGACATCTGCATTGTAAATATTGACATGGGCATCGTCTTCGTTGGGAGACCGCGGCTCTTACCACGTCTGCGGCGACCCCTCGGCAAATCTGAGTAAACCCCGCCATGGGAAACGATGGTTCCCGATGGCAAAGTGCACATCAAGGTGCTGCCCACATTTCACCTCCCCCTTGAGGGGGTGTATTTAATCATTACACAGTCAAGAAAACCTCTCGTTAATTAATGGGACCTCCGCGAGAGGTCGGCCTTCAATGCGCCAAAGTGTTGCGGATTCAGAATGTCAGAACAAAACAGCGGTCAACGGTGGTCGCCTCAAGGTTTTTGCAGAATATTTATTTGGGGTTTTATTTAGCACGTTGTTTTTCCCGATTGCGGTCCCTACTGGGGGCATCTTAATTCTCTAAATGACTTTTTAAGTAGTGCTTCTGCTCCGCATGACCCAGCTGAGTGACAGGCCATTCTAATCCTTTTTCACAAGGGGAAAACAGCTTTTATTGCAGCCTCTGGTTTGTTTTGCCCGAGCCCACAACATACGGCATTTAACGCTCTCATAATTAAGTAGCCGAAGCCAAAGTGCTCTGCCCAATCTGAGGCCGTCGGCTGGTGCTGATTGACAGACGAGCAGCGGGACAGTTGATGTCCTGCTAACATTAGAAAATTGTCTTTTTAATGTACAATTGTAAAATGTAAAATTTATTATAACAGCTGTGGGCAGACCTGGAATGGTAGAGGAAAAAAAATGTAGATTAATTTTAGGCGTAATTTTATTGTGTTTATTTGTTGAATCAACACTTCACTTTTGGTCAAACGGCTAAATGAATATACTCGACGGAGATGAGCTCAAACGCAAAATTACATGCAGTGCTGGGGAGTCTTGACAGTGTCCCCGCGTGCCGTTTATCCTGCTCTCTTCTAGCCAACTGGGTGAAGGATACTCTGCCTGTTTCCCCACCCAAACTCTAGGTCCCATCTGCTCAGAGAAAGGCACAACATTTGTCAAAGTAGACTGGATAATGGCTTTGGCATCCTTATTATAATCTCAGCATAATCTTCATTTGTCCACTTTTGGCGTCGGGACACTTCTGGGTTTGGGAAATCGGTCAGGACTCTTAAGTGTCCTCGTTTCTTTTTCATTAGCTCAAATCTAGGCATGAAAGCTCATTTAATTCCAATTTAAAACATGATGGTTGTGTGTTTTTTTTTTTTTTTTTTTAGAGGCAAGCAGAGAGCTGAGGTTGTTTTCCACCCCGCTGTGATTAGCCTAAATACGATTCCCCGAATTAAAAAAACAAAAACGTAGAAATAAAGCCTTGTCAATCCGTGAGTCTGATTACGCTTGATGTTTTGGGGTTGCATATGTCCTGACGACGCCACTCTGTGACACCTTCGGTGCAAAGTCATGCGTTAATATCTGATTCCTACATCACTGGATCAATATTATAACAGCAAGTACTGATTGCCGCCCTCACAGGGCCGCCTGAAAAATATTTCTGCCACCGGTGAATAATCGCATCGGACAGCGCGCTCGAGCTCAAGGCAAAGAGGGAGCTTCGTTTTCATCTTCGCGCGTGTAAAGACAATGGAGGGGCAAACTTCACATCGTGTCTCTCCAGTCTCCATTAAGGTTGTGGCTCTCAGTTGACTACTGCTCCCCCTGTATGTGGGTCACACACGCACACACACCGTTCCCAGCTGTGCAGCCCAGTCAGCTGTGCCTTTCGCCGTGCCCGCCAACATCTGCTCCACAAAAACAATATCCAGCTTTTAGCACTCAAATGGAGGTTACACCATATGCCAGCAAGCCACTTAGTTTCTGCCAGGGGAGCTGGGGCCTGGCCACACTCGTCGAGGTAACAATGAAGGAGAGCGACACCCCCCCCCCCTCCTTTTTTTTCTCTTTTATTCCTTCTTTACCTGTGGCTCGCATTTCCCTTTCTTGCCTTCAGTCTTTTAATTTTTATCAGAGGCTGCGTAAACCCTTCTCTCCCTCTTGAACTCTTTCTCCGCACGGCTCCTCACTCTGGCCATCAGCCTGTGCCAGTTTGCATCTGCTCAAGGTGCTTTGGCAGCATCTCCTTTTGAATATTAATGCGCCACCTAAACAACAGTTTGCCTGCAAGGTCTGCCACAAGGTCTGGTGGAGCGCATGTGTCTTGTGTGTACACACTTAATATTTGACAATCATTAGTTGCTATACATTACCAGTTTCCTTTTTTTTTTTAAACAAAACTACAACTACTTCCAATTTTTTCTTAACTTGCCCTTTTGCAGAACTCGGACACCGATTGCACAAAGTGCCGTTAAACCATTTATGACCAATTAAGAGTGCAGATCCGAATAGTATGGGCTGAAGTGCCGCTCACTCTGCTAAGAGGTGATAATGGGTTTTTAATTAAATATGGGAACCAAAGGTCCCAAAATGGAGCTTACAGCTAACCAAGCAGTAGCCATTTGGTGACTGTACAGACAAGGTCCATTATTGTCTCTGTGGCCTTGAGTCTCTTCGATTTCTCCGTGGCCCGACCGCAACAGCTCCACGGACTTAAGACAAAAAGGTGTCGTGGAAAACAACAACAATGATGATTTAACTTAATGTAGGAGAAATCGTTCACGTGTCAAGTGATTTTTTTTTTTTTTTTTGAACGGTATTGCTTTGTCGCCAGCGACTTTGCATATCATTCACATTCACAGCTTGTCGATAATTATACTTATTATTTTTACTTAACTAATTTGAGATCATCATGTACATGCTTTTTAGGCGTTAACAACCCGGTGACAGCGAGAATCTTATTCACGTCGTGCGAGCTCTTGTCCTTGTTCGGTCTTTGTGTGTGTGTGTGTGTGGGGGGGCTGACGGAGCCACGCACTCAGGGGGTGGAACCGCTGAGGAGCTCCGGGATGGCAGGTCGGGGCTGCCTTCCGCGGGTCACGGTTTCACTTGTGGGTATTAATTTGGGAGGGGCCGGCACATGGCAGCTGTGTGTGCGTGCGTGTGCGTGATGGCCATGGTGAGAGTTGTTTGAGGAGCTGGCGAGCAGTGAGAAATCACCTTGACAGGGTGTGTACTGTATATCATACCGGGAGTTGGTGCCACTCATGAATGCTGATTAAAGTCTACGGGGAGTTTAATGACTTCCCGCGTAGACGCTGTGGCGGCTTTGCGCTTTGACTCTCGTGGTAGCGGCTTGTTTTATCACAGTTAGCTGTACAGTCTTTACAGAATAATCTTTTTTGGCTGCTTAACAACTTACTATTGTTAATTACCAGATGGTTAAGCTTAAAATTACAACACCACAACTTAAAAAAAAAAAAAAATCCCAACCAAAAGGCTATGCTGGCAACAGTGAGGATATTTTTACTGTTGAAAGATTAATTCTGTTTGTAACATAGCACATTGTGACTTATTTTCCAAGTTGTTTATACCCACCTCGAGCTCGTATTCATTTAATCTCGACTGCTATTTTTTGTGCGCGTTCACACGTTTGTCACATTTATTTGATCGACTCGCGTCCGACTCGGAGTCACCGCTCGTGTCGTGAAAATGCCAGCGCTCCTGGCAACGGCGGCAGATCTCCGTCAGCGTCTATCTTTGAACACCTCCCACATCATGTTCTGAGGAAGCGATTGCCGTCCGCTGCCAAAGGGGTGCAGTCCAACAACAAATGGCGCTGGAGCGGAACGGGGGGGGGGGTGTCCTCTCATCCACCGACCGCGCACCGGTTCTACAAGTAATAAAACTCATCTTGAAGTCCGCCTCGCCTTGGAGAGAGCAGCGAGTCGGAGCAGTGGCGAGGAGCTGTCACGTTGGCATGTTGGTTGCGTGCACTTCCTTTAGACAGTCAGAGGAGGGCAGTGCTTAAGTGGAAACAAAGCAGAAGCTGTCAGGGCAGAGTCGGCTTCATACTCATTGTGTGTGTGCGTGTGTGTGTGCGTTAAGACGCGTGCGCGCATCCTGGTTTATGTCCTGTGAGCCGTGTGGGCCTCTCGCAGGTCGGCAAAGAACGCAGGGGTTTGCCGTTACACGCCGTTGGGTGTCTGTACTTCGCTATACGTTACAGTAAGCAACACGGACAAACTAGCACAGAAATTATGCTAATGATGACAATGATTATGTTAATTAGTCTCTACCAGTCCAATGCAGTGATGCCGAGCTCACATGATTATTAATAGGATCACAACATGTTAGTTCACATGATGGTTAAGATATGCTCGCAGTCTGCGATGACAAAAATACACGATAAAATCTGAAATACTCACTCTGTTATTCATGTTGGTGATCGTGACCATATTTGAAATCCAGTAGCAATTTATTTTCAATTTACAAATGTTTTGGACTGTCTAAACAGTTTTTCCATTTCCCTCTCAAATGTTGCTGCAAGACTTTATTTCCCATCGTGGTTTCGATATTTTTAGATGTGGTCTGGGATGAAATTAGAGCTCGGAGGGATGTCTCTGTCACTTTCGAGGCAAGAAGTAGGTGGCTCTCGTCTCTGCTCGAGCCGCGACTTCTCTCTGAGACAACTTTTTTTTTTTCCAGGGCCGTTGCACGACTGCTCCGAACGAGAGCGAGACCTCGGCGAATGCGTGCAGTCTGCAACCGCATCCGGGCGCGATGCGTCGTGAGGACCTGTCAAAAAAAAAAAAAACCCTGATCCCGATCAGTGTTAAAAGTGTAGACAAGGATGTAATATTGAACGTCCAGATGGTTTCCAAGCAGAGACAGACGTGCGGTGGCTCGGCGTTATCTTTAATTCATATCTGCTCAGCCGCTCTCCCGACATTGTTAGGCCTTGTCTCTGGGCGCTGGGAGATGTGCAACTCATTTAATATGGGGGAACAAACAAACTAAGTTTAGTCAGTGTCACTTTGGCTGGCACTCCAGCTAATTTCTGTGAGCAGTATTGTATGTGATATAGTGCAATGCGGTGAATGCTTTCTCTTAGAATTGGAAGTGACTTTTTTGGGGTGTGTTGCCAAGAGCTTGATGATGATGCTCGGAAGCCCAGTATGGTTTACGCCTCACTGCCTCAAAGCCACCGCTAAGCTCTTTTTAATGATATGACATAGACCATTATTGTGGCCGACTCAGTCTCCTATACCTGTTCGTGCTGCGTTTAATCGCTTCTTGCTTATTTGCGCGTTAAACAAAGAATGAAGTTGTGAAAATGTCAAGTCCTCACGATCTCTTTCCTTTCCGCCTCTGAATTTGAAGAACCTTCGTCTGCAGAGCTTTATCTTCCCGGCACGGAGACGCCCTGCTCGGAGGAGCCGGAGTCAAGTGGCGGATCCAGTACGGATCTAAAAGAGAGTAGATGAAGCAGATTTGAAAAAACAAAAACAACAAAAAAATGTCAGCGGTTTCGATACATACATACAACAGAGCAACACTTTTCAGCACGTAAATGCATGAACAAACGCAGGCTTGTGAGCATGAAAACATAAATACTGTATCTTTATTTGATTAATTTTTCGGCGACGTGCACCATTTCGATGCCAATATCGATCAGATGTTGAGATGATGAACTTTTTCCCCTTCGAGGATAGTTGGCTCCCAAAAATTCAATGCATCTGCCTTTCAGAAGCAACTGACAAATGTATGTTAATGTGTTGGCAGGATTTAAAAAGTGAAATGAGGCAGCCCATCTTTTCAGATCAGTCATGTGTCACAAAGCCAGAGCCTCGGCTCTTTCCTCTCTCCTCCACGGGGCCGGGATGACCTCAATAATTAAGGGACAATTTTAAAATGCATTTCTAATTTTCTACCAGACTGAAAAGCTTTATTATGGAATAGCTGACAGAAACCCTCCCCTTGAATGGGGGTGACTCCTGGGCTTCCACTAAACTGGTCATGAATGCACAAACCATCTGTTTTTCTGGCCGTTTGTCAGTGTGAGCGTGGCGGAGGCAGCTGTCGGAGTGGCCCCGGTTTGAATGATGGAGCACACAACCTTTGTTTCGGCTCGGCACCGGCTTTGTGAGCTCTGGCTCGTCCCGCTCGCGCCGCCCCGCGCCCGGAATAAGGCGGGAGACGGTCTCTGTTGTCGGCCCACCGGTCGCCCGCCAAGTTGCCAGAAAGAGCAGCAGAGTCGCAGCAGCGGTGAGATAGACTTGGAGAGAGCCCGAGGAAATGAAATGATCGGCGAGAATGAATGGGAGGGAAAGAAAAGTGAGGAAATGGACGGAGGGGGTGTGCGGGGGGTTGGGGGAGGAGTCGAAGAGGAGGGGAAGGTGTGCGGCCGGTGAGCGCATTGTGTTGGTGAATGAGGATCTGGGACATTGTGTGCCGGCCAATCTGTAGCTCAGTGGGTGAGGTTGTCAGGAGCCGGAGCCAAGGATGAGGGCCAGAGGGCCGGGAGAGAGAGGTGAGAGCAGCCAGCCGGGCCAAGGTACTGCAGGAGAGTGGAGGAAAAAAAAAAGAAAGAAAGCAGAGAGGAAGGAAACGCTGGCTGGTGGAGTTAAAAAAAAAAAAAAAAAAAAAAAAGTGCAGGAAAAATGTAGATTGATTTGGGTTTCGTGGTTTTGACACATAGTCCGGAGGAATTCCGATCGATCATGTCGGATGAAGTTTGTGTTATCAGAAAATTAACGATGGTTTTTAAAGGGCTTGCGTTTTGTGTGAGCCAGTGTTCAAAGGGGGGGGCTCCAGGTTATTACACACTTAAGCCATAATTTCCCTGCCACAGTGCCTCCTGTATTTCCAATTTAAATGCCAGCACTGGGTTAAGCCCAGCATATTGGAGGATAATTTAATTCTTATCACGCACTGTGTGTACTCCTGCTATCTCTACTTTATTTATCTGTTGTCATGTTTATTAAGGTGATTTCCTCAGACACAACCCCCCCCTTCCATGCCCTGCTAGGGTGTGGGTCACAATGGCCAATGTGACCTAATTGCATACATTTGCGTGGCTGATGCACTTGACCGGAACAGAAAGGCTGTGATTTTTTTAGGATACTGGGACCAACCCCATGGCGGGGGGGGGCGTAGATTGTGTGCACTGTGTGTGTCTTATGTCACCTGACACTAAACCAACATATGTCATGCAACATAATACCATTAGCATAAAGGTTTTTTATAGGGTCATTTTTAGACGTGTGAGAAATTCTACCGAATATGGGAAAACTTCTGGCCAGTCTCAGTCCTCTCAGCGTCGATGACAGAAGTTGCCCGAAGGTTTCGAAAGAAAAATTCGGCCACCTCTTCCTGCGTGCGTTTTTTTTTTTTTTGTTGTTTTGTAATACACCGCTGCTGAATGGACCAGGAGCCGACGGGGTCCGTTCTTTGTGTCGCAGTGCAAAGCCTCTCTCACATGATTTGCTGTTTAGTCACAGGCGTCTCACGTCTGTCTGCAAAGAAAGTGCCTCTTTCTCTTTTTCTGCAACGGGTTTAATGAAGTGGCATGCATAATCCTCTGCCTGCGTATTGTTATTTGTAACAGCAGATGGATAGTTAGAAGTGTTGTGGGTGCACAGCAATCAGCTTAGTGCCCCCCCCCGTTTTATGTGCTTTAATTGTAATGCGTTTGTCAAACAGTATGCTGATATGATTTGGGAAAGTCCCTTAGTATTGAAATTCCCGCCCGGTTAAGCTGAATGTTACAGTTCAGTCGGTTGAGTCGACACAAATATAATTAACAACATTCGTTTTATTGCCCTTATTGCATCCCATCCCCTTGTAATGGCCCGGCGACAGGGGCTGTGGGCTGGTAGAGCTTATGGTGGCGAAGCAGAGCTTAGCAGAAAGCAGTTGTGCTCTCTCACGCGGCAGTCTGAGCACGGCGTTTTTCTGTAGCCCCGGGGCGGGCGAGCAACCCGGCGCCAGCGCGGCCCGTGCCCGGCCCCTCCCCATCTGCGTGTCACGAGTCGGATCTCGTTAGGGATGACGGCTCTCTGATGTGGACAAATTGTCACTGAGGGGGGAACCTGGAGACTGAGAGACACAGCTTTGGCTACTTCCAGGGGAGAAAGTATGGGGGGGGGGGTTGCAGTGTTCAGAGCAGGCCCCCTGGAGATGGCGGCGGGGGGAATTCTGAAGCCTGCTGCTTGCTGTGAGGTGTTTAGAGCGTGTGTGGGGTTTCATCCACCTCCTCTGTGGTCTCATGTGCAGATAACTCTCTCTCTCTGGGTACTCATGTGGCCAGGAGGTCCGGTTAGGTGGGTAGTTGGAGAAAAAAAAAAAAAAGTAAATCCCTCATGTCCGTGGCACTTCCACGAGGGGCTGCTTCCCCTTCAGAGATTTGAGAATCCCCCGCAAATCCCTTGAAAGTCAAAACACACCCCTTTTTTATTTCACAGGGGCCACTCCAACAAACAAAGTAACCCCCTTTGTCTTTCCAAAGAGATGCTTGAATTGCATCAGGTGCATATCCTCGTCTCAATTGGGAGGATGGAAACCGCCGATAGACTGCCAAGCACTCATTCATGATCTCGCACTTTTGTCTCTTAACCTCGAAAGGCCCACAATGGGCAGCCCTGGTGACAGAATGGCCCCCTCTTTTAATGGTTAACGGGGCCAAGAGAGGCCAAGCATCGACACCAGCCTTTGAGAGTGGGCCGGAGAAGCATATGGAGCTCTAAATAAAATTCAGATCAAGCACAATGATGGCCGAGGTCTGCTTTTGTTTTGGGGCTGCATGGTGTGGGGGAAGAAAAAAGGGGGTGGAGCGGAAAGTTAGATCCCCCATAATAAGCTCGTGAAGCATGAGCAAATGAATGTATGGCTCTGTAATGCGGCGTGCTTTGGAGTCTGGAGGAAAAATTGCAGCAGCCGTGTTATTGTCAGGGACAAACTCCTCAAACTCGGGGCCCTTTATTACTCTTCAACGGTCGGCCTTCAGTGAAGCCCCCCCCCATTACCCGCCCAGAGTTCTGATCCTGATCAATGACGCTGACAGTCGACAGATTTTCCAGGCTCGCGGCCTTTGTTAGAGGCTGGTGACATGAAAGGGCTTGGGTTGGTAGGGCAATGAATAAGATGTTTAAAGCTAATAAATAAACCCTTCCAAAAGATGCTCTGGTGTGTGTGTGTGTGTGTCTATTGCAGTGGAAGCGGTGTGTGTGTGTGGGGGGAGGGGGGGATTTTTCGCTTTTCCTTTTTTCCCTCCTGCTTTTTTTTCACACTTGCAGAATCTGCGGCCTTTGAAGGACTTGTGAAGCCGAAGGCGTCCCATTGCTCAATCAAACAGATTAAGTCAGTCAGACAAGCAGCGATCTGTCCCATTCAATAAAGTTAACTTTTGTCATGCTGGATCTCAGAGGGCCTCATATATGCATAGCACCAGGCTTGGACATGTCACTGTTTTATCACACTTTGAATGGATTTTGCTTCACTCTTTTTTTTCTTTTTTTTTTAGATAGCAGAAATTTCTTCCTTACGTGCATTATTTGCTTCGAAAAAAGCAATGCTCTATATTAAATTGTGTTGTGGTTTTTTTCCCCTTCCTTTGTCTGAGTGATTTTTACACATTTCAGTCGACTCCAAAATAAGGTTTCCACTGAGAGATTAAACCTCGTTATGTCTCGTAATCCCCTGATTGGTGAAAAGGTGAGCACTTAGTATTTCTAAAGCACGGGCGACCCAGTAATGAGGACATCTGTTTTCATATGGTCCTTGACACGTAGCACCAGAAATTTGATGTCATCCTGTCCAAACTGGTACATGGCTGGCAGACAGCATGGCATCCTGTGATTGGTTCTGACAAGCCAGTGACAGCTCTGGAGGTGAGGAGGGTGCATGACAAAGGGCAAGCAGGGGATGGGGGGGGCATCAGGCTATAGGTCTGTTCGTCTGTCCTTCTTCCTGTCTTCTCTGCCTCTGCTACCCACAGCCCCCCCCCCATCATAACCTCCATCACCCCCCACCACCACCACCACACACACACACTCACAGTGAACTGCCATAAACGCTCACTCTCATAATCAGGCCAATCAGAACCTGTCCTCTTTAGCAGTAGCTCTTTACGCGCAACATACTGCGCGTTTATCTCGCTTCAAATTCTCCGCGGCGGCATCTCATCCTTTTTTTCCTTCATTTAACTACTTTTGTCGGTATTTAAAGGTGTCGATGTAGTAGGTCGTGACTGTAAAAGTGGCAGCCGCTGTGGTTTAAAGCCTTGCACTGTATGTAGATCTCTGATTTGAAGATGGCCGCCTGCCATGATGGAAATCAGGGGTTGCTACGGTTCTACAGCCAGCTGAGCGCTGTGGGAGCCAACGAAACCTCCTTGACATTGAGCGTGGAACAGATTTTTTGGCATACCCCTCCCTTCGTCGTTTCCTCCCCTCAGGGGCATAAAAGGGATCCTCTTATTTTATAGAAGCATCGTTTTATTAGAGCTGCTAATGAAAAAAAAAAAAGGGGGGGGGGGCCGGTTAACACGCAGACATTTTAACGCGGGGCATGATGACTACATCAGTAGCTTGCGTCCGTGCTGGTCTTATGAGGCAAATTGGATGGCTGTTTTCTCCTCATGTGGCCAGTCTCCAGTGTGACCTTGCGTTAGTGCATATGCTCACAGCAGGGTCACCGGTCGAGGGCACGATCTGTCAGCCTTTGTTTATGAGAGGCAGACAGCGCACGCCTGTAAGATAACATATTTCATGCAATTAGCGGCGTGCTTGTACTGCACTGCGCCACAGTAAACAGCACGGATCAAAGTGTAGGCTTTCCCTGCTGCAAATACTTCTGTATTTGTTAAGTTGAAGCTGATCCGAAAATCAAAGACTACATCTTTCATGAAATTTATGCAAACGTCGGTAAGAGCTGTTTGATTGTGTAAAAACTGGCCTTCTCATTAGGGCTGCATAATGATTACTTTCATTCTCGACTAGTCTCCAGATTCTTTTGCGAGCAGATGAATTGTTTGGTCTCAGAACGTCAGCAAATAGCAAAATGTGCCCGTCACGATCCCTGCACCCACGCTGACATCTCACAATGTCCGATCGGCCAACCGAAAAGCTGAAGACATTCAGTGAGATATCAGAGAAGATGAAAGAAATGTTCTGTCCATACCCCAATTAATGAATGGACTAATGCTCTCAGATCTGCTTGGTTGGAGCCTTTGAAAGTCTACTTGTTGGATGTTTGTTGGGGGCCGCCGTGTGGTGTTGACTTGCAGAGATTAAGGATCTCCTGTGGTGGATTTCCTGATAAACCTGTGTACAGGTTGGATCTGTTTACCCCCCCTTGTTTTTTGGAGCACGTGACATTCTCGTGATTGAGACGTTTTTTCGAGATGGTAGAGATAAGCCGACAGAGTCCGTCAGCGGCGGCGGCGGCAGCTCCGACGACGGGCGCCCTCCGACAGTCGCTCTGAGAGGCTTGGTAACCAGCCTTTTTTTTCCTGGGAGGTGTTTGCTGTCACTGTGCGTTGCGGGCGCTGGGTAGCAGTATTTCTCCAGGCTGTCAATCTCCACAGACACTAACCTGCCATGTTAGATTTGACCTCCACAGGGGAGATTACTGTCTCAAAGCTCTGGAGGCATCCTTCATTTTTTTTTCTTCCTTCGCACTGTGGGGATACCTGGGAGAGCCGAGCCAGGGCTGCACACTGTATCCCCAACACTCAGATTATACCCAAAATGTTCTCATCATTAAAATAATCTTATCACTCCCACACTGCATTAAAATGAGTAAGGGTAGGTTTAGCTTTTTAATGATGTTTTCATAACCTGTAATGTAACAATTCTCCATGAACTGCAGCAATACTACTCCTGTCTTCCACGTGCATTTTATTTTAAAAAAAAATTAAAAATAAACATTTTGCAGTATTTGTGACAATAATGCTGCGTTGTGTAGTAGCGCCGCGTTATCCTTGTTTTTTTTTTTGAGCTGCGATGAGTTTTGGATGAGGACACTGGCTGTGACTTTGATACAGTACGTGTGTGGGAGGCCCTCCGAAATGTCTGTTAATTAATGGTGTTACATGATTACTCTCAGCACAACCCGCTTGGGGTCCAGACTGAATTAGCCGCCACTAGTTCGTATTTTGGGACGCGATATGTTGGGCGCGCGACTCTTTTGTGCTCCTGTTGGTTTCGGATCTGGGGGAAGTTTCCGATCGTGGTGTCTTAGGATCTTTTCTATCCCATTTTCCCGCATAGCTCTCCGCAAGAACGCAACTAAGCAGGTTTTCCAAACTGTTGGACTGTTCCTTTAAGAACCGGTATTTGATGGGAATTAGTGAGGTTGTACATTCCTTCCAAGGATCCACAACAGCGCTCTTACACGCTGGGTATCTTATTTTCACAAACTTAATTAAATTCTGGAGTAACATTTGATGTTGTATTTTAATGCTCCGGATATTGAATTTTCTGATACCCTCCATGAGCAGGTCCTGAGCGTCTGGCGCGGATGCGGCCGAGATGCCCCCATCGCAGCCTCGTTCGCCACGTAATGATGTTGTTTGAGATGGGCCGCCGCGCGTTAATTTACAGCTTTCTCCATTCTTATCATAAATTGACCGGCGCGCTAAGAATGGGCGGTTATACAGTCACATAAAACCCCCGGTTATGGCCTGTGTTCTGTTTAGCCCCTTGATAGAAATGTGGCGTTGCTTCCCGGTGTATTTCTGTCCATGAAAATTATAATATGGAACAAAGATTAGAATGAAATTATCGCAGCCGGAAGGCATTTACCCGCCTTGCTGTGGTGCGCTGCTCTGGGTTTAGGGGAGGTGGGGGGGGAGGAACCCTGGTCCCCAAGAATAATGATAATACATTAGGCTGTGAGCGTGCTGGTATTATTGCTGTACATTATGTATGTTCCATTTATACTACCTCACACGACCCAACCGCTGCTGACGGATAGGTCATTACTCCCCGCACCGATGAACACTTATCAGGCCCCACTGCTGTTTATGGCCAGAATGAAGAGCACTTGTCAGTCAAGGTCACTGCTTTGTGTGTCCTCTTTAATAGTTCCTTCTTCACAGTTGTTGAACTTTGTATGCTAGCTCGCCAACCCCCACCCCCCCTTTTAAGTGGTAAGGGAGACGGGCCGGCTGCTCTAACGGGAAGACTCGATCTTTTATGTCGTGTAGAGGGACGTCCCCGCTGCCAGCGTCGACGGCGACTGTGTCCGTGTTTGACCAGCGGAGGTTCTGGAGAGGTTTCGGCGTATTTGCGCGCTTCAGAGAGAACAGGAAACCGAGATGGATAAAGGGTCTGCAGCGGCAACAAGCCGCTATTTCGTGTTTGCGTCTGCGTGTGTGTGTAGGCGTATGTGTGTGTGAATGTGTGCGAGAGTGTATGATAAGTTCTGGTGACAGGATCCTAAGAGCCTGCTCTTACTGGAGGGCCAATGCTAATGCATGGCTGGTTGCGTTACACCAGCTAGTGCTGAAATCAGAAGTGGCCCACAGTGCAGTACAGGCTTTTGGCTCTGGGACAAAAACAGATTTTTGGTCGCCTTGGATTCTTTTAGCCTCCAGCCCCTGATATTTGTCACCGCTGCACAAGTCGTATCGCCGTGTCTCCTAGCGCTGTCGGCCCCCGTACGAGCAGAAAAACACATGCACTTGTTTATCCAGACTGTGGAGGTAAAAAGGCTTGCCCCATGGTGACTGTCTATGTTACTCTGCGTTAAGCTCTGATCCTGTTTTCGTTCGCTGTACTTCTTTTCTTCGCCAAAAAAACAAAAAAAACTCCCAAATCTCGTGTAAATTGCAGCGCACACATTTTCAGCAGACGCTCTAACTCACATCCACCAAGTAAGCAAAATGTAAATGATGGATTCCGCTTCTTCAGAGGTTGTGAGATGAAATCGCAGGTGTTACCGCAGTGTTGCGCCATGCGGGCAACTCTGTCGCCAGCAGACCCGCAGTGTCACGGTGTCGCCCTTTGACACAAAGAAACTAGATTTTATCTTTGTCTGAAAAGTCTCCCTTCAACTTCACCCTCCTGTCACAGCCGTATTTTGACTCTGCTGTCATAAATCCAAACGGCTGATGGCTGACAAGGTGCTTTTCGTTGTCATCATTTTTCCCCCCGTAAGTCGCCCCAGCGTAATTTACGGTGCCCACCTGCCCGGCCTGTTTCCCCCAAGAAAAGCCTTTTTTCCCCGCTGTCCAACTCTCAGCTGTAAAAATGAACAGTTCCCGTTTCCCCGCTTTGATGCGATGCTGACAGGAGTCACTTTGATATACTCGGGAGTATGAAATTTCGATCCGTCCTGTTTCTTTTTTTTTTTTTTTTTCCTCCTCTCTCTTTTCCCATCCCGAGGCTTCATCTTTGCAGACATTGGGAACTGTCATTTCGAGACACCCTGTGACGTGGGTGACGCTCAGCCGATGTGACGGGCGCTGGACAGCAGGCGCGCTCCGAGGCGAGCCGTGCGATATTTCTTCAGGTGAAGCGCCGTAATGTGTAAAAGCATTATCCATAAATTTATCAAAGCGGATTTAAAAAAAAAAAAAAAAAAGAAATCTTGACAAAAATATCAACGGGATCATCAACAGGATGTCTAGAAATCCTCCGGAAGATAAAAAATGTGAACATAGCATGTCATTAGTTTGCATTTGGTTTGAATTGGGGAGGTCAGCTCGGCTAACGACGTTTAAAATCAGCATGCTTTGTGCTCAGGTTCCACGTTGGTACTTGTGCACAGAGCTTCCTGTTATGAAGATTTTTCCCCCTCTCTGTTCTTAAGGAACAAATGGCATAAAGTAATTATTTTAAGACCGACAGACGAGGCGACCTGCCGAAATGGAAGACTCTGTCGCGGCAGGGCGCGGGAGCCCACGGGGTGCGTGTTCACAGCGTTTCCTGGATTAGACACCTTGGTGTGGCCTGCGGAGACGCTTGCTCGTTCGTCCGCTGTTCACACAATTTGCCCGCTGCAGCTGAGCTGCCCTTTGCCGACGGGCCTGGCGACAGGACGGACGGATTTAGATTCCGCGTGCCGCGGCGCTCTCTCGGTGAAGCTCGCCGCCGCCGTCTCGCGCTCTCCCGACGTTTGCGGTTAATACTTACGCAGGACAAATGAGGATATCCTAACTTGTTTGTTTGCTTGTGAGTGTGTGTCGGGATTTGCAGTTTGTCACATTGTTTATATAACCGTGTTTTTTCTGTCAGTAATTACAACAAGTGAGCGTTATCAGTCCATCTGTGTGAGGCCAAGTACAGTTTACCAAATCTGTTTTAAAAAAAGAGAAAAAGCAGTGTCTCAGAAGCCATTACACTAATTCAGTGTGTCTTTGCGGTGATATTAATGTTGTCATTTTTAATATTTTAATATTTATATTGTTAATGTTTTGGTGGATTAGTTACTGAATAACCTGGCAGTTTTGCCCATAATAGCACAGTTCACTGCTTACAAGGCCTATTGTTTCGCCACACACACACTCGCTCACATACGCACACACAAACATGTTGACATGCTCATCTGTCACTAGGAAAACTGCCACAGGCTGTGGCCTTGGCACAAAGACGTTCTCTGAGCTGAGTGAAGATGCTTGGAGCCAAGATGCACCCAGTCAAAATGTTACGAATTTCAGATGCCAGAACAGACAAGCGCAGGCGTTGATTTGAGGAGAAATGATGTTGAAGCGACTGCGGCGCAGCAGGCGATGTACATTACAGAGACGGATTTTGCTCGTTTCTGCCAACTGTTAGGAACTCACTGGTCGGTTGTGTTACAGTTTTAAAAAACGGGAAGAACAAAAAGAAATGGTTGAAGATTAAAAGCATTAATTGTTGCGTATTTACCTCTATTGCAATAGTGTTAGAGCACAAAAACTTTTTTCCCCCCCTCTGTCCACGCCTGCCAAAAATGCTTACTGCCTCTAAAATTAAATCTGCAAATGAGCCACAGCTTTGCAGAGCTAAAGAGACACTATGCGTGTAGGGTGTGGTCAAGAAGGAAGCTGTAAGTAGGCATTATTATCATTATTTTGCATCTGCATTCGTTCAAGAAACAGCTGTTGAATTTTTGAGCGAGATTTAAAATGGCAGGGCCCGGAGTTGTTCTTGTTCATTCAGCTAACTTAGCTTTGACATGATGCCTCCTGGCGGAGTTTTGTGCTGAACTCAACATCTGTGACAACCGTCAGCAGCGACCACTGACCAGCGCTCTGTCTCTCTTCTGTGTTTACATAGTTCCCTTCCTCCGTCCTCCCATCTTTCCCTGCCTTCCAGGATTGCCCCGTCTGGGGGAGGATAAAGACCAACACGCGGGAAAAGTGGGAAAAAACGGGAACCTTCGATGCCACTAGATCGCTTCCTTCTGCCAGTACCCATCGCCATCACTGCCACATGAGCTGGTCCCAAGGTTGGGAGGTTATCCGAGCATCTGGCCCCTCCGCCATGTTTCCTAAGGTCAGTGGGTAGCATCTGTTTACAGACCCCGCCACCTTCAGTGTCTCCGGCAACGAGGTTCACGCTGAGAAATCCAGACAGAATGCTTTTGATCGGTCACAAATGTTGACAGGTCGAAGGTTCTGATGTGGCAAACGTGACCGACGCCAACCAAACTCATCCTGTTTACTATCGAGCCGCAACAAGATATATCTTGTTCTTCTGCACCACACCATCTTGCTGTTGTAAATACTCACTAGTGTACAGATGCATATCAATCCACAAAATAGTCCCATTTCCCCCTTTTTGATTTGCTAAAAATGGCAGAGGCCGGCTGTTGCAGCCACAGTTGGTGCGACGTCATCTTTATGCTTGTTATATGTTGTACCCCGTCCATATATCCGGCAACAGTTTTTTTTTTTTTTTTTTTAATGAAGACAAAAAGAGTTTGCTCGGCCTGTGCTAACAGAAACCAGTGATCTACGTAGGTGATGCAGGTTTATGAGCCAGATGATTCGGTGGCGGGCACCCGTCCCTTTGTGTCTGGTCCCTGTGAAGTTTGAGTAGCAGCCGGTGTTGTGATGTCACGGGCTCTCAAGGGTCAGGACAGGAATTATTGAACAGAGGGTGGCTGACAGAGGGAGCCTGGCACTGGGAGCAAACAGATGTTGCAATCATAAAGAAATACACAACCTCTGAATTAAATATGAAGAGCGTGGGCATCAAGAATGGAGGGTGGTTCAGCGGCGACTTTTTCCCGTGCCTCTTGGCCAATCGCGCGGGTCCGTCGCCACTTTGAGGACGCCCGATTGGTCGCCGTTGCTGTGAGAAGAACCAGGTGCGTGGTCTCAAATTATTCTGCAGGTTTCTTTAAGAAGGACTTGAGAGACGTGACCAAAAGCCTTGGAAAAAAAAAAAAAAAAAAAAGAAAAAGAAGTTCTTGTAAGAAGACAGCTGCTCGGAACATACTGTGGATTCATTATTCAGAAGCGGAGGGTCTCCGGACGCTGCATGTTATGTCAAAGTGTTTTAAAGCATTTACGCCACAGCAGCCCGGCGATGAAATCTGTAAAAAAGGGACGAATCTGACAGAATGTCTTCAGAACATTGTTTTACCACCAGTGTTTTGTTTCCCAGTCATTTTACAGGGTCTCTCGCTCACGAGGAATTACAAGACTGTCTGAATATTTGATGGCAGGAGAAGCCCGTTTTCACCGACAGGCCTCGGCCAGACAAAGTCATCTCAGCCAATAAATCGCGTTATTTGTGCTCTGAGTACAGTTCTTGTTAAAACAATCAAAGTCAAATACTGTTGTGGATTTACTAATATTCATAACCAACCAGAACTGAGTGTTCTGTACAAGGCAGATACATTTATACTGCTGCAGTGTGCTGTTCGAGAGCAAAATACAGCCGTAAATACAGGCTTTTTTAAAAGCCACCGCTGCATATTCCTGTCTACTTATTCCTATAAAGTCGATGGCCTTCTGCCAGTTGGGCCTAGCTCCGAGTAGCGTAGTGTCAACAACCGAAGCGAGAGGGCCAGAGGGGTGATGTAAGTATTGATACACTCCTTGAAATCACTTTGTCACCGCCGGAGATGCCAAGCTGCCGGGGCAACACAATAGGAGGAAGATGATTGTGAATTCTTGGCAGAGGGTCGGGGGACGCCATTAAAAAGGCAAATGTGATTAATTTTTAGTGAGAACGCCCTCGTCTTGGCGATTGTCAGCGAGGTCGGGCTAAAGGGATGTGACACAGAAATTACTCTTCCTCCTGGCGTCTAATGTGACTCGTCACTCCGAGGAAATATCCGGGCGGCGGGGAGACTGACAAAAAGGCTCTCGTCTAATAGACTAACTATTTGTCCCGAGCTCATGTGGCAGAGATCTGGCTCCATAGCGCTAAGTGATCTATCGCTTTTAAACGCCACAGATCACTTGTAATTCAGGACAAACAAAAGTGTTCTCTCTCAAACCCGTCACCGGGGGCTTCTTCACATTTGCATGTACGGGGGACAAAAAAGGCATTTTGATACAGTCGGGGAAACGTAAAATAAAAATATGATATAGATTTTTGCTGTCACGGCCCTTTATATTTTAATAAATTACCCTGTGAATTTCCCTTTTGTGTGTGTGGGTGTATTCAGGGTTTTCTTTAAAACCTGTTTGAACTGAGACCACCCCAACCCCCCATGGAGTGACATTTGCAGGCGACACAATAGTGCAGGCCACACTTCGTCCCGGCCGCTTCACAGCCGTGGCTCTGTCTCTTCTGTACAAGCGCTAACACCGGAAGACAGCACAGGTCACATTAAAGGTTGCGTCTTCATCCATTTCATACACTGTAAGGCATTTTTTTTTCACAAATTGTAATGTTTATAATCATTTTATATATGTTGGGTACATGGACTCAAAAGTAATATTTTTTTTTTTTTTACCTCTCCAAGGATGGGTGGATACGATAACTAAAGGATGCACTATCGCTGATGTGTTTATAGAGTAACAAGTTAAATTTCTAAATCACTTCCAAAAAAACCCCAAATGTAATTATGAGGGTGATGTGGAAACTCTGGGTTACAAAAAAATGCCAAGGCTTAGTTAACTTTGAAAGCAGAGCTAAACTCTGCTGCCTTTTAAACTGCAGAAACACTTCGTTGTAGTATTGGAGTATTTGAGTATTGGAAAACTGGGGCTGGGATGAACAATTACTTGAATTATTTTCCATAATTTAATCTAATAATAGATCAGTTGCTTTTTTTAATATAAAACTTTAAATCACTCCTTTTGTCACATCAACACTCCAAAACCCAGTGAAATTCAGCAGTAATCAATAGTTGCTGATTAAATTTATGGTGATTAGATAATTGCTCAATCATTGGCTCATTTGGGCTCTAATAGAAATATTAGTAAAATCCTCACTAACTCTGGCTTCCGTGGACTGCACCCCTCTTAAGATCCCAGCTGTGCTCTCTGAACATCCATCCCAGTGACAAATGGCTTGTAAACGTCACGTCGTAAACCACCGTCGGTTCACACTTGCTTAATCCATTCTTGTTTGTAATCTCGGATTAGTCTTCTCCCCGGCGCTAAAGACCCGGTCCGGCCGCGGAGGGCTGTCGGAGCGGGGCTGCGGCGCGCAGTGCCGTGGTTTGCTTAGCGCGAAAAAACCGCTCACGTTCTTGTATCCCATTACCGCGACCACCTTGAGATAAATGGCTCTTTCTCCTCTCTGCCATAAGGTTTTATATCAAGCGACATGTGCTGAGTATCTGACTGCAGGTTATAATGTTTCAGTGGGAATAAAACAATCACCTCCTGTGCCGTTTTCGGGGGGCGCCTGCCCGTGGCGCGCGACCGCCGGCCAGGCGGCACGCGCAGCGTTTTTATAGACGTAAGGGAGAGGAGGGTGGCAGGTGACAGGTTAACTCTGCCGCGTAAATTCCTGGGCCGTGTATGATGTAGCCCGTGATCCTGCGCTCCTTGATTAGATCTGAGCTAGTAAATATCCCGTGATTAATCAAAAGGGCTTGTTCTGCGTGTAGCGCCCCTGTGTCACCTTCACAGCCGGGGAGCAGGGCCGCCTTGTTTACCGCACTCCACCGCCGTCTCTCTCAGACCCCGTCCCTATTTCACGGCGGCTCGCAGGGGGCCGGTGTTGAAAGGCGCCCTGCAAAAAACCTAATGCTGTGGACATATTGTAAACTGAGATTAAAAGGACAACTGATGTTATTGCAGAGTTTTATTGCATATTGGACAAATAATTGCTTATTACGTCCGTTTTAGCTACGTGTCCTGCTGTCTTATCATTTTTTTTTACACTTTGTATAGGACAATGCCAAAAAAATCGATGTGATGACACCAAAGTAAGGAAGAGATGCTACTAGTGTTGCATGCTATGTTGACATCAGAACGGTATGGCAATGCCTTGCTGTCAAAAACTGCCCCGTTGTATTAGTACCAATATTTTAAGAATGACAGTGTATTACAAAGAGACGCATTTCCTGAGCTGCGTTGACACACAATGCTCCGCTGCCACTCCCTGCAGCTTTGGCGGGCGTGGCTGCAAACGCAAGTTGTCCCGCCGCAGTGGACGCACAAAGTTAACTCGCACGCGCTCATGTGGCAACTTGACCCTAACTTGCAAACTGCTTTAAAGCCCGGCGTTCACAAGCGGGCAGCTCGACGACACTGGGAGTGAAAGCGCCGTTGGTTTTGGGATTTTTACGGACAATAGGATATATAGAATAAGGCCAGCCTTATTCTTCTAATTGCAAATTAATTGGCGCTCGAGCGGACAGCGCTCTGCCACAGGCTCGTTACATCCGCGACGCATGTTGAAACGAAGGGCTAACACGACGGCGGGCGATTACAGTAATTAATAGACTGAACTAATTACTGATTCGTTTAATGCCGGAGAGCAAGTGGTGGTGTGTGTGTGTTTCAGAGTGGTGCTTGTCCAGCTGAAACTGAGCCGTTTCTAATTAGCCGCCCTGCTCTGCCGCCTCACCGCGGCTGTAGCTCGCGACAACTGCCGTCCTTTCGGTTTCTTTCTGCTTGTTAAAAAAAAAAACAACAACATATATCCACTCTGTACTTTCCTACGTCTTATTTGACTTTTTTTTTTTCTATCCCCTGAACAGCTCACTCGGAAAATGCCTTTTGATGTCCCACCTTGTCAACACAGTCCTGACCACAGAGCATGATTTCATTGATTGCCCCCCAACCCCCTCCCACGTTGACCCTTTGATTGTCATTTGAATGCGGTGCAAGGGACACGCTTGTCATCTCAATAAAGACAGTAAACCACGTGTATCCCTCCACCGTAGGAGAAAGTCCGGACCTGTCTGGGAATATAGATCTCTAATTGCTTTTGCGTGGTGGTGCGGCGGAATTGCGCTTCCCAGATGTCACCTCTGCCAAAGCCCAGCGCGCGTCACTGTCAATAGGCCCCGAGAAATCTCCCTAACAAGCTCGCGATTACATAAATCTGCGGCTGTACCCGCGCCAAAGAGACTGAACAACTTTCAAGGAGACTTCATGTTTGATGTTCCAGGGCTTGATTGCATTTGGGGGTGGGGGGGGGACCAAAAAAAAAAAGAGAAACCCACTATATTGGGAATGTGTCCAAACAGTCTAGGTTTGCTAATTTTGTCATAGTCAATTTCATAGCGCGGTCGTGGGAACGGGCGGGCGACGGAATGAAGTTCCTGAGTGCTTTGCAGAGGGGCGTGAGTGGGTTTGACAGGCCCGGTGAAATATGCTCCGCTCTACCTTTTTTCATTACGGGAGCAGGGACCAAAAATGCAAATCCAGGGCCTCTCTCTTGAGAGGTCATTAGAAAAGTGACATATCAAACAACCGGCTTCGAGTGGCACTCCAAATCTTACATTATTGCTACATCATTGTTTTCATATTTTAATTTCTGATACGATTAATGCAGCTTTTTTCACATTTTGCACTTCCAAAACAAAAAAAAAAAACGCCTCACTTTGAGCAGCCCTCCGGCATCATTGTTTAGATGGCATCAGCATTCACGTCCATGTTTTAATATGGCAGAAATCCTTGATCATCTGAATAGCCAGCACATCCTAAAGAGATTGACTGATAGACTGGATCTGTGTCACGGCCTCCCCTGAAGAGATGATGAATTGGCTTAATGGCGAGAAGATGAGGGAGCCGCGCTGAAGGGGTTCATGGGTTTGGGGGGGGGAGGCGATGGGGCGCATTAAATGACATGTTTTTATAGCCTATCAGTATTGTCATACCCCCAGTGTAATTTCAGCCTTTTTTTTTTTTGTGCGCTCATAAGCTGGGTTGGATGTTGGGCCTGAAGCGCGGTTAAACGTGCGACCCTCTCCCTTCCTGTGCATCACGACGCCACCATGTCGTCGACGGTGAGGCGAGTCGATGTGCTCGTCCAGCACCCCCGCGTTGGTCCAGACAGAAATAGCAACAACCATTATCATTTGTTATTGTAGTTTCCACAAAATCTAGATTCATGACTTTGCCGATCATCTGTTCTTTTCCTGTTTCACCACCAGGAGGTCCACTTTTTAATTTTTTTAGTGAAATATCTACTATTTATTTATGTTTTTGATGTTTGGTCTGCACGTTCCAAGTCAGAAATGTAACGACTTTGATGATGATGAAGATAATTAGGTTTTTTACTTTGATCATGACCGAATACCTGCCAAACTAATAACATTTGCATCATCTCCGCTCTACTGTTTTGTCCTAATTAGCAGGTGTTAGCAGAGCGAATTAAGACCCCCGAACACGTTAAGCAGGTATAATGTTTATAATGAGCACGGTAGCATGCGCAACCAGGTCATGGACGCAGCGCAGGAGAAGGGACGTCGCAGGGGCAGCGATGGAGGCGGACGCCGGCGAGATGTTCGATAAGACGCTGCGTCATCTGCAGCTTCTCGGACTTCTCCTTATTAGCCCCGCTGGACTGTGCTAGGCGCTTGCAGGTTCTGCTCGCCAGCTGTACCGCTCGCTATTTCCTCCCCCTGTGAGTGCGAGGATGCACGCGACGAGATCATGTTCGCTCAAACCCCCCGCTAGCATGCACGCCAAGTAGCCACAAACGGCGGGGACCCATTAGGGTGATGTTCTCCTGGAGCATTCACCGGCCTGTTTTCAACACAAGTCATTATTTGTGATAAATTAGCGGGCTGATTATCGGGATATGCTCTAATTTGTAAATGAGCGGGGTGCACCTGTCAGTAAGACTCATTTGCTAATAACGAGCATCCACTGAATAAGTAACGAGCCGTCTAATTTCACTTGACTCCTTCACCGTCTGGTTTGTATTATTCTGCTGGTTACTTCTGCTGCAGATTGATTCCTCCTTCAAAATTCTGTTCGTAGTCATTCCTCCTACTGTATGTGGTCGGTTGTCTAATAGGGGATCGGGGCTGAAACAGTTAGTTGATTGCTCCGACTGCTGTGTGACAGAAAAGTAATCGGCAACTCTTTTGATAATTGATTTTCAGTCACTTTTTTATGGTAAATGCCGAACAGGCAGGTTCTAGCGTCTCAGATGTGGAGATTTTCTACTTTTGCTTTTAATATGTGACAAGAAATTGAATGTAACATATATATTTTTACTATTTTCAGACATTTTATAGATAAAATAATCAGCAATGCAGATGCATATTAGTTGCAGCCCTACTGGTGACAACGGTGAAAACACCCTGTTCTGTTTCTCCTTTTACCTTAATGCTAAACCAAACTTTCGGTATGCAAAGTCAGGAAATTCTGCTATGTATAATTAAAACACGCTGTAGGCCTAATATTTATTTGGCCACAATTTCACTTTTTTTTGAGAAAGACGGAAGGAGCAGCAGGGTGGGATAACTGGTCTCCCATTAAAAAAAGAAGAAGAATACTGCCCTGTTACTTTACAATGGAAAATATACAAGTACGTGACCTTCAGCCTTTAAACCAGCCGGTTAATTGTGTAATAATAAAATGTTTTTATTGTGCGGAAGCCCTTTAGTATAATTGAATTTCTCTCTCTCTCGCTTTCACTCGCCCCAGTTTTTTTTTTTTTTTTTTATTTCTTCGCTTTTTTCCGCTTAGGCTGTGACTCCTCCTCGTTACTCGGTGGTAATGACACGACGGGATCGGTTTCCCGGGACTGCGCCTCCATCCCCACGCCGAGCCGTCCACCTCCCCGCTCGTCTCCCCGCAAACTTTACATTTAAACCGCTCTCATTACCGCGCAGATTACGGAGGCCTATTGGTCCTCATTAGCGCCCGCTGATCCTTGGCTGGGCCCGTGTCCTAACATCTTTTAATTAGCATTCTGGAAATCTAATCAATGTAATAACTCAGATTAATCTCCCCTTTTGCACTTATTTTTTCGCCCATTCTTTTATTCCGGGATGTTCTTGGCTCCGAGGCTCAAAGGCTGATGGAACTCGGGCCCATTTCTGAGCCTGCCAGGTATGTGGCACGAGGGGGCGAGGAGACCTTGAAGCGCTTGTCGTCGAAGGGCAAAACTGGAGCGGGTTTCCACGGCAGTCAGCGAATTCTCCCCGAACGAAATACGCCTCAAAACGCGTCGCATATTTAAAACGGCAGCTTTAGGTGGTCGTGTCGTGGAAGAACCTTTCTCCACCTGTTTGTGACAGATACGGACAGAGAGCAGTAAGATTTTCCTCTGAACACCCGTAAAGCCCTCAGTCCCCGGCCAGGCCCCCGTGGCGTGATGTGAAGTGAAAGCCGAGTCCGGGTTTGGCACCGGACGGCCATTTTGTGTCTGGTCTGATGCGTGATTTCACTGGGTGTCACTTTGGCGACATATCAGAGTTGGCGGCGGCAGCGGCGGTGGCGAGCGAAGCTGCGGGTCTCATTAGAGCACGTGCGCCGCAACAGTCGCAGGGGCCGCCATGGAAATTTCAAAAAACGGGGCAAGATTCAAATTCTAGACTATTAAATCATCTCGTTCCCATGGCGAACAGGATATCTTGAAAACACAGATGAGAATATCCCCTTTCATCCGGCCTCATGAGAAAGTAGGGAAGGACGACCGCCGTCGGGCCGCTAGCGTCCAACGTGAGACATCCCGTCCTCACCCAGCCAGTACTTACACGCCTCCGCGTACAGTAAAGCACTCTTTCCATGCCAGGTGTCCAGGGCAGACGTTTTGGCGCAGGTTCGGCGGTACAGACAAAAAAAAAAAAAAAAAAGACGCTGAGGGTGTGATGGGACACAGACCTGCCATTTCCCAGCAGGACTGGCATGACTCTCGCTGTAGAATGATGAATGGTCGCACACAAACACACACACACGTGCCACACGTTTGCTCATGCGCACGCCGGCAAAAAAAAAAACCCACAACAAGCCGCCTTTCCCGGTCAGGTCAACCAGGCCTTTGGCACGGCGTCGCACGCCAGCGCGCAGTCGCACAAAGACGGACAGGCGTCCTCGCTTGTAGCGCGGCAGCATTCAGAGCCAGGTGTGAGAGGTGGGGGGGAGGAGGGGGGGGGATAAGGTTGTGTTTATTAGCTGCTCCCTCGGTGTTCCCTAAATTGCCTTGTTTGCTCGGCACAGGCACACAAACAGATGCTGTCCTCTCTGCTCGGGGTAATTCTCGGGGTCTCTGGGTATTTAGCGGAAAGGCCTACCCGTGCCCGCGCGTGCGCAGCCGCAGCGTAGACACGCCTGCATTCCGACCAGGCGACTTGCGTTTTGCGCGCTAATTTTTTATCGTGCCAGCGTTCGGAGGTCTGGTTCGTGGAAAGGAGCGGACGCCGTATCTCTCGTAAGCAATTGGTAGGGTGGGGGTGGAGGGGGCCCACATAGAGAACTTCACAGCCCTCGCCCCGCTCGGCGACGCAATTTCACTCTTATTAAGAAAATCTGCATTTAGGGGGGAGGGACCAACGCTATCAGTCGAGATTAATCTGCTTTGACTGATCCCTAATGCGACCACAGTCATCGAGTAATTATTGTCTGGATGGCTGTTCACCAGCTTCGTAAGCACTGCCCCCAAAAAAAAAAAAAGAGGGCTAGTTTGGCGTGTGAATCCCCATGCAGCGGACTGGTTGCAGTGGGTGCGGCGGGCGTGTCATTTAGCGCTTGATCGGTGACTCGTGATCAGCTCGCCCCGTATTATTGTGATTAACGTCCGCCCAGAGGACGACTGTCCCGTTGTCACCAGCGATACCGTCCCAGGCATCGAGGGCCGGTGGACGGACGCGCGCGGTTTTTCACCGCCTTCCCCCCCGTCAGTCAGGAACCCTAATGCACGTAACGAGTGGCGGCGCCGTTTCCCCGTGCGGCCATGTTGTGTCTGTGTGTCTGCTCTGATTAGTTAACCCGCTGCCCACTCCGCAGCTTGCGTGTTGCGTAGCGTTTCCGTCGGGCTGCCCGCCTCGTGTCGCCCTATTTACTGAAATCCTCCCCAAAAGAAAAAAAAAAATAATCCGCCTCGTTCCACAGTGCTCCGGTTCCCTCTTTCCTCTCGCACCGAGTCGATCTGACCGCGGCAGATTATAGTAACGAAGGCAGTCCAAGAGAATATGCACATCTCGCTGTACGTCAAATTAAATCAAAGCTTGGAGGTGGGGGGTGCCAAGCGCTGACCCCCCGTCTCCTCTCCTCAGACAATTGGTCGCGTTTGGGGAAAAAAACAGGCCTGTGGACCAAACTGCGCCTGATGTCTCACTACTACAACACGCAGGACAAAGAAGGATACCAGGGGAAATGAGGGATTGGGATTAAATGGAGAACTGGATCCTGGACTGTGTCACAGAGAAATCCACGTTGGAGAGGAAATGTTTGGTTCATCACACTTTAAACAAGACCATTTAGATATAAACTTCTTTTGTTTCTTTTTATTGTACCCATCCCATAGTGCGGATTAAAATATCCTTAGTTCATGTTTTTTTTTCAAAAATATTTTTGATATTTATTGAAGCTTTTTATGCAGCAGTCCCTGTATGTGTGCATCGTTCCTTTTGTAATTACTCGCCTAAACTCAGAGCCCCTTTTCTGTGGCTCCCGTGCATCCGCCAGTGGAAAAGAGTCAGTTTTGATTACAAAGTAAATGCTGCGGCATCAGACGGGGGCTGGGGGGGGCGGGGGTTACATGCTGATGTGCATTCTATCAGGATGATTTATGCAAATTATGCACATTATTCCCGCAGGAATCTCTCTTCTGAAAGTGCCAGGATAAATTGCCGGAAATTAGCCATAAAATTCACTGTGCAGGGAGTGCGAGGTGAAGGCCGCGGAGGAGCCAAGGACATTGGGCCGCCGCGGTTCCGCTTGGCCTGGCCTGCCTCCCCCCATGCTTGGCATTCATGGCTGTTAAAGACCTCTGCTCAGACGGATACGCCGAAGCCTCGAGTCGCACTCGGCGCATCAGGAAGATCAGCCAAGCAAGTGTTGCAGTAACGGCCGGGGTTTCATGCTCTAGTAACGTGACAGATTTTCAACAGAGGGAAGCGGGGTTCGTCTGTTTTGTTTTTTTTTTCTTTCCGCGTTTCAGATTAAAATCCACTTCATAAATTCTTCTGCGTTTCCTCGAGAGGAATGCGCTTGATCATAATCCAGTTGCTCGAATGACCTCAAATCCGCTCGGATTGTTTTGATGGATTTTTTGGTCGTTTTTCATGCCACTGTTTACAGTGCAGTTGACCTTGTTCATAGTACATCTTAATCTTCAGATTATGTTCTAATCAGAGACCTGTCCAACAATCAGGTAATATACAACATGTAAACAAGTAGTTGCGCGTATCGCAACACACAATTCAGGCTGCGTTAGGTGGCGGCTTCTTTATGGCTCTACCCACAACTCCCCGCTGCTCAGGCCTTTCATTTGTCTCATGATCTGTGTGCTCGTGTAATGGGAAAACATTGTGTGTGTGTGTGTGTGTGTGTGTGTATGAAAAGAGCAGTGAGTGATTCACACTGGTATTGTGTCATCCTCGTGTGTGTATATCAGTGTGGAAGCCAGGATTAATGAACATCAGAGAGTGGAGATGAGATCCACCTCGCCTTAGTTTTAATGAATCCTGAGAGGGTCAGGATCTGCATATTGATCAGGACAAGTGATCCCTCACACACGCACGCGCACGCACAACACAAACTGTGTGAGGCCACACACACACACAAATTGATTAACAGAGATTACAGCCTGTTCAAGTTAGAAATTCAGATTCAGAAGAGATTTGCTTGGTTTAAGTTTGCAGCAGTGTGGTGAAGGTGTGTGTGAGTGCAGCTGAGTGTAAGGCTACCCCCCCCTGCCCCCCCCACACACACACACACACCCACACACACCAGTTCATATAACCCATGGAGGCTGCTGGGTCACTGTGAGTGCTACATCCACTCTAATCAGTGGCACATCATAGGATCACGGAAATGGAAAGCTCACAGCCGAGACGCTGCCACTGTGTGTCGACGCAAATACCCTAAAAGTTATTTTTGTGTCGCTGTGACATCGTGATCATCACAAGGTCTGTTTAATGTGACGAAATATGAGATCATTTTATACTAGCGTTTTTGACATTTAGAGATATTTTCATTAGGTTGTGTGTTGTTGTTATCTTCATGTTTAAATCCAGAGTGAAATGTTTTTGCGGAAATAAAAACCTGTACAGCAACACAGCCCACCCTGTCCACAACAACGCCACAAATTACTGCCCTTTGCCATGACACATTTTAATCCCAAAGGAATAAAAGAACATCAGATTACGAACACAAAGGCAGAGCCATCGGTAAACGGGGATTAGGGGATTGGGACTTTAATCTGATTAATAGGGAGGCAGTTGGAATATTAGAGATGTTACTCCACAATTGTATTCCAGATGAGAGGATAATCGCACATTACTGCGTCATTTATTGTGCCCTGTTAGAGCTTTCAGAGCTAAACACGCCACCATATGTTTACCTGACCTCCAGGCTGCCTCTGAGAAAAAAAACATTCCCGCTATAATGAATTAGGTGCTTATTAGGGAAGCAGGGAAACATCCAGTTACAAAATGTATGGGGGAATTTGAGTGTGGTGAGTATTCCAGGAAATAGCCAATAAACCTTTAAAAAGTGACATATGATAAAGTTCAAACACTGTTGAGGATTAAGAAGAATTTTTTTTTTTTTTTACAGCCCTATATCTCCAAACAGAGACACTTTAAAATCACTAGTATATAATAATATATAATAATAATAATAATAATAATAATAGTAATAGAGTTTATAGGTTTTTGAGTGAACCAATATTAAACATAAAAATACACTGCAGACTGGTTTTCAGAACAACAATTAAACAGACAAAACAAAAAGACCAATTTATTACCTAATTTTTGATACAGATAATAATAATAATAAACACAATCATTACAGTGACCTTTTCAACAGACCAATTGTAGAACCTAGTGTTGTGTGTGTGTGTGTGTGTGTGTGTGTGTGTGTGTGTGTGGGCATTCAAATTTACCTGCGATGATGACTGTTAGTGACTGTGAAGGAGCTTCCTCGAAGAAAGGGCGACTCCCTCGAGAGAGGAAAAAAATACACTTCCAAAACTTTAAGCCAGCCGGGAGGTCAGAGAGCGATCGGTAAAGCTGCGTCATGTTGTGCCTAATACACAGTGAGGCTGGACGTAACCACTTTCATTGGGGCTATATCCTCATCTCACCCCGGGTCCCTCCCATGCTGATTTTAAAAATGGGCTAATGAGGGAATCTGCAGGTTGGAAGGTTGGTCAGATATAGATGATGTTGCTCGTCTTGTTGAGGAATCTGCTAAAAAACAAGGAAATCCAAATAATAAAAAAAAACACACAATTCAGTTTGAACCAAAAAGGTTTGCTTAAAAGTGAACGTAATTCATCTGTAGAGCAACTTAACTTTTTCACTCCCATTGTGCCTCTGTAGCTGATGCTGAAAGTTTAACAAGTCCCAAAGTTAACCGTTGTGTACTTAACCTCGCAGGAGTTGACCCTTTAGTCGTGCGCTTGCATTAGCTGGCATTGTGCGTGCGTGGCGTGTGTGTGTGTGTGTGTGTGTGTGTGCGCACAACGCAAAGACAATATTATGCATTGCTATCAGCGCCCTGACAAAAGTGAATTACCACCTGGCAGTTGATTTGGTGCCTCAGCCAGCGCAGCGCATATATCTTTACACACAGCGCGTGACACAGCGCGGATGAATCCATTGCCAGAGTTTTGCCTGTTACTGATATGAAGGGGACATTTCAATTCAACACGCTTATGTATATTTTGACTTTCATGTTTATCATCCTTAGCATGCATCACGTCCGCGTTATGAATAGGCACCCTGCTGGCCCTTGATATGGTAAATTGGACATTTTATGGTTTATGAAAAGGGCTGTTTTTTATCTTCCACTTTTATTCATGAGCCCCCCATCCTCGCTGTAAATGCCTTTAAGACAGATTCAGCTTTATTAGACTCATGAATAAAAACGATGTTGCCTATTATGACTACTGGCTGTTGTTGGTGGCCACTGGAGAAAGGCTTGAGCCCCCCCCCGGTCCCATCTTTCCGTGAGACTGCCGAATGCTGCGTCGTTGCCCGGTGCAACCCGCCGACATAACGTTTCGCAGACCCCTTGTGTGCGTGTGCGTGACATTTCCCCAGCTTGCAACAACGGCACAAGTACCTCTTGAGTATCTAGCAGTTCCTACATCAAGAGGACTGTAAGGGCTTTGATTTTTTTTTTTTGAAGGTCTTACTTCACTGAGATAAAAATCATCCCTGTGGTAGTTGTCGAATTTCCCCTGCAGCTAAATGGAGTTTTGTGCTTTCGTCTGTTTTCCTTTGGATCCTGTTGTTCTGTTTTCTCCACGCATATGGCTCTCTCTCACCCCTGGGGAATTTCCTCTTCTGGGCTAATGTGAATATTAGTATGGGTTAAATGCTCCAGTCATTTGTGCATTAATGCACATTGCATAATTAATGTTTTCTGTGAGGTCTCGGTTTCTAACAGCAGGAGAAAACACGAGACAGTTTTTTATGTTAAAACTTAAAATAGCAGTGTTAAGTCCTGAAATGAGATGATGGCCAGAGAGAGAGAGAGAGAGAGCGAACTGCTGACGGGATTTTTTTAATGCCAGAGCTTTTTTGATGCCTCCTGATTATTTCCATTCTTGATTAAGTGAAGATTCAAGGCACTCAGGAATGTGATGGGATTAAAGCAGACACTGTAATGACCCTGTTGTCGGAATGGTTCATCATACAGACACAAAGCTGGAGATTGGAGACTGGCCACAATCAGTTGTAAACTGTAAACACAGTGTCATTGTTCACTTACATGAGGAAAGGTTTTTGTCTAATTTATTTAGAGAACATTGATGAAATGTTCCTTTAATGGGTTTTATCTCTTTATCTCATTTATTTACTGTGTCATCTTAAAGTTAGTTCAAATCTTGGAATTTATATTTTGATAAATCCTAAATTGTTCAAATTCATTGAGTTTAAAGTGACCAAAACTTGTCATGTTTCCACACTTGAAATAAAAAAGGATGTTTGGGGGGGTAAACATAATAGCTGGTAATCGTTTTGCCTTCAGAAAATATTTTATACATCCCTGAAGAATTATTGAGGCACCAACTCCCCCCTTTCGTAGTTTGAAAAAAAAAAATCCTCACTGCTCAGTGCTCATCAATCTTGTGTATCATCAGAGCAGCCTCACAGCAGCTACCTCGTGGTTTACAGTGCACAAAATCTGAGCTGTGCGTGAATTCATCTGGTGACAAGAACATTTTCCTTGTATGTTGCCTTTATAATGTGTCGCCTCTGTCCATGGTGCTGAATTCCATACAGAACCCACACACACACGATATGAGACAAAGTATTGAATATTAGGCTCTGAGACCTCAGTAAAAAAAAATGCTAATTTCAAAGATAAATTGATAATTTATCTGATTGGTCTGATTATTGATGATATCAATCGGTTGTGGTTTTAACGCGTCCAGCCTGCGTGCGTAATTGGAAATACACTGTCCCCTGTATTTGGCCTGCGAGTTTCAAGCGCTTACATATATTAGATATTTCCGGATTTTTTTTATTTTTTTTATTTTTTTTTTTTGCTAAGGCCTTCATCAAAATGTAGTTTTTGGTACGGACAGCGGAGTAAGGGGGACAAAGGGCGAGGGATGGCGGTGCAGCTGATGGCTGCGTTGTGATTAAAGACGCCAAATTACGGCAATGAGCAGTGTCGTAATTACATTCCTTAATCACATCCTGGAGCTCTAATTGCCTTAACGATGTGTTTGATTACGTGAAGGCAGGTATTACAGTCCGCGGTTTCCGTACACATTTGTTTTCGAATTAACATTATTACACACCGTCGTGGAAATTGCTTTTAATAAGCACAATAAAGATCGCCCGATTTTCTGTTTATTTTATTTATTTTTTTGGTTGTGGATCATGAACGTCTTCTCGCCTGTGGCCTTTGCTTTCTGTACGTGGCGTGACGTATGTCTCGTGGAAGGAAAAGTTGAGGTATTGATGGAGCAGAAAGAGGAAATTATTGATTAAGTCTTTGTCAGGTGACTTCACCCCCGGTGAGAGTCCGAGACTGCAGCACCCCCAGGAACTTGGAAGGTGTCATTTAAGAACAGTCACTTCTTACCGGTACTGTTCACACTGGGCTCCTATAACCAGAATAAAAAGTCGAATTCAGGTGCAAAGTTTTAGTGCGCGTATTCCTCAAGTTTAAAGGCAGTTCGCTCTAATGGCCCTTCCTCTACACTTCACACGAGTTGAATAATAAGAAGTGTTTCTGTTGTTCAAAATATTTTAATAAAGCTTTTCAACACTGAAATACATACAAATGGCCCTCGCTTGCTCATAGAATAACTAAGGTATCTACAGTAATCCACAGCTTGACCTGACAACGCGATTAATCTGAAGACCTCGATCGTTTTGTGAGAGAACGAAAAAAAAAAAAAAACTTGGAACAGCAAAAAGGAGAAAAAAAAAGCAAATAAAGAAAATCTACAATGTGCAATGCAAGCAAAAATATCCAGTATAAATAACCAAATTAATAAATTACAAAAGACACAGCCAAACACCTGATGAACCGTGTTTAAGGTTTACTAAATTTTTCTGAAATTTTTTATATCACAGTGCCCCCCCTCCCCCAGAAAAAGACTTATAAATAAAATAAATAAATAGGCGTGCGCAACTTTGAACAAGTGTCTGGGTTAGCACATAAATATCGGACTGATTAATAACTTAACTTTGTCTTCTGTGTCATTCAGCTTTGCCTTGTTCACGACATCCTACCTGCTCGATAGAAAAAGTTCATGACAACAGGCCTTCAGCCAGTAAGTATTCATCAACAACAACAACAACAACAACAGCAACAAAAAAAGAAGCAAGTCCCTAAGGTGAATGAAACGAAACCCCGCAAACGAATATGAATGAATTAGGAAGCAGCAGGAAAGTGAGGTTGGACCGACTCTCCATCCCGGAAGTGTGTCCATCTATTCAAGTGAAAAAAAAAAGGTCGCGAGTTGTCAGGTCACCAGAAAAATCTCCAAACGGGTCCGTAACAGAGCCAAGTGGTTGGACAGCTCACGCGACACTTGCAGCCACTCTTACAGGCCTACTGTACTTGGTGGTTTGGTCTTCACTGTCATTCATACCAGCACTTTAAGGATGATTTATGTACACAATCAAGTATTGTTTGGACACAAGAGCGTTTTGAATGCGTTTAGTACATATTATAAAAGTATTCGTCGGCATTACTTCTTTGTCTCTAGCCTACTGACTTCAACAACAGTAGCCCCGCAGGTTCCCCCACCCCACCCCCCTCCAAAACTGGTGTCTGTTTCTCTATGTGCTTCTCTGAGTCCTTGCCAGGCGCAGTTTAAGGCTTGTCAGTGCACTGTTTGCAGAGGCTGGAGGTGGCGTTGTTGAATAGGGCACATTTGTCGGGGCAGGAGGACGCGGCCACGCCGGTGGGGAAGGGATATCCAGGCGGCTGATCGTACGCGCCCAAACCGGGGGCCGCGAGGGCAGTGGTGGCCGGTATCGAGGCAGCGGAGATGGCCTGGCCCTGGTTGAGATACGCCACTAGCCTCCTCATCTCCTCCAGCGCCTGCGCCTGCATGAGGATGTAGTTTTTGGCGAGCAGCAAAGTGGCGATTTTGGAGAGTTTTCGCACGGACGGCTGTGCGCGTAGGGGATGACCGCCCTGAGCTCGTCCAGCGCGTCGTTCAGATCGTGCATTCGCCGTCGCTCTCTGGCATTGATGTTTAGCCTCAGCATTTTCTGCTCTTTGGTTTTCTTACCTCCTTCTCCTTTCCCCGCGGCCACCGTCCGCCCGTCGGCCAGAAGGACCATGTCGCACCTGCCGTCGCTGTCGTCGTCGGGGCTCTGCTCGCCGCCGCTGCTCTCCGCCGCCGAGGTCCTGTTGGCGCTCTCGCCGTACTTCACGCACAAAGATCCGGTCGGCAGACCCAGCGGACCCCCTCTGCCTACCGCCAGTCCGCCCGGCTGAATCGGGTCCGGTTCGTTCTGGTCGAAGCAGCTCATCGGCGACTGGCGGTCTCTGGCTGGGAGTTCAATGCCGGCCGACGATCGGAAAGGGTCCATTTTTTTAGTGGACACGGCGCTCAGAGTTTTGTGAAAAATGTCCCCTGCGCCGCCGCTCAAGTTCATCCTCCTGTCCATAGCCTCGCTGTGTCCGCGTTGCTCTGAGCTATGGTCCCCTCTGAAGAACTCTTGCCGCGTCTCTGCGACTTTCTTTTCCCCTCTTCGCCCCTTTTTTTACGAGTTCAGTCGCGCGTCGAGCGGGTGAAGTTGCTGGCTCGCCGGACTTTGTCAGCTGAGGTGTGGAAGACGAGGAGGGGAGACTCGTGTATAATAAGTGCTGCCACCCTCTCTCTCTCTCTCTCTCTCTCTCTCTCTCTCTCTCTCTCTCTCTCTCTCTCTCTCTCTCTCCCTGTCTGTCTGCGATTCACCTTCACCGAGTCTCCACGACCATCCTCTTTACGCACAAGACGCCGGAGTCTTTTTACATCATTATCCTCGAGGCGGGTTATTAAAAAGGATTCGCCTATTGGGACGGAGACCCCCCCCACACACACACACACACACTCACTCACCACCCAATCAGGTTAACCTTTTAATTAATGGCGTTTAAACGGTGACAAACAATACCTCGTGCACCCGGTCTCCGCCTGTGTTGTTTTTGAGAAACTTCCCTTGCTCTTCCTTTTGCTTGTCTCAAGGGGGGAAAAGTTGCAAACCAAAGTAACGTTTGCTTGTTGTCTCTCTGTTAATATTGGGAGACAATGGGTTTTTGTTTCAGTCAGCACAACTCAAATCATACACACGGCGTAGTGTGAGTTTTCTTTAGTTTGTCACTATTTTGTCAGTCCCCCCCTTTTTACATGTAACACCAGACCTTCACTTGAATTCAGAGGAAGACCCCTGTTATTCAAACTTGACCCGGGACAGTTTCCCATCTGAGCTGCACTGATGATGACTTTTGAACACTCTTACTTTAATTTTGTCCGCTTGCAAGTTTTTGGTTGAAGTCGCACGTCCACCACAATGAACGCGACTCTCTCTGTGTTTCCCTGTTGTTCAGTACAATCCAGTTTCAGCATCAGTTTTCCCCTGACAGCTCCTGTAGCGCTCTTATCGAGATTTACTTGTACTCGTACTGCCATCTACTGGGGTGCGTGGTGTAGTACAACCGTAAGTGAACGTCAGAGGTCATCAGGGTCAACGGCCAAGCCTTGTCCAGCTTTCCAGCTGACCCCATTGCTCCGTTTGTTTGCTGTAATGACCAGACACATGTTGCAGGGCCAATCCAGTAACGACTGTAGGGAGAATTATCCCCAAAGCGTCTGAAATCTTACATTTTAAGTAATAAAGCGAGCACAAACAACAACATGGCACTAAAGTCCAAAAAGTATCCTCTAGTTGTGATGATGTTTAAAGTGAAAATCTACATATTTAACTCTTTATTAGGATGTAAGGTGAAAATAAAATGTTTTCTAAGCTGACCTTGGAGATGTAACTGAAACCCTGCGTTTCCTGCTGATGACATGACATTTGGAAGACACAGGCATTTACCTGGCACGGGATGTCTCTGTAGCCCAGGAAACTCAGCAGCCTAGAAGCCATTTGTGCATTAATGACCCTCCACCTTCTCTGAAGTTACCATGGTGAGTCACCATAGCTTGTGAGCTGGCTACATTCAAGGTATCTTTAGCAGTGATGTGGATTTTTTTTTCTCCCCCAGGAGCCACATGTTTTATAGTTGGAATGGAGCTTGTATCACCACCCCAAGATGACAGATATTTATGGCAACTATTCTCTCTCAAAGAATTAAGCCTATGTCTGCAGACATATTTCTAACTCCTCTGTGCTGTACTAAGCTGCTCTGTAACTTTAAAATCCGGAGTTCATGACTTACGACTTCAAAAGCAGCGGAAAGAGCTCACTAAAAGACTTTTCCCTCAGCCGACGCTCTGTTCTACACGTTCAAGGTCAATGTTTTATCCCCTTTCCAGCATATTTCAATTAGCTTATGTTCGCTCTCTCTGCTCGGGGCTCCATGAGAGGCCGTCTGGGGGCAGCATCCTTGAGGAGTTATGATCCAACGGGTGGCCGAGACAGTCGCTTTATCCTGAGACGGCAAGAGAACACCTTCATGGCCAATCAGGTCCGGCTAATGAGACAAGATGGGCCAGGACAGTGCCACAGCCATTACAGGCCTGAGTCCGTCAGCACTTTGGTAATGAAGAGGCCGTGAAGGCAAAAACTGCGTGGGGGAAAAGAGAACAAGCATCAATTTAGGTTGTGATTTAAAAAAAAAAAATTTAGACATAGGAGGATAACAGGAAGCGCTCTAAGCATGAATTTTAAACCAGGGTTTTATTACATGTTGATTCATCTTACTGTCCTTCAAAACAGACACTTACAGTAACTTCTGTAATGAATGAAGCACTGGTGGTGTTTAAAAGTGTGTAATGCACTAAATGCATGAAAAAATATTATTTGAACAATCCATTGTGCAGGGTTTCCCCAAGCAATAAAATGAACATCATACTCATCCAAATGCTCGCAGCAGCATTTCCCCTCTCTACCACAAGAGGGCAGTCATTGACTAATAATGGAAAAACCCAGTTCAGGCTCGAGGAGAGAAGCAGCAGCACGGGGAACATGCTTTCGTGGCAGCTTCGTGGATTTTTATTCAACTTTGAAGATGCTGGTTATCAGTGGAAGCCAGGCCTTCAGGCTGCTGTACCGATAGCAAATTTCAATTCTGTCACGTGACCCCCCCCGCGGGCCGTGTCCATGACATGGCATGCAGGGAGCTGATCCGTTTGTCCTGCAGGCGACCGAGTTGCAGCCTGAGCTTTTAGTAAGTCAGCTTCAACGTCAGTGGTTGAGCTTGTTATGTTAGTGTGGCTGTGAATCAGTGTCATTTTTATATTGTGATTATAGGCACTGTAAACCGGTGACTTTTACCTGGTTTACCCCCCCAACAAGCTGTTAATATCTATGAACTTAATTATTTTCGATCACAGCTCAACTCGTGCATTTTATAGCGCCCTGTTGTAACGTTCACCCCCCACCCCCCACCCATTGCTTATTTGAAGGATTTAGGGAAATGATTGGATTACACCAGCCCCCATCAGGCCCCTCTTCCATCCATCCATCACTACTCTGGCCATTCTCGGCGATGATGCGCACAGCCTCGCGTCATTAATCAAGATCTGATTATTGCCTGCTGTCAGTGCGCGCAGAATGGGGCCCGTGTCCTGTCTCCACACAGCGTAAGAAACGTGCAGTATTGGGTGACAACACGAACAAATGCAACGGATTTATTTGTGAAACAGCTCAGATGATGGGAAGTGTACTTCCTGGGTCTCATCACAATATTTTCTTCTCCACTCGGGAAGAAGCATTAGACTCCAGCGTGGCTTGGTATTGAGTGTGGCGCCCATGAACGCCACTAGGCGACACACTAAGTTCAGTTATTGTGTTGTGTTACTTCTCCCGGCGCAGATGCCATAAGACTCTTGCAGTCTCTGTTCATCGCTTTATTTGGGGGCTAACGTTCCCAAACCTCCTTTATATCAGTGCACTCGGACGTGCAGCTCCTTTAGCCCACCTCCTCATTTGCATTCCATACGTGGCCCCCTTATGGAAATTAATATGCAGATCAAATAAATCATAATTTAATATCCCTGTCGCGCGGGCACTTTTAAGTTATTGCAGGGAGGCGAAAATGGATCTGCTTCTCTGCAAAAAGGACAATTTTGAATACGTTATTTTAGCCTCCCTCTTGTTCTGACAAAAAAGACTTATGTGCTAAGAACACGATGTTCACCAGGGGTCCTGCAAGCGACAGTGATTTAAAACAGTAGGAATGTTTTCGTTTAATTATCAGGGTACGTTAGTGTATGAAATCTGAAGCAAGCAGTGGAAAGCAGTTACACCACTTTCATTTTAGAAAAATCACCTGCTTGATTCAAGGACTATATTTTCTTCTTTTATCTTATAAAATCCTCGCTTATATATATATATGCGCGCGTGTGTATGTGTGTGTGTGTGTGTGTGTGTGTGTGTGTGTGTGTGTGTGTGTGTGTGTGTGTGTGTGTGTGTGTGGGGGGGGCGTTTTATATGTGAAGGGGCCCGGGCTACATTCCTGTACTACAGTAGAGTAGTTGAGCCGTTTCTACCCGTACGCCGGCACACGAGTGAAACAAAAGCCTGATCGGTGGCGCGTAAATTTCAGCACCACAGAAGGTGGACAGCGCTCCGGGGACACCCTGTGTGTATGTGTGTGGATGGACAGCTCCCACCGACACACACACACACGGGTGCGCACACACACACACACACACACACGCTTCAGCACGTACAGGAGCTGTCACATATGTGCTCACAGAAAAACCAAAGCTTAAACGCCATTGTGTGTATTTATTTTATTTTCTTTAAAAGGGGGGAGGGGGCAGTACATGGATATTGCGTTACAGTATAAGAATAGAAGCAAACCTTCACTGCGAGAGAGACACACCAGCGGTGATTTATTTTAAACGTCGGCAGCGTGAAACGATGCGATGCGTTTCTCGCGTCTGTGGCCGTCTGAAGAAAAGTGGGATCATCTCTTGGCATTCACCGCGTGCCTTAATTGTAAGACATTAAATCAAGGTCCGCTGTGAACACGGAGAGACGCAGCCCGTTCGTGAGCGGGGTTGCATGTGTGTGTGTGTGTGTGTGTGTGTGTGTGTGTGTGTGTGTGTCCGTCCACCAGCTGCATTCGCTCTACTGTAGGAAGCGCGGCCAGACGCTTCGAACCTTTCACCGAAAGCTGTCACTACAAATATAATCAAATTACTATGTTGTGTGACCAAAAACTGTATTGAGGTGTCAAGTTTAGCAAAAAAAAAAAAAAAAAATCCAAGCATCTCACAGGGTCCAACGAGATCAAATCCTCTCCCGGTTGTTGTTCAGGCCTACTTTATTTTACGTTTTTTAAAAAGATTTATTTACGAATGACCTAAACGCAAAAATAATGCCAGCAGGTTGCGGGCAAAATGGTGATACGTCCCAGGAGAGAAAAGGATTCCGTTTGATCCCTTCCCGTCGACCGCTTTGTCCAAAACTGCAGAAAGCACAAAAGTCCTCCAGTATCCAATTATGCACCTACAGGAAAAAAAAGAAAACACAAAAATGCGTCATGAACTTCACACAGGAATGCAGATGACACAATCTCATATTCCACATTGACCTGCTTTAAAAAAAAAACCCAGTTGGCATCCATAAAAAAAGAAAAAATAAGTCAATGTCCATGTCCAAAATATTGATTTTCATAGTCACGAAACGCACGCAGTTTTTCCCCTCCGCACACACACACACACACACACACACACACACACACACACACAGACACACACAAACACACAGACACACACACTCACAAGCCTGCAGCCTCTACTTGCTGGTCACACGTTAAGAAAAAACTGATGCAAATCGCAAACGGGGCAGCCGAAGAAGCCTCGGTGACTGCGGGCTGGCGTCCGGAACGAGAGCAGCGCTCCGTGCGAACGATTCCGGGTCCGAAACCGACCGGGACACCGAGTCCGGCACCGACCGCCGCCTGAGTGGGACTGATCTGCCGTCCGCCCGGTCTTTCCCTCTGACTTTGGGATTAATGGTGCTCCAACCAAACAAATGAGGCATCTGCCTTCAGCACAAGAGGATTGGGGTGGGTGGGGGTGGGGGGGCTGTTGACGTCACCGGGCAAACAGATGTTCCTCTATATTACCCAGCGTCCTCCCGGATCACTACCCTGTGTCCTTGAAACTAGGAGGGAAATTGAGGACTTCCCATTCGGAGTATTCACATTTATCGCCGAAATGTGTTAATACGTAGTTCCGCAGTTAGGAGATGCTCTCTCTCTCTCTCTCTCTCTCCTCTCTCTCTCTCTCTCTCTCTCTCTCTCTCTCTCTCTCTCTCTCTCTCTCTCTGTATGTTAGGGGGCCGGCGGAGGAGACGCCAACAATGGCCCCGCAAAAATTGCGAAGCCCTAAATTTTGGCATTGGCTGGGAACGGTTATGCAACATCGCACTACTCAGGGAGGGGGGGGAGAGAGAACACACGTGTATGTCAGCTACACTCACACAAATACAGACTCAAGCTCATGCACACACACACACACACACACACACACACACACACACACACACACACACACACACACACACACTCATAGGGTTAAGGGAGGGATGCTCGTGTCATCCCGAGCCTGCTGCTTGATGCGAGTCCAGTACGGTTGAAGGAATAACTGTGTTTTTCTACTCGATGCGACGAGAGCGACTCGTTGTTTTCCGTCCCTGAGATCAGAGCTGAAGTACGTGACAGCCAATGAAGTGATGGGCTGTGTTCTGTCTGTCATGACTGGATTATATAACGGACACCAACTCGGTGCGATGGCAAAGTGTGGCACACGCTGTGCAGAGAGATGTAGCATTAGGTGCAAGGACTTTCATACTAATTAGCCTACTTTATTGTAAAGGGGTCTGACAGACCCGAGGTGATCGCAATCCTAATCCAGTTTAATCTGCGCTGATGCATCCTACGGAAAGCCTATTGATTTGCATATCCAATGCAGTTCAGATCTGATTGAAAGCAGCGGAGTCGGTGCTGTCCGATCACAACTGAGTCGCATGTAGCTGCCTTCCCCGACCAGGAGCTCGGCGGAGCTCGCCGTGTGAGCGGCGCCGGTTGTCCGCCTGACAGCCCGTGTCTGACCGTTGAAGAGCGAAGCCCCGCCGTGTGAGCCGCGGAGGCAGGCTCGCGGATATGGTAATCGCAACGCATTACCCACTCGCTGGAATCGAGAGGAGAGTGATGCAGAAACAAAGGGAATCGCCATTTTAAGACGGAAACGTCGCCCCCCCCTCTCCTCCCACCCTCCCCGCATCCCCCCCGAAAAAAAATCTGGTAATCGGGTCGTCGCTCGGAGCTTCATCGCGATCTTGAGGGCAACATCACCGTGTTTCGGGTCCCTCTTATGCGTCTGGCCACGGACGGGACACGACCCCCCCACCCCCCCCCCCCCATTGTCCCGAAGCACCGCGCAGTGAACGAGCGATGCGGCCTCAGAAAACGCAATGTGCTGTTTTCATCCTTTCTCGAACGACGATGGTGCAAACGTCGACATAAAGCTGCCCCACACACACACACACACACGTCGTCTTCTTTTTTTTGTTAGCTCTCCTTCTAAAAGTAGCTTATTCCCTAAAGCCCGCAATAACAATGGCAAGTGCAACGTGCCCGGGGGAAGCGTACAGGACCGTTATCCACCTCAGGGTGCAAAATGATCGCTTGTCTCCCTGCTCCTTAAATTCTGTCGAAGTACACGTTCGGAGCCAACGTGCAATCCGAAGCCCGACTGATCCAAGAACAGAAAGCAAACGCAGACATGAGATACTCACCATGATATGGTCCACGCCATATGGTGCTATAGATACACCGTGCTCTGCTCCTATTTATCCGTGCTCTGCCGTTTGTGTCTTTTTCACTTCATTTTTGGGGGGTTTAGCATCGATACTAGACTGCAAATCTATTTTTCTTTCTTTCTTTTTTTTTTTACATCGCAGAGGCAGTCGCTTGTATTCCCCGGTTCCGTCCGGTATAGCGGTGTACGACATGCAAAGGCTCCGTCTGGCGAGAGGCTGGTACTACTAATGAGAGCGACGCTGTAGCCTCTGCAAAGCATGGCTGCGCTTTCTCGCTTTTTTTTCAAAAGAGGGCAGGTCGTTCTGTGCATTACAATGAGTAAAATCTCTCTCGCTCTCTCTCCCCCTCTCTCTCTCTCTCTCTCGTGCACGCGCTCGCCTCACACACACGCATTTATGCATACAAATGCGCGCTCGCTCCCTCAGACGCAAGTGCAGCCTATCCTCTGCGCGCTCTGGAGAAATCCTATATGTTAAGTAGGCTTATGTTTGTTTGTTTATTATTATTAATAATAATATGATTATTATTATTATTATTTTCATGCATGGTTCAGCTGCGAAACTGCCCTTTTGAGCGAAGCAGTGCAACGCTATAGGCTCGTTCGCGCAGCGATAACTATTCCACGATTTAGCAGAGCCATACATTAGGACTGTACGTGCCTCGCCGTGCCACAATTAATCACGCTTAATGCCGTTTGTCTTGAGAGGTTCATTAGTGCGTTGCAGTTTCGCCGAAATGCAACTCCGTCGGTTGTGTTGGTACGTGTGTGTGTGTGTGTGTGTGTGTGTGTGTGTGTGTGTGTGTGTGTGTGTGTGTGTGTGTGAGTGAAGCCTATAAACCGAGCCGTATTGTGGACCAGTAATGGAGAAACGGCCCGTAAAGAAACCGCGTTTGCATTTGGCGTCCGCACACTCTTCCAGCTTGTCGGTTCGCACACGGGCTCCGTCGTTGACGGGAGTCGCAGGAGTCTCGGCCGGGGCTGCGTTCAGCACCGAGGCCAGTAATTGATTGAAGCAAGTGGCAGCCCCCGCACTGCTCGCTCGTTTGCGTCCCCTCCGCTTCCCGCAGCGATCGACTCCCAGACGAGGGGTCCAATCCAAACCAGGGCCCCGTGGATGATGTCATTTGCGTAACCTCAGTAACCCCGTAGCCGAGGCGGAACACACGCGGGCCTGCTAATGCCTACTTACCTATTAACATATCTGATTCCCAGCGTTAGAAATAGCCCGTAGGTGCTATTCACGGTCCGCCTTCGCGCTCCTCTCCTCCTGTCGCCTCGTCCTCAGCGCATCCATTCTCTTGTTTCTTTTCGCAGTTTCACACTCTTACTGTTTTATTGTGTCACTCTGCTACAGCTTTGGCCTTTTTGACGGCTGCAAGAGCCCATGATGCAACACGGCCGCGTGATGCAACATGGGCGAACCATGCCACTGACAGCGTTAACGTTTTGTCAACATCTTTATTCTTTATTTAAAGGGTTGGGGGGTTAAAGTCAGCCGGGGCTTGCATCAGGCTACATATAGAGGGAAGTTTGAAAGCAGCTTTTTTCTTCCTCTGGCAGAGAGAGAGGGAGAGAGATGGGGGTGGTGGTGGTGAAGCCATTGTTCCCGCTGAAACAATGGGAGCTTCGGGGCGACATGCAGCGGTGCGCACATGAATGGCAGGGCTCTGGGATGTGTGTGGGTCAGTGGCCCGGGGTCTCCGTCCCAAAGCCCCTTTCCCAGCGCCTCACAATGAACCTGCGCAAGGTCGGGACTCCTAGGGGTCACAGGCCGCCCCCCTTTTGTCCCGCACTTCAAAACACATAAACATTTATTAATCAAGAGGCAGCCACTGTGCCCCCCGAAAAAAGGAGGGGGTGGGGGTAAGAGGACGGCGTTTAAGGGGGGAGAAAGAAGTGGAAGAAACAACTAGTGGCTGCAGATGCAAATTCCATCATTTGGGCAGAGGTGGAAGTTTTGTGAAAGTTGCAGTCTAATAGTGGAAGTTGGGGCTCTGTGCAGCCGTGAAGCGAGGGGGGGGCCACACGGTCGAGCAAGGAGAGTTTGGACTTTACTTCAAACTGCAACTCGTCCGTCTGCGGCATTCTGGTGGGTTGGATATGCAGGATCTTATCGGGACTTTGTGGGAAAATGGGGATTTCTCTCGCACACTGACACGTTGTTCTCCACGCCCGAGGACCGAAAGGACACCCCCCCCTCAGAAAAAGAAGGGGCGTATAACCGACTGCAGGGAAAACGAGGCGATCAGACGAAGCGGCGTGAAATAACGTAGTGGCAGCGAACACCACTCGTTTACATCCACGAGAGAAAAACCCAAAACAAAAAAAAAACCCAAACGCGGAGGCTGCAGGATCGAAGCGTCCCGCACACGTGAGCAAGCTGCAGAACCCTGAGCCGAAGCGACATCGAAAAAGCTGTTTTTGCTTTTCGACCGGAGCCTTTCAGTTATTTGATGACGAGAAAAAAAATGTTGACGCGGGCCTCCTTCAGCAGCATGGCCACATGTAACGTAACTAGTGGATCATTTATTTACGCATTAAAAAAAAGAAACAATCTACTTAATTTTACTCAAGATTAATTAACTGTTATCACCGGGCAACATTAAAAATAAAAAAATAAAATGCATGGACTTCATCTTAAAGGTACTCCTGGGCATTGAATAACACGTCGGTGTTCAGGCTTTTCTGGAGAAACGGGAGAACGAAGTGGGAAGCAAATCGCAAACGAAAACAACGTGTGATCCGTAGGTAAACGCGTCCAGGCTGCTGCAGGCTGTGCGGCTCCGCAGCGGTGCACGCGTCGCTTTTTTTTTTTTTTTAAAAACCACGATGTGCCTTAATAACTGCAGCCTTTCTGTCACCTCCCCCCCTTTTTTTGCAACATACATCAGGCCTCCCCCCTCCACAAACTCACACAACCTTTGATTTATTATATAAGAGCAACGATGTTGCTCTTTTATTATTCTCCATAATATGTACATGGAAACTGATTTGATTACTTGATCTATTTATCTATTTTTAGCTGATCAGATATTGGTTAAATATATATACATTTGTATATAATCCCGAATAATTAGTTTAATTTATATATATATTGCAATTTTTGTGTGGTCACAATTTGAGTATAAAGAAGAATAGCAAACCTGTTTGTCTTTTTTTCCTTTTCGCATGTGAAAAAAAGGTGCTCCTGACAACTGTAACTAAAATAAGATTACCATATTCTAATGTTTTTAATGTTTTTTTCCCGTTGTTTTTGAGTTTTCCCAAAATTTGCAGTGAGTTTGGTGAAAAGCCGTCACCCCGACCCCGAATGTCCACGTGCAGAAGCTGGAAGAGGTCATTTGCCTCGGTTACCGCGGCTGAAATCAAAACAGTCGCCTCGTCTAATGTTACACCAGCGCCACAGACAGGTAAACATACCTGCAGCGCCTCACAACGAAGAGAGGGCAGCACCGCGTCATTCCGCTGTTTGGCTGGAAATATCTGGGAATTTAGAGCATATTTCCCCTTAAATAACGAGAATTTCTGGCTTTAATTTTAGGTCCAAGTATAATTCACACCACGGGCATAGAGATGCAGCCTTGTGCATGCATCAACCACCTCTTCCTGAGCCACTGTGTTGATAACTATTGTCATTAATAATTAAATTAATTTAAAAGACCTAATGTATTCATCCCTATTCATATTGTAATTTTGTCACTGCGTGACGACTGCCTTTAGACGCACAAATCAGTGTCAGACGTGCATCAAACCAAATGTGTAGCTGTCATGAGAACCCTGATACTCCAGTAACTCTGTAATCAGTAGCTTGCTGTTTATGAACACACATTCTTTTAAAAACCCTCACGTCCCTTCGTTGTTGTGTCAGACTTTAGGCAGTCAGTATCAGAATGACATCTCGTGTTGTCTGCATCTCTAAAAGAATTATTAAAAATAAATTATGTGGCTTATAATGTTATATGTGCCAGCGGCCCTGACCCGCAGTGAATACAGACTCCCATTTTAGAGAATAACCCAGGAGACGTTGATCTCACTTTGTTGCAGGATCTGACCTCATTGCAGTTTTTGTTTTTTTGGGGTTTTTTTTGTCAAACAAATCCTGACGGGTAACGCGCGCCCGCTCGCAGGCCCGAGCGGGGACGGCACGCTCCCCGAGCTCCCGTCAAACACCAAACAGCAGTTGTTGTTTCATGGTTGCGTGCGAGCAGAAGCAGGTCATGTGCACTGGGTTGCAGGGCCTGCTGGCTGTGTTCGCGCTGTCCTCCAGCGTGCATCTTTACCCCGCGCTACAGACATTTTGGGGTTTTTTTCCCGCTCCAGTGTAAAACCCTCTCCTCTTCCCATCGTTGCCCTGGTTGCTGCTAAATTCCCACATTCAACCACATCTGTAATTTCAGAGGAGCTGCACATTTTAGTAGTGGCGTATAGATCTCTTGAGATGCAATTTTGTGCAGGCAGTTTATAATTTGACTTGGTTAAGAGGCATTTAAATGACATTACGAAAGTTTTCTTGTGAGGTGCTTTTGAAGGATAACACGAAGCTTAATATTTTTTTCTGACTCAAAACTGCAAAACTATCTGTATATTTTACAGTAGAGACATTTAAAAACTGTTGGATGCATCGTCGAGAATCTGAGATGGGGTTTGCTTTTTCGCCGTAGAAAACATCAAGAAACCGAAACCTGCGTGCGATCCCCGAGACGGATACTGTGTGCTGCGCACATTGTGGTGTTCTGTGTGAGCGGCGCGGGAATGAGCATGTGCACCACCACCCCCACCCCTCTGACATTAGCAGGGGGGTCAAACGTGCATGTAGGTCGCCTGGCTCTCCACCTCCCCTCTCCCTCTGATGTTAAATGTCAACCGGCGGCATCCAGCGAACGCAAGGTGAGCCTCCGTTCTAGCGCTTTGTGCCAGGGGATCGTCACGTCCGGCTCCCAAAGCCAAAGCCGTGTTGCTTTTTTGTAAGAAATTTACAGAATCATTAACCTGAAAGTTGTGTTTTTTTTATTTTATTTAAGTAAATGGCTTAGGAAAAGGAAGGAAAACCGCTGGCTGTAATGTGAAGTTAAAGACGAGCTGCATCATCTTGATTTGATTCGTAAAGATGTGCATTAACGGCCCCCAGAACACGCTTATCCTCCTTGTTTGAACACAAAGCGGTAATTGCAGGAAACAAATGAACTCGTGTCGTTCGGACACAGGTGCTCATGCCCGTGGAAATCATTTTTGCTCTAATAACTTGTATTTCCAGCGCCGCCTCTTGCTGCTCGGTCACCCCCTATTTTTTTGTTGTTGTTGTTAAAACAGATGCATTGGGATTGATCAGATCAGATTGCTGATTTCACAGGGCAGTGCGGATTCCCGTGCAGTTCAGCAGCTGCACTGCGCACTCACCCGACCACCCTCTCGGATCGGAGATACGGTCCCGGCGCTGCGCCGTCGCCCGAGGCGCAACAAGAGGTTAGATGTAAATCTGCGCTGTCGGTCAGGGGAGCGTCCCCCCGCTCAGGAATGGCGGCCGTCGGGACCTTCCTGCCACACATCCCCTGTTCCCCGATAGAAAGCGCGTTTAGGCCCAGATCGGCGGCTCCGTTCCGGGGCTCGTAAGTGGATTTCTCCCACACCGCCAAAGTTTGCAAAATGAGGGTCAATGGGTCTGTTATTGTTTTGTTTTTCCTCTGCCTCTTTATCCCCACGTAGCTTTGTGATGTCAACAGTGAAGTGATGGGAGACAGCTTGGCCCTGGAAGAAGAAAAAAAAAAGACGACGACAAAAAAAAAAAAAGCCGAGCCGGAGAGGAAATAGCTGCTATTATGATCTCTGCGCGTGTCTGCTCTCGCCAGGGCTGCAATTGTTCGCGAACGTGTAGCCACATGTGGAAAGAGGTAGATATCATTTATCCCCCAACAGGCCGGAATGAAACCGAGTTTAGTCCAAATTTTATCACTAAGCATAACCCTTACTGTCTCCCAGATGGTGCACAGCTCACTGTGCAATAAGGTCCCTCGTAAATTAATTTTATATGTAAACAGTATTATCAAATATGCCCCTTTTATGTGCTGCGTATGCACTATCATATTAAACAGCGTCCTGCTCATACAGCGGCACACTATTGCATTACAAACATAATGTGTTACTAAAGCGGCGTGCGTGCAACTTTTCACTTTTTTTTCCCTCATCCTTTCACGGATAAATGGATACAAATGTCTGTCTCTCTAATGCGACTCTTATTTATTTATTTTTATTTAGTTTTGAGCAGACGTGTTTGTGTCGGAGCAGGAACGCCATTGTTTTTCCGTCGCGTTACAGCCCGGTGCCATTTATTAAATGGAAGTGGGGATCTGTTATGAGGTGGAATTTTATGCCTCTGCCTTGCAATGTGATCATTGCACCAAAGCACGGCCATAAATTTCTCCTGATATAATTGTATTAATGCAGCGGGTAATGGATGAGCATATGTTTCACTCTGATTACTATCCCTCTCTGACTGTGTGTCCTAGTTGCCTTCCCCTCGCCCGACTATCGGAATGAGAATATGTGCCTTGAGTTAATGCTGATTGCAGCAGCTGCCAACACATGAATCTCCATGGCAACAATAATGGTTGCCAGGCAACCATGCTCTTTTAGGGACACTGAAAGAAGCCCAAAGGCTTACTAAAAATATATATATGGGTATAGTACTTCTTCAGCGCCTCAGCCATATGCATGTTATGCACACAACGCGCCACAGTTAAATGCTTTAAGCCCCAGCGTGTTTTTTTTTCTTTTTCTCTCCTCCCGCCCCTCTCCCGCTCTGCTGCAGTGCGTGGTTGCCCTGATGCTACCCTACTTTGGCATGAGCGCTCGGGCTCGAAATGGCAGCCACAAATAGCGATTTTTCTTTCGCGCCATTAATGGGCAGCCATGACGGAGGGATGAACGCTCCTCTAAGGTTTATGCGGCGCGTCCGGGGGTCCGCGGAAAGCCTGGCTGAAGAAGATAGGGATGGGTTTTTTTTTTTCTGCCACACTTTGCAAATGGGGCAACCATCCTCCGCCATGTTGGCTCCCGCATAGGGCCCCCCCCCCACACATACACACACGCACTCCCCCACCCCCACCCCCACCCTCTTGCAGCTCGCACAGACCCAGGTGGCATGCGCACACGCTGTGGAACAAAGCATTCCATCAGCGCAAGTGACATCACTGCAGTCGGCTCAGCTGTTTCTGCCTGCGCTATAAATAGTGTGGCAGGAAGAGCGGATTGCCTATGCAGAAAATATTTAACTCCTGACCCCAAGCCTTGAGAGAAATAGATTTTTTTACCCCCCCCCACATCGGTGGAAGTGGTGAACTGGATCTTTGCCAGTGTATAAATCACGACACGTGGGTGTTTGTTCATGCTCGTATGTCGAAGTCCTTGCACAGTACTCTGCAAAAGTGTGATGTATTGTCTCGTGCTCTGTGGGTGAATTTATGATCAGTGACTAAGCTTTGAAACCCAGAGACGGCAGTTGCGAAGGATACAATAAAAGGTGATCATTCGTATTGAACATATCGGTGGTTTTTCTGATACACCAGTGTCAACCGTGAGCTTTGAAATAGACATTTCAGCATAATTTGTGTGGCACAGTAAGGATTTTATAGTTTTTATTTATTGTGAACCGTAGCGCCCTGTTCCCTTTTCATACGGTTTTATAAGTGTATTAAAGATTTTTCCACGCTGACTTTCCTCCTAAAATATACAAATTGTTTATGACGTTATTTATGGTGACAATCTTGTTTTTCGTGTAGAAACAGATTTTTCGCAGCCTCTAGTTGTGGAGCATGAAATTGCAGAGCAGTGACATTTGAATACCTTGCAATGGCTCTTATTAAATAGGTCAGACCTGCACCTTGGCTGATAAAGCAGGATGTGCCACAGACGGGGGACGCTCCTGGTGTGGGCGCCTGCAGTAGCTGCGCTTCATTCATTGTGTCAAGCTAATTGGCCGCGTGCGGGCCGGGACAGCAGTCGTGCTTTTTTCCAAATGATTTGTGAACCCATTGTAGGTTTAGCCTTGTTAGCTGTGAGCAGTTTACGCAGAGAGTGAAGGATGGGAAGCAGGGGGAGGAACTCAGTCACACACACACACACACACCCCTGAGAACCGATCGCAGCCATCGATAATGCAGCGTGTCCGCCGCCTTCCTGCGGTTGCCCGCCGAAGCCCCGCCCCCCCCCGCCGTATCCCGCGAGTCCGGCCAGCCGGGCCTCGAGGTTGCTGTGGCGCGGCTGGCCGGGCGCCAGGACGTGTGCCGGGGGGCTGTGCCACGGCGCCGGGCCCTCGCCGGCTGGCAGCATTGAGGAGAGGGTGAAGGCATTCAGGAGCGTGAATGTCCCTTTGTCTCAGAGCCGTGTGCCAGGCTAGCTCTAATGAGGCGGCTCTTTGTGGCAGGCCTCTCAACATCAAGTGGGCTGGTGGACTCATTAACCTGACTACTGCAAATAAAGCAGGCAGGCACAAGAGACGCCTATGATAGCACACTTAAGGCCCCCGCTGAATCCCCCCCCCCACCGCCACCGCCGTCACCCCTCCACCCTCTCCCTCCCCTCTTTTCCCTCCAGTCTCCCAGGCTTCCTGGGGCTCCTCTGATAGGAGGAAATCAGCCTCTGGCCTATTTCAGGTGTCCCAAATAAGGGATGGGGGGGGGGGTAGTCGTGTGTGTGTGTGTGTGTGTGTGTGGGGGGGTGATTTCCATTTTCCTTATTCTGCCTCCTTCATACCTTGAGCTTTAATCAGTTTTTTGGCTCTGCACTGTAACCTGGTTCTTGCTGAAAAATGAATGAACTGGGTGTGTTCGCTCCCGTGGAACAGATGTACTCCGCCGGCCCGTATGTGCCCCCACCGCGCTATTTCTCTTCCGCCGCGGCGAAGAACATGCGCGCTCAGTTTTTGGGGGTTTTTTGCAAGCTTTGAGTAGATTTAATGGACACAGTCGCAGTGCAGACCCTTTGGACTTGCGTTAAATTGAGCGTTGTCGTATTGAAGCACAGCTCAGTATCTACATTTTACTCACATTCTCCTCTCAGTGGGCTATTTTTTTTTTTTTTTTTTTTAGCAAAGCTTTCCTTTTAATTATTGGAAATATACTGTTATATATACTTCTAATTTATTGGGTTTTTTATCTGTCATTTCACGCTTTGACTCATACGCTGAAATGTCACTTCCAAAAATATTTTGACTGGCGAACCACTCTCTTATTGCAATATATATATAATTATTATTATTTTTTATTTTTTTTGCTGACCTGTTATTGTGTCAGTTTCCATTGCATGGTTAGAGTCACGTCTTTGTTACACCATCCTTGAATCCTAAACTCCTCGACTTGGGCAGCGCGCCGATCAGCCCGACATATTTAGGTCGGCGAAGCCTTTATGAACCGGTCCCCCCGACTAACGAAGCGGTCGTACCGGCTGAGCGAGAGGATCGCAAGTGGGGGTCTGCTGGAATAGATTTTCGCAAACTTGTTGTGATGAAATTTCTTTAATAGTGGCACAGAAGTCGTATAGCTCGCCAATGAATTATGTATCCGAGTGAAATTGGGTCACGAGCAGCTGTTCTCTGCGCGATGACAAGGACGGGTCAGATACTCATCTGGCGTTCCGACGGCGTGTTGTTTTATATTTCTCCCTATTATTTATCTCTCATGTCCCTGCTGGTTATTAACGCTCAGCGTTATTGCTTATGGGTGTGGACCTCCCAGATATTGATTCGTTGTTAATGTCATGTACCGTTTGATATATGGCCTTTGAGATTGCTCAAGCATTTGATCAGGTTGCTTGTATGCAGATTAGATTCATTGGATATCTCCCCCCCCCTCGCTATTTTTCATGAGGTTTCATTTTACGGCCCCTCGTTGTCCTACGTGCACAGGAAGTGGTTTTAAGCGAGATCAGGCCCGAGCAGCGCGGAAGGCGGGGAGAGGCTGACGCCACGCGAAGCGCTAATCGTGCGCCAGAGCCTCATTTCCTGAAAAGGAATATTCATACCAACATCAAAGGGGTGAGCGCTCCTGACAGTGACAAATTGCAGATGAGGTTTCATTAATTAAGTAGGCCGCTAATGTTTATTTAAATGAAATTTACGGTTGCATTATTGATTTGCCACCGCAAAATTATCTGACACGATGCACATGGATTGTGCGTGGCGGCTCTCTGCAGGCGCAGGCAGACAGCGGGGGGTTGCGAATGGGGGCGGGGGGTAGATGGATCCTCGGAGGGGGGCCGGGGAACGTTTGAAGCAGCGAAGAAGGGGGGGGGGGCGAGGAACCTCTCGAGCCGCGAGCGTGGAGATGAGCGGAGCCCGCAGAGAAAAAGGGCGCCCTTGTGTTTGCGTTTGAACCGCGGACGATCTCGGCCCGCGACGTGTAAAGGTGGGAAGAAATCTGCACTTCAGCAGGCCGCGCGGCGAACGGAAGTAGCGGCGTCTGGAGGGAAAGTCCGCAGCCAAATCATTCAGGGGTCGGGCGATGCTGACGGCGGAAGCTCGCATCGCCCGTCAACGCGTGCCGCACGCCATGCCTTCCTACACCTCGCTTTGCATCTCCTAACTGGCGACCGACACTTTATCACAGTTTCATGAAAAATTCTGTTTCAAACGGACAGCGTGTATTGCGAGGGGATGCTTCACGCTTGTGCTCGAATTCATGGTTTGAATTTAGATCATCTTTGACGTACGGCAAAATTCTCACCGCCGAGCTAAAACTATTTCATACATTTATGAATCTCCTATTGTTCCCAAGGGCAAGATCAAGGAGTCCTAAAGTCTAACCTGTGTGTTTGTGTGTGTGTGTGAGCTGTGCGTACGCGCCCGCTGTGTCAACGCATACACATGTAGACGAATTGCTATTGACATGTATACACAACACCGAGGGCTACTGAGGAGACTCAATAAAATTGAAGGATAGCCTTGTTGAGAGCCGAGGCCTTTTCTAATTTCCTGTAATAGACTCCTCCATGCTTTGAAATGTGATTTAGGCCAGAGCAGTGGGTTTCGGTAGTCTGTTAGCCGCTCCAGCCATCGCTCCACGCTGCAACGGAGAGCGTCGGGAGTCGCGGCCGCGGCCCTCCCGTCTGCGTCCCTCGGTAAAACATTTACGTGAACGGAAATCAATCGTAATTAGGCCGGATGAAATGAGTCCAGGTGTCAGAGTTCAAGTTGATACTAATAAACCAAACCCTGGATCGGTACCGTGATTTACCTGCAACGCTCCGGCGTCCGCTTCTTTCTTTTTTTTTTTTTTTCTTGTTCTTTCACTGACGGTAAAATGGCACAGTAGCTGTGCAGCCAGCGTTTGGATATTTCAGCGAACGTGTGCGCTTCATCTGTTAACTGCACTATTTATGCTGCGTCGTCAGGGTCGGTGCGGCGCGCCCGTGCTGTCGAAACAGATCTTAGGTGTGTGTGTGTGTGTGTGTGTGTGTGTGTGTGTGTGTGTGTGTGTGTGTGTGTGTGTGTGTGTGAGAGAGAGAGAGAGAGAGGGAGAGGGAGCAGATGAAACTGCCAACGGGTCGACCGTCTGCCCATCTGTCCAGGTATCCTGCCTCGCGCCCCACAGCTCCGCCGAAGCGTCCGACACGTGTGCGCACGAGTGTGTTTGTGACTGCGCGTGCGTCCGTCCGTTTTCCGCCGTGCCCCGTGCTCGCGGAAGCGCGAGGCGGCGACGCGCTCTCACTCTGGCAGATTCATCAACTCTCTCCCTGACTCTCATTTTGCATGTGCGCACACTTGACACTTGTTGAGCACATAGTTGTGTGTCATTCAGGTACCCCCACAGCACATGCAGGTCCCTACACTGCTGAGATTATATATATGTGTTGGGTTTTTTCAGAGAGACAAAGGAGTGGAGGTGAAGGCAGTGATAGGACAGCATTGGGTGTGTCTGTGTGCGCCTGTGTGTGTGTGTGTGTGTGTGTGTGTGTGTGTGTGTGTGTGTGCGCGTGCGCGTGTGTGAGGCAGGTGGTAAATGACATTGCGAGCCAACAGGCTGAGGTCAACCTCACCGGGCATAAGCCCAAGCTATATTATCAACTGAGTAGCTGGCAGCTTGCTCTTCTATACTGATGCTACTGCCCACACCCACCGCTACACACACACACACACACACACACACAGCTTGCTAAAATATTGATTTTTAAACAGCATGAAATTCTAAAGAAATGTAATGGTTTTATTATTCGCAGCAGCAGCATGGCGTTCCAGCAGCAATTTAAAGAGTAAAACCTGCCTTGAAAAAAAAAGTGTTCCCTCTTATTTGTGTGGATATTTAGAAATAAAAAGGAGGTCAGTATTCCTTTTAATTGCTGCATTTCGGATTTACCCGCAGCATTATTATTATTATTTTTTATTCTGCAAAAGCAACAGCCCCCCTCGAGCTTCTGATAAGCATTTTTTTTTTTTTAGCATTTTTGCATAAATATCTAATCAAAAATTACCGTGCGCGTCACAGCGCTAGGCTGAACCGGGGACATTTGCAGTGTTCAAAATAGATCAAGTGCCCGCGCTTGATAGTGCATCGCGTCGCTCTATCTACATCATCTTATCAAAGTGAAAGAAAAATCTTCTGACGTGCTCTCATTCCCCCCCCCCCTTCTTTTTTTTTTTTTTTTGCGGCAAGTCATGCTTCATCAGAGCGGCGTGCTGCTTGACCCACTTTACTTCAACATCTCATCCTCCCGTTGTCTCAAAGAAATCCAAATGCCACGGCGCATTCGCTGTAGTCGGGAAAGGACAGCGTTTTTCTCCACAACTCGATGCAAATAAAACACAACCGCTGCTCCCCGTAATATATATATATACGTAACCACACATAGCTGCATATTGAAGATAACTTCAGTAGCACAGATGTGTGCTTGCATTTGATACAGTATTTCCATTGCCGGAGGCGATGTTGTGGAGATAAAGGACGATGCCTTTCCAGCAGGTGTTGGTTACCAGCGATTATCTGGCTCTGTATCAGAGGTGTGTCTGCAGGGGGGGGAGGGAGGTCACATCATGCGACGGCATCGTTTTTGTGATTTCTACCCCCCTGCTGGGATCTCCTCCATACGCGCCGCACGGCTCGTCGGTCGGGGCGAAGATCCCCCAAATTCTGCGACTGAGGTGAGGAGGCAGGGATGGATAGAGAGATGCTGAGGAGGAGGAGGGGGTGGTGGGGAGAGAGAGACAGAGAGAGAGAAAGAGAGGAGCCGGGGTGGGGGTGCAGCAGCTGGCTCCTTTTTCCCCTGTCATTATCCCCGGCCGCTGTTTCAGTCAGCCCCCTTTGATGAAAGTCAAACAGTACACTAGCCCTGATTATGTGACAACTGGAATTCACCTACTTAGTTAATCCTGCGTCGGGGTTTAGATTTCAATTAATTTCTCGCTCTCCCTCTCTCTCTGGTCGCTCCATTCCGGCGAGGGGGAGGCGGAGCAGGGCGTTGGGGGAGGGGAGCCCGCTGTGTGGGTGAGGAATATACAGTATGATGGAGACGGCGTGGGGGAGGGGAAGCCATACATAGAGAAGATGGAGATGGCGAAAATGCCTGCACAGCACATTCAGACATACCGGGCAGGGCAGGGGGAGGCAGTACCTGTCTGCTTTCCTTACTTTATCAGCGCAGCCGGGGAGAAATCAGTCAAATTTTATTTATTTTCATTATTTTTTTTTTTTTGTCAGGGCTTTCGCTTCCTTTTTGCGGGGGATGCAAGGCGCACGTGTGTGTGTACGCGACTGCGGCACGTGCGTGCGCGTGCCCCAACGGCGTCGTCCGCGTGCACGCCGGCGTTACGGTATGCTCTGCTTTTGTTCCCCCGCGTGAATCCGAGCGCACGCAACACGCGCATTTCAGAGCACGCATTTGTGTCCGTGTGCTCCACACACACACACACACACACACACACACACACACACACACATGCATGCACAAAAAAGCTGCATATTAATCAGGTCTCAGAGGGCCGTTAGAGAATCAAGCCCCCCAGGTTGTGATTTTCCGCCATTAGTCTTACGAGGCTGATGGGACTTGGACTGTTGAGGCCAGCTGAGCCTGCTGTGCTGAGGGAACAATGCTACTGTATCCCCCCCCACCCTCCACACACCCCCACACACACATCCCCCGTCCCTCTCCTCTCCTCTTGTCATCCTCTCCCTTCTCTCCATCTGACATTCCTTGACATTCTGATGAAGGTTTGAGTTAGAGCCTCCTGGCCGTGTCGCCATGGTAAATCTTTCACCATATGGCGTCCGGTCGCACTGGGCGTCAGCGGTGGTGGGGGGAGGGAAGGCGGCGCTCGGTGCGACGCCGCTGCACCTCCATTTAAGAATGTAAAGCAGGTAAATTCCAAGAAGCGCCATGGCTTGAATCTCATGTCTCTCTGCACCAATTTGGATATTTGTGGGAAGTAGCAATGGAAAATAAAATTTTTTAAAAATCCATTTCTTCTACTGTATAAAATTGATCTTATATGGAAGCAGCGATATTAGATTTTGCCTAATTAAAAGCATTTAAATTTATTGTCTTTTGCTTAACCATACCATTAATGTAGTTGGAATAAATTATGTTAATAGCCAGTCTTTCTGTTTCAATAGTACAATTTATTCAAAACAATAAAAATCCTGCAGATGATAATAAGCAAACTGTCCCCGCTCTCATGACATTTTGCATTGAGCATGTGGGGATGTTGTTAGTTTGCCCTTTTAGTTACTGACATAATTCACAATGCTCTTTAGGAAAAGGCTGTATATGAATAATTTAAATCAAGCCAGCTTAAAGTAAAAGGTTTTTTTTTTCTTTTTAATTTCTTACGAGAGAATAAATTTTAAGAAATGTGAAAATGATTGCACGCAACAAAAGGCATAGGAAAGGTTTATGTCAAACTAGTCGAGACTCTCACGTTGCAATTAAAGAGCGATGTTTACATCATTTGGAGAAACGAGAGCCTTTTAAATCATCTCCCAGTATTCGCTGTTAACACTCCAGCAGCAGCTTTTAGTCCTGAATTACAATCTTTTACTACAATTAAGTCTTCCAGAGTTTTGCAAAATTGCTTTGCGCATCCCCGACTGCTGCGCCTTGCATTTCTATCATTTAAATCCTTCCCCCCCGACAATTAACTTCATCTTTAGTGGGAAGAAAAGGCCCTCGTGCGCTCCTGCTTTCGTGTCGTCATTTAGTCTCATGCAAACGGCGTCTGAGTAGTGATCAAGGGCCCTCTGCTAATGCAGGCGCTAATGGCGAAGCTAATGGGAGGCGGCGGCGGTGGTATAGCTGAGGACGACGGCATGTAGAACTCCTGCGCGGAGTCCTTGCTCTCCACCGGGTCTCATTAATAGAGATGGTGTTGTGGTGGGGAAACCAGACTGACCCCTGATCCGCCGCCGGCCTGCCGCAATCTGCTCTCGCCAGCGCGGCTCGACAGTGTGGCCGGCTAGTTAATGGAGCCGACTCCCCTCACCTCCACCTCCACCTATAGGCCCCTACCTCCTCGTCTCCGTTCGGTGCGGTTCTGCTCTGCTGTGCACGCACACCCTCCCCCGTCAAGGTGAAGCCCTTGGGGGGGGGATGCTGACACCGGCTGGGAGCTCGGCATCGCGGTTCACTGACAACCTCCCCTGACGAGTGAGGATGCCGTGATGAAGAGCAGAGACACCAACACGACACACAAAGCTTAGGTAGAATGAGCAGCTGAAGAACGCCGTCTTCCACGTTGAGATGTGTATTCCAGCATTTAGACCCATCCTCCACATGCTTAAATGATAGACAATAAAGTGCTGGTGGGCAGAATTTGTAAACTTTGGACAGAGCCTCTGTTTCCGGTCTTTATGCTAAGCTATGCTAACTACCCCCCATATTCAACGGAGAGACACGAGTGGTGGTGAACTTCTGAGAGGAGCGCTGCTTCAGAGTCAGAGAGGGAAGGAGTGCGCCTGATGGAGAGAGATATGTGCGGCGAGTTTTTCCTGGCTCTGTAATGGCTGCCATCCCCTCTCTCTCTCTCTCTCTCTCTCTCTCTCTCTCTCCCCACCACCACCACCACCACGGCTGCGCCTCTGTGGATCCTCTTCGCCCGAGCACGCTGCGCTCAACTCCTCCTGTAGCAAGCTACTACCTCTGTGCACCACTCCTCCCACTATTTCAAGGAAAGTGCAACCTTTGCCTTGGGCCTTAATTATGTTCAATTTGCCAAGCTGGGCCTGAAACCATTGGGGGGGGGAGGCGGGTGGAAAAGCTCTCTGACCTATTTATCAATGCAGCTTTTTCCTTCTACTAACTGAGACCGAAACCCAAAAGATACGGTGAGAGAGAGAGAGAGAGAGAGAGATAGACTTTGCTCAGCAGCAGCAGAAGATGACTGTACCATGCATGTTTGCTGTTTTGGCGCCAGTGAGCGCTGATGGCTACTTCTGTGGGTCCGTCACTCTACCCTTTTTTTAATGTTTCTCTTCTCAGTCTCATGCTTTACAGCTTATGCTGAAATGAACGGTACAGTTTCTGCGTTCCACGATTATCCCCCCCAAAGCAAAACCCAATGTTTTCCCTTTAATTGCCGCAGCTACAGACTCCAAAAACTGCGGCTCAGGAAAAAAAACAAAAAAAAAACAGAGCCGGTTTTTGTTTCACCTGCAGCCGATCTCCCCGCCAGACCCCTGCTCTTTCAATGGAGACCGCCGAAGCTTCTTCAGACCACATGATTGGAGGTAAACACTGAGGAGGCCATTGACCTTTCATTATAGCTTCTGATAAGGCCAACTATCTCCCCTCCCTACACCGTGCCCTAAATGTCAAGTCACTGTATGTGTTATAATTACCCTGAGTTGGTATTTTCCTCCTTTTTACGTTTCAATGCATGGAGCAAATCCTGCTGGTCGAGGTTGGCTGAGGACACGTCACACCACGTTGGACGTGTTTGGATAATTTAGCTGTCCTTGGGATGATAAATTCCCTTTTTTTTGTTGTTTTGTTTTGTTTTGTTGCATTTTCCAGAGATGGAAGGCTTTCTCAACACCGAGAACTCACCTCCCCAGAGTCGAGAGCTTGTTAATACATTCTCATTAAGAGGTTTTATGCATGGACAAATAAACAAATGCTAATAAACTCCTAATTATTTTCTCACAGCAAATTCAGGGATTTTGAATATTCATGTCGGAGCCGAAAAAGTAGCACGGTTATTTTTCCCCTTCGCCCGGGTGTGCCGCTGAGCGCGCTCGTTCTGAAGGAGCCTCTCTTTGAAACCGCTCCACGGTCGGAAACGTGTTTTCCCAGAACAAAAGGGGCAACTCTTGATGTCGAGAGTTGGTGGATGTTTCACAAAGAAGATTAAGTGCGAGTGATCGTTGAAAGGCTGTTTTGATTACGCCGCCGAGGAAGAGAAGGCTCCGACAAAAAAAATGATCAGACTGTGCTTTTTACGCAAATTTAGATTTAATTGGTTGATTAATAATTTTTTTCCCGTCTGAAAGATATCGCAGTCGAGGTTCTGGCCTGCAGCTGACGCGCGGATTTTATTTTGTTGTGAAGACGCTGTCCTTTAGCGTTTCCCTATAAAGAAAAAGAGAAAGAAAAAGGACGAATCGGCTCGACACAATGCACCGTATTTCAGGTCTATTGTGATTTTTTTTTTTTTGTGTGTGTGTGTGTGTGTCTGTGAAAACATTGTGCATCACTAATGCAATTTGACTTGCCGGTGCAATTGTGTGGAAGAAGGTAGGCCCATTTCACCGCACGTCAAGGCAAGGGCTTTTAAACTGTCACCCCACTCTGTCCTTCCTTCGCGCAGAAACCTTTTAGGGGTCCTCTTCGCTCGGGCTGGACAATGGAGTGCGAACGTCGTTACCCTCCGCGGATATTTGATGCTGAGTTATACGGCAGCCCTAATGGCTGATTGGCTGTCAGGGACTGTTTTTTTTTCGGTGTGTATGCGCGTGCGGGCGCGGCGAGTTTCTTTTTTTTTTGCGACATCGTAAGCACTACAGGGGTTGGACGCCTACTGACGTACCGTATCAGGATCCCGAGTCTTGTTTGCACGTCGGCCAACTGCCGCTATTCAAGATGGCACCTGTCTCGCTGATGTCTTTACCGCCGCCGCTCCGAGCGCTCTGCAGCTCAGCGACAGGCCCCGCGCCCTCGCTTGGCACGCGAAACCCCGGCGAGAACCGGAGGCGGAGACCGAGCTCGGGGAGGGTCGTCGTAGGCACTAAGGCGTCTCACGGGGGGGGGGCTCCGTATTAGCGGAGAGATTTTTTTTTTAAACGTGGGGCGCTCAAGACGTCGGTCGCTCGGCCCGTGCAGGAAAGCGGAGAAAGCGAAAATGATGATTTGCGGTGACAAAGCGCGGGGACGCGCGCGTGCGCGCTCCCACGAAAAAAAACAGCGACAACTCATGAATAATGCAAGGCTGCCGTGGGCTATAGATTAAGTGTGAATATTCATTAATTTGCTCGCCCTTTGGGAGGTGATGCAAATTCGCACAAAGGCGTGCTGGCAACCGGGTTATCCACCGCTCATATGAGTAAATAAGGGTAACTGCGGACGGCGCCCGTTATCTCCTCGTAAATACCCGAGCTGTCCGCAGAATGAAGGACGGCGGCGGCTCAGTTAAGAAGTTCCAGCAGGGCTTTCCTGAAGTAGTGACCCCACCCCCTCCCACTTCTTAAGTGCTAAGTCACCAGAGCAGGGAAAGCCCATTAGCGTAAAGAAGGTGGGGGGGGGGGGGCAAGAGTCTGAGTGATTAGGCTGATTGGATATAGCAGCACTAGGTTGCTCAGGTCAGGACTAATCAGCTTCAGAATGGAAGGAAGGTGCCTAACGAGTAAAAGAGGGATGGCGACAGGGAGATGCAACTGGGCGAAAACAGGCATCGCGTCGCACACACGCGCGCACACACACACAAATAACACTCACGCGGCCCCCGGGCAACGCACGGTGCAGTTACTGAGTCAGCACGGAGATGGATGATCCACCACTGAGAATAAAAACAAAACAGCCAGTGGTGGATTGTTGCCTTTCGTCAGAGCCGTTTGTGCTTTTCGGACGGGGGTTTTTAGGTTTAAACTGCCCCCCCCCCCGAATTTTTTTTTTTTTTTTTAAAAGATGCTGTTGAGGAATCTGCAGGTTTTCAGTCACTACCAGGCGGTTTTAACCGAAAAACAACCCCAGCCCAGAGTTAGAGGCGCCGCTCAACGAAATCGCCTCTCGCGGGGCTTTTTTTTTTTTTTTTTCCTCGCTCTGCGTGACAACCTGCCGACTCCTCATCCCTCGGTGACACCCGGTTTCCTACCTTTGCGTTACTCTGACAGCATTTTTGGCTCGCTGTCAACACACTTTACCTGCGCTCGCGCTGGGCTGCGGCTTTCCTCGCTGTCTCCCTCTCCTCAAACATTTAAAAAAACAACAACAACAACAACAACAACAACTGTGCAGGATAAATTGATTTTGTTTAGGGAGATCATTTGCACATTTATCCACGCCGTGCCGAGGAGCCAGCCGTGTGTATTGCCCTGGCGGCGCGGCACTGGCAGGAGGAAGAGCAGGGATTGGATGAAGATAAACGACTCATTAACCCCAAATTGATCACGAGCCGCACACTTGTGAGGACGTTTCATTATTAATATTTCAACTTACTTATTTGTGGCGCGTGTTGACACCGAGGTCCTAATTTCCACGTCGCCGTGTGATGTATGAATTATTGTAATGAACAATATTTGAGCACTTATTTCTCCCCCTGCCACCATTTTTCTTCCCCCCCCCCCCATCTCTTTGTCTCCTGCTACTCTCTCTGGATATCTCTCTGTATGCAGAAATAATTTGGCCTCATGATAAACTCATGCAGCGTGTGTGTGTGTGTGTGGGGGGGGGGTTAAATCTGGAAGATTGTCACTCATAAATCAAACTCTGCTGGCCGAGGGAATTCTCTCACATGCCGACGTGCAAAGTTTCTGATTTCCGCTTTGGTTTTTTTCCCCGTTTGCTCAAAAGCGCGTTTGCCATCGACGCGCGCGCCCTGAGAGTTGCCGTCGGAAGACGATTGAACTTCCTGTGCCGCGCCGCGCTTTTTCACGAAGTTTTTCGCGCCCCAGCCGCTCCCCGCTGCCTCCGCTTTCATTCTGCGTGACACGTCGCCGGTGTCAGCGCGCGCGGTGATTTGCCGTCCCGCGGAGGCGGCGTGTCTGCTTTGCTTTGTTTATCTCCCTCCCCGATGTCCCCGTCGCTTGCGCTCAGTCAGACGGCGCCGACGGAGAGAAACTTTCATTTGCGCTAACCTGCATTCTGCGCGCTCGTGCTGTAACGGCGGACAGCGGCAGAGCTCTGAATCGTTGCGTGGTTTGAGGCTCAGAGCGGGGAGGCAGATTGAGAGGCCCGGGGATTGGAGGTGATCGCAAACCTGCGCATCAGCATGTCTTAATCCCAGAGAGCCATAATCTGGGATTAGCGATCCTTTCCTCACTGGGTCCAGATTAGAGCATCCGCTCCATGCAGCAGGCTCTGCACCAACGGCTGGCACCCCCCCACACACACACCCCTCCCCCTCCAGAACCTGCGTGGGAGGAGCTTGGCGAGGCTCGGGGCAGCTCCCTGATTGGAGAACGCTCCGGATAAACTGTGTGGTGACAGGGGTTGCCAGGGCGATCACGCTGGCTTTGCGATGATTGGTTGTGTCAGAGCTCAGGATGGCTGCCTGTCCTCAGACGCGCATTAGATCACTCACTGGAGAGGTACTCGTATTAACGGATCCACATGCACACACACACACACACACACACACACACACACAGACCGCTGAACGTGCGCGTGAACCGAAAGACCGAGAGCGTTTTCGCTGCTCGTGCCGACAAACGTAACCACGCGCTCGTCAGAGCAGCGAGGCGCTGATTTATGGACGGGAAGAGTGAGCTGTATTTCATTTGCGCGCGCGTGTGCGGCGGTAGGCGCATCTCGTGCTGTCACACATCAGTAATATACTCGCAGCAGCAGCAGCCCACATAGGTCAATCTCATCACCCTGCTCACTGGCACATGGTGGAACCGTAATCCCGAGGGTCAGAGGTCAGCTTCATGCTGCTTGCTTGGCTGAAAGGGCAGATGGGACACACGCACACACACACACACACACACACACACACACACACACACACACACACACACACACCCAGGTCAGCCTCACGCTGCCGGGCTGGTTTGAAGGGCAGATGGGTACATTGTGTTATTATGGCGGCCTGGCTCCAGCTCGTGGAGGGGGGGGGGCATATTGTCATTGAGGAGACGCCGACTGCGGGGTCAGGTGGACAGAGGTGGACATGCATGAATACCATGTCGCACGTGTCTTTCGCTGGGAGCGTGAATCCCTTTCTCGCTGGTTACGTCCTTGACCTTTCCGCGGACGTCTCCCGAAAATCCTGCGTGAACGTTTGAAGCGTTCGCAGCTGTGCGTCTCCAACACGGCTGACTTGTCGGCTGTTGTGAATCTCGTCTTTTTTCCGGGTTCTTTTCTTGAAAAGCCATGATTGCAAAAAAAAAAAAAAGTTAGACAGACTACGCGCAGGAAGCCCGTGAGGCAGAAAGTCAGCTGAGTTGTTCTTTCTGCCCACTTCCCATGTTCTCATTTGGAGCTAATCCACTCGAGGGTTCTTACGAGACGGAGAAATCTGCGAGCGGAAAAAGGCTTGCGAAAATGGCAAAGTGATATGATATTGATTTAGCAGAGTAACACGAGTAAAGTTGGAAAACCTTTTTGGTTTTTTTTTTTTTTATGTGCGCTCCTGTTTGGACCACAGCGCAATCAATGACACACACACACACACACACACGCACATGTCAGCAGTCGCTGCAATCACCAACTTTTTTTTTTTTTTGTTTGTTTTTTTCCCTCCCGGGTGGATGAGCGTTTTCCTCGTTCCTTTCTTGCAAACAAACATGGACGCGGCGACAGTCCCTTTTCCAGAGCGACCCCTGCGTGCCTCGTTTTTGCACGCACGCCTCGACCTCTTTGCTGCAGAGGTGGGGGGGGGGGCACATTTTGGGAGGTTTATGTTTTGTTAAGCTTCTTCCGTTGCATTTCCCCTGCAAATGTGGTATTAAAATACTGCAATTTTAAGGAATTTAATACATGCATAATCTGCTTTCGCTGGATTAGGCTCCTACATTAGAACAAATCAGGGAGACACAAAGGACAGGGACTGAGGGTCTAAATATACTCCCTTTATCCATCACCCGCATCAGCCCCGTTTTGGGGAGATGTTCTTCTGGTGACGAGCGATTTTTGCCTTGTTTATACAAGAGAAGCGTCTCCGAAATAGGCAGCGCTGTCACTGTTCGCTCCGTTTCTATAAAGCCCTCTCGTGCCGTGATACAGTGAACGGCCTCGTTGAGATAATAGATATTAAAAAAAAAAAAAAAAGGACATAGAAGTCGGCGCATAAAAGTGCGCCGTCCATCTGCCGGCGTGGCGCAATTCCTCGGGTTCTGCAGGGGAGCCCTCGAGGAGAAGGCGGTGGTCCTAAAACGCCTGTGTGTGCGCTCAGTGTGTGTGTGTGTGTGTGTGTGTCTGTGTGAGAAACACAAGCTAGAAATGCTGCGAGAGCGCGGTTAGGTTCTGTCAGACCCGCGACTCTGCGGGCTGTCAGTCCCAGGATGGCGGGGAGAGAAAATGGAATACACTTTATCCCCCGGTCTCCCGCAGGTCAACTGTGACAGGGTTGCCCCTCAATTACTGAGTATCAGCACCTCTCCTATCCTCCCCCCCCTTTTTTTTTTTTTTTACCTCCCCACCCCCCCACCACCCTCCCCGCTCGCTGCACTGTGTCTGCGTGCATGCTCCTTGCGAGGAAGCGTGCAGAGAGGGGGGAAAAAATAGAGGAGGGGAGAGTGGGGGCAGGGTGGCGAGCACCTACAATAGGCTGCCTGCAGATTCCGTGGAGCGCGGCGAATTTCCAGAGGCGTTTATTGTCTGAATATATCCCCTCACCTATACGGAGGATTTGTTTTGCCATCAAGCAGCTTAACGGGACTGTAAGTTTTATTGATCGCGCCGCGCGTCCGTTTAGGTGCCGCGGTCACCCGTCACCCCCTTTTTTTTTTTTTTAAATGAGCCGCGGACGTCTAATGACCCCCAAACTTCATGTTTTATGTATCCACCTTAACTAATAAGGTCAACTAGCAGCGAAATGGCTGACAGGAATCTATGCATTTTAATGCGGCCGCAGAACAATGGGCACGCGCCGAACACAATGGGGCGGATGCGGAATCAGTCGATGGGGAGGGCAGCGCGACCAGCTGGACCCCCCTCCACCCCGCTGACCCCGGAGGTCGCCAACCGCTACCCCTCTCTTTCATCCGCCGTCCCGTGGGCCGACTCATGAAAATGCATGGAACGGGGGAAAGTTGCTTTGTCATACAGATAACCCCGACGCGTGGAGGTCTGATAGGGCGCCATTATGAAATCGCTCCCCTTTCTTTGCAGGGTGGGGGATTTCTCAGACGCCCCTCGACGCGTCGCCTCCCGTGCGTTTGTGATGGAAAGCGAGGGGGCTGACCTCAAGCAGATGGACAGGGGGTCGTGTCTGGAAGCGGAGAAATATAACTGGACACCTTTGCTTGACCTTGGCCTCGTGGAAGCCCAGACCGCGCTGCCTTTCGGGTCGCTCGGGGTTTTTAATTTCTTTCGAGCGAGCGGCTCCCATTAAGCCGGCCGGGCTTTCAGCGGCTCCCCTCCTTTATGCCGGGGCTTCTGGGAAGCTGCAGGCCAAACAGAAAAGGGACTCGCTTCTGCGGGTCCCAGTCCCCTTTCAGCGCCGTGACTCACGCTTTGTGTCTGAGGACTAAAGAGCTGTGTCCCGCTCCTCTGTCCTCTTCAGTGGCATGGCGGACGGACCTCGCCGCCTCCGGCTGGTGCGCCGCCGAGGCTCGCAGACACCGGGCAGTGAAACAATCTGACCCGCAGAGCGACTGATCTGCCGCCCTGCGCTTTAATGGCTGTGCGACCCATTAGCGGGAGATGGGCCTGTCACGGAGACGGGGGGGTGGCCTTGAAGCTTTTGAGCGCCGGGGCGCGGTGTCAGCCCCGGACACGCGGCGAGTTTGTGCGCCGTTGAGCCGAAGGCTTGCGCCTCCATTTAGACTCCACTTAGAGGGCAGATCCTGACAGGTGCGCGAGGGGCTTCGCTGCTCTTTTTTTGTTTTGTTTGCGTTTCTCGAGCATCGATCGGGTTCGACGGGGAGAAGCTTTTGAACGTAAGCGAAAAACCATCGGCCTAAGTTGGCGCAGGCTTTGTCGGCTTTGTGTTTGATTGCGCTGGAATCAGTGGATTCGATAGGAATATCAATTTTTCCCAGCGCCGGATTGGAGGTCTGTCTCTTCAATCATGTATCGCGTCTATAAAGCTCAGGCCGCGTGTTAGCCGGAGTATTGTCAGACAATTGAGAGAGCATCGGTTTGCTCACGCTCCCGGGAAGGAGGCAGAGACAAGGGAGAGCTGCAGATAACCAACCCAAACATCCATGGATATCTCTGTGCCCGACTTCCCTGGTCTTAGATTTCCAGGGTTCAAAATCAATAGGGCTACTGCTGATGAAATTTGCCGCATGAGTGCGTGTCAGAGTCTGCAGAATAGACCCGACCGAGGCATTTCTCCTCATCCGCCCTTATTCACTTTTGTTCCATTCTGTTTTTAAATGCAAAGGGGGGGGGTTCATTTCATTCACCGTTTGCCATTTTACTTCTTCTTCTTCTTCTTTTTTTGGCTCTAAATCCAGCTTTTGGAAGGGCCCAGGGGCTGAGTAAATGTGATCGATTTCTAGAGAGTGTGTCATCTAGGCCGCCCTTTTTAGGAGTGGTTTTGTAACAGAGGCACAAAGGCGCGTGGAGCCATCATTCAGCCGGCTCTTCCATTGTTCGCTTAATTCATGCTGAAGGATCCGGGTCAGGCCAGCGAGCACCCTTCACAGGTTAGAAGTCAGGGCACCTCTGCCATAAACCATGGGCGAGAACAAAACCGCTCGGGTCCGGAGGCGTGACGTGTTATGATGTACTATTATCCGCTAGAAATACGTTTCCAGAGCTGTAACGCCACTGCAAAACTAATGAGGGCAGAATGGTGTCTGAAGTGATGTGTGTTCTGCGTTTGCAGATCAGAGAGGCTCAGGTCTGCGCATCAGCTGGACTGCGTTCGCTGGAGGAGCGGGTTCGGACGGACGTCGACTTTGAATCGACAGCGGGCCACTTGGTCGGACACGGTTGTCTTCTTCTGGCGGGGTGAGGGTGACGCCAACGGTCTGAACCAGCCATAGCAGCACGCCATCACTGTACGTTAGCTATGGATATAGTTGGTTTATTTAGCTTTTATCTCGCTTGCAAAGTGCTCCCCAGCCCGGCTAAGTCGGCAACAATGGGCTCCTCCAGTCTTGGCATTTCCCAAAGAAGCCCCCCCCCGTCACCGGGGGAAGAATGCGCGCGGCGGCCGAGCAGCCGGGCCTCTCCTGCGAAGGAGAATTAATCTGCAACAAACAACCTTTTATTTTCTCTACACAACTACTTGTCAGCCTCCACTAAAAGCAATTTGTTTTTTGGCCCCGCTTCTTCAGGCTCATGTAGCAGGACTGGGAGAGCTGTGTGGCATGTTGTTTCAGAAAGGAGAAGGGCGGGAGTGTGGGGGGGGACAGTGCTTTAATCTGATTAGACCTGGCTAAAATCCCAAACCAGGGCTGAAGTGCAGTGCTTGTGGTTTCTGAACGGCTTACGCTAAGTCTGTACCATGGAAATAATCTACTCTTAAAACCCAGGAAACAAATCAACTATGGTAAGGACATAAGTCGCTGTCATTACGGAGTCATTAGGAGAAACATTTCCATGCAGCGTGCAGGCCAGGAGTGCTGGCAGAAGGGGGCAGTGTGTGTGTTGTGTGTGTGTGTGTGTGTGTGTGCGTGTGCGTGTGTGCGTGCGTTCCTCTGCAGTTTTCATATCCAAATGTTTTAAATGTACAGCTGAAGAGTGACTCCACTTACACTTACATGTGTGAATTTCTACATTTTTTAGTTGCGCGTTTGCGTGCTCGCGCGCGCCCATCCGTCCCCGGGTTCTCCGTGCCGCCGTGGGATTGCGGGACGACTTCTCGGGTGCTGAATAATGAATCAAAGTGCGAGAGAGGAGCAAAGTCACACTGCAGCAGCTCGTCTCTCCGCGCCGCTTTTTTTTTTTTTTTTTTTTTTTTTAGCCGAGCGAGATGACTGGAGCCTGAGAAGAAGCTGCCTCTAATGGGGCTAAGGCCCCGCTATCACCTCCACCACCGCGCAGCAGCAAACCACCGGATTCTCTTTGATATGTAGTTAAACGCGAGCCAGACCTCGGGGTAGAACTCCAATGCGTCGATGAATATTTATAATGGAAATATTAGCATTTATTGTGGGAGCTGTATTTGTCGATCGGAACATTGAGTAAGACAGCAGGAAGAGGTCATTTGGGCCGATCAATAGCAAGCCCTCATAAACATGCACTCCAACAGATGGGTTTTGCCATCAGCAAATGTAGAAAAGAAAACCAGTCGGCGATCAATACCCAGTCAATATCGGATAAAGCAAACGGCGACACGAGGCACGGGTAATGAGACGAGAAGGGGAAGCGCGAGCTTTCGCTGCCCCCTCGTAGGCTTGGAGCAATAACGCAACGCTAAATCTTCCTAATGACACTATTAAATGGTTTTACCACAGCATACCATGTTGTCAGCCACAGTGTTTCATTGTCTCATTAATAGCCTCCCAACACAGCGCAGATTTCAATATCAGTTTGCGCTCATTATCTCTCTTCCCTGATACCGTTTCATTTTGCGCGGGCTAAATTAAATGTAAAAACCGTAATACAATTTTCGCTGGAGGAGAACATGGCGGCTAATTGCATTAGGCTGAACTGTCGGCGGCGTCTGCGGTGCCCCCCCCGTCACTCTCCCGCAATTAGCGCTGGCTACTCCCCTCAGCAGCAGGTGTTGTTCCGCCCCGTGCCAGCACTCCAGCTGATTACCTAAACCGAGCGCCCGCGAGCCGCTCCCCATCCATCTAGGTTACGGCGCCGCCGCCGCCGCGGATACTGCGGGAGAGCCGCAATCACATTACTGTAGAGCCCGCAGATACAGATGGCAGGCTGCATACGACACGCTGTCGCAGAAAGGCCTCGTGGGATGCCGTCGTGTCGCGGAACGCGGAGGAGTCCGGTCTGCCGCAACCTTGGGTTTGAAGGTTGCGGCGTGTCGATGCGAGGAGGGACCGCGCAGGGGGATGAGGGAAGGGCGAGCGCCGCAGGTTTTTTCGGCGCGGTAGTAACAGCAGCGAAAACCTCACACACACACACACACACACACACACACACACACACACAGGCGCGCTCGGCATGGGGTTGGCAGCATTCCAGCAGACTCTGAGAGCAGTTGGGCTAACCGAATTATAAATTTACAAGGACTAAATTACATAGCTGGCGTACACACACACTGTCACATCAGAGACAGCAGCGGGCGCGCACGCTCCCTCCGTCTCCGCCTGTCTCTCCTCTCTCTCACATCAGCACACACACACACACACACCAGGGACACTGAGACAGCCAACATCAAACAACTGAACTTGAACTTTGGACAGGTAGGGAAGGTTCTGTGCATGACATGAATAAAAAAAAAAACTCCCAGAAAGCTCAAAAGTCCACAGCTTTTTGATGCCGTTCACTCAACGGCGATCCCTCCTTCTGTTTCCCCACAATTTCCATGTCTCTAAAAAAACACAGTGCGAAAAAACAAACAACAAGCAGTGATCTGAAATTGAGGTCTTCTAATGCCCGTGTGGCAATGGGCCGGCTGTGCGGAGAACACGTGCGCGCAGATGTATGAAGGAGAGCTGGCTCCTGTGTTCAAAGATGGCGCCCCCATCACTTCCTGTGAGAGTTGCTCACTGAGAGCAAACACCCAAAAAGGCCCCGAAGGCCTCTGTCCGTGCTCCCATGTCAGCGGGAGATTCTTGACGTCACCTTCGAAAACCAACCTGCGGCGAAAACCAAACGGAACGCACGCTTGTGTTTCGTTACGTCTGCCCGCTCGGCGCTTGTCCGCACCAGAAGAAGATGTTTGTATCGATCCGCCGTGCCATTGCTCTCGGCCCCCCAGGATTAAGGAGGCGCTGCGCCCTCGACGCCAGCCGCTCCCTGGATTCCCCCCCGATCCATCAGAGGCGTTACGCGACTTAGATGCGTTGTCACTTCATCTGTTGGAGGAGGAAATAAGATGAACGGCGTTTTTGATCGCTGTCTTCCTCCGCTCTCTTATCTCTGTGCCTCTATTTCTTTTGTTTCTTTTTTTTCTCTCTGACGATGAAATGGTCCCCCAGATCTCTGACTGGATCCCTCTGAGCGGTCGCGTTACAGCAACAATAGGGGACCGCCATTAGTGACGGGTCACGTGACTCGAGAACGGCCCGGCCGGGCCTGCCGCCAATTAGCCCCCCCGAGAAACAACAACGGGAAAGTAAACATACAGACGCGGCAGACATTCATGCGTGTGCGCACACCTTTCTTTCCCTGCTCTCGCTCTCTCTCTCTCTCACTCTGCGGTCTTAGCAGTTAGCACAAATTGACTCCCCCAAGCCCGATTGAGTCGGCGGCCTGTTTGTGAGCAATGCAGGACTTTGAGTTGGATGCCTGAAAGCAGCACGAAGCCTGTCGGTCGTGAACGGCGTTGTGGTGGCGCACGCGTGTGCGACCTGTTACGTGCCGGACTAACAGCAATTTTAACGGCCCACGGGAGAGTTGCGTCTTTATTTAAAGGGATATCTCCCTAAAAAAAGGCATCGAAGCATCTTACGTACTGCAGCGCTGGTATCGATTTAAATTCAGAAAGATAACTTAATCTTCTATGAAAAAAAAAACAACCAAAAAACACCATTATCATGTTATGAGCAGACCGGACTGGTCGTGTTTTCCGAGGTGCGTGTTGAGGATTAAGTTGCGGACAGCGGAGCGGCCTGAGCTCACGTCCGCGGAGACAGTGCACACTTGTCTCACCCGTGGTTAATTGCTGTTCATGTTACTTCAAGTGAGACACCCCCCCCCCCCAAACCCACCCCACTATATCTGGCTTCAGCCAATTTACATCTTATTATGTCTATCTGCGCTGAGACCTAGTATCTCAAATAGAGAGAAAATTACTCTCCGTTTCCGGGGGAAGTAGTTACTCGTTCTCCATCGCCCCCCAACGCGGGTGCGTTCAGTCGCCGTGCCAGAGGTGCCCGTCACTGTATTGTGAAAATTCTGGCCATGCAGTGTGGGCATTGTTCCCCAGTCTCACTCCATTACTGAAACCCTAATGTCACGATTAACGTCGCTGTTCAAAATAAACGGCCAGTTCGCCGAAAGCAACCGAGCGAGCGGACTCACGAATAGAAAACAAAAACATGTACAGTTTGTGGACAGGCTGTGTGTGTTTGTGTAAATGTTGATTTATGCTTGCGTGTTTAAGTAAACAATGCTGAGATTATTTTTTTAGTTACCTGTTTTGTTAAGTCATTCTCTTATATATATAAACTTACGCCGTGTCATATTATTTAGATGCACGTTTCACCGACAGTAGGAATTTGAAAAGATTCCGCGCTTCATGCGAAGCCGACACCCAAAGTGACGGCTCCTCATCCGTTAGACGTCGTTGATTAGTCGGACGTTTGGGTAGGTGCCTTCGTGATGAAGTGCCGTATTAATAAAATTGACTGAGAGAGGAAAAGCCCTCTGATGGGACAATTATGTCGCGTTCAGCCTGCATGCGGGAGGACAGGCTCCCTCCCCATGTCTGCTGAGCGGCAAAGCCCGTCTATATCGAGGCAAGTAGAGTTTCATGCCATCGATCCAATAAGATAATACATGGTAACGCGAGGAGGGGCCGGGGCGGGGCTGGCGGGGTGTCAGCGACGTCTCGGAGTTGTCGGCTTTTTCCTGCAGTCGCACAACGGCGGGTTCTGTCATGATTAAAATTCTTCAACTGCCCGCGTGCCTGTCAGTGACCTCCCTAATCAGCGTTTTAATGCTGACATTATTCCAGATGAACGTCATAAAAATATTTTGAAAAAGACAACCGACAGGCGAGGGTGCTGAGGATACTGTAATTGTTTCTGACAACGTGATCAGTTCATAAACATAAAAGCATAATAATCATTAGAGGCACATAAACGGGGAGCGGGGATAGTAAAATACAGCAGACCAAAGCGTGCAGGAAGCGATTTGATATTTCTGAGGTTTTAGTGGCGTCGGGTGTCAGTAATTGTGATCGTTAATCACATTTATTGATGAATGCAGCCTGCATACTGTATATCTGCTCCACACACATAAACCTTATTTCCTTGAATGGCGTGTCCATCCAGACCTCCATAGAAAATAAAAAATGCTGTACCTTTTATCGACTTTACAGGCAGCCATTAGACTGCATGTATTCTCTCTCTTTCTCATCCACATGTTGACACACACACACACACACACACACACACACACAGCGGTGGCGAGATGGGATTCTCTGATTCAGCAAATCAAAGGCCTCTCCTCCTGTCCATATTATCGATGCTGCTGGAGGGCCGTGGAGGATGCCGGGGCACAAGGCAAGGGTGGGGGGTGGGAAGAGCTGGCGGATCAGTTTGGGGGGGGGCAGGCAGGCAGGCAGGCAGGCAGGCAGGCAGGCAGGCAGGCAGGGCTGGAGCTGCAGATTATTCTGGAAATTGCCAGCTGCAGTGTCTGCAATCAGGATCAAACCGGTTCCGGGTGGGGGAGGAGGAAGTCACTGTCGATTTTTGTCAAGCCAGCCTGTGCCTGCGTGTCTCCCGGCTGAGCGGGATGACATTCGCGAGGGCGACGGTGGAAATGTCCCACCACCTCATCCTCTCCTTAATAATTCATCCGCCTGCCTGGGCTCTCTGCAGGTCCGCGGCCGCGCCGCCCGCCTTTTTAATGGAGCCGGCGATTACCAACACTGACATCTTAACATTTAAATAATACACAGACGCCGGGCCGGAGCAAAATCAATAGCACATAGAAGGGAGCGTAATGAAGAGCGCGGCACATCCAGCAGCCATCTTGCCTGCTACAGGATATACAGAGTGTGTAGATGCAGAAAACGCGCTCAGCGCTCCTGGCTCGGCACGCTACCTCCCCCACCCTACTCCCAGTGACACTATGGGATCTTCTTTTTTTTTTTTTTTTTTTTTCCTCTCGCTCTCCTTCTTCCTCGTCCTCTCCTCCTCCCCGTTTCGCCTATCCTCCCTCTCCTCTCCTTCTCGTTTCTTCCTCTCCCTCTATCTCTGCCTCGCCTTCTCTCCGAGGATTGCAGGGCTCCCGAGGCGAGCCGGCGGAGCCCTGGGACAGACCCTGATTAAAAACTGCCTGTTAATGACAAAAGGCCTCGGCGCTGCAGCTCACACGCTAATCCTAATCTGTATGCATCCGCCGCAGCGCATATTTCCTCCCTCGCTCAGTCCTCTGACACCAGACAAACGGAAACGGAGAGGCAGCCATTTTGGAACAGCTGCATGGAGCTTCGTGTAATGGAGGAGCTCTGCCCGGGACACCAACGGGGACAAAAACCACTGCAACAAATCCACTCGTGCGCCTCCGTGCCGATGTCCTCGTCCCTCCGGGTCTACGGAGCCGAAATTTGTTGCGGCCCGGGGGAAGAAAAAAAGAAAAAAAAAAAGAGAGAGCACACCGCCAGCACAAGGTGCATGCCACGACCCCGCAGCTTTGATCTAAAAACAAAATTTTCCAGTTGCTTTATCTCGATGCTCGACTTAAGCAGAAGATGCCATTTGGTTGGCGTCGATTTTTTAAAATATCCCACAGGGGGAAGCTTGATAGCACAGGAGAGGCAGCCTGTTCACCTGAAAGCGAGACTGATGGGCTAACAATACACGGGGAAGGTGAGCAGCTTATTTTAGCAGCGAGGGGGTGGGGTGGGGGGGATGTGTGTGTGTGTGTGTGTGTGTGTGTGTGCGCATGTCTCCAGTGATGCGGGGGTGATTTCTTTCGGCAGGCCTGCAAGTGCCCCGAGGCGAGAGGGATAAGGGCCATAGAGGAGAGGGGAAGAGAAAGAATCTGCCCTGGAGAGCCTCTGCAACATGAGTGCACTGAAGCCATTAAAAATATAACAAGACATGAGTGTAACAGTGTATATTTAGCTACGGAGGAAGAGCCTGCTACGCCGCGTTGTGTGCCGTACTGGTCGTTAGCACCGTTGGGTCACTGCAGGAGCTCAAATCAAAGCCGGGACGGGGAGAAAAAACGCGAAAGACGAAAAACGGCAAAGAAGCGAACGAACGAAGGTGTTTATCGGATGTTGTTGTTGTTGCTGCTGCTGTGCAGAAGAAGCGCCGCGTTTGTGCGGGCATCCACTCCCAGCGCGATAAGAAACAATGGCGTTTTAAAACGAACAGGGGATTGTTTCAGAGCTTAGAATTATGGATGCTGGGAAAGGATCTTGGGTGTGGGAAAGAAGCGAGAGGATTATGAATCTCAGCAAATCAGAGAAAAGCATGTGGTGAAATCTCAGCGTCTCTTTATGGGGTTTTTCTCTCTCTCTCTCTCCACCCCTCCCTCCTTTCTCACTTTTTAATTTTCTCCTCCGCTCTCTTTTGTCTCTATCTTGAGCTCCTTTGCCGTCTTTGATATAGTGGGTTTTACATTAGTTTTTCCACGAACATCTGCCTACATTCCAGCTGTCCACTGTGCCCATCCATCCTTTATTCTCTAAACTGCTTGTACATCTAAACTGCATGAGCATGCAGTATTTATTCAGACCTCTTAATTCTCTTTTTGAAAAAATCATGAATCTGTTCTTGAAAGCGGAGAACATCACATTGTGCGACTGCTTCTGTTCCCTCTTGTGTAATCATCCTTCAGCCGAGTGACTCTTTCGATCAGGACGAACTAGTTAACCCTCCGTCTGACTTCTCACTGAGACACTGAAAATCTATGAAATGCGGCCTATGGATGAGAGAATTTACTTGAGGGGAGTGTTTTGTCATTTTGGAGAAATACACTTTTTTTCAGGAGTTCGTTAGATGAGAGGACTGATACGATAATCATGTACATCCCTTAGCTTAGCTGTAAGTTAGCTTGGCTAAGCATTTGGAGCGAAAACAGTTGTTAGCACGTATTTTTGACATATGCCCTTGCTTAGAAGTCATAATAGTCGGCTATATTTGCCTGGAAAATGGCAACTTGTTGTTTTAATGCTTTAATTTTTGACCAGGTTGAACAAATAAGACAAGTTTCTGCTCTTTCTGCTAGCTAACTCTCAGCTATGCAGAGCGGCAGCTAAGCTAACTTTCAGCTAAGCTAAGGGTACAGGTAGAAGAGCTGTATTAAGAGCTTTTCATCTAACTTTCAGTACAAAGCCATGATGATGAGTAAATTGAAATAGTAATTACTTCTTCATTGTTGGAGCGCTTTTAAAAAAAAAAAAAAAAAAATTCCAGCACAACAAACTTTTTTTTGTCCTTTCACCAACGTTTTATTGCTAATTGCTGGAAAAGAAATCAACACGCATGCTTACAGTGCAGTCGCGATCTGCAGCAAGGTGCAGAAAGTCCGTCGTACTCTTGGGCATTTTCATTCTATCCACTGATGAATAGGAGATGGTGCTTGTAATAACAGGGTGCTTTTGCGGAGTGTGATTGCAGCGCGCCCAGGGTCACGGGGAGCAGGGTTCAAGCGTCTTGATATTTCCCGGAGAAATAAATATAACCAAGAGGTGTGCGCGAGCTCCCGCAGATCACAAAGCCGAGGTCCCCACTGTGTAGCCACCTTTGGCTTCGGAGAGTCGAGGAAATGATTTAGTGATCTGAGAAAGCTCTGGGGCGCTGGAAAGGAAGTGGCAATCATGGAGAAATTAAAGGGTAGAGCTTCTTTAATCCGTGCTGTCGGCAACCTCTGCACGACTGAGTGTTTGGTAGAATCGAGCGGACGGGTTCGGAGCTAAAAAAGTGCGGTGCTGTCTCAGCCGAGCTGGAGTCTTTCTCTTAATGCTGGCAAAGAGGCTCAGTAAGTGAGAAAAGCAAATTGTCCTCCGAAGTCAACTGGGTGGATATCACATGTGTGGAGCATGACATGCTAAAGGGAAGACAATTTACTCCAAGCATCATTATTGTCTCAGTTTTAAATCAATTAAACAGATTTTCTTGCAAATTCTCCCGTCTCACCGCCGTTCGCACTGGGTTTACTGGTGCAAACTGGGATCTCCGGTTTATAACAATGCACAAGTGGATCTCATATCCACCTCTTAAAAAGCGGCGGTGGAAACATCAAACATTGAACTCGATAATTTGATGTTTAAATTGCGTGGACTTCTGCGCGGACACGGAAGACAAGCCCTCCTCCTGCCTCTTCACGTGTGCAATTTAAATCAGTGGCGGCCGTTCTCTGACTCTCAATCTGCAATCAGAGGCTGAGGGTTGGGAAATATTTTCAGCTGCGTCCATTTGAATATGAATAATACACAAGGTAAAGTGCATTATGATAATAGCCTACAATTACACAAGATATCTGCATATCTATCTCCTCCACTTCTTGAACGATGTGAAGAGGAATATTAAACTTCTGAGGACGCTCTGTGATGGTCGTTTCTCTCGCAGCCTCTCTCAGTCCCTCGCCCAGTATCAGCATTCGCGGCCCGCTTCAATCAATATCAATTAATTATCGTGGGTGCTCCAAAATGATAAATGCTTTTTATCAATCACTCAATCAATGGCATCACTGTTACCGTGCTAACATTTCCCTCATCATCCAGCTCAATCAATTGAAAAGTCGCAGTGGACAATTTACACTGAAGATGTATAATGAAGGGGAATCAATATTATTAGCAGGGAGAGTGAAGGGGAGTGTGGTATCTGTGGCCGAGTTGTTTTTTTTTTTTTAAAGGGCCCATAACCTCATGACTCTCAAATTGTATCCCAGTAGATCAAAAACAGAGCGACTCGCATTGATCGCAACGCGCCAAGCCCTCGCATCGCGCCTCCCGCGCTGCTGTATATCACACGCAGCTACTGCAACTCCCCCGCTCAGATGGAACATGTCACAGGATTTTAAGTCAGAGGTTAATCTTTACGCAGCAGCCATGTTTTCCTGTCACGCCGCAGCTGTAACTCATGTCTCGTATGGTGTCCTTCCTCAGACCCGTGTCCCACCTTTGACATTTGTCTTTTGAAAAGAGTTTAGCCGTATAAATCTTCAGAAGAGATGCTAATGTTTTTTGAGAAGGTTTTCTAGCTTGAGTCACCCACATTACCAGTGGTATATATATATTTATATTTAGTACTTTCCAGTACTGCACATTACTCCATTAGCTATATGATGTGCAACAGTTTGTGTCTGTAGTTCCTTTTTCAGCTGTACCATTTGTTAATAACAGTCAGCATAATGCTGTCATTCAGAAAAGTCAACACTTTCATGCAGTTTCATGCAGAAGAATTTTAAAAAATAATTGAAAAATAAAGACTGATTCATATGGTCTGGGTATAATTGTCGAGGAATGTTTATTATAATTAATCCTTCTACTGTATTTTTCTTTCCTCCTTTATCATGAGGGAGAGTGCTTCATCCTTATCTTGTAATAAATGCCATTGCGCCTGAAGGGGCATAAAGTTTTTCTCTCCCCTTCTAATGTCAAGAATGCCGCTGTTTCTACATTTTCTCAGCAGGGCCGAACTCATTTAGGTCTCTGTGCATGTTTACTTAATTTGGACGGGATAGATTGTTCACAGCGGCCTAATTATCATAATTACACGTGTTTCAACGGAAACCCCCGAGTCCAGGTTTGATTCATTATGTTTTACCTCCCAGACAGTTTTAATTGTTGTGATGCGAGCTAAGAAATGACTGTTGGCATTTTCAAAACCACCCCACAATATTTAACAGCTGCCTTGGAGTTTCACTTTGTGTTGGCCACACGCCCACACAGCTGTCAAGGAACCGGTTAGCTATTATTTCAGCGGCAGGGGGGGTGTAAACTTTACTTGATGTAGTGTAACTTTGTGATGTAACTTTAATTCCAAAGCAGCATCTTTCTTTCGGTGCGTCACTAATCTCACAATAGGTAAATGTACAGTATGTTTTCCCTCTGTACATATTTCCAAAAAATAAGTGAGCATTTCACCCATTTCCATTAAAAATCCTACATTCGGTAGAAGCTTTCAGGTACATGGCGAGGTATCGCATTTTCAGTTACAATGCCGGTGTAACCTTGACAATAAAGTCACCAAGCCCTAATATCTTCCAAAATAATTAAAGTATAATAGCTTGAACTCTGTTTCCAATTACAGTGTTTTTTTTTTATTGAAATAGCAAAAAGTCATTTAAATGGTCAAATTGAAAATATATCTCACATTCTACATGGTAATTGCTTGTGTTCCTCAACTCGCTGCGAAAAGTAATCACACCATGTGACCGCCGGGCGTTTCCCCTCACAGCACTCGCGTGTCCACCGACTCCTCCGCCTCTCGGTCCGCAGAGGACACGGCTCGGTCCCGCGCGTCCCAGACAGCATGTCTCTATCAGTCATGGTGGCTGGAGTTTGGACCCGGATACATCCCTGGAGATTTACAGAACTATTGATCGTTTAATTACACAATATGGGTCAAATTTCCCACGATAGATGACACTGTAAAAAAAAAAAAAAAAAAATGGAAACAATAAAGAAGTGAGGCAAAGAAATAGGTGATGGGAGAAAGATTCCTGGACCAATCACTTGGACGCACTTACCATGCAGCAACTCAAGGGGATTATAGCGGTTTTCAGATTATACACAGTACAGTTTGGAGGTACTTTGAGTATTTCCATTTTCTCATATTTCAATCTTCTACTCTGCAGCAGTTCGGAGGGGAATCACCTCATTTTTTAAAATTTTTCTACGACCTTTCCGTGAACGCCCTCAGTAGTTGTCACACAAACAAGTGTGAATACTGTGATGCTTTACTATAGTCAAACAAGCAGGAAGTACAAAAATTTGTTATGATCAGCTCCGCCTCCACCACATTAAAATGCAGCTTAGACATCAAAACCCTGAAGGGAGAGATATTTCACAATATGGTCATTTACTCTTGGTGATTTAAGGACATTGTGCTGACAGCAATTTTGTATTTCTACTGAGTAAAAATTTGACTTGGAATTACTGGCGAAATTATTATTTGTGCGACGTCTAAAATTCAGATACGAGCACACACAAACACACGCGCCATGCAGCCGGTGACATGTTATGACTTTCAGAGCCACAGCTGTCCTCAAGTGAACATCGATGTCACAAGTAACCAAATGTAACTGAGTGTAATATTGCTCTGCGGCTCATCGAAAGCCTGTTATATAAACCCCTGTCTGATTTTGTGTGTGTGTGTGTGTGTGTGTGTGTGTGTGTGTGTGTGTGTGTGTGTGTGTGTGTGTGTGAGCGTGAGCGTGAGCGTGAGCGTGAGCGTGTGCGTGCGCTGGAATCGATGCAGGCCGTGCGAGGCCGTGCTCCGCATCCCTCATGTGTTGGGCCGCCGGTGCCTTTCAGGCATCGCAGCTTTGCGCTCACTCGTCACAGCGTGCTACCTGTGAAGCAGAGGTGACGGCGTATGAAGAGAGGAGTGAAATCTTAGCCCCTTGTTATTTATGTCGCCCCCCCCACCCCCACCCCCGTCTCCCTCGGCGGTGCTATTTTCTGCCCTCCCTCTGCAGCGCGGCCCGGGCTCCCGGCTCTCATTCCGCGAGCACACGTCCTTCATTTGACCTTGGAGCGCCGCGATGCCCTCTGCCGCCGCGCCGCCAGCCTCACTGTGCCCCCCGCCCCCCCGTGGCTCGCCAACACGTCATTACAGACACGCTAAAGCACACACACACACACACTGCCATCCCGCCAATCAATAGTGCATCGGGCTCTGGGTCAACAGAGGGAATTAACTGAGCGTGCCCAATCACGTGGAGGGGGGGCCCCTGGGAAAAATCATTGGCTTTCCAGCGATATGACTGGTCACACATGCGGGGAGGTGCGCACGTACGCCTAGGTGTGTTTTGAGCACTGTGTAGGGTGTAAGGGCTATAAGCGATATTTCGAGCGATGACCCGTCGGCCGCTGCACGGGGTTGTGTTTGCGCGTGTGGGATGTTTGATCGCGCGTACGGCTCTTCTGAGTGCGTTAACTCTTACGTAGGCTCCTGAGCCTCCTCTATAGAGGTTACACTTGTATCACCTCATCGTCCGCCTCCACCTCACGCTGCACTTAACACCCATATGTGTGTGCTACTACCTCCCTTTAACTGCAGAAACAAACAAAAAAAAAAAAACAAATTTAGAAATTTTCTACATTGGAAATGCAGAAAATCAGTTATTTCCATCTTTTCAAGAATTAAATCTTGCACATACCAGTAGACTATTAGTGTTTGCCTCTGATCTGGCAGTCAAAATAGGCAGAATATTTTTTTTTTTTTAGGTTATCGCATGCATTAAATTTTGCACTTGAAGCTGCGATATGTTTTGATCCTCGTTTGACTGCAGAGACTAAATTCACACGCCCGTGGATGCAGCGAGGCCGAGCGTAGAAACGCCTGACATTATGAGTACGGGCGTACGCTTCAGCCGCACTCATTCTGGACTTGCATCCGTATAAAAGTCTGACCGGCGAGATAGAAAAGAGCGCGTGGCATTCTGCTCTATCTCTACCGCTCCATTCCACTCATCTGTCCCCAGGGCCAGAGTCAGAGCGGCGGGATCAAAAGTAAAATCAGAGCGGAGAGCTGTATCCAATCGTGTCAGTCGGAGAGAGGTCTCTCCCTCTACTGTAGTCTGGCAACGTCCAGGGCCGAGGGCGCTGATCTCTATCAACGAGGATAAATTCAGTCAAGCCTCTAAAATGTGTGCCGGTGGACCTCAAGTGATTTAAATCATTAAAATGAGGCCGGCTGCATCACGCAGTCGGAGCACGCAGCCGGGGCATCCGGCGGCCTGGTGCAGAGAGAAGAGTGCCATCATCTGGCCCCCGCTGATACCTCCATCCCACTGCGGAGAGCCTGTGCGTGGAGAGATGCAACAGCAGATCTGTGGGAAGGGAGACAGCGGGTCCGGCGTGGCTCCGTGGAGGAAATCTGAGGTAGAATCTGCACCTTTAAGTCAAGGAAGCGAGGAATCCACGAGTGTAATGGACGCGTAGCCTACATTGCTGCACATCAGAGAACATACCTGTGTCGTTGAAGTGGGTTGTTTTTTTTTTCATGTCCTGCACATTCCAGATAATCTGTGCGATAACACTGTGCAGATTGCAGTGTGGCAGCATCATTTTAATAGGAACCAACAGCTTTTACCAGGGACAGACAACAATCACGCATCAACTGTTCCATTTTGCAAATAATAGCCCAGCGCCTCCTGCAATCATTATATGGGCCTGCGAGACGGTGTGTGTGTGTGTGTGTGTGTGTGTTCGCCTTGTATAACTGTAGGCTTTACAAGCATGTGTTTGTATTCATTCCTCTCACTGTAAAAAGGTGGCGAGGTGACGATTTACCTTTCAGCGTGTAATTGAAAAAGAAAAATCATGACAAGTCACTCGCGCTCGCAGTCCCCGTGAGAGAGCGCGCGAGAGAAAAAAGTGCTTGTGGGGGAGCGAAATGAACCGACTTGCAGTAGTGCTCGAATCAGCTTTCTCAGGCTTTTGTGCTCTCGGCTGCCGCGTCCCCGCGCGGCGCAACTCTGCGATTCATACTTTCAACAGCCTCATCGAACGCGAACGTGAGCTCGGCGCGGAATGCCGCGACGCAGAGAGCGCAAAAAAAAAAAAAACACCCACGCTGTTAATTACATCCTTGAGCTTCATGAAATGTCTGCGAAAACTTGATTGCCCTGCTAACAACGAGAGCAACACAAACAGGTGGAATTATCAGCGACATACCAGACAGCGAGGAAAAAAAAACACACACACACACATACACAGGAGCGCCTCAGTCAATCAGCAATCACGCCTGTCCCGAGCATAAACACAACTATTACACATGCCAAGCGGTGTCAGTGTAAACAATGCAGAACAATACACCCTGCATTTCCAGCTGCAGCGGCTCCCTCTGATTGGCTGGATCGATCGTTTGGAGGCATTTGATGTTATAGGAGGAGAGGCGAGGCATATTGATTGGAGGATAATCAGAGTCAAGCTGGCTTGGTCCTCTTCAATAATTCAAAGGAAGGATTTGGGGTGAGATTCCCTCAGATCGGAGGTGTGATGTACATTTCATAGCCTGAGAGTTGGGGGGGTGCTGCTGCTGCACGGGAGCAGGAAAGGATAGTGTGTGTGTGTGTGTGTGTGTGTGAAAGAGAGAGATTGGGTTGGGGAAGGAGGTCACGTGGGCTCAGACGCGAGACACCTTTTAAACCAATCGCACCATAAGTAACGGCGAGCTGATGTTGTTCTCCATCTGTTAAACCTGAGAAACGGATGGTGGGGGGAGAAACAACAACAACAAAAAAAAAAAAAACAATTGCGAGTTTGCGTGTTTTGTCGTGCGCACGCATGTCGCTCGCGCCCCTGTCCTCGCGCACTCGGCGAACCCGTTTCGCCTCTTCGGAGGCTTTTTGCATCATTCCAGAGGCAGAATGTATAACAAACGGTGTTTACCTCGCCCCGAGGACCTTGCACTGCAATCCAGCCATTGATTTTCCTCTAACACCTTCAGCTCTGTATGTGTGACTAAGCCAGTTTTACCGGCCGTGATATCGCTGTGGAAAAACATCGAGCATAAACGTTTTCGCCTTCGCTGTCATCGTTAAATTCCAGATCCGCGTGCCGACTGTCGTCGAAACGCGCGGGAGCAGCGGTCCGCGTCGGACCCGAGAGCGCGTTCGAGTCAGATGAACTCTGTCTGAGAAACCTGGGTGTGGAGTTTGGTAGGTTAGTCATTGCGGCAGTTCCAGGCTTCCATATCGTGCGGTAACTCTGACCTGTCTGCCGGGAGCAGGGCGGAGCTGCGTTTCGGTGTCCGCCGCACATTTGCGGCAATTTATTCTCGCGCGTTAAAATGCCATCGGCACGAACGGATGTAAGATCCAGAACCCTGTGAAAATGGTCCAGAAATAAAGATAACCAAATCAGGATTTGAAACTGTCAAGACTACGGCGAAATTCATAAATCACCGATGAAACCTTCTGTTTATTTATAATAACAATGGGGAAATTAGAATCCAGACTAATTAAACAGCCCGTCTTAGCTTTTTTCCACAAGTCTGAGACAAAATTGGCAAAGTTCAACGTGTGGAAATTAAGCAACTGTACAAATTTTCATCAAGTTTACAAATTAATTAGTGAGTCGATCTCAAGTTGTTTGGTTGATATTTTTTTTAAAGCATATGTGTTATGCAACGCACAAAAATATCGTGTGCCTGTGTGCACACACAGCAGCACTGCTGTATAAAGTTGTGAACCACCCTCTGCTGAGGCCTGTGACCGTCGTGATGGAAACGTCCCAGTCTGCGGCAGCCGCCGCTCTGTAAGTGCCTTTTGAAAGCCGAGCTTACTGCGGTGCCGTCTGCGGCGAGCGGCCCGCGGAGGCTCGCGCCCTCTCCATATTTTATACCGCCGCGACCCGCACCGCGGATCTGTGTGGCGCTAGTCATACGTGTCTGGAATCCGACTGCAGCCCTGCGAAAGGTCGCGGGTGGGGCTCCCACCACCACCACGCATGGTTTTGTCCCGGCTCTTATCTCCTCACCACTTCCAACGCTGCGGCCGCACTTGTTTGCTCGCTGGAAAGATGCGCGCCGATATCCCGCTGACCGGTGCAGACGTGTCAGGCGGGCGTCTGGGGAGGGACGCTGCGGTGAGAGGGGGGGCCGCCGCCGCCGTCGTCTTAAACATCATCATCTCGGTCGCGGCCCTCTTTCTCGCCCCCTCTCTGCCTCTCCGTGCCCGCCCTTCCCCGCTCACTCAAAATGAAGCGCACAACCTGGGGGACCGCGGCGTCGGGTCATCTGTCAGTGTCTCCGTGCTGCACCACACCCTGTATATACCAGCGACGCTCACTTGGGTGTATTGAGCTGTTGAGGCTGGGCGCTAATATGCGCACATCTCACCTCTAACCGTACAATAATGAATAAATGCTCGAGACCTGCCTTTAAATTGTGTCCTTACATTTTTCCAGCCTCACCTCTGACAAAGACTTTTTTTTTGTGTGCGTTTCTCTTCATGTCTTTTTTACTCCCCCCCCCTCCATCCACAGCGCAGCCGTGTGGTATCTTGTCCTTGCCCTGTTCCAGGAGAGGAGGCGAGCTCGTAGACGAACGTCCCCTCCCGCGCTCCCCGTCACCTTCTACCCGGAGTCACATCTCCGAACACACTCTCATTATCTCATTTTGATGAGAAGCGGGTCCTCCGCCGCCGCCGCCGCCGCTCTGACTCCAAGAGTCGTCTCCAGCCCGAGCAGGTATACGCAGGGCTTCTCTCCCACTCATCATTACTGTAGGAGATACCTGGCTAATTATAGCCCCGCGCTGCTGTAACAGAGACAGACCTGGATATCAGGGTGACTGGGAGGAGCAGATGTTGCTCTAAAAAAAAAAAGGAAGAAAGAGGATTAACAAAAGCATCTTACTGCTTCAGAGCTACACCAGAACAGAATCTGGCGATTTTTTTTAAATATAATTTTTAATGTTTACACACCTAATTTTGATCTCATTTCACTTTTATTCTTGTTTGACATTTTTGAGTAACAAAAAACTCAAAAAAAAATTTTGGAACATTTCAGTTTTCCAACTTATTTTACACTGTTATATTTTTTCAATATTTTGTGCACTCTCCTCATCCCTGCACTCTCATAAAACAATGTGAGATGTGTGAAGTAAAATGTCTAAAATAACACCCAGGAACACTTTTTTTTTTTTTTTTTTTTAATTTTTGGATAAACGGGGTGGTGTGCCAATATTAGCTTCACCATTTCTGTATTCCCAGCCCACACAGTGCGAGGCGTCTCTGTTTAATACAGCTTGACCTTGATCGGAAAACTGTAGGTGAGCCCGACGACATGGTTCAACACACGCGCGTGTGCGCGCACACACGCCCAGACACAGACATACACACTCTGTGACTGTGTGTGTGTGTATGTACATCCTCTTCGACCCAGCATGTCCTCTTTCCATCATCTCCAGTTTTTTTTTCTCTCTTTTTTTTTTTTTTTTCTTTCTCCCATCATCGTAATGGTTCTCCGTGCTGCCTCTCTGGGTTTATGCAGCATCATTCACAAACATCATCCAGTCCTCCCACTCGTCCTTCCCCTCTCTCGCTCTCCTGTCCTCTCCTTCTTTTGAAGTCCTCGATTCACGTATACGCCGCTGAAGAGCTTCTATATGTCAGCCTACCAGCCAGAGAGACAAAGGCAGGCCTGAGTTAATTACCTATCATTTAGAGCAGATGGCTGCGGATGATATGTAAATGGATGTGTGTGAGTGTTTGTGCATGCAGAAACGTGTGTGTGTGTATCTGTGTGTTTTTGCTTGTCGTGTGATTTGAGACTATGGCTGCATATGGACAACGCAGCCCTCCATCTTTTCTTACGGTTGTGAATCCCAGAACTCGTGTTCACAGCACACGCGCGCAGGGAAGAATAAAGAGGGCTGGCAATTTAAATTCTGATATGGATTGTTTTATTCCACCCAGATAACGTGTTAATGACTGAGACCATAATTATGGGTTGCAAATTCTCCGCAATTATTCGCAGCCTCCTTTAGGCTGTCTGTATATTCATTCAAATGTGTGCGTAACAAAATGTTTCCTCGTCTTATAATTAAAAATACTGTGTTACACATTTGCTTTCAATTATCTGAGGTTCATTTTTTGCACCCTGGCCCTTTTATATCTAACACTCAAAAGTCTTTCTTTTTCTCAGCAAGTATGTGCTCTAATTTTTTTTCTGAGCCAGCAGAGTATTAAGTTGAATCTAGGACATAGTAAGTCAATTGACACATTAGCTTTTTTTTTTTTTTTTGGTCTGTTTTTGTTTGACAGCGTCTCAAGAGTATCACCTCAAAGTCTGAGGAGATTTCTGAGAAGCAAGCTCACGTGACGCCAAACATAAGACGGTGCTCCGTTTCCTAGCATGAAGCACGAGGCGTGGTTAAAATCAATGATGAATGTGCAGTGAATCAGAGATATATGTTACAGTGCACTCCATGACACAGGAAGAAATGTAACCACAGAGGGAGGGCAGGATGAAGGGGGGTGGGTTTAGAGAGGAGCGGCGGTGTGGGGGTTGGGGGGGTTGGGGGGGTTGGGGGGGTGGGAGCAGTCAGATCAATAGCGGCGCTCGACAGACCTGTCCGTCTTTGACTTCACGCTGTAAATTAAGCCTTCCCTGTGCCAGCGTTTTTCTCAGCAGTGATTGTGTGAATTACAGTATATATGCGAGCTATAACGCGCCCCATTGTGTGATGTACTGTAGCTGCTGTAGCGCGTGTGAAATAATCTGTGTGTTGATTCTCCACCAACACGCCCAGCAGGAGTCTGTGAACGCAGTCAGCGTGTGTGTGACTGTAAGTTTGCAGTGGCGCAGATGGAGACCCACTAATTTACCCATTACGGGGATTTAATATGAGAGAACGCCGCTGCCGCCATCAGATGGAACCAACGCCAGCCGTTGTCACTCAGCGTGTTTCAGTTTGCCGTTCAGTTTCAGCTTGATTCGGACCCAGAAGCCACCCCCCCCAGACACACACACACACACACACACACACACACATCTCTCTCTGATACATTTCACTTGCTTCATCCGGTCCTAGATACCCCCCCCCAAAAAAAAAAAATATTAAACCTATTTTTTTCATTTGCTCACATTTATTTTTCTTATGCTCAGGCATGACGGTGCAGCAGCTGGAGCCAGTTCACATAATGGTTCGTCCTCCTGTTGGCTCCCTGGTGAGCAAAGTTAATGCTGCTTCAGGCCTTTTGATGGTGCCAGACGGAGCGGTTTGGATTCATACATGTAAAGAGTTGTTCACAAATTCAGTTAACTTATCGCTAGCTTATCGTGTCATTGTGTTAAGGCAAATTATATTTCCAGATAAAGTTTTGCCAAACAAAAAAGCAGATAAATAAGAGGAAATATCTTTAAGGCAACTCCATGTAGCTTAGTCAAATAATGCTTATAATGGCTCGTTATAGGAATGATCTGGTAATATTAATGACTTATGTGGTGCTATATTAGATCACAACACTTCCATGTAATTAAAAATAAATCTGCAAATTGCAAGTCTTCCCTATCACGTTTATTTGGACAAATCCAGAGGTGCTGAATAAACATTGTTTCTGCTCAGGAATCAAATCGCTGTGTTGGTTCCAGAAAATGGAAGCGACCGTCTCCGGGCTTTTATGTCATACCAACGAGGCCCTCTACTGGCTAAAAGGGTCTCTACACTAGCACCCATGTGAAAATGTGAGGAGGAAAACACTACCAGGGTGTCATCTGTTCTGTTTCAGAGTCAGTCCTTATGTTGTTGGGGTTTTTTTTAGGGTTCCTTAATGTATCTCTGCTTGGTAGCCTCAGTTGCAGCCTGCGAAGTGAAGAAGACACCGGTGTTCTTTTCATTTTGCATTCTGGAGACACGCGGTGGGCCGCCGCTGTGGAACGAACGCGGAGGAAGCGCTGGAAGACACCCAAGACACCCCTGCAATTAGCTATATCATGTGCCTCTCCGTCTAAATATATCTGCTCTGAAATGAAATGTGCTATTGTGTTCAATTTATGGCGACCCCATTAAGGCAATAATAGTGCCACAAAATGAGCTAAAAAAAGGATTGTGATTAACCTCTGGCTCTAACTTCGAGGGCTGGCCACTGAGCTATTAGTTACGTGCTGCTGTGTGGTTGGCTGCTACATGTGAGCTCATGTTTTCACGCGCGTTTTCTCTTTCCTTCACACAAACCCACGGTAACCACCACCCCCCCGCTCCCCCGCAGAGAAAAGTCTGCGCACCTTTGATCTGGTTTCGCTCCCGGCCTGTATCTCTGCCGAAGCAGAAAAGCATCGCGCACACTTTGTGTCCAGATACACTTGTCATGCAGTGGCGTGCTCAGATCCCGGGGAATCAAAGGTGCGGGTGATGCCTCCAGAACCTGCATTAATATGCATGAGAGCGAGCTGCCCTATGATGTAATTGCGGTAGCGGCGAAGGTCAGTGCCTTTGCTTAGGCCGTGCGCAATATCAAAGCCCAGATGGGCCCACGCCACTCAGGTTTCTTTACGGTGATCTCTGTGCATTTTGAAGACGGAGGATCGGCCTGCAGATAGAGGTGTCTTTTAATTGTGTTATCGCCAGACTTTTTTATGATCGGGGGGGGGTCTGGCTCTCACATTACCACGTGCGCGCTCTCATGTTGCCTCTTTGGACACACATCACAGCGAGCCTTTCATCCAGGGAGTAAAGCTGTTTACAGGCCAAATCTGGCCCTGATCTGGCCCCAAGGACTCTACTGTGTATCAAAGTAAGGCATCCAAATGTTTAATGAGAGGCATGAAAAATAAAATCTGTTTTCTGGAATATAGATCCCTTGCTACAACCGTGAAATGTATAATACGCCCTGCAAGTGAAGTGGAGCCTGCTTGCCGCTGCAGTGAGCGATTCGTCCTGTGGTGACTTGATGTAGTTCCAGTTACTCTCTCTGTATTGTATCCTGTGAATCCCTCCCCGGTGCGGCTGATTGATGGAACCGGGGCAGAGAACAACTCCTTTCACACGGTTGTGACTTGCTATCAGACCCAGTTCTGTCACAACACATGACTTAGCTTTTTTTTTTTTTTTTTTTTAAACACAAACAACAGAGCCATATTTATTATAATATTTAACGCGGAATCAAACTTGTCCTCGGGGTATTTCGAGAGTTTCCGCTCAGTCTCAGCTAAAAAGAATGTTGAGTTGTCAGTCACGTAATCTCAAAAGGCCAAATCTCCACTTGATGACCGGCGTAAAAACAATTCAAAACGCTCAACTCACAAAGCTTCAGGTCCGTTTGTGGATTTGTATTTGATGGAAAATTTTGTACAACTTTTCCCCGCATGTGGTTTTGTGCCAAACCAACACACTTCTGTGAGGCTACCGCACGTTTGTCATCTATTTAAGGCTTAGCCTAGCATGGCAGCATGCTAATTAGCGCCAAACACAAAGTGCTGCTGGGGCTGATGGGAATGTCAATTGTTTCCAGGTATTTGGTCATTTTAAAATATTGATATGCTCTTGGAAACATGAGAGAATCATCAAAACTCTCAGCAAACTTTCAATCCATCATTTTCAACCTGACAATCCATCCAATAGTTGGAGAGATATTTCAGACTGGGCCAAACAGACTGAGCGACATTGGAGTTTCTCAGATGGAATAGGTTGCCAGTTATTTGGGAATCCTCCTGAATTAGCAGCAGCGTGGGGGACACCTCGTGTACAGTAGAGACTAAGAAGATTTCCGTGAGCCCCTGTCAATGTTAATAACCACAGTGGTCTCGCAAGACAGCTCTCCCAGGGCTGATTTACTGCGCGGGCGGTGGGAGGGGGCGATGTTCGGAGAGGTTGGGGGTCGGGAGGGTTTGAGCTGATGCCTCTCAGACTGTCTCAACTAATTTAGCTCATCGGGAACGGCCGTGCCATCTCTCTCTCTCTCTCTCTGTCCCTCTCACATAGAAACCAGGTTCATCATAACCCCGCTGCGTTTGTTTGGACGCTGATGGAGATGGTGGGAGCACAGAAGCGAGGAGTGGGCAAGACGCGTGAGCGGGACAGTGTGGCGGAAAGACAAAAATACAGAAGGACAGACACGCTAGCAAGCATTCAGATGCTTGCCTGGGGGGGGGGTTGGGGCCTTCTGGGCATGCCCCACTGCTGACATCAGCAGAGGCAGTCGCAACCCCCACAGAGGATCTTGAACCATGAAGGGTGGAGGAGAGGAAGAGGAGAAGGGAGGGGCGAGGTAGAGAGACGAGGAAGGGGGAGGGGACAAGAATGAGGGGGGGCGGGGGGGGTTCAACACTTGTAATCGGATCATTGGCTACAGTGGGTTGAGTCGATGTGATCAATAGGAACTGCACATGCAGCAGAGAGCCTTTAATGGCCCTTAATCTCCATCAGTCCCGAACAGGAGGATGGAAGAGGAAGTCGCAGGAGCAAAGGCAATGCCTGCATCACATTACCCACTCAACCTGTGCTCCCACAATGCCATGCACTCAGATTCCCCCTCGCGCAGCGCAGAGCCTCGACCGGTGACTCCCGGGACTCCAGGCCTCAGCAGCCACCACGTTGTATTTCATTCCTCGGCACCTTTTTTAAAAAAAATGTCATTTCAAATGCATTGCGTCTCAGACCTTTCCATTCTGCTCTACCCCCCGTGATGCAAAGAGTCGCGGCTCGAGCGCACCGTCCCAGTGCAATACAACCTTTGAATTCAATAAGCAGCCTGGCCGCAGCGAGGGCGTCTCCAGTCATCATCGCCACAGTGTGATGGAGGTTGCAGGCCGGTTATGATGCATAGATCTGGTACCAAAGCTCTGGCTGCAGCGCTTTCTCATTCCTTCATTTCACATCCAGTATTTTTACTCATCTGCTCCAAAGATTAAAGATTCATATTTATGAAGGCCTGGTGCTGGGTGTAGCCAAGTGTCCTTAAAGGGCAGTGCCGTATAATAAACCTTCAGATAGAAATTAGTGAGTAAAAATATACAGCAGTCTCCTTGTACTGGACTCTGATGTTCTTTCATTACTTTCTCCTTCTCTCTCCCTCTGCACTTTTTCCCCTCCTTCTCACTGCTCTCACTCACCCATAAATTAAGGAGCAGATTGACAATAACCTGAAACCTAAGGGCAGAAGCAGGACTGTGTATGACCCGCTGTAAAATGAATAACGATGGCCCCGATATGCCCAGATGCTCACAGATAAGAGACCTTTAGAACTTGCACAAAGCGCGGTTCCTTTTGTTTACAATCTCCAGTGACTTCTCTGTTATCCGCACACGCTCGTTCTCCTGCGCACTGTGAGGCATCGTAAAAGCGTTCCTTTTCTCGCGTGTGTTTCTTGTGCGTACACTTCAGATCTCAGAAGGACGGCGGGCGAACGCGAGTGTCTTAACTGCAGCCAGTTACGCAGGCTCTTCACGCTGAGACCCATTCGCAGCTCCTCTTATATTAGCGATGTGGAGGGAAAATGTATTTTCTACCCAAGGTGTCGTATCACCGGTGATTTGATGGTGCTTCTTGTTGCCAGGAGACATTTGAACAGATTAATGGCCCTGGGCCTTGAATTATTCCCTGTTGCTTTGAATGTTGCCTATATGTATTACATAAACATTTCATTTGTCCAACAAATACACAGGGGTTGTCAAGAGTGCTCTTACAGCCTAAAAACACTGCTGTTATTCAAACCTTTGTAATAGCTTCATAAATCACATAGATGTAAAGGACATTGGAAGTGAATAGTTGCTTTGTATTTATAGTATTTTGAAATTTGTACAAAAAATAATAATAATAAAATTGGCCACAATCACATTCATAACATGTTATGTCACTTTTAACCCATCCTTGCTGTTGTGTATATATATAGAGAGAGATTTAAACATAATGTTGCCCATTAGTACAGTCCTGCTGCACAGAGGCCTTACACCATGCTGTGCACTATGCATACAGATGCACTGTTGCAGACATACATTCATTCAGCAGTCAAGCCGTTATGAATGTAAAGCTTTGAGTGGTGAAATGGAAGAAGCCTGGAACCATCAAGTCTCTTCCTACTGTTGACGGTCCAGGCAAACTGTGAGGAACCAGGCGAGAAGGGAGTAGGTCGGGGAGGTGACTGAGCAGCCAGCTGTCCCTCTAACCGTCTCACAAGTCTTTCTGCAGAGATGGGAGAACCTGCCGGGAGGACGGCAATCTCAGCAGCACGCTGTCCAATCAGGCCTTCATGGGAGAGCGGCTAGACGAAAGCTGCTTTGAATAAAATGCACACGACCGTCTGGGTTGGAGTTTGCCCAACAGCATTCAAAGGGGTCTGAGGGCACGAGGGGGAAAATATTCTGTTGCCTATTTAGACAAAAAACTGAACTCTTAGGGCAGAACTCCAAACACAGCACCGCTCATCACCTGGCTAACATCATCGCCTACAGCGAAGCCCGGCGGTTGCAGGGTCGAGAGTTTCAGGAGCCGTTTCCAGAGACACGGCTGCAGTCTAAACGGCCAAAAAAATGTCTGTTTTATTTTCAGTGTTGTTAGGAAGTCAGAGCTGCTCTGATCTGACAACCTCCAAATGGGAGAGGAGGCACATAAATGTGTTGCTCATAGAAGGAGGCTGAAGCGTGTCTCTTTCAGAGATGGCGCCTCCCTGTGGCCATCAGGGCAAAGAACAGCTGGAACAGCAAACATGCACTGCATCGCCGCTCCTTGTACCAATGTTTCATTTTATTTGCTTTAAACATAAATACAGTTACAGCGCGGACGTAGGAACTGCGATGCCGAGTAAACCCACGCAGATCTGTTAAAGATAAAAATGTAATTTATCTGGTAATTGTTTGCCCTATTTAACACCTGCACTAACAGAATTACAAAGGGATATTTTGAACACGTTACATTTCAAATCACTCCTTTTCTCTTCATGCAGAACAATAAAGTCCTTTCAACAGATCCAAATCATATCTTGTTCAGCAAAATGCTCAGCCTCCACTTTCAGTTCACAGATAATGATATAACCATGGCAACAGAGACATCGTGGAAAAGGGCAGGAAGAAAACTTAGACATTACTGTCAGTCAAACCTCCCTTTTTCCTATGTGAAAATTAAAACTGCTCATAATTCCACCTGACTCGCTGAGTCACACCTTGAAGCCCAGCTGACAGCTCTGCAACATTTATTTTGATCCGCTCACATTTCCATTATTATTTTTTTTCTCCCCCTGCTCACATTTCAGTTCAGCCACATCAAACGCAGCTAACGAGAGACAAGGAAGGGATAATATGTCTTCACATTCATTTCAGTTTCCTCTAATCAACAGCGTGTCAGTTAACGTAGTCGTCAGTAGGACTAACGTTGTGTGAGGACTCGCCGAGTGACACGCCGTGGCCCCGGAGTGTGGAGAAACCCTTCAAAAACATCGAGGAAGTGCCAACCCTGAGACTTGCCCTAACCTTGCCTTGAGCCATGTGTTGATGAGTCTTCGGTGTGACTGAAACTTCAAAGGCACTTCAGCTCACTAAGCAGAAGATGCTCCGTCTCTCTCATCTTTCCCTCAACCCAATCCCTCTGCAGGAGGACGGTTTGATGGGTTGAAGGAAGAAAAAAAAAAAAGAAAAGTTTGCTCGGCACTTTCTTGGAACAGCTTTACTGTTTTACTCCGTGGATGGGGCTAATTTCTAATGCCGGTAACATTAAATTCGTTAACCTGTTAGTCTGATATCTCGATGGCAAAAAATGCCCCCCCCAAAAAAATCGCTGTTTCAGCAGCGTGCACTTTTCATGAAACAGCAAAAAAAAAAAAAGTGTAAACGTTATCATACTGTACTTTGCATCCGCTCAGTGAATGAGATCAAATCCCATCAGAGGTCTCGAATAAATTAAGTGTTTTATATATTTGTGATTTTCTCAGCAACTGGTAATGGTGAGGCAAATAAAGAGCGAGTTCCCTGCCTAGTTTTTTTCCCCTGTGGCTTTCACATGGCAAACTGGAGCAGGGAGAGAGTGTGTGTGTGTGTGTGTGTGTGTGTGTGTGTGTGTGTGGGGGGGGTGTTGCCCGCGAAAAAACGTGATGGATGCACAAATTAACACACAAGAGGAGAGAAGTTGCAACCCAAAAGCTTCCGATGTTATAATTACAGCCCTTTCTTCCTCCTCGACAAACATAAAAAGGGGGATTTTTTTTGTCGCTCCCTGCTCGCGTCCTCTCTCCTCTCCACCTCTCACCGCACCAAAGCTTGGGGAGCTGGCATTAATTGCTCCGAAAGCTGTGGAAGCACAACAAGTGCTTCTCTCTCCTGGTGAAATTGCGTCCGTGGGAGTTGGAGGGCTTGAGAAGAAAAGAAAAGCTTTGTGGCGGCCTCCGTCTCCGGAGCGCGAGGGCGTTTGGAGGAACACGATGAGGTGGCACACTCTGGTGGACAGACGGCGGAAGAGACGTTATTTATTGGAGGCGGAAATACGTGTTTACAGAGGATATCAAAGTCAGAATCGAGGGCAATTTAACGCATGGACATGTGTCCTCTTTGCTGTTATTTAACTGGATAAAAAAAATCACATATTACATTTAGTGCTAGGTGGTGTCATTAATTTATTTTTCTGTCTATTAAGAACACACCGTGCACAAAACATCAGTGTTATGTACATTATGGCGTGAGGAGGATTACCAGGGATTGGCTCATTATGTCCTCTACATTCCTGGCCGTGTAAACAGTCTGTAAAACCCACAGTTTTATTCAGTCAGTAATGCAATTATGTGTTCTGTCATTATTTCTCCTTTTATGGGTCTGAAATATATTTCAGCATCTGTCTCACGCTGTAAAGAAAACCACCTGAGCGTCTGAACGATGATGTGAAACAGCCTCATTAGTTTTAGTATCACTAAATTCACTTTCAGTTGCCTTGTTTCCACCCTGACCACAGCCTCATTCCGGGCAAAAACCAACAACAAAACAAAATGCTAATTGCCTGTCATCGTTGGACATTAATGGCTCATACTTAAAATTATTCCTCTTTGGACTCTCTCCGGAACATTTACAGTCGACAGATGGGTACATAATTAGGGACGGCAAATTGTGTCATCACTTGATGTATGTTAGCTCATCGGGATCCAATCCTTTTACTCACGTACTGTTTTATACATATCTTGTAAGTTTAAAAAAAAAATAGAAATCCCTGATAACTAACTTGTTGGACCACCTTTGGCCCTGTAGAAAGAAGACGTTCTACCACATAAACCTGTTTTTACTTTCTTGTGTTTCTTTGTTCTATTTATAGTAAGTATTGGATCATTTGAAAGTTCCTTGAAATAATGTTCCAAGGGGAAATTTCAAATGCCGTGAGTGACATAAACTTAAAAGTACTGAAGCACTTTAGTGCAGTTATTATTTCCGCCACTGTCTGCATGCTCCTGCTCTTGCCGTTAAAAGCTTTACACGTATGAATGTGCATTTCAGTCCTGGTTGTTTCTACCTCACAACTACGCTGTGATGTTCACTGACCCGCTTTTGGGCTGCCTCCTACGTTACAGACATGTTGCGGTGTCATCTTCTGGTCTATTTATTGTACACCTTTGCTATTTTAACGGCATAGTCACCCTCCTGGCATCAACACACTGGACACCCACTGTCAGGACTAATGCTGCAATGCTTGTCATGACTGTATATACGTTAGCTTATTTAGAGGCACATTAGCAAATGGAAGAGGGAGGATCTGCAGCAGAGTTGATATTTTTCTTACCACTGAGCGTGCTGTGGTATAAACACCAGAAGTGATGCATACTTTAAAAAAATCGACGAGTAAAAACACAAAACCACATTTGCGCTAAACATGGGTAATTTTTATTTAGCTAGTGAGTTACCTAGAGGAGAAAACTGTCACATCCTTGCAGTTGACATCTTGCCGTTTTGAGGGAACCCCAGTCAAGCCGAAGCCGGGGGGGGGGGGGGGTTGTGTTTGTGTATTTATGGGGGGGGGGGGTTCTCCCAAAAGTGCTAAGAGTTGTTGAGGACAGACAGTCGGATTGAGCCTGAGGTACGGTACAGTAACATCAGAGCAAAGACAGTCACCCACGGGCCACCGTTAGTTCTACCAGAGCAGCAGGTTTCTCCTCAGACAAATGCACTTCAAAATGACAGAGTCACAGGAGAGAGGGAAGAGAAGAAAAAAAAAACAACAACAAAAAAGAAAGAAGTGCACTGGCCGCCAACCCTGCTGCATGACTGTAATCTTTTGGTACACAGACACGGATGCAGAAAGGAAGGGAACGAGTCGAGGGAGGACACATCCTATGATTGGCGTGATTGTGGCCGTATCCCAATTATTCCGTCCCACCTGTCGATCATCCACAGCCTCCTGTCTGAGGAGGATCAGACGGCTGAATACAGATTCAAGTACAAGATTAATTCATACATATCATCTTTAATTCTCATCCGCAGCTCATGATGTTCACCAACATCCCAAAATGTTTGGGGCATTAAAAAAAAGAAAAAGAAAAAAGATTTACAAATAAGCCTGGTGAAATCCTCTGACTACTCTGGTTAGTCAGTTAGTTAGCTCACAAAACAAAATCAAAGAAGAACACAGAGTTAGAGAGTTAAGGGTGTTGGTAGAATGACTGAAAGTGCTTAAAAGACATTTTTTCAGAGTGGGTTCTTTTTTTTCTCATGAGACAGGAACACAAGGCTTGATGCACCAGTCAACAGATACGGATGAGTCCATCTATCGTCATGTTCAAGTGTTCAGATACATTGTCGTCTTCGGCGGAAGGTTCGTGAGAGCCTTTCCTCCTTTCCTCCTGGTTAGGCAATTTTTTTTTCTTTATTTAAGGTCCTACATCATTAGTGTTGCAGTTCTAGCAGAGAGCTTGCTTGAAGGTTACTGTTTATTTCTACTGCGCTCCTGGCGAGAGAAAAAAAAAAAGCAAAACAGAAGGAGATAATCAGTGGATGGTGTCAGAACAACAGAGCAACAAACAGCTCCAAGAGCAACATCAGAGCCGATCCCCTGAAGACACTACTGGGACGGAGATGATCAAAAACCCACTTATGAAGGCAATCGATATTGATTTGACGTCTCGTTAAATGAACGCGACTCTGCGAATGTCATCGGAATTTATACTTGGAAAGTATTAGCTCAAAACTCGAGCTTTGATAGGATAGCGACAGCATCAGTCAGCTGCTGCCTGGTGGTGCAAGTTACAGCCTGAGAGATCATTTTCTGCTCCTGGAAAAAAAATAATCCTTTTCTATGGAATGTTTGCAGAAAAACCAAATGATGTCGACTTAAACATCACATTCCAGTGTCGTCAAAGCTGAACTAAACTTAATTAAAGACATCAAAAACAATCTTGCAATGACTGATCGGTGAAAAAAAACTTTGACCTTTCCACTCTATATAGGGCTCATCAAATGAAAAACAGGATGAGAACCACATATCATATTCTTAGGTAGGTCCATAGTTGTCACGCTTGTTATGGTGATTACACTACACTGGCAGGAAAGTGTCAAGTATGGAGAGAGCATCCTCTGTTTGAAAAACAGAGCGAAAATTAGTCTAGTTGGCCCCAGGTATAAACTAACCAAAATACTCAGCTGTGTTTACACTCGAGGCGTGGGACCGCAGCCGCTACACTCAGCTTATAGTAATAAGTCTCACTTGGCTGCGGGTAAACACAGGGCCGACACAAGGCAATATGAAAATCCTGAGTGATCACAACACACTTACAATATCAATTACTCCAGGGAGTGTCGCGGATTACAAAATAAAACAAAAACAGGAACGCTGTAAAAACAGCAGTTTCTTAAAGATGTGATAAGACAAAAAACAAACCGAGGGACTTTCATGATGACACAGACTGAACTTTCAGGTTGACTGTATGTGCAGTTTTTTTTATTATTATTATTATTTTGTAGGTGGAACTGTGTCCTCTTTGAGGAAGGGCTGTCAGGGTCTGGGAAGTCCTGATGCAGGACCCCCGTGTCGCTCTAACCCCCAGAAAGGATGCTCACACTGGGCTTCACAACTCAGTCTAGACCTCGGTGAGGTGGCAGGACATGTCAGTTTCCAGTATTTGATTAAAAATACAGCCTCACAGTTCAAAATGAAAGAAACTACTTCATTGAATGAGTCAACAAAAATCCCAACCCTACACCGATCTCGATATCAGGTCTAATTTTCAAGTTGTAAAACTCCTTCCTTGCGCAAAAATCAACCCAATTAAGTACAACTTTACGTGTATAATACAAGTGTAACCATTACAACAGACTGGCTTTCACCCCAGCCTGCCGCAGGCTTCCTCATTACGGTGTATCCAGAGGAAGGACGGAGCTAACCTCTGTGTTTTAATTGCCAAATTAGTTATGCTAATAAAATCCTACAACATTTAGATCCAAAGATATATATATATATTAAAAAAGACACTTTTGGGAGGCGTAACAGTGCAAGTAGCTGTGCTGGTTTGACACCTCTCGAAGTTGGGGAAGGACAGACCAAACAATACAGAACAATTAACCTTGTCAGGGAAGGAGGGCAAGACCTCAGCCGGGCCGATCCTGTCATGTAGGAGGTCAGGTGCTACGAAAGCGGCACAACCAATTGCCTGCACGGCGCGGGACGAAACAGGCTTTCTACTGACAGGTTGTTTTCAGAAGCCTGAAAACACTGACTTGAAATATTTATGAGAAGGTAACCCGGCGCATATTAACAAGGTCAGCAGCAAGGAGTCAATACAGCATCAATGGAGCGGTAGGGGGAACGGGGGGGAGGGGGTTTGTTGCTCGACGCAATTAGATTAGCATACCGGTGAATCTAAGAATGGACGCCGCAGAATGCTAACAATGATAACGTGTGATACACTCCTTGGCTGCTGTTTTTCCACAGCAGTAGCGTGCCACAGAGTTTACTATGGCTAACATTTGTGGTTCACCACTGTTATTACCGCTGCAACATATTTTAGTTTCCCCTCTGAGGGCTTACGCAATGTGCGTGCTTTTCCGAATTATGTGCACAGACAAATGTAATCACGCATTTTTATTACGCAAAAACGTTTTTTTGTTGTTGTTTTTTTCTTTTTAAAGTCAACCTTTTACAACATCCAGGGCGAGCTGTGCCAACCCTGAGGCCCGCTGTGGCCAGTTTGCAGGCCGAGGGGCTTATGTTGTTAAAGACTAATAAAGCATGAGGAGCCTGTGGAGAGCAGAGAGGCTTGGTGTTCAAAGGGAGATCAGAGCCTACATCTGCCTTTGTCTGAGAGGAGGAATGCCAGGAATGTGGGCTATTTCAGGAAACCTCCATGCATCCAACTCCACATGGGCACATCATCGCAACCTCGACAGCACAAGATGGCTGGTGGGGAGTCAGGGATTCCTGAACCTGCTTGTGAGTAATGGTGCCGTGTCAATCTGCTGACAGTCCGCCGGGAACTTCCCTTTTATGGCAGACAGTTCATTCAGCAACAGGATGTTACAGTCCCTGTCTAAACGCAGGTGGAACAAGATCAACTGACTATAGAGTCTGTCTGTAGCCTGTAGCAGTGACTCAGTGAAAGTTAGCCTCTCTCTGAATTAAAGGGTAACTCGGCCAAACTGCCTCATGCATACAAACAAGCCATTTACAGAGGACAGGGCTCTTTAAGTGTGTGTTTATCTCACCTTCCTCAGCGCCTCCTCCTCTTCCTGACGTTTCTCATAATGTGCAAAGTCATCAAAGATTGAGGTGGTATGCTTGTAAGTGGCGATTATTTTAAGCACTTGTTTGGCCTTCTCCAGAGGCACTTCCTGAGTGTCCCTGGAGTTGGTCACTGGCTTGTTGTCATTGTTCTCCAGCCGGATGTGTCGCAGCTGGTTGTTGGGCACGTCTTTGATGAAAACCCACTTCACCTCAAACTTGCCCTTCCACTTGTCCTGAGACCAGACGCCTGCATAGGCATTGTAGTCCACCGGCGAGCGCATCTCGGCCACGCCACAGAAGTGCCCGCTGCCGTTGACGCTGAACAACAGGTACAGGGGCCCCTTGTTGCCCAGTGAGCGGTAGGCGCCATCCAGGCGCTTGTTGCCATGTTCTGTACTGCACCAGATAGAGTACTTGATTGAGCGGTGGATGTCATCTTCCGAATAGCTCTTGATAATGAAAACACGTCCGTTTTTCAAGTTCCAGTCAAAGTCTTTGGGGTTGTAGTTGTTGAGGGCTCGGAGTTTCTCCAGCACGGGATGCACTTCTCCAGAGCAAGGGGAGGCACTGAGTGGGACTCCCCCGCCCAGACCGAAGCACTCACCCCGGTTCCTGGGAGCCACCCAGCGGTTGGGAGGAGGGCCAGGCTGCTGGGGTTGATGCTGATGAAGGGGCTGTGGGGGGCCTGGTTGAGAGGGGAGGTGCAGGTGCGGAGGGCCAGGGGGCAGAGGCTGGGGATGTTGGGGGGACTGGAGAGACTGGAGCTGGAAGGGTTGGTGCTGGTGTTGGTGCTGGGGCTGGTGTTGTGGCTGAGGGGGCAAAGGGTTCTGCAGTAAGGGCTGGGGCTGAGCAAGGAGAGGCTGTTGCACCAGAGGCTGCGGGGGCATCATAGTCTGAGCTAAGGGGGGCTTATTCAGAGAGCCCTTATCGTCCCACGTACCGATATTCATGTTGTGCTTTATGGGGGGTGGGGGAATGGTAGCAATTCCCCCCATCCCCATGTTGGCTTTGGGTTTGACCTTGGGTTGTGGCTTTGCTGGCTTCTTGGCAATGGCTGCCCAGGAGGCAGGCTTAGGTGCTGACGAGCTGACAGATGGAGGGAGGCTATTGGCCGCCATGCTGCTCATACCTGCTGTGCCTCCTAAGGGCGAGCCCACGGTTTTGGTGACAGCTGCCACCATGTCTGTACCAAGTTTTAACCCTGCCATACCCTGCTCAATGCTGTTGAGAACCGGCACCTTACTGAGCTGGGTGTCGCTTCCGAAGCCCGCTTGTCCGTCCGTGATGGCCCGACCCAGCGAGCTGGGGGCATACCCGTAGCTGTTGCTGTAGACTGAGCTCTGTGTGGACTGTCCCTGAGAGACACTGGTACCCCAGGTGGAAAAGTCCGCATTACCAGGGAAGAAGTTGAACCCATGCTGGCCGAGGAAGGGAGGGGTGTTCCCCAGGGCACCTGGCTGGCTGAACACACCGTCGGGGATGAAGTGCGGCTCGCCATTGCTCATCTGTCCATAGGTCGTTAGGTAGGGCATAGGAGGGTCTCCAGCTGTGGACCAAGCAGCCTCTCCCAGAGAGTAAGGGAAACCAATGGATGGAGCATAGTAGCTCTGCATGTAGGGGTCAGACATTGGTGGATAGCTGTTACTCTGTATAGAGCAGAGGGACAACCAGTTAATGTACAGTATGATACAGAATCGTGGACAGTACAGTTAAGAAATCAGAAATATGGAGCAATACAGGGATGTCTGAAATTCAAGGCAAACTGGAAAGACAATAGCAATGTGTTGCATGGCTGACACCTCACATGTACATACATTATGAGGTTACGAGCGCAGTACTGACCGTACCTACATACTGTCACTCTGAAAAGACTACATTATGACATACTGTTACCTGATTTGTCTGGCCGCTTAAGTAAGGCTCAAAATCATCATCATTCACACCATCCTTTTGATGCATTGATCCGTTTTGCACTGAGAGTGGAAAGAGAGGACATTAAATCATCATGTAGTTGAATTACATACATATGAGGGGAAATAGGGGAAACTCAAGATGTCAGCAGACATTTTTGGCATAGCTATGTAGATGTCAGATTTAAAACTTGAGTGATTTGCAACATAATATAATAACAAACGTACAGTTAAGGACGGTCAACAAAGCTAACACACTGTACGGAAGCTGCAGTTTAGACCATCACCAAGTACCCTGATAGCACGCTAGCTAATCTTCCATTAAAACAGCCGTCACTGCCCGACGGAAATACATTTCAACTTACTCTTACAAACCTTACCTTTATTTCCTTGTCCTTTAGGTCTCTGGAATAATGGGCAGCCCAGGGAGGGGAAAAAGGAGATGAGACTGTTGTCAGATCACGACAGGAAACGAGGAACACACACAGAGCCGGCTGTATCCTACATGGATTAATACAGCAGTCGACTGTAGTAACCTCAGCCCGGATGTTAACATTTACAGGTTGCTTCGCGTTATTGACCGGATGTCAAACGCTCTGACATCCAGTAAACGGTGCCGCATTGGCAACCGGCTACAGCTGGAGTTGGGCTGGCAGTACAGTCGGCCTACAGTCTGCTATACAGCTAACAGCTATCACATATCAAAGACTTTCTCTTTTCGAATAGCCCGTTTGATCCGGCGTGCCGAAGCCGCATCAAACTGTTGTCGGCAAAGTTTCATTTCGCTGCACGGCGAATGCACAGCAGCGTTCAGCCTGTCAGTACACGAACCTGGTCGACTGTGGTCGCAGACATCCTCCAGGAACCGAAACTGATCGCTGTTTTGTGAGACTGTCCACGGCTTCCCCCTGCCTGCCTGCCTGCCTGCCTGCCTGCTCTCTCTCTCCTGCCTCTCTCTCTCTCTCTCTCTCTCTCTCTCTCTCTCTCTCTCTCTCTCTCTCGCTCTCTCTCTCTCGATGCACTTCTGCGCTTTTCCTGGCTCGTCTCTCGGGTTGTCCAATCACTCCGTTAACGTTTACAAGGCGGCGTTTTTTTTCCCCTCCCCCCCACCCCCCCACCACCCGCGGTCAGAGCCGACGACAATCCGTTCCTTCTCTTACAAACGGCGACTTTATGTCTGCGGAGAAGGCGTCAGTCGGCGTGCGCGATCCTGCCACAGATGGTCTTTATCAGTCAGTCTGAAACTGACGAGTGTCTCGCTGGAATATCCCTTACCATATTCCACAATGGCGGATCGGCTCTTTACTCCCGCTTCCGTTCCGTTCTGCTGCTCCGTGACCTTCCGCCTGTGACGCTCTGAGTCATGTTACAAACTGACACTTCACATGACAGCCACAGTCAAACAAGTTCACCTCCAATTTCATCATATTGTCTATCCAGGACAATTTAAGCTTTTTTTTTTTACTGACCTGGAAATACCTTGGATGAAACCGATTTAATAGTCGCCTGGTCACCGGTTAGCCACTTACTGCCTGCCAACCCGTGTTGTATGGACTTGAGATAAAACCACGAATTACATTTATATACGTACTATATTTAAGTAACCCACGATATTGAGGTACATTTACTTAAGTATTTTCCATTTTCTGCGACTTATGTTCCACTACATTTACATAGGGGCATATTGTTCTACAGATTACACATATTAACTATTTCTAATCAAAACGTACAATGATCCCTTATATATGATGCTTTATTACAGATTAAAACAACCCACTAGTTTATAAAGCACACCAAATGCTCCACTTTATTGCAATATACTTGGTTTAGCAAGTAAATAAGTACAATAAATAGTTTCATACTTAATATTTCATATTATATTTCATGCTAACAAATACTTGTAGGTTATATGTGCTTAACACTGGGCACTAACTGGCTTTTGGTTGCCATATGGGTCAAATAATAACGTGTTACTGAATTGCAGAAATTAAGTACAGTACAAGTCATTTAAATGTGGATCTGACCATCAGGAAGAACAAAGTATAGGAAAATAGATTTTAAAAGGTCATCGTATTGTTATAATGTCATTACAGAGAGCAAGCAGCTCCGCAACAACAGCTACATTTACTGCACTTATATATCATTTTTAGGTATTTGTACATTTTGTTCTCATTTTCTGCCACTCTATGCTTTTTACTCTACTACAATTGTCTGAAGGCTGTAGTGGCAATTTTTTCCATTTTTACAGCGTAAAATATCTACATTTGTGTAAAAGTTCAGACTACTTCTTCCGCCGATACTCCACAATACTGTACTGTAGTTTTAATGCAAAGGGACTACAACGTCTGAGCCGTGAGAGTAAACGAGATCTGCTGCCGCTGTTCTCACGATACTTCCTCAGTGGTCGCGCAACAGTATGGCAGCCGTCGCGCTGAGGTCCTGCCGCAGAGGACTTTCGCAGATTTTAAGCAATGGAGGGCTCGCAGCTTTGTCTTTGAAGCGTTTGGAAGGTTTGTTGTAGATTCGACCGTTGGCACATTTCATTCCCAACAACTGAATTCCACACAGGGTCGTTTAAAAGCTCGGGAGGGGGTGTGGCACACAGACTGCGTCGTCTTAAAAAAAATTAGGGCACGTAAACGGTGCAGCGTTTGCGGTTTTCACTGTTTTTACGTCGTCTACGCTGATTATCGATGTATTTGAAAACGCCAAAACAGTTCCCAGATTAATATAGGTGTGTAAATATGCTATAATTCTCGGTATGATTGGTCGATATGAAAACATGCCCAAACTATTTCCACGCTATCCATGTGCTGTTTTCTCAATTGTTTCAGGAGGAGCTGAACATAAAATGGGATGTGTCGCTGTATGTAGCAGTGTCGCTTTTCTGATTTAGCTGATAAGCAATACACTGAGTCAGTTACATAACATGTTCTGCCATAGTGATAATGCTAAATCTCTGTGTCAACCAGGAGACAGAAGGCACAAGTCCACAGTTCAGTATGCTTCTCGACCAGAACTTCCAAAGTTGGCCTACAGAAGAGTGAAGGGCAAGAGCCCAGGTGTGGTCTTCCTCCCAGGATATGGCTCCAACATGAATGGGCAGAAAGCTGAGGCACTGGAGGAGTTTTGTAGGTCACTAGGGCACTCATACCTTAGGTAAGCCATCCAAACACACCGGCCACAGGGGCACATACAGAGAGCATGTTCATAATCTCACAACATGCAGAATAGAGCAGATCAAATGGACATTATTCATAAATACTGGTCCTGGATGCCACAAGTCTGGGTTTTAATAATCCAAAAAAAATAAATAAATAAATAACACCTTTGCAGGGTTCTTTTCTGTGGCCTCTCATGCCTTGCAATTATTTTCCCCTCTGATACATGTGGCCATTGGCTGTTCTATTTATGTTTTCCCAGGTTTGACTATACAGGACATGGGGCCTCAGAGGGGGTGCTAGCAGAAGGAACTATTGGTACCTGGAAAAAAGATGTCCTTTATGTGTTGGATGAGTTAGCAGAGGGGCCACAGGTAAATATTCACATTTATCATTCCCATCTAGAACTTACTGGTGGCTAGTAAGCTGTAAGTTATGACAGCTTTTCTCAATATGGATGGGACTTAAGAGTCGGCTTCAAATTATTACCCTACAGAGAATCATCTCACTCTGACTGTGTTAGTTATTGATTTAGTTTTTTTGTAATATTTTTTAATAGTCTGCAGTCAGATGGAGCATCCCCTTTGAAATCGACCAGTAAAAATATGCACGTTTTACAGAATGTCAACATCAGATCCACACAGACAGCCTCAGTACAGACAAGTTTTTTTCATGAAACCCAAAACACGGTATAAGTAATCAGATGTTAGATTCACATTGTTGAGAGTTGACATTAAATATGTTATGTTATAAATCCTGCATTTAAAACCTTGAGTCTCTCTCTACAAATTGTCAAAAAAAGAAGGTATAAATAGAGAACTAGTTTTTAATATGTGTAATTCTCCATGTCTCCACACAGTGGCACTGTCTTACTATGTTTGTGGTGGTGTTCGTCTTCCACGACCATGATTATTATTCTGTAGGAATCTGGTACTGGCTTTTTGGGTTGATGTTTTTAATCAGGTTTTAATTTAAATTTGGTTTAAATTTTTTTATTCACAGTCTGTTTTTTTTCTTACTTGTAGATACTGGTGGGTTCCAGTATAGGCGGATGGCTCATGCTGCTGGCAGCCATTGCAAGACCAGAAAAAACTGCTGCACTGGTGGGCATCTCCACTGCTGCTGATCACATTGTCACTTCATTCAACTCTCTTCCCCTGGAGGTAGGAACATATATCATTATTGCATATGTCACATTCCTTCTGTCGCTTTGTTTGAAGGTTTGCAGGAATTTTAAAGACGTTTTCTGAGAGCAATTTGTCCGCGTTTGAATTTGCAGACACGAAAGGAGTTTGAGGAGAAGGGGGAGTGGACAGTGCCCACCAAACACTCAGAGGAGGGCGTTTACAAGTTTAGCATGAACTTTCTGCGCGAGGCAGAAAATCACTGCGTGCTCCAGAGTCCCATCCCAGTCACCTGTCCCGTACGGCTCATTCACGGGCTCAAAGATGAGGACGTCCCCTGGCACATCTCCATGCAGGTTGCAGAGCGCGTCCTCAGCTCCGACGTGGATGTCATCCTTCGGCGACACGGCCAGCACCGTATGTCTGAGAAGGATGACATCAAGCTCATGGTCTACACTATTGACGATCTCATAGACAAGTTGACCACTATGGTCTGAGTGAGGGGATGGGGGAGTGAGCTGGAGAGGTTGCTGAGTGAAGGAGAGAAGGACTGTGTTTACTGGGAAGTCAATCCTCAAGGAATTTACCAAACCATGGCATGTTTCTCTGCCAAATAAGACCCTTTATCCATCCCTGTCGTTCTCCCCGTACTTCATCTGTCATTCTCATGCCGTAACAGTGCAAAATATGTTTAAAGGGAGCTGCCCTGCTAGTTGTTCCCTTATATTTTCAGGTTGCATTTGTATGTGTTCCAGGTTATTCTGTCAACTGTTATGTTGGTCAGCCAGTATTAGGTCTGCCGCCGCTGCTGTCTCTGCCACTGTTCTTACAGTTTTCCCTCCCTCTTTAATTAGATGCATAGTTTTCCTGTGCCTTTTTTAATCACTTTTCACCCGTTTTGGCCAATAAAATCTCTGCACACTACAGTGCAGGTCTCACTCTGTTACCACATCTAACCCACTTTAATTGACTGACAAACCGCTATCTTTATGAATGAAGTTAAAGATAACATTGACTTTGATACATCAAACGTTAGTTCTGGGGTAAACAGCAAGACTTTGCAAGAGATGTGCAATTTGACAGGTTCATTAGCATGTGGACATGACGAATTATAGTAGAATTTAGTGAATCACAGTCATCAAAGGTTGTAGGCTACAGCCATGCTTGGTTTATTTGTGTTAGCAGAACATTCTGTTACATGACTCCCCATACCTGTTGGCCTTTAGCCATCCGGAGGCCTGCTGAATGGAGCCACTGGACTGTTGATCATTAACATGTAATTGGCCACTAGCTGCACTATGCTCAATGGGGCAAAACCAACCACTTAACTCTCTCACGTCTGCCTAACTGCAGCTGTGACCTTTAACTCCTGTTTGAGCGACGTGCTCAGTCATTCTTCGCGTCAAACCTTAAGATCAAACCCAAATTTATGGGCACATTCAGCGCGACAATCGCCCGCAAGCAGAGAAGGTGGTGCACGAAGGCGTTGCGTGTGTTGATGTTGCTCCCTCGGCTTTTACATGAAAGCAGACTTATGCAACTCATCCTCGTTACCAGGAAATGCTATCCAAGTATCCTACATCTGAAATGTTTAGTTTCTTAAGATAAGGCAACATTAAGCCAAAGCACTCTGCAAACAGCATTTCCTCCAGAACATTTATCCACCACTAAAAGACTCAAATTCAATAAGTGAACAGAAATGTCTGCCATTACAAAACTATGAGACAGATGATATAACAAACAATAAGCCTCAGTGTCAGACAATAATGAGTCAGGAGGGAGACCAGCTGTATAAAATAACAATCTCAATACGACAACATATGCTTAGGTGCTGTTAAGGAAGTCACTGAATTTACTAGTTATAATGAGGTTAAAATGGGGACTTTTATATTGTAGAAAGTCCAGCACAGTTAAATCAATTTGCACCATCATGTGCCTTCGCTTACTTACGGTCAGTTCATGCCGCCTGTAACTGAGCTTACACTGCAGTGACCACTGTCCGGGGAGCGGATGTTGGGTCGCGTTGTTGCGCGTGTCTCTCGGGACCACTCCTGGAGGAGCTGCCATATAAAAACGAGCGTCCTCGCCCCTCCCGGACAAAGTCAGACCCCAGCGTGGCCCGACAGCGCCTGTGCTGCGCTTCATGGATGCTTCAGCGGTCCAGCATCCCCAGCCCTGCCCTGCTCAGCGAAATTAACACGGTGACAGCGGACGAATCCAACCGCTCTCCGCTCTTCACAGTAAGTGTCATCCCGACCGCTTGGCATTTTGGATACATATTGTTTCCGCAGCCGCTGCGGCGTGAGAGCTTTTGCGCAGTTACCTTAAGGTTCGCAACAACAGCCTGTTCGTGTTTTAAGAAGCTGCTAAGTATCGCTATGTTGTGTCATGACGTTAGATGGCGGGACTTCGCCTGAATTTCGTGAATTTGAATTACAGGAGATGCAGCGCAGACGCTCAACTCGAAAATTAACACAAGGTTTTCACATGCGGCAAAGAAGACTGACGTAATTTAATTAAACTGTGTTGCAGGCTAAATATAGAGCCGCTGTGCGTTGTGTGATTGCATGTTGTTTGAGATGGTAAACTTTAGGTTTTTTTCATTTGCGTCATGATGACTGCTTACTGTAGGTCATACTAAAACCATCATCTCATACATAAAGCGTATCACGGGACCCAGAGTGCCGGAAACTGACTTGATTGTTTCCATAGCAATATGGGGGCATGTCCCTGTCCGGGACGGCTGCCAGGGACCACACCCTTCCCTGTTACAGCCTCCAGAGATGCGCCTGGGTGGACTGCTGAGCTGTAAGAGGGACAGGTGCTGTTAGAGAGGAGGAAAACCTGGCTCTTTGGCTTCTTTTCAGACAGCGATGATGATGGTGCTCAAATGCTATAGGGGAAAAAAGAATTCTGAAAAAAGTCTAATTATCCTGCAGCCATTTAATCAGGATAGAAATTAGTCACCAATATGCTAAAAAAAAAAGAAAGGGTATCACTGTATTTTTGGCAGAATGTTTTCAGAAAAATGTTGTTTCAGCATCATGTGTGTCTTCTCTCTTTAGAGCTACTGTACACGACATACACTAGAGTGTTTCTACAGCTGCCATGGCAAACAGAGGGCCCAGCTACGGACTGAGCCGAGAGGTGCAAGAGAAGATCGATCAAAAGTATGACCCGGACCTGGAGCAGAGGCTGGTGGACTGGATGGTTGCACAGTGTGGAGGAAACCTGGAGAGACCTCAGCCGGGCAAACAGAACTTCCAGAAATGGCTGATGGATGGAACGGTGAGTGGCTGTAGTACCTGCACTTAAAATAGAAGTTGCCATTGAATTATTTAAGATATGACATAATAGATCTACCAGCTCTGTCAGATTTAAAGAGACCATGAAGTAAAAAGTAGACTATAACAAGCAACCTGATCCATGTGCCTAGTAATCTAAGTAAATAATACTGGTCTGGAGTCACAGTGCTGAGACATTTCTTTTCCCTTAACAATGGACCATCATCATTATCACTCCATGATGAAACTGATAGTATAGAAAAGAGGACTCTGTTTTGTCTTGTCTCAAACAGCTGAGTTTAAATTGCTAACTCTTGTGATCCTTGTTTTGCAAACTTAGAATTTTGAATTGAGTCATTCTCGCAGCCTTTGATGGAAAACTCCTCTTTCTCCACACCCAAAATGCTTATACCATAAGACCTTAATTAACAAGCAATTATACAATGCACACTACTCAGCGCTGCAGTCTTCTTGCTTGACGCTCCAGATAACTCTAATGATGACGCAGGGGCATCGGTTTCTGCACCAGCAATTAACGCAACAGACTAAAAAAATGCAACAAAGCCACAAGACATTACATTTTAAGTGACTCACATTTTCTGACAGTTACAAAATCCTCTCAGATTCCACAGCTGCCTGCAAAGCCATTTTTGTCTCTGTTCCTTAAAGGCATGAAAAATGATATTCTTACAAATGTTTTCAAGTCGTGGATTGGAGGAAAACAGTGACAAGGAAAGGTGATAGAAAGCTGGACTATTCCTTTAAGAACATTCAGCTGTCAGTATGGTAATGGTCAGTGTGTCAGTTTTCTGACCTCCTTTTGTCCCAGATCCTCTGTAGACTCATCAACAGCCTTTATCCAAGAGGGAAGGAGCCCATCAAGAAGATCCCAGAGACTCAAATGGCCTTCAAGCAAATGGAGAAGATCTCTCAGTTTCTGCAAGCGGCGGAGGCTTATGGAGTGACGACCACTGACATCTTTCAAACTGTGGACCTCTGGGAAGGTAAAGAGGTCTCATAAACTTACTTTGGCACACGCAGTTTTGAATCACAACATCTATCACTGGGGCAGCATATATTAATTTGTGTAAGTGTTTGCAGTGGTGAGCAGCTGTCACTAATAGTGTAAAATAAATTGACCCTGTTACTCTGGCTGTAGCGAAGGACATGGCGGCGGTGCAAAGGACCCTGATGGCCCTGGGGAGCGTGGCTGTCACTAAGGATGATGGTCATTACAAAGGGGACCGAGACTGGTTCCACAGGTAAAGACAAAGCTGGCTGTATTCCACCCGACTGCATGAACTCTATGGCTTTTTAACTGACCTGACCTTTTCTAACCGTTTCTACATGTGCAGGAAAGCCCAGGGGTATCGACGAGAGTTCACTGAAGAGCAGCTGCGACAGGGACAGAGTCTGATTGGCCTGCAGATGGGTAGCAACCGCGGGGCTTCCCAAGCTGGTATGACGGGCTACGGCATGCACCGTCAGATCATGTAGGCGGCTCACTACCTAACGTGCTCCTCTGCTTCCAGACCTTATTTTCTACTAACACCACAAGCGTTGTAACCCCCCAGAACCTCCCTGCCCTTTGTAGCAACCTGCCGTCTTAACCTCAACTTCCCTGGAATTGCTGCTTTTCCCAGACAGAGTGTTCAGTCCACCTCCTGAAAAATGATGTCAAATGCTGTAGACCACCTCCTTTTCCCTTATGCCATGTGCTCCCTGGCTTTGTTGACTCTGTTTCCTGATTTTCCATGTCCAAGTGATTACTTAATATGGAATTTAAAGTCATTCAACATCAATTTTGCTCTTTTGGAGAAATGAAGATAAAATCTCCTTACAAAACAAGCCATCAGTGTTATAGCTATTTTAAATGTGAAATACTGTAAGCCACTGTTACACCATGTCATATGCTATTTATTTGTATTTATGTGTTCTTTTATTTGAATTTAGCATTGGTTATTGTTTTAGGATTTGGTCTGTTACTGTGAAATTGTTTTTGCCTTAAACCTAATGGAACTCAACGTCTGACAATGTCTCTGCTGTCTTGTCTGAAGACTTTTTGCAATATCCTCTGTAACCAAATCAACCTCACGTTGTGCCTGGTTATGGGACAACAGAGACTGGGTCCTGATTTATTGGCCTCAAATTATAAACAGATTTCATTCCTTCTGAGCCATGCCCTTGTTCTTTGTTCGATCACATCTTTGTCCATAATGTGTCCAAGCAAGTGAATCCATGTGCAGTAGCCAACATGTGTGACAGTGACGTTTTCCATTTTTGGTGCCAGGTAAAGACACTGCTTGAATGTGCACATTTATGTATTGTCATGTTTATATTTTTTAAATATATTTATATCTGGAGGCTTGTGAGAAGAATTATTGAAAAATAAAGTATGTGAACATACATTTCAGTGTCTGTGTAACACAAAAGCTGGATGTCTTGATAGTCAGGAAGTTGGGTGTGTATGGTGTGTGTGTTCTTTTAAATTTCTTTTCTTATCTTGGTTTTATGTTCCAGCCCCTCCCTTGTGCCCATCCCTCCTGTCTCTCCTTGCTGTACGCAATCTAATAAAGCGGCTGCAGTGTGACTTAATGATGAAGGCTCATAACAGATAGGCCCGATTCGAGCCTGTGAGCCAGAAAACCTCTGCCTTGCCGAGTGACCTTGAGTAAGACATTAAATCCCTACCTGCTTCAGTCACACCGTTTAATAGTTGATCTAACATCTCGTTTACTTTTGCAGAGGGTGTAGGAAAAAAATTCAGAACCACCATTTTACTGCCAAATCTTTCTTGGAATGGTTGTGTGAATCTCTGTTTCTTTTTTACAGTTTTTTTAAAGTATCTAAATGCCTGTGGTTTGATTATGGTTAACTCATTGATCCAGCTTCTACAAAACATCTAAGGGGGGAGGGTGAGCAGGAATGTTTATCTAAGGCATTCAACTGATGTTTGGCTGGGCTTTGGATGATAAAAGGTCACATTTGATGACAGTGATCCAGTTTATGGGGTCAGTTGTCAACAATTGGTGGCATTTTAAAGAGCACATATGAGAAAAGCATGCATGAATTAACATTTTAGCCTGTTATCGGCATCTAATGATTAAACAGAGCCCATGTGCCGTCATTTGAATCTTGGACGAAAACAACAGCTAATATCATTTCAAGGCATGCGTTACTAATGCCACCTTTTTATTGATGAATATAAGACATGCTGCCATAGAAATGTGAAGTGACAGCGTGCAATCATTTGCTCAAGTTTAACATCCTGTTTTTCCCCACCTTACAGGAAGGCGTACATGCGAAACTATGTGGCCTTTCACATGTGTGGCCCTCACGAACACTTTGAGTCAGCTTATTATTAGCCTCAGCCAAACTGGTGAAGTGTTGACAGGGTCACATGTGATGTCTAACCAACAGACTCAATAAGTAACCCAAAAACACAGTCAGACCAATGAAAAGGCTTTGAGAGGATGAAGTCACCCTTGTCCAAAGTTCTTGTCTGTCCCATGTCTTTTGTTCCACTGTGGTCTTCTTCTGTATGCGTGTTTGAAGACGACCTGAAGGTTCATTGCTGCATGTGCACATTCGAGTAGGACGTGGTTATGAGTCCAACTACGAATGTGCTTTAACTTTGTCTGAAGGTTTTTCCATTGAGGGATATTAGCTTTGTGAGACTGGTGTATCAAAGACAATGTTGCAGACAAGGTTTAGCATTACTCTTCTGCTCCTTCTGTTGGTGGCCCGGTGTGTTGCACAAGAAGAAACCCGAACCAAAGGCTGCGTTTGTGGACACCCTGGAATACCAGGGGACCCTGGGCACAATGGCACACCCGGCAGAGATGGACGAGATGGACTAAGAGGTGAAAAAGGTGATAAAGGTAAGTAAAGTAGAAAAAAATCTTCTTTCGAACCGGACTATTGTACATTCCTTTTACATTTTGTGATAACATTATTGTTGATCAATCATCCATGAAAAGGTGAAGTTGGTCCTGTTGGTCCAGCAGGCAGTGATGGCCACAGGGGAGACAAAGGAGAACTTGGTATGGACCATCAGAATAAATTGCACTGCTGAAAATATGATTAATTTATTTTTAAAGGCTGCATATCCTCTATTCACACATACTTTAAAGCAGTTTATTGATATATTTTTGGTCTTTATCTGGCTCTTTGAAAAGTGTGTACTAAATAGTAAACATTATGTCAATTTTTACACAGTATAGAAAGACCGGAGGTTTTATTCTCTGGTTGTCATTTACAGGTGTAGCTGGCCCAGCAGGGCTCAAAGGAAAAAGGGGAGATAATGGAGAAAGGGGCCCTCCTGGGAAAATGGGGCCCCAAGGAGTCCAAGGCCCCATAGGCATGAAAGGAAATAAGGGAGAGCTTGGGCTGCATGGACCCCAAGGTCCTAAAGGTGATTTTGGGCCTCCCGGGCCAGAGGGTCAAAAAGGGGAAACTGGCCTTCGAGGTGACAGAGGCATTCAGGGACCACTGGGACCACCTGGCAGGCCAGGCCCTAAGGGGGAAATTGGTGTTCCAGGTCACAAAGGCAACATTGGTTATCGTGGGGACCGGGGTGCTCGAGGAGACAAGGGTGATAAGGGCGAGAAGGGAGATGCACTTGTTATCTCTAAAAGCGCCTTCTCTGTGGGACTCACAGCACTGACTAAACTCCCAGCTGCAAATGCACCGATCAGGTTCGACAGGATTATTTACAACCAGCAGAATCACTACGATCCACAGACAGGACGATTCACATGCTCTGTCGCAGGGGCTTACTACTTCACCTACCACATCACCGTCTTCTCCAGGAACGTGAAGGTGGTTCTCATGAAAAATGGGGCAAAGATCATCCACACCACGGACAACTACCAGAGCAGTGAGGACCAGGCAGCAGGGGGCGCTGTGCTGCACCTGGAGGTGGGAGATAAGGTGTGGCTGCAGGTGGTTGGAGGAGAGCTATTCAATGGGCTATTTGCTGATGAAGATGATGACACTACCTTCGCTGGGTTTTTAATCTTTGCAGCTTGATTACTTTATAATATGTTGTATCAGAAAAAAGCTGATTAAAAAAGAAGAAATTAAACAAAAGAGATCAGCCTACAATTTACTCAAGGACTAAGATAAGATTAGATAAGATATAGCTTTATTAGTCCCACAGTGGGGAAATTTCCAAGACTAGGCTAAATTAGAAATATTCAAGTACTTTACTTGAGTATTTCCATCTTGTGCTACTTCTTGTCCACTATATTTCAAAACATTATACATTTTTTTACACCACTTCATTTACTAATTGTAAAGTGATACATTTGAAGAAGACTTTACAAGCAAAACATGAAAGACTCCTGAATACAATTTATTGGATACCATAACACTTCCAGACTTTTGTTTTGGTAAAATTTTGATAAATCTATCAATCTATCAGTAATCTCCATTATTCTGCTCTTTAGATAGATAGATAGATCAAATGATTGAAGGTGTCATGTGTGTCATTTATGCCTCTACTTCCTGCTTTTCTCTTTGTCGTCTTAGAATAAAGAGCAACATTTTTTAAGAAGTCCTGTCTTCTTCTGGTATTTGGGGATGGGCATGCATAACAAAAATACCCGACACCTTAATTGTCTTGGCATGACAGAAGGACATGACACGAGGAAGACATGCAACACCAACTGGAAGACCCAGTCTTTTTTTGTCTTCAAGAGCCGCAGGAAGTCGGGAGCAGTATTGTCTTCTCCTTTTGATTTTTTTTTTTTTTCTTCAATGAAGCGCGTTCCTCTGTGGGTGTGTTTTTGCGGTCGCGGCCTGTCTACTTCATTATGATTGGCTGCCGGCTCAATGGTCACGCTGCGGTCAACCAGTAACCTCGATCGTAGCCCCGCTCAAAGCCCCGCCCCTTGCAAACACTGCAACAAGTGCATTGATGATGCTCGGCGGCTCAATCCTCCAAGAAAACCGTCTTTTGACTGGAGTCGGCAATGAAATTATGAGCTTTTCACGAGAAACGTCGGGAGATAAAGCATGAATCAGTGTTTGCTTTGCGCAGTCACTTGGCTACCAGCAGGTTTTGCCGGTCGGCGACAGCGAAAGTAACGACCGCAGAGCTTGCGCAATTTGGAAGAAGTTTGTCAGTTAGTCCGTGTGCTAGCTCAAGTTGCTAGCTCCGTGTGTTTTCAGAAGTCAGCCAGCCATTCGTCTCGGTATGTTGCGGGGGTAACTGGTTAGCTTGTGCTTTTTGCACCCGACATGTTTTTGCGAGGGGACAACGAGTCAGCGAGACAGCGGGTCGTTGGACCTCAGAGAAACCCAGGCGACTTCACTATGGCTACACAACAAAAACAGCTGCTCTGTTGATGTGAGCAAAAAAAAAAAAAGTCCGTAGGACAACATCAGCGACTATGAGCAGGGTGAGTAAAATTGTTTTTTGTCGTTTTCTGTTGACTGTGCAGTGGCTGATCTGAATTCATAGCTAGTATAAGTGATACAAACAGTTAATTGTGATTATTTATATTCTTCGTATATCGCGTTACACTTGCGGGGATGTTCCCGCTTGGTTTAAATTGGACAAGAGGGGGTTATTGTGGTGCATTACAGCCGTGGTTGTTATAGTGATGTGGGAGATGCCAGGCTGTGCAGGGAGTTGGTGAGGGAGGGGCTGGGGGCAGCAACTACAAAGAGCTTTATGGCCAAAGAAAGTTAATTAATGCAGAAATAAATAAGCAGTTTGGCCCCGAGTTCTTTCTGAGCTTAGAAAACTGCTCGGTATAATCCCCCTTTGCAGAGCTCCATGTTTTCAGAGACTCTTTAGTTCTTAGCAGGGACTCGTCTGCAGTTACCACTACAACTTACTCCCATTAATGAACTTTTCATTTCTCCTCAGATAGAATTCTGTGCTTTGTGTAAAATCTGGTCGTCCAGATCCTTCAGATCGTTCCTCTGCTTTATAATGCCCCCCAAATTTACACAGTTGTAATCCTGTCTCGTGTGACGTGAAATATAAAACCCTGAGTGTCGTTTCTGTTGTTTATGACATAATAAGCTTTAGTTTCTTTCCTTTCATGCTTAAACCAGCCACTTTCCATGCTGTGACGAAAGGTGAAAATGCACCAGGAAAGTAGACGTTATCCAAAAAAGGGCTTTTTAGATCTGAAGTATAAACTCTTTCCAAGATCACACACCCATGGGACACTGTAACAGATTCGTATGTCATATGAGTTGAGCTCTTGAGAGGCTTTCAGGTTTTCAGGGTTTTTGAATGTTGACGGAGCAGCCTTTTGGTTCTGTGCTGCTGTCAGGTTACACTGCTGTCGGTTGACAGCGAGCCGCGTACACTGTGCGGTGTTGGATTTCTGGCTGTCTGTCTCTACGACAGTCCGGAGCAGATCAGGTGAGTAAGTGGCTGCCTGTGTAAGAGTGGAGACACTCCCTGGTTTGGCCCATGCCAGTACTTCCCACGCTGTATGGAAGGAGGTGTGGCAATCTCGCATTTTCCTTCTTTCTCTAGATCAAAAAAAATGAGGAACTAGGTCACGGCCAAATATGAGAGTTTAACGTAACCAGATCCAGATAGAACATGTTGGAGGATAGGACTCTGTGCAAACCTGTGCCATAAAGGATAATAAAGATAGTGGATCGTGATTTTGATTTCACCCCAGAACAGGTGGTGCTCTCCTTATGGACACTACTGATGGTGAAGTTTTAACTTCTATCTCTAACTTTTCATCCTGAAACCATAGTGCACACCCGGGCCAAGCCCCCCCCCCCCGCGCACGGTCGAGTCCTGGTGGGCTGTTTACAGGCTTTCAGTGTCACTCTCAGTCAGTGCTGAATAGCCTAGTTGTCTCCCTGATTAGGCTATCATGTGTAGATGAAACCAGTCCTGAACACAGACTGGTAAAGCTCCACTAATCAGATTATTACTGGGAAGCAAGAGGAATAGGCTACACACACCCACACACACACACACAAACATACACACCCACTCCCTCACAACTGTTCCCTCCCACACAAGATTTTCTTCAAAGTCCACTTACTGGCACTTTTAATTTTTGCTTAGGAAAAAGGTTGGGAGGTTATCTTAAAGGCATCAAGGCTAAAATGATTTTAATTTGGATTCAAATGTTTAATTCAGAATATTGTGAGGTGGTGCTTAATCCTGCCATACAATAACATGCACTCATTCCCCTGGAAGACAAAACACAGTGCAGGTTTTATTTGAGTACTCAACCCATGTGCAGATGAAGCTTCTCTGAACCCCAGTGACAGACACTGACCACAGATTTGCTAATCAGCCAGACTGTACTTTAAATCACTATGTGGTGTTGTTAGGACGTCCTAGAGACATGTCCTCCTCACAGCTGTTATTTGTCGAGACAAATAGGCGGCCCGGTAAAGTGACAGCTTACAGAAGAACGGCGGTGGTGCTCCGGGCTGATTGCATGTGTCTCGGAGTTAAGCCAGAGAATGGAAAACGACAGAAAATGCTACTTTCCCGCGATACTCCCCGTCTGGTAGTCTTTCACTTTAATGCCCAGTTCATTTTGGCCTAATGACTTTTATCCTAGCCCCGGGCGGGACATACCTCTGCCGAGGTGAACTACGGGCAAGAGGCCGCTTAACACTTTTACGTTTGTGACTCCTTACATAACCATCTGAGTTTTGTAGCTAAACATGATGGGAGGCAGCGAGTGAAATGCCTTCCTCCCCGCTCGGCTCTGCTCATGCACAACAACACGCACGTGGATGCGGGCCGCGCACTCCGCCGCCGAAGGATGCTCCGAGCGTTTGCGCGTGTGTGTTTTTGGAGCGCATGCTTTTAGCCCTTGTGTACATGTTTATGTATCATGGTGTGCGTTCATCCTTGTCTCTGGTAGTCTAATCTGAGGTTGGCTCCAGCTGGCTGCCATGTGTGTGTGTGTGTGGGGGGGGGGACTCCTCCCTGAGCTCTTAATTAACTCTTGACCAGGGCCCCAGTGTACCGCTCCCATCCACAGCTTAGCAGGAGGAAACAGGAGAGCAGCAGTGATCCTGGTACGCAGTGAGACAGAGCAAAGATTACACAGGAAAGTTGAGCATACCAAGAGTGATCTACACAGGACGTGATGGTAATCCATATGTAAGTAAATTGGCTGGACGGCTGTTTAAAATACGCATAGCTGTAACCTGTGCATAGTTGCTGATGTCTAAAGTCAGTGTTGTCTTCTTGAGAAGTGGAAACACTGCCAAGTCTGAGTAGACGCCAACTGGCCTGTGACAGTTGGCGCCATGTGCGGGGAGAAAGCATCAAGGTGTTAAACGGAACGTCACGGTCGACAGAACGGCCGACAGCAGAAGCGTTGAAAACAAAAACAAGCAACCTCAGATGCAGAAAATTCTTTCCCTATCACCCATCTTTCTGCTTGAAAAGGAGATGAAGTCATCGATCCCGTCTGTTTTTTCCAGTTGCCAATCCCTCCGTGGCTCGGGAGGGGAAAGTACAAGAAGACAATTCAGCCTCGCTTTTGAAAGCAGCACATTGTTCGCGAGGGGTGTTTGCTGTCTGTCAGCAGCGGTGCTTGGCAGCGGTGGCTCTGTGTTTACATAAGTGCTCGCTGTGATGGAGCGAGCTGGTTTGGAGTGACAGCGGATTCCGCGGGGAGCTTGACTGAGACGGCCCATCTGCTGCCCAACGCGCATGGGGACGGGAGTCACGGGAGCGTTCGAGGATCCCTGCGACTCCCTGCATGTGCACACAGTCAAAACCTGGAGGCAATGTATGTTGACGGGGGGGGATTGAAAAGTAAGCATTACTTTATTTTATCATTCTAATAACCAAAAGCAGGGCTGGTTAGTTTCAGAAAGGACAATGAACTTCTGACACCGTCAACATAGGATGACTCATCTCATAGTCCCTCTATATGCTCTATATAGTCATGAATGTGAATATAATGCAGACTCAGTAGCGTTCAGCAGTTGAAATGTTTGTGGTCTTATTGTTGTTAAGCAGCTGCAGAGGGACTATGGTGTGTCATTGTGTGGCCTTTTGAACATGGGCCAAAACCTTAATCCTGTGATAAAAAGAAAAAGAGAAAACGTGGAGAAAGTCAGATCGTTTTCTGACTACAGGCTGTTTGCACAGAAGACAGTTTGACACGCCAGGTGTGAATAAGAAAATGAATGAATGAGGGCAAAATGCTGTTTTGGTTACTTTTCTTCTAGGGTCCTTTCCATTTTCTCTTTCTCTCTCTCTCTCTCTCTCGCTGTATTACCATAAAGGGTTGAACTGCGCCGCTCATTTGATGACCGCGCAACCCCCCCCCCACCCCCCCACCCACCAACCCCTGCACCGCCTCATCACCAGCGTAATCTCGACAAAACCGGGCAATTTATTGCATTAATCACAATGGATTAGCGAATTTCATTGCTTAGTCACGCTCACAAGGCCCCACTTCAAAGGCTCAGCTGCATTAGCCACTGCCCTGAGTCACACTCACACTCACACTCACACACACACACACACACACACACACACACACACAAATAGCTGACCCTAGCACAACACCACCCCAACCTGGGCCTCAGCTCTCCTTGGACACTGAAACGCGGCACCAAGGACAAACGCACGTCGTGTTGTCGAGATGTCCTACTCCTCTGGACTGTGTGCGCACCGGGGGACGCTCATCTCTCTGTTTATCTGTCTCTCCCTCTCTGCCCTCCACTCCTCCTCTCTCAAGCAGTAACGCGGAGGACGCTGTACTGTAAACACCCAGTAATTAATTCTCATGCCTCCATCCCCTTAAACATACCACATGTACTTTTCGGGGGGGGTGGGATGTTTTTTATTTTTCACAGCGTTCCTTGAAAAATGTGCTGCAGAATCACTGCAGCAATCATTTTTTAAACATGTTAGTTTTCTAATTTCAATTTCAACTTGGAGGGGTCACTAAATTAATTTCTTTTTGGCTTCGCAGGAAGAACTAAAGGACAAAGGCTTGTCCACAAGCGATGACTCTCTCCTGTGCTTCAGCAACTCCAAAGCCGACCCGCTGATCCGAAGCCGACCCCTCAGCGACATATACCCATTTCAGAGTCCAGGCGAAAGGAGCGCGGTCCCGTATCTGCTGTCCGCTGGATGCGGCGCCCAAGTGCAGCCGATGACCGCGGGTCCTCTCGCTGACAAGAACAGGCCGAACGGCATCAACTCCTCGGCTTGGTCCAAACCCGTCATCGGTCAACCTGAAGGAAAGCCTCACTGCTCAAGAATCATAAGGCTTTTTTCTAACTCGAGGAAGGGCCCTGTCCCCGCTCAAAGTCCAACTGCTGACGGTCCCGCCTCAGTCCACAGCAACGACGGCAACGGCGGCCCCCAGGCCTGGCCGGGACTTTCGGGTCTGGCTGTTGTGGACTCCTTCAAAAAGCTCCGCTCCTCTGTGCTTCAGGGCATTCAGAGCAGGGGGGCGACAAACCACGATGGAGAAGATTCATCAAATCAGGAAACGGCTAACGGCACAGTTGTGGCGAACACCGACCCTGGTCTAGATAATGGAACCACTAATTTAAAGACAGCAGAAGGATACAGTTTATCTAATGGGAATGTTACTGTAAAAAAGTTGGCTTTGATGAGCCAGTGTGGCTCAGATGTCGAGGACTACGATGATGAGGAGAATGACGAAGGAGACGGACTCACGCGCAACTCCCGATTCTCGCGGAGCATCAGGAGAGCTTATGGAGCCGGGCGCATTTCTTTACTTGACATGGGGAACGGGGGAGTGGCGGGAAGCAGCGCGGGTGACGCTGCGGACGCCGCGGAACCAGATCAGGCGTCCAAGTCCAACGTCCAAACAAAAAGCACCGGCGGCGACGTGAATGTGAAGGTGCTGAACAGAATGAGTAAAAGCGCAGAGAACCTTCACATATTTAAAGCGCCTTTCAGACGCAAAGGCCCGTCTCCAGGCCCTCCTTCGCCTCGGGAAGGCCTCCAGGGGAGTCCCACGTCCAACGGGACGCCGAACATCCAGAGGACGGCCAGCGCCTCCTCGGTGGACCTCCGAGGCCACGCTGTGAGCCGCAGGCCGAGCCCCGTGAAGACCAAAGGGCCGATGCTGAAGCTGGTAGGCAGCGTGACGGACCTGACTGTCCGACGCAGGCAAAGTCCCTCCCCCAGCCCTACGTCTCCGTCCCCCATGTCGCCCCTGAGCCGTCTCCATGACGACTACTCCCGCCGCGCGCCTTGCCGACAGACCTGCGAACGGCAGCGCCGGCCCTCGCCCGTCAGAGCTCGAGTCGTGTCCGTCGAACACGCGCCGCTGGTCCACAGCCCGCCCGAGTGCGACGTGGGCCCGCGGCAGCACCAGGTCCTCCTCAGCCCGGTTTCTGTGGATCCCCCAGATGTCACAGAGCACTCGCCTGGTACCTCTGCTTGCTCCGAGCTGCTGGCCGCGACGGCAACAAGTGGTTCTGAACAGCTGGCAGATTGTGAGTCGCCCGCGCTCAGCCAAACAGAGCCCTCACAACAAGAACACGCTGAGCTCAAGTCGCTACCAAACGAGGTAAGGGAGTAAGTTGGTGAATCCTGCGCAAACAGTAAATGACGAGGAGGCTGGAATAATTCACTTTTCCTTGCAGGTACAGTTCATAGTTTTGTTTGCTTAGCGGTTAGCAACGTGTTCCTCCCTGCTCATTGGCTGAGGAGATATTCTGATCCACCACCAAACAGCGCTGATGACATCAAGCCAGGTTTTTATCTTTATGCAGCTGGCCCATTTGATTACAGAGCTTTCCGCCGCTTAAAATCTGCAGCTGAAGTACGACAAAGCCGCGCATGGTGTTTCGCACTATCACAACCAGTAGCGCCCTTTACCACGGCAAATAGAGGCACTAGATTACAAAAGACAAGGATGGCAAGGACTCTGAAGTTTCAGCGAGGAAAGAAGCACTGAAAAGACAGGAGAGAGATTTTCCGTATCATGCACAATATCACAATCATTAATGGACGCCAGTTGTGAACACAGTGTGAACGGCATTGACCCTTGCCTTAGGAAATGATGTGAAGTGCTCTTTGAATCTGGCACGATTTGGACCCACCGAGATAAAGCTCTCGCGCTGACGTGATACTTGTCAGTGCAGCTCGTACGTGCAAAAAAGAAAAAAAATCCGCCTGTGGTCCAAAGTCACCTTTAGCGTCAATAAATAGCGACAGAGGCGTAACGTTGCGTCACGTTCTTTTTCCTGTCAGTTGTGTTTGATGTACTGACTTGTGCTGCAGCAGGGTCACATGCTGGAGCCAGCTGCTCTGTGCTACCAGGCACACTGAAGGAGCAGGCAGAGTTAATGATTAGGCTTTGTTTATGATTAGTGGCCCTTGCGCAAAATGACTGAGCACATCCCCCCCCACCCGCCTCACCAACCCACCCCACCCCCTTCCATCTAGCTGCAACCCGGTGGATCAAAGTCCAGCACCGCGGGCCGAGACGGCGAGCAGCACCGCCGAGCAGACAGGACCAAAACACCGTCCTCCATGGAAATGTGATCGCGGTCAGAGAGAAGGATCGCGCTTTTGAGGATGAACAAGAGAAATCAGATTTGTTTACTTTAGAAATCAGGTGGCTTTTACAGGCCTCCGCTCAATTTGAGGGACTTGGCCCCCTCGGACTCAGGCCCGTCCCCGTTTTGTGCGCGTTTCACAATGGTGCTAGTCCACTGTGTGCCTTTCCAGTGTATATGCCCGGGATCAGATCCAGATCGAGAACACCAAGAGGTGAGGTTTGATATCGCTGGCTGACTAACAGACTTACAACAACAACTTCCAAATGAGTAACCATTAGCCAATATTTGACCGTTGAGCGTACAATACTCGCGGACTATACATACAGTATGATAACATTTAATTGTGGAGTATTTGTGCAATTTCTATCGTAGCTCTTTGTTTGAACTTGATAAGCCCTGTGTTCAATATGTGAAGCCAATCACTGTGTGAACTTGAACACTTTCACATGCTAATCAAGTTTCTCACGAGACTCCTGTCAGAGTTCATGGAAGCGGTTTCACACCGATTCTTGCGGTTCAACCTTGAGATCCAACCAAGACAGTTGTTTCTACTTGCGGCTTTTATGACTTGCAGTACCACTTGGCTCTGTTTCTGATTAACAGATGTTCTCTGCAGCAGATATTATGTTCCACATCTCTGTGCATGGCAGGTCATTGAACAGGGGAAAAGTCAACATCATCACCCGGGGTTTAGTTTTGACCTTTTTCCTCTGATCCTCAGGAGACACCAGAAAAATGTCACGCAGCGCTTCTCCAAACAGAAGAAGACTCCCCATCAGGCAGCAGCACGCCTCCCGTCTCCCCGTCGTGCCGCTCGGAGTCACCCACATCGCCCACGTCACCCGCAGACGCAGCCAGGGCTTCCACAGAAACACCCGCCGTCAAGCCCCGCCGGAGGGCCGGGCGCCCGAGGCCCCGGCCCATTTCGGACTACGGACAGCTCATTTCCAGGAAGCACTCCATTCCCGAGGAAGTGGCGGAGCTGCACGCTGAGGAAAGGACAAATAACGTGTCGCTGCATAGGGACGGCAGCGACAGTGACGCCTGTGGGAATGGAGAGAGTCCCGAGAGCTGCGCCGCAAACGGGGACGTTCCGTGCAGGAAGCAACGGCCCATCTCAGTGACAGGGGTCCCAGACCTGTTCCCTCCTGATGCTGAGGAGAAGGACGACCAAGTTCCATCTGTAAGCTGCTACAGTTTTTTTAGCTTTTCAGTATTATAAAAATACTGCGTAACTTTTCACATGGAAAATAAAGGAAAAGTAAATAGGAAAGTGAAAAAGTGGATGTCATCCACAGATTACTTTTTTCAACATTTTTTAAAGCCAAAAAATACCTGGATATTTTAAAGGGGGACCAGATCAATCTAAATGAATTATTCCAATTGTGTCAAAAACATACAGATCGCCGTCTGTAACACTCGGATATAAAAACTTAGGTGGGAAAGTAATTATACACCAAAGTATGTAGTATAGTAAAAGTATATATATAGTATATAGTGAAATTCAAACATGAAGACATTACTCCCAACATCAGGAGCCTTTTTTTGCATTTCTCCTTCTTTCTTGTCATTTTTCTGTACTATGTGCAACAAAGTTTTAAAATACCCACGAAAGTAATTAAAACAATGGTCGAAGGTCTTAGTTAGGCAAGTTGTTTTTTTCTGTCGTTACGTAAGGCTGTTTTTGTGGGATATTGAATCATCAGGCAGGTGGTAAGCGAAAATGAGCTCTTTCTAAATCCCAGGACGTTTCCTCGTGTCTTCTCTGCAGCCCCTGTCGCGGCCGCCCATCCCGTCCCACCAGGTGCCCCCCTACAGAGCGGTGTCCGCCAGGTTTCCCGTCGGCCCTCTCCCAGAGCACCCCCATCGGACTGGATCGCGTGGGACGTCGGAGGATCCACCGAGTGCTCAGTGGTGAGAACTTGGGTTTGCTGTTATGTCACATGGGATCACAGATTTAAGCCTGTGGGGAAAACGGGCGTCTGGACGTGTCAGTACGTGTGTTGGAGGAAAACGTTGGCATGGAGCCGGGGTGGGGGTGTGCTTGCATATGTGGCCTGTTGTGTGGGTTACTTAAATGTTGTCAGAAGGTTTTCAGCGCCACGTGACTCTTGAACCTCTTCCTTCGTCCTGCAGATGGGGTGTCCGAGTGCTCGGCGACGCTCGATGACAGCGTGAGCGAGGAGGAGGAGGGCAGCTTCGATGAGCTCACAGACGTCACGCCCTATCTCCAGCCAGGGGTGGAGATCTCTATGCTCAACGAGGTGAGGCCCACGGTAACTCACTTCTCGCATTGCAACACCCACAGACATCTTCTCCAAGAATCCGTTTTTGGAATTTATGACACTACATTTATCACGCGCATCGCGAGCTGCCATGTGAGCATGCCAAGTGCTTTCGTGCGCGTGTTTTCAAGATGTTTGGTTGCACAGCTCAGGCACTGCAGAGCCTCTCTGCAGTGTCCACAAGTCTAGACATAATCTTAGATGTTAGACATGGGTTTAGCCTGCATGTAATTGCATCTTTATCTTATCTGCGTGTGTGCGACTCAGTGGATAAGCTCCGGCCACACGGTGTATGCCGAGGCTCTCTGGGACCATGTGACCATGGAGGAGCAGGAGCTGGCCTTCAAGGCTGGAGATGTGATCCGCGTCCTGGATGCCTCAAATAAGGACTGGTGGTGGGGCAGGGGTGCTGACAGGGAGGCCTGGTTCCCCTCCAGCTTTGTGAGGGTAAGTGGAGGACCTGACCTGTGTGTCTGATGCCTGTTTGCTCTCCAGCCGCACAGAAAAGACTCACAAACTGGCTTAGCTCCAAACAAGCCTTACAAGCCCTTTCCCCAGCGTGTGTTGAGTGTTGGGTTTAATGCTCAAATGTTCAGCTGGTTTCTGTGGTGACCGGAGCTGATTGACAGCAGAGTCTTGATTAGGCAGGCTGCGGCATCCGTGATGAGGTAATTTGATTGGCAGATGGGCATCTGCTGCGTAATTGCTTCTCGCTAAATCAATGTTGCCAAAGAGCTGGTTAAACTTGCAGACACTGTTACCATAGTGATGACTAGTAGAGCTGAGTCTTTTGTAGTTTAAGTAGTTATTGTTCTCCCTTTTGTAATTGTGCTCAGTGTTACTTCATTTCATTAAATCACAAAGAAAAACTTGTCTGATCATTTTCTTTCCAAACTTGCAAAATAAGAGTTAAAACTGGGGAAAAAAGTTATCAGTTTATTATAATATGTTTGAAAAACTAATCCTGACTTTAAGGAGATATACTTTTTTTGTGCTTGATTTGAACGCTGCTCAGGAGGTCCCCTTGTGTTGTGTTTCAGGTGCGGGTGAACCAGGAAGACTCGAGCGCTGAAAGTGTGGAGAGTGTAGCTGACCAGGAGGATCTGACCCCCAGGGACACGCACAGCGCTCAGCACAGGGAGCAGATGAGAACCAATGTGGTCCAGGAAATCATGAACACAGAAAGCACCTCAAAGACATCTCGAGGTACATCAAGCACCTCAAAGACACTTGCCTCTGAAGCAGGTCTGAATCCTAGAGCTCGACTGCATCGATAAATCATTGTCAATAAGTTACATCCCTATTTAAAAAGTGACTTAAATATAAATGCGTCATATCCTAAAAATGGTTAATTCCACCATCCAGCACCTCCTATTTGCTGCTATTTGAACTGCTTTTACACCTTCAGCGTAAACATACAGATGGTCTGCACCTTTTCAGGGTTACATCCGCCAGTGCCGTAAACACCCCGACATGTTCACCGAGCTGCAGTTAAAGACCATCTTCAGTAACATAGAAGACATCTACAGGTTTCAGAGACAGTTCCTCAGAGACCTGGAGAAGAAGTACAACAAAGACCAACCGCATCTCAGCGAAATAGGCTCTTGTTTTCTCTTGCAGGTAACAGCCACACACAAAATCTTCCAAAATTGACTTGGTCGCCTTGCAACTTTATGTATTTACCTGATTCAGTGGCTTTAAATTTTCATTGCATTTTTTTTTCCCAGGGGGAGGGCTTCTCTATCTACTCAGATTACTGTAACACCCATCCAGCGGCCTGTGCCGAGCTGCAGCGCCTCATGAAGCTGGGCCGGTATAAGCATTTCTTTGAGGCCTGTCGGCTCCTCCAGCAGATGATTGACATCTCCATCGCCGGTTTCTTGCTCACGCCCGTCCAGAAGATCTGTAAATACCCCCTGCAGCTGGGAGAGCTGCTCAAGTACACCCCAAAGGAACACAGGTACTCCTCAAGACACTTTCTAACACTTAACACTCTGGACGGGCTGAAGTGAAGCAAGGGTGCTGTCTTTGAACGCATGCACCAGAGTGTAAACAACAAAGTACTGAGGTTTATAAAATAGTACACAGTGTATAAGTCATAAGCCATCTACTTTAGTGTGAACTGTCTTTATTGCTGTGGGAGCCAGAGGTGTTTGTTGCTATGGATACATTTAACTCATTGCATTATGTCTAGAAACATTTCACCTTTTTGATTTAAAAAAAAAAAAAATATATATATATATATATTACAGCAGTTTTATTACTTTTCTATGCTAAAGGAAATGAAAGCCTTGTGTTTCTGTAAATCCAATTGTCCTTTCTATGAGTTTTATTTCTGTGCCGGACCTAATGCTCACTGTTTTGTTGTTGATTTATTGCAGTGACTACAGCGGAGTGAGCAAAGCTTATGACGCAATGAAGAACGTGGCCAGTCTGATAAATGAGAGGAAAAGACGACTGGAGAGTGTTGACACCATCGCTCACTGGCAGGTTGCCATCCTGCGCTGGGAGGTGATGATGACTGCTGAATATAAATCCAGTTTTTATTCTGGCTATAAATTAAAGGCAGTTAGCATGTTTTGCCAACCCTATGTAAAGACTATTGCTACTTATTTTATAAATCTCTGAGCCTGTGCATCTCAAATAAATATGTTGTCATAGGGACCTAACGTGCTGGAGCGCAGTTCAGAGCTGATCCACTCTGGTGAGCTGACTCGAATCGTCCGACAAGGCAAAATGCAGCAGCGGAGCTTCTTCCTCTTCGACCACCAGCTGGTCTTCTGCAAAAAAGACGTCCTGCGCAGAGACCTGCTCCACTACCGGGGACGGCTGGATATGGACCAGACCGAGGTGGTGGACGTGCCCGACGGGCGGGACCTGGACCTGGGCCTGACCCTGAGGAACGCTCTGCGCCTGCGCCACGCCTCCACCGTGGAGTTTGTGTGCGTGCTGTGCTGCAGAAAGGCGCAGGACAAGCAGAGGTGGCTGGAGGCTTTTGCCAAGGAGAGACACAGAGTCAAGGAAGACCAAGAGATGGGTGAGTCGAGTCGGATTCCTTTCACTCACGATACAAAACAGCTACTGTGGGCAGATGCCAAGTAAGAGGTGAAGGGATTGTTGAGAAAGGAGGCGGTTGGAAATATTCTGGCCTGAAGGTGTATTTGCGTGTGTTTCTTGGCAGGAATGGAGATCAGTGAAGAGCAAAGAAAACAGGCCATTGTTAATGCCAGAAGAGCCAAACAGGGAAAGATCAAAAGTAAGGAAAATATTTTTAATGCTGTTAAAGTCACACTTTATTTAATTTATTTTCTAATTCATTCATTCCTTGTTTGGAATTTTGACCTTTTGTTCTGCCTGTTGACTTTTTTTTTAGCCATTGGTTACTCTGGTTCTGTCCCACCCCACCACCAAAACCTTCACCCACTTCACCAGCGTCACATCACCATTCCAACCAGTGTGCCTCAGCAGCAGGTCTTTTCACTGGCCGAGCCCCCGAAACGAAAGCCTTACCACCTGCTGTACAGCATCACTCGCAACGCCTTTTTCAGGAAATGAGGCTTTGCTCCCCTCATCCTTTTTTTTTTTTTTTTTCCTCCTGTGCACGAGCAGAGTAGCCCAAACCGTCCTGAAGACTCAAAAGAACACTTTATAATATTCCTGTCTCCTGACTCCTATCTGTGAATGTATTACAGTTTTGTTTTTGTGCCTAGTGTTTCTGTCTCTGTGTGTCTATTTTTGTTGAAGTTCAGTGCCTTCACTTTGTATGGGGCATTACAAAAGTGTTGAAATACTGTCCATTTTGTTGGTGTGTTTAAGATGCTGCTCACTGAAACTCAATACCCCCTACCCCTCTTATTAATTCCAGCTGAAAGATTTTTTTTTTTAGATTTTAATTACGACAAAGATATATTCTGCTTTTACACTGACAAACATGTTTCTAGGTTATTTCACAAAGGCTGGACCCTTCTTTTTTTGCTGCAATACTGTCAGCTCTGGGCACTAAACAGCCAGAGGGTAAACAAACTGACACATTCATCTACCCTGTTAACACTGTAAATAAAACTCTTGTACAAACATACAAAATGACAGTGTTGTCACTTTAAAATAGCTGCTTTCTAATGTAGTTGGCCTCTAGCACATAATTGTGGCCGTTGAGTATGAGATCATGTGACTGTGATGAAAGCCGGCGATAGAAGTTAATGAATGAAACATTAGCCACAGAACAGGAGGAGGTACGTTGCCATCAGCGAGCTCCCCATTTCTTCCGCCGCTCGCCTGTGCTGAAGGATCTGGTTTCACGCACCTGTCACCTGTGTGTCCAGACAGTGTGCCGTGTGGCTCTGCGCGCTTTCTTTTCTGGCTTCTTTTCCACGAGGCAGTTCTCCGCTCGGGAGGGAAAGAGAATGGGTCTTAAAAAGCGGACGTCAGGGATTAGATGATGGAGGCTTGATGGGATACCTGTGTCATGGGCACAGAGCGCGAGGAGAGCGAACAGGCAAGCAGAAATCAAGATGCATCTCAGCAGGACGCGGCCAGTGTAAGTAAGATATATATTCTTCACATACGTGTTTTTTGCCATCGAGATGGGTAACTAGGGTTGTATAACCTTGACTGTAATATCAATTTTAAACATTAATATGTCTTTGTCTTCAGATTAAACTCTGCATGTTTGAGTGTAAATTAAAAATGTCTAAGTCATCTGTTGCTTTATTGAAATATGTACAAATTAGATTAAAAATGTTTTAATAGGGTTTTTTCCCCCCATGTGAGAATCTATACCCTGCTAATTTGTTATGGATTAAGTGCCACTTGCACAGTATGGGATGACACTCAATGAATAATACATGGTAACTCAATGAGTGCTGAGTGTTACATCTGATGAAGTTAGTATTGCTTTCAGCTATTCCCCTTCACAAGCCAAAGTGACCAGTAATGAAGCATCATTACCAGAAGACCACAGTTTACATCACCGTTGGCAGATCCACAGTTAACTGTAAAGGTTTCATTTAGCTGCATGAACACTGATGGTCGTCCAGTGTGTGCTGTGACATGAAAAACCCTCCAAACACATTTTTAACCATCTTTCTGTGGATGTGTGATCAGTACTCTGTGAGGAAAGGCAGCAGCAGGGTTCTAATACGCCTGCAGAGGTATCACCCATATCAGGAAACACTTTGCTCTTGGCATATTTTTTCCTCGCCATTAACAGCATCCCTATCAGAATCAGGACGCACTGAAGCGACTGGTTGAAAGGGCGAAACAAAAATTTACTGCTACAATAACGACGCTTTGCATTAGGATGTGAATGTCTGTCCCTCCCCGGCTCTAGATCACAGATGTGTCTGTGGAGGTGGCCACAGTGGACCACACGCTGCAGAAGCTGTGCAGGAAGTACAGAAAGACCAGGCGGAAGCCCAAGGGACTCAAAAGGCTGTGGGCCCGTCTGCTGAACATCAGGCACCTTGCTCTCATCATCGCCGCAGTGATGTTTGTGGTGGTGGTGATCATATGGTCACTGCTGTGGGTCTATATATGTAAGTGAAAGCGTTCACCTAGAAGAATTATTCGATTCTGTATTTTTACATCACTTTCAGTAGTACTGTATGCAGATATCATCTGATGGTTATTTTTGGGGGGTTTGTGGGTATGTTACTTTGAAACTGAACTATATTGATGGAAATATGACTTGGTGTCCTTAGTCCGCAGGGAAAGCAACAGTGGAGCTTATTTTGCCGGGATGTTCCGTCTTGCCAACATGGAGTTTATCCCCGAGTACCGCCAGGCAGATTCCCATGAGTTTGTGTCCATGGCAAACAAAATACAACACGTGGTATGTATGTTGCACGGTGGATGGTGTTAAGCTGAGTGACTCTTAATGTTAATTGCCGGTGTCTGGCAGGTGAGCAACGTGTACAAAATGTCCTCGGTGGCCCGGCTCTACAAGCAAGCTGTCATTTCAGACCTCAGGTACAGCGGCCCTAGTTACTCATCATCATCACAGAGCAAAAAGAGGCCCAGCTGATAGTTAGGATTTAAGCAACACACCCTGTTTTTAAAGGTTTAATGTAAATGTTTTCTTTAATACCCGTCCAGTAACAGTAAGGGCGGAGTGCTGGTGCATTTCTGGATGGTGTTTGTGGTCCCTCGTCTAAAGAGCCCAGCAGTGTGCGAAGAGTGCGTCGGTGCCATTTTCAGAGACTCTGTCCACACGAGCCTCAAGAACAGGTCCTCTGTGGGCTACATCCTGGGTCTTCCAGTTGATATAGACTCCATCCTCATCAACGGTGGGTCTGTGTTCCTGCACGTGCGTTTTCAGCGTGTTCATCAATGCAGAGACTGATTATTGTGTCATCCTACAGTTGTCCAGCGCTCAGATTATACATCAAATGCAGCAAGTAGGTGAAAACACTTCATTCAGATGAATAAAATTTACACTGCATGCCATATTTCCATGAGTTTTTTTTGTCCTCACTCTCCTCCCAGGCTCAAAGTGCGTGGATAAGATGTATGCCAACCTTCCTGGGGCCAGGGTCCCTTTAAACGTCTTTTCGTCATGGGGTGGTGTGAGCTGCCACGTGAAGCTCACCACTGTCCCCGGCTCTCTCATCCGTCTGACCGTCACCTCGTTCCTCATCGAGCCCAGCGACTGTGTGAATGACGCCCTGACTGTGTACGACGCTCTGCTGCCCATGAGAGGGCGCATTCTGCACAGGTGAGTGTGCAGCATCCACTGGACCACAGATTTGTTCCACCACGTCATTAGAAGGGGCTGTTGCCTACAAGAAACGTGTATGACCATGTGCGATTTCTAAGTACTGTAAAACTTTGCATAGACTGAGGTGTATCTCTGTGCTGCAGGCTGTGTGAGCCAGTGGCCACCTCCTTCTCCCTTGTCTCTACCTCCAATGTCATGTTGCTGTCCTTCAGAATGACTAACGGCAACAAGACCTTCAGAGGACACTTTGAGGCCATCGCTGAGGAAAGTATGAAACATTTACCTGGTCATGGGAAGAAGGATCAAAGCCATTATTCCCTTTTTGAATATTGTAGAGCCCAGAAAATGTTAAGTTATTTATCTTGTCTCAAGAAAAAGGGAATCTTTAGAAAAGCCAGAAACCATTATGTGAACCATTATGTGTAACAGTGCTATGTAACATACACTACTATTTGGTGTCTCTTCCTGTCTCTCAGTGTGCATGTCTCAAATTGAGACCCAGTTAGAGCCCGACATCACCAGGCAGATCTACAGCCCCTTCCACCCTAGCCTTCTGCCTCCTCAGTGCTTCTGCACCTGGAAGTTTGAGGTAGAGTCACACACTACACATGTATGTGATGTGTAAAAACGTAGGTGACTTAAAATGACTTTTATTGATTGTGTGTTCTGGTTATATTTTATTTATAGACCTCTAACAGTGGTCTAGGAGTTGCTCTGCAGTTTCAGAACTATGTGCTGAAACCAAAGGACATGAAGGGCTGTGACCAAGGCTGGTGGAAGGTTAATGAGATCATGTATGTGTGTCCAGCTGCATCCATATAGGTGTAAAGTAAAACGCACTGACCTATTTCACATTGTTTTCTCCATTTTCCCTAATACTATAACAATAGATAATATCTAAGATAGAATAATAGGCTTTGTAATTTAGTAGTTCAGTTATTTTTGCAGTGTATTGTAATTTTGCATATACTTATTTATCCTACAACAACATCCTGTTATGGGTTTCTGATGGTTGCCCCCCCGTCACAGTTTCTGTGGCAGCTACGTGGGACACCACACGGTCTTTCGGATCGCTGACCGCAGCCCAGAGGTGGAGTTTCGCTGCAGCTCACGTAGCTCTGCTCCACCGTTTCAGGCGTCATACAGCAGCTACAATATCAGCCAACGTAAGCACTGCAGGGACAGAGCATGACTCATGATAACGTGCCGTGTAGGAAACGACTGATCATACGTGTAGGTGCAATTTGCTTCAATGAGGATGTTAGATAATGACTTTGTTTTTCAGTGGAATCCAACAATTTCAATATACCTTGCCATCGTGTCATTCAGTGTCAATGAAGCAAGACAAAAATGTTTAGGCACTTCATGTTTTAATTTAAAGTATTTAATTCTCTTCCTGTTTCTTCCAGCCTGTCCAGAGAGCCATTTCCTGTGCTCCACAGGACTATGTGTGGAGAAGAGCCGGCGCTGTGACGGTCTGGACGACTGCCAGGACGAGAGCGACGAGGTCTTCTGCTGTATGTTGTCCCACGAGTCTTTCACAATAGCGGTCGACTGTAGTTGTTAGTAGTTTTACGCTTAGATTTTGGAATGGCACTTTGCGCAGTGCTGGCCACACATTATAGCGCAGTAAAAGCTGCGCGTGTTTGCAGCGAGGCCTACAATGAACTGCGGGGGCAACCTTCCTGTGCATCCTCTGTATGTGTGCAACGGAGAGACGGACTGCACCGACGGAAAAGATGAGACCAACTGCACTCAGGGTAAAGGCTTTTAAAGAGCGACAGGTACGCCCCTTTCACTCTTTAACCGCTGCTAATTCCATGATGTTCTCTGCTTTTGTCAGAAACGACCTGCTCTGCCATCAGGTATCAGTGCAGCAGTGGCTCTTGTATCCTGAAGAAGAACGCGAAGTGTGACGGCGTTCCTGACTGTCAGGACCGCAGTGATGAGGCGGACTGTGGTGAGCGCTCTGCACCACCTGCTCCATGTATATGTTGCCCTTCCCTTTTCTTAACCCATGAGCAGTGCACCCCAAAAGTTAGGATTCATTCATTTTCAAGAATTCAAGTTTTTGTCCAGTCATTCTAAATGTCTTAAACATTTTTCAGCTGTTCTGTCTATTACTTCCATACTTGAACGCCCCATTCCAGCCAGAAATGTTGAATCATGGAAGTTCAGTGCTGCTGAAATGTAGTGCCCCCTCGATCTTCTTATCATCAGTTTAATCGTTCACCTGACAACGTTCATAACTGTTGGATACCATCATTCATTAAGTCTTTAAGTTGGTTTTAGCTAAAATAAAGAACAGTTCAGTGATTTCTAAACTTGACCCAAACAGTGATCACGCACGTTTGGTTTACGTCCCACCTGAGTTATCTTCTCTTAATCAAGCAGCTGGTATCCAGTGATTATCCCACCCCTACACTGCCAGCTCTCTGCCAGACCCTTCATGTGGGGGGTCATGAGAAAGCTGCTGTTATTTTATAAGCCACTGGGCAGTGCGCTCCAAACCTGCTGACCTGCAGCACTGAGGTGACCCCGCTGTAATAGCCTCTCTCTCTGTTTGCTGTTATTTTATCATGATGGGGGCTCAAGGTGACGGGAACAGCGCCCGCCTTTGATCGCTCACTGATACCGGGCAGACGTGCGCGCGTCCCCGTGTGTATGCGCGTGAACACGCGTGCAGCACATCAAAGCTCTACTTTTTAATGAGGTGGCAGCGGTCCCGCCTGTCCTGGTGATGACTCAGCTTGTCAACATAGGTAGTTAGTGCAGGCGCACAAACACACACTTGTACTGTGCACTTATGCTGAAACATGCATATTGTGCACATATATATCCCTAACAGGCCCATAAACTCCACTTCATAATAATAATGGCATAATAACATCGCTGATATCGCTCACTGGGGTACACTTTGTCATAAAACTTAATAATGTCTTGAATATTTTACTGTTGTTTATATATTGTTTTCATCCATTAAAATCAACAGAGGCCTCTATGTACCTGAACACATATAAACTGTGTGCAACTTTACATTAAAACCAAAAACCTCCCAAAGCAAAACAGTATAACAATGGAAATCCATCACTGTGTGCTCCTAAGCCTGTGGTCGTCCCTCCCCGGTGAAGAAGGTGGGTTCATCCACAGGCTCTGAACGCATCGTGGGTGGAGTTAACTCTCTGGAAGGGGAGTGGCCATGGCAGGTCAGCCTCCACTTCTCTGGCAACCTGTACTGTGGTGCCTCTGTCCTCTCCTCTCATTGGCTCATCTCAGCTGCACACTGCTTCAGCAAGCAAAGGTCAGTTGTCCCCCCAACACACACACACATCATTTTGAGCAACAAAAAAATTTCTTTGATTTACTTTACTGTTTTTTACACCTTCACATGTCAAAATAGTAGGTGAGTGAAATTGACTAAATAAAACATTGGATGATATGAATGTTTATGAATAACCCACTTACTGTTCATATCAACATGTCTATTATCATCTTTTATTAGAAACAGTATACTGTACAAAATGTCCTCCTTCAGTGTCTTTGACCTCTGACCTCTGCAGGCTGTCTGACCCACGTTACTGGAGCGCTCATCTTGGCATGCTGACACAGGGCGGTGCCAGGCACGTGGCGGAGATCCAGCGGATTGTGGTGCACGAGTATTACAACCCGTACACGTTTGACTATGACATTGCCCTGCTGAAGCTGAAGAGGCCCTGGCCCCCATCCCTCGGCCCGCTGGTCCAGCCCGTGTGCCTGCCACCCGCCTCCCACACCGTCACCGTCAGCCACCGCTGCTGGGTCACTGGGTGGGGATACCGCTCCGAGGAGGGTGAGCAGTACCGTTGATCGGTTACTTTAATACTTTTAACAATCTGTCTAAATCTGCTGCTGTATTACACTGCCTTTGGGAATGCTATGAGCTATTCCACGATGTCAGATTCATGTCCATTTCTTGCCATCTGCAGACAAGGTGTTGCCCTCGGTCCTGCAAAAAGCAGAAGTTTCCATACTGAGTCAGACTGAGTGTAAGAAGAGCTACGGCCCTGTCTCACCCCGCATGCTGTGTGCTGGGGTCCCCTCTGGAGAGAGGGACGCCTGTAGGGTGAGCTTCCGTCTAACTCCATCGCCTGTATTTTGATTTGTGTGTGAAACAGCCCAAAAAAAGGCGTTTTCTGTTTCGAATAAGTGTTCTGTTCACCATTAACTGCACTCTCCATGCTTCAGGGGGATTCAGGGGGCCCTCTGTCCTGCCAGGCACCAGGCGGGGGTCGCTGGTTCCTGATCGGCATCGTCAGCTGGGGGTCGGGATGTGGCCGGCCTAACCTGCCAGGGGTCTACACCAGGGTCAACAAGTTCACCTCTTGGATCGACAGCCATATCAGCTGAAACTCATCAGCCACTGCAAGTAAACATTCTGTTACTCACAACAAATAATAAAAATATCTTCAGACACAGTGTACTGTGTGTGTGTGGGTTTTTTTGTACAATATCTGCCTTCTGATGATAATACAAGGGGCTGTTAAGGAGTGAAGCAAAACGATTTTTATCCTCTCCAGGTATTTCTGCTACTCTACCTCTTCACAGGGTAGAGAGTGCATGTCCAGGTTAAATTCATCTACCGTCTCATAATGGACAAGTTGGATGCCACATTTTTGATTGCAGGCTCCATCTTTTTTGCGCGGAAGATTGCCCATAATATCTGTCGTACGGCTGGTTGTGAGGACTGTACCCTTTTTCATAGTGGTCCCATTGTCCCCGCGCTACATTCTGCGGCTCCGTGTGGTGACACCTGCCGTCCAGTTCAGGCAACGGGGAGGGTGGGTGGGGGGGTGGGGGGTGTCGGTGAATGCCCGCCGCATCCGAGCCGCTCAGGTCGGATTTCTGCGCTTTTTCTTTTTTCAAAGGAAGCGGCTGCGGGGTTTCTCTCTCTCTCTCTCTCCCGCTCCTTCTCCTTCTCCTCTCTCTCTCCATCGTTTCTATGTCAGAGGTATTGTTGCATATCACCTCTCCGGAGCTTAACGGGACAGTGCTATGAGGACTCTCCCCAAAAGCAAAACTTGCGAAGTGTACTGCGTCTCTGGGCATGGACACTCAGGCTGCTCCGCTGCACAGGTAAGACACCACTTTTCTCTTTTCGTTGTGCGTAAAAGTTGCCGCCAAACGGGACTTCTCTAAGTATTTGCTCAAATTTTCCAGGCTGTATCGCAAAAGTAATGTGTAATTATTTTTTGGATTCCTTTTTTTTTTTACACCATCTTAGTAATCAGTGTCTATCAGACCAAGTCATCCAAGGTTCATCTTGATAGCAGGATCTGTCTCTTGGGATTCAGGGTTCTGCTTCTCATGACTGTCCATGCCACTTGATTGAGTGGTGACACTGCAGAGCCAGGCCGTGGGAAAGCAGACCCCTCAAGCCACGCTTTGTCTGCTCCCCCGGGGAATCCTGCCAACCCCTTAAATGTTTCAGGAGATCCTTTCACCTTTGAGATGTTCAGCGTTGCTCTCAGTAAATCAGTGTCTGCCCAGTCATATAATCTATGGCTCATTGATTTTGCCATATAGGGCTGCACTTTCTTTATTGCCCCACTGCTGCTCTCATGCAGAAATAACATCCACACAATGAGAAGCAACTCAAGCACTGACACAAATAGCCGGTATGATATTCCAGTTGTTGTCTGTGCAAGGGAGAGGGGGAGTTAAAGGAGCCCACCCAGTCACTGAGCCCCCCGACGAAGCCTGAGGATAAGACAGAGCAGCGGGCAGAGGGGGGACGAGCTCCAGCCTGTGGCTCCTGGAGGAGGTGGATGTTAGGTCTCCTGCCTTTCTTTCCCTTCACTGCTGCCATTGCACTGACCCTCCACTACTTAACATGTGAGTGCGGACCTGCTTTGTGTGCGTCTTACATTTCTGATGGACCTCTCCTGTCCTTAAAAAAATGTTTATTTTGACTTCCACCTGCAGTCACACAGTGCACCTGTCTCAAATCTCTTCCTCCTCCTCCTCCTCAGCGCCGCCCTCCTCAGTGTTCTTCCTCGGAGGCAGCGTGGAGTTCCCAAACCTGAGCTTCTCCTCGGAGCTGGCTGACTCCACCTCCCCACAGTTCCGCCTGCAGGCTCAGGCTTTGAACCATTATGTAAGTGGAATGATGGACTTGTCAGTCATTGCCTCCCCTCTGACTGACACTGACTGAGTGCTGCTTGACCTTCCTGCCTTGGGCCAAAGCCGTTTTTTCTGCTTTAACATTGATATTCTTCACCACAGCAGCCTACTCGTGTATTTATGCTGTGCTTTCAAAACACCGCTGCCCTCCTCTTCCTGCCCATTCTCCCCTGCTGCGGTCTGTCTTTGCATTCATATTCATTTTGCTGTTCGCCTTAACTGCGCTGTCCTCTTCTGTCTCTCTCTCTTTTTTTTTTTTTCCACACACCACTTTGCTCTCTTGTGTCCTTCCCTCTCCGTCTCTCTCTGGTGGTGTTAAATGTAAAGCTGAAACAGGAGCTGGGCACAGTGTGTGTGCAAGTTCCCCAGACCCCCAGGGACAGGGCCCTTTCAGGGCCGAGGACAAGCCCGGCATTTGTGAGCCCAGCGAGGCCGAGGCAGCAAGAGTGAGAGGAAGAGCAGGCCTTCAATAAAAACATTGTCTGTGTAGCTTTCACACAATCAGCCGCTCTGTGCAGCGTACACTACACAGAGCAGGAGATCCTCACTTTGACGCTGGGGTTATTGAGAGGGACAGACAGGGCAGTAGGGCAGGCGGAGATGACAGAAGGATTTTGGGCTGGACAGAGATATGGGGGGGGGTTTTGAAACATAAGGTCAGATGCATGGCTGCACATTCTTTCCCAGCAGTTGGTGAAATGGTGGACATCCAGTAATGTCCCTGTAATCAGCCGTGGGGGGGTGGCAGGCTTGTGAAGTGGTCATAGTATCTGTGCGGCAATCTGTTCATTAAAGAACAGGTGAGCTCAAGGCCAGGAGCCCATAACACCGAGGGTCCTACCTGTGCACAGCCAGCAGGTAGAAACACAATGAAGCTCTGTGCTGCTCAAAGTCAACATACACACACACACACACACACACAAACAATGCTTTTGTTGAGCTAAGGCTGCACATTCAAACATGTGTGTTCATAAGTCGCTTACGTGTGATTTCACTTGCGCTGCTGTGATGTCACGGCTATGGTGCTGTGTGTACAGTATGAGTTAATGTTTCTTTTCTCTTTTCATTTTTTTTAAAAAACAGATCTCCGAACTCTATGAGTCATCTCCGTGGAACTGTTACTACCTGCGCTCAGGAATTACTGCCTTCAGGTAAAAGAAAAACAAACACACATTGATAAACCGCGACGTGAAAGAATTTATGAACATAAAGAATATGCACGATAACAGCATCATCAGCTGCACGTCCCCTGCTGTCAACTTCAGAGCAATAGCAACACTGCAAACCCTTTGTGTGACAGTGAAGGGGCAGAAGGGCTCAACGCTTTCTACTGGAGTAAATTCTTTGCCCCGGATGACGTTGCCACGGCGATCCGGAGGTCCAGCCCAGAGAGGCTGCAGCGCAGGCTTCCCGGCAACCACAAGGTGCAGCGGGACAGCCGCAACGAGCAGCGCTACTACATGGAGCAAGATGAAGACATGATCCACCTGCTGGGTAGAGGCCCTCACTGTGGTCTGCATGTTGATTAACCACATGCTTACTTACTGTATGTAGAGAACTTCCGTCAGTGTTAGTTTAACTTTATACAATAACTACAAAATTCTCAACACGCATTTCAAAGAGAAACACTTGATTTAGAAATTAGTAGCTAACTTTATAAATGCTTTATAATAGTTTCACTCATGTTTTATTGATGTGGTTCAAGTTTGTATATTTTTTATTTTGTGTAGTTCATTGCTCTAGAGTGCTTCTAATAGTATTTTGACATCTGGTGTGTGGTGTGTGTGTAGGTTTGGACCCTGATGACTTTGAATCAGAAGAAAAATCAGACAAGATTAAGAATCCAAATAGCATCCAGAGTGGGAAGTGGCAGCTGGGCTTCCAAGGTGAGGGGTCTGGCCGGTGTTTTTCCAATTGTCTTGAATTTTTGAACACTGTGACATTACTAATACTAACACTGCTGACTGATTGATAGTTGTGTGGTAACTGTTTGATATTTGCTTATGATTACATCAGAGTGAGAGAGAGTATGTTTCTTTGTCCTTTCTGAATCTAGCGACAGTACTGATGTCATGGGTAACAAAAGGAATAACGTGAATGGAGAGACATAACATGTAGACGTAGCATGAACAGTCCCTAAATGGTTTCATGTTAAGTTTAACTCCCATCTTACTTAAATCCCACCTTGACTCATATGTTTGTGCATACTTATATGATTAAATATTTCATATTACTTCTTCTCCGCAGCAATGTCATTTGACCTCTATGCCAAATATGGCAACAACCGCACCCTGAGCCTCGTCAATCCCAAGAAGCCATACTACCAGTGGCGTCTGCGAGTTCCGTCCGGTCACATAGTTCGACTGGTCATCCTCACCCTGCATGGTGCCACAACAGGAAGCTGCACTGCCCACAAGCTCTCAGCCTATGACTTCCTGCTTCCGTTACAGAACAAGATCATTGCCAGGTAAATGACTGTTGAGTTATTGTGAAAACATCTGCACATCAGCATCATTACACATTGTACTCTGGAAGTCAGAGCGGAACAAGTCCAAGGTGTCAGTGCAAAAGCAGAATGTCTTATATATATATATATATATATATATTTGATTAAAGTTTCTCTATGTGGCCATGTTCACTGCGTGTCCCTGCATCAGGTGGTGTGGGCTGCCCGTCTCCGGTTCGTCTCCGGTCATGAAGCTAACGTCCTCTGGCAATGTCATGTTGGTCACCTTCTCCTTCAGCAGACAGAGAGATGGAGCAATCTTCAAAGCGTACTTCCAGGCCATTCCAAAAGCAGGTAAGTGTGTGATGTGTTCATGTTGGAATGATTTGCAGATTAAAGTTACCTTGGTGTTATCCTGTATTCTGTGTATTTTTTTTCACCATCTCCCGCTGCAGTTTGTGGAGGTTCAATTTCCTCTTGGAATGGCTCCATTTCCTCACCCTACTACCCTTCCTATTACCCCCCTAACATCGACTGCACCTGGACACTACGGGTGAGCCACATGTGCATATATGTGCTTCTGTGCATGTGTGTGTTACAAATGGTGAATGAATTAAGAGAAAGGGGAAAGCAAAGAATGAAGGAGTGAATCATCCCTCTGTTATTTAGTCTGTCCACATTCCAGCATTCTTTAGTCGTCTGGTTTCCTCTATCAGGCGCCGTTGCCAGGATACCTGATCTCCGTGACGATTGTGACGATGGACATTCAGGATTCCTCGTCATCGGACGGCTGCGAGAAAGACTGGCTTGACGTCGGAGGGGTCAAGTGAGTCGTGAAACTGAACTGTGTTGCAGGCCAAGGTGCATGTGAACGCTGGGGCTAGGGTTAGCAATTCATCCAAATCCATCAAATTAAACAAAATAAATAAAATGTTTTGACATCTCTCCAAGTGCCAGTGTGTTTTTATCCTCTAATTGTTTAAGCTGTTTTGATCTTTGTGCCTTCATGAATCTCCTTAAAAGGAAAGGTTTGTTGCTTTTACTCTCCTCTGTATCTAGACTGTGTAACCCGGTGTCAGACAGCAGCAAGAAGCGAGTTTACTCCTCCCCTCTCTCCCTTCACTTCCACTCTGATGAATCTCTCACTCACAAGGGCTTCTACTTGCTCTACCGAGCCTTCTCTCCAGAGGGCAGTAAGTCCAATTCGATGTTGTTATACCCACCATAGCGATGTTACAAGGGCAGTGTAAAGATTTTTTTTTGTTGTGAAAAAACAATTTAGGGATTAAACCATTAGAATCAAATCTCTTTGCTGTCCATCTCAAGGTTGTCCCCGCCAGTTTCGCTGTGGAGATGGACGCTGTATCCCTCTGAGGAAGGTGTGCGATGGAGTGAAAGACTGCTCGGACGGACGAGACGAGGCCAAATGCTGTAAGCCCTGTCCCGCACAGTCCTGTATTCCTAAAATTGAATATCAACTTCAGTTCTGTCTTTTTTCAGGATAACAAAATGTTGAGAAGTTGTTTTGCTTTGTATCTTTGCTTTTCTCCTTTGGTTGTAAAAGTATCAGGCTTTACTCGTAATGAAATTTTAAGGACACGAACCTTGTGCTAGACTCAGATTTGTCTGTGTGTGTGTGTTGTTTTTGTGTTTTCAATGCGCATGTTTGCACATATGTGTAAAACATGTAGCGTCCTGCAGGCCCGGGGAAGTTTTGTGTGGCAACGGCCAGTGTAAGCCACAAAGCAGCCAGTGTGCTAGTCAGAGCGCCTGTGCAGACAGCAGTGAGGAGGGCATCTGTGGTGAGCAGAGATGCTAATGCCAATTGAACACATACAGATGTTGTGCTGTGCTTTAAAAAGATCATTTTAATGGGTTTCTTTCTGTTTCCTCCTGTCAGGAGGTAAATGTCATCACGTGTGTCCCAACAAGGTGTGTTTGCCAAAGTCTTCAGTGTGTGATGGCGTTATTGACTGCAAAGACCGCAGCGATGAACTCAACTGTACCAGATCATGTGAGTAATTATTAGTCATGACTGGTCTGAAGAATATTTTTTGACAGTATGCTGCATTTTAGCTATATTTATAAATGTGTTTTAGTAATTTTTTGGCGAAAAAATATCTTTTTCTTCAGATCTCAAAGGCTGCTCCTCATCCTCCTTCAAGTGTGCCAATGGAAAATGCGTTGGTAAAGTCAACCCGGAGTGCGATGGAGTAAAAGACTGTTTTGATGGCTCTGATGAACTGCGCTGTGGTAAATGAAGTGCTCACACACAAAACTCAGACTCAGACTCTGTACTTGTTACTAAAGACGGAGCAATGTTCCACTGAACTTCCAAAGTGGATTCTCTCATCTGTGTTTTTGCCTCCTCGTCTGTCGGCCCTGTCTGTTTCCCCCCTCCCAGGCTGTGGGACCAGGCCCAGGAAGCGCACTAAGATAGTGGGGGGCTCTGATGCTGGAGCAGGGTCATGGCCATGGCAGGTCAGCCTCCAGATGGATCGCTACGGCCACGTCTGTGGAGCCACGCTGGTCTCCAACCGCTGGCTCATCTCTGCGGCTCACTGCTTCCAGGACTCGGATGCCATCAAGTAGGAAAGATGCCTGAACGCCTCATCTTAATAGTCATAATATATGTGTGCGCACTCGTCATGCATAGTGTCTCTGCAGATACTCAGATGCTCGTGCGTGGCGGGCCTACATGGGAATGCGTGTGATGGCCGCAGGGAACAACGGAGCGGCCACCAGACAGATCCGGCGGATCCTCCTGCACCCACAGTACGACCAGTTCACGTCTGACTACGACATCGCCCTCTTAGAGCTCAGCGCTCCCGTCTTCTTCAACGACTTGGTGCAGCCTGTGTGCGTTCCCGCGTCCTCCCACGCATTCACCACAGGGACCAGCTGCTATGTCACAGGCTGGGGGGTCCTCGTGGAGGACGGTAAGAGCTGCTCAAAAGTAGCTCATGAAACTGAAGAGCGAGTCAGATTTTTCAGAATTCCCCTGAAATGTTTCCATTTTGTGTGTTTGTGTTAACTGCAGGTGAGCTGGCCTCTCGCTTACAAGAGGCCTCAGTGAAGATCATCAACAGGAACACTTGCAACAAGCTGTATGATGACGCCGTCACTCCCAGGATGCTGTGTGCTGGGAACTTGCAGGGAGGGGTGGACGCCTGCCAGGTGAGTTTGTGCACTAGTTTTTGGTGTTTGTATTAATTTTGTTTGAATGCTGTCGAATGCTTGAATACTTGAACGCTTTTCCCCCCACAGCTGTTGTGTTGTGTAGTGTGTTGTAATTTACCTTTTAGTCATAACCACAAAATGCACAACTGGCCTTTGCTAAGTTTCTCACGGCATGTGCGCACAAAGAAACACTTAATTTCTCAATTTTTCCTTGCTTATCTGTACATGCGAAGGCACAGCTATGCAGGAAACGAAACGCATTTCCGATAAAGGTTGGTTTTTGAAGTTCATACTGGAAGCACCTGTGAAACTGGGAACACAGTATTAAACAATTGGTAGTGGTTACATACCAGGAAACGAAAATTAAATTAAAATATGATAAAAATAAATTAGTATAGTACACGGAAACTGTATTCACTCAAGTATAGATGTGCTAGCTGTCAGATTAGCTAGAATTCCCAAAAACTGGCTCAGATGGTTATACTGTGTTTGAATGCCTCTTGTTTTTGTGTTAATGTTTGTGTGTGGGTGTGTCTGTGGCCTCAGGGTGACTCGGGAGGTCCGCTGGTGTGTCTAGAGCGCGGCAGACGGTGGTTCCTGGCGGGGATCGTGAGCTGGGGCGAAGGCTGCGCGAGGCAGAACCGCCCCGGGGTCTACACACAGGTGGTCAAGTTCACCGACTGGATCCATCAGCAGACCAAAGGACAGGTGTGACTGAACAGCAGACTGCCACAAGCCAGACTTAACACACAGGATGAAGGCTTTCAGAAGTGGAGTGTGTCTCCAGACTGTTGTCATGATTAGATGACGACACATTCGGTCAGTTTTTGGGAGCATGCTCACGGCATCACGCCAGTGGGGGGCGGGGGGCATCATCCCTGCCAAACCAACCAGCTTCTGTACAATCTCCACTGACTCAGACCTGGCCTCAAAACACTGACGGTGGTGTTGACATGCACAAAATATTCAGCACTTAACCTGATTATAAAATGAACTTGGTCCAGAATTACACATTATACTGTAACATTAAATAAAACTAAAACATTTTGAAGTTTTGCCATCTGCACATGTAGACTGAACTGTGGATCAATATTTATTGGTATCAGCAAAAATATCGGTAAATGCTGCAAATATTCCGATCCAAATATTCCTCCTTTGTATTAGATTAAACACATTTTGTCACTCATTATCTTATGTTTATATACTTCAAAAAATGGAACTCATCAGAAAAACTGCAATGAGAATATCGGGGTGAAAACCAGGTTTTTACAAACACTCTGGGACTTAACCATCTTTGAATGAGTCTTCCCACTTTTATATTTATGTAAGCATCTACAGAGCTGCACTTGCCACAGAAGGACCTCAGCTATTGTAAATGGTGTCTCCTTGCAGTTAAAAGCAAAACATTTAGTTTTGTAGAAATGTAAAACCAAATGGAAATTTGATTAAACTGCTCTTTTTCAGAAAATCTCCAAAACAAAGAAAAAAAGAAATGTTACTATTACTCTGTCAAATGCATGTTTTTGGGATCTAAAATTTTGAAGGAGTAATAGCAGCTTATGTTTAAGTCCCCTCCCCAAATATTAGATCAGTCCTTTTTATTAAATGTGGAAAGAGTTCTCTCCCCCCACACGGTTAAGTGTTCTTGCCCTCTTCTCCATTCGTCCATGTACTGTATATGTGCACAGTATGTATTGATTTTGTACTGTATGTGTATGTATGTGCATTTGTATATCATAGCCCTATGTTAAATATATTATGTAGCGGAAGTGGTAATGTATTTAGCGTTTCAGATTTACTGCGATGTTTTAATTTATCTTCACAGCGCCTCCTCTCTGCTTCATGCTCAGTGGTGAGAATGACCACAGCTCCTCTTTACACTACGATGCAGTTGATGCTGACTCGTACGGAACAAAATAAGATTCGATGATCAGGCGAAAACCCCTCCACACGTTTTTATGAAGGCATTTGCCCCCTCTTCTCACTCGGCTCACATCACCACCCAGTGGCCAGTCTGTAACACCGCCTCTTTCACCGAGTCTCCGTAGGGATCAATGCACCTTACACCAGAAGGGTTGCGAAACGATTTCGCATTATATGCCTTTATATTAAAGCCACAATTCACGTGTTTTTTCACATCAAAACTCTGGCACTCACTCTCTTTTTATTATGACATTTTCCTCATTTTAGCCTGTGAACCATGTATTGACCAAGGGCGCCATTAACGCAAGTTACCTGTCTTCAGGTGCATAAATCAGTGACTTCATTGGTTGTGGAATGCGAGACACACTCTCCCGAGCAGCTTAGTTGTTTTCGTATTCTTTTCAGGAAAGTTTGCCAGTTTGAAATGTGAGAGTTGCGACTGTCAACTTGTTGATCAGGACACCACCCGCTTTCTTTCGGTGCCTACGTGCTGATCAGCCCGTGTACCAATCCAGTACATTACAATATTTAACCACAGAGTTTCCTTGCGGGCATGCTCTGTGATATAGAGTGGTGCAGATCCTGTTCTGAATATAGCGTAATTTCCACATTGTTAGTTCGGGAAGGGTTATACATATGTGTATAAAACCATCTTTCAAAATTGGCCATAATGCCCTATTTTGGATTCGTTAGTATTCTCTCATCAACACCTCGCTGGTCGATTGGTTGGCCACTTAGGGGGAGGGGGACTTAAAGGGGGCTGCTGTTACGCGTCTTGGGTGTGTCAGTGGACGTCACGGAAGTCCGCTATCCGGTGGCTGCACTGTGGGAACAGTATAAATTCCCGCAACTATCCCACTAAACGATGGGAAAAAGTTGCACTGGAGCGCGGTGTCCTGTTGCGTGATCTCCCGCAGCTTTCCTCAGGAAACAAATCAGCCATCTCCACTCACTGGCCATCAGCGCTGAGCGCACCATCCAAGCGCGCTGTGCCGTCTGTGGTCCGCTCTCTGACAAATCAGGGTGAAAAAAAAAACAGCAGGAATAAAACTGGTTTCACATTTGACAACGGCTTGTTGCAGCGGAGTCGCCAAACATGAGGAGCTGTATTCTCATCTGCCTGCTATGTGGATTGTATGGTGTTTTAACAAAAGGTGAGTAGCAGTTTTACTTTCGTTGCTGCACTGCATGGTGCACAGAGCACCTGCTGTAAGATTCCAGAATATTTTTCATATATTTCATACGCTGTTCAGCTACTTAAAGTTGTTATTGGGTGATTTACAGTAAAATCTTTGCAATTTCTTAATTTGGTTTCAACTTTGTCAAGACGAGAAAGAAGCTGTTTGTACAACCTGTAGAAAACTGCAATTTACGCACGACTTTTCATTGATATTATTTCCTATAAACTGGAGACTGCTACAGTGTTGTGAGATATCTTGGCATCTTCGTGTGTCTTCCCCGTGTTTCTCATGCCGCTCAGCTTGTTAAACCTCCGTTTAATACCAAGTGCAGTGATGCAAGTGCATCCTGCTGGACACTTGTTTGGATAGGGCCGACCTCTGTGGCCGGACTCCTTGTGCGTTATGCCCCGGCGGAATGGACAAACTCAGGGCGTTGTTTTCCTGAGACTGATGACTTGAGGTTCTGACATAAGTGAACGTGGGGTCATGGCCAACTGAAGGAAAATATCTAAAGAGCAGGAACCTGGGTTAATCTGTGCTTATTCCCAGAACAGTCGGCAGGGCGCCTTTGTTCGCTGCACAGATGTTTGCGGTGTTACAGGTCATTTCATGCTTGAAAAGAGCATTGTTTTTTTATTAATGCAAAAATAAGCGAAACATATCAATTACTGTTCCGTTAAGAACTAAATATGCATAACATCATATTAGCATTCAGTATCTTTAAATACAAATGAGTAAATCTGAAAAAAATCCTGCGTTGCTTAACATTGACTACCTTTTCATTAGTTCAACTTTATTTTTAACGTGCACTGTAGCGTATTAAGCACCTCTTCGTTATTGAATATCAGAGCAACTGTTTAGCTGTCCCTCTTTTAATTCACAAAAAGTACATGACTATATGTATACTGTGTATATATGTAATGTTTGAATTCTCTGAAAAAGAACTTTGTAGAACAAGAATAGAATTTAAATATTTCAACACAATTAACACATATATTAATAATTGCCTCACAGTGATAATCCTGATAATTGGTATGATTGAAATGCACAGTAGATTAATGTTCATTCATATACAGTGCCACTGTCATATTATTATATTAACTTTAAATTTCTGAGACACATGTACTGAACTTTCTTCAGAAAACAAACTTAATAGAAACAGTGGAACACCTAAAAAAGCTTTCCCTAAATATGTCAAAAGTCACAATGTAATTAATAATATGAATTCAGTAATATGTGATAAATTATTACTCTTTTTTTGTTATTTGATAACATCATCCTGCAGATAATTGACAATATTGTGTAAAGGATTACTCTGGAGATGATTTCCAGATAGTTGGAGTGACATAAATGCCATTAAAAAAAGGTCCTGAGGTGCACGTTTACTCAGTATTGAATATAAGTTTTGTCTCAATCATAGGTTTCCTCCTACCTTATGTTGCCAAATAATTCTTATAAACTTCCTCATAATTTGGAGTGGGTGTTTTCCCAAGAGCGTATGAATGACTGTGTGGAAACTTGCCACAAGAGGATAACTACATGTGACTTGTACTTTTCTATGAGTAGGACTGTGATGTTTAGAACAATTAAACTCAACTCTCACTTCTGGTTTGGTGAAGTAGCAGGAAAACTGCACTGAATTATTTGGAAATTGGGCTTTAAGTTACTTCACGGCTTGTTGAAAAGGTCCCAAATGGACCTGGAGGCAATCCCTAACTTCCCGTCTGTCTTCCCTTACCCTGCCATGTGTGCGGGGGGTTTCTTGCCCACTCACAACCACACACACACACACATTGTCAAATCCAAGGAAATAGTATAGGAAGTGCTAGCAGTGTGAGTAATGTTAGACCCGCTCAATGGGGCATCCACTGGGAACAATGATGCTGACTGAACAAGAATAATGGACATGAGTGATAAACTCACTAACTGGCTAACAAGTGGTTTAGCTACTCACAGAGCAGTAGGATAGTTGTGTTTTGAGGAGTGTTTGTACACGCTAAAAGAGCAGTTGGAGTGAAGGACGGACTTCTCTGAATGATGTTTCCGCTGTTGTTGGAAGGAAGGAAGGGTGGACAGACAGCCATCTTTATCTCTCATTAATAAACCTGCAGCGATGGAGTGGAGAAATATTATTTGATAAACAAGAGGGACACTGCTTACGCATTTCCACTGAAGTTGTCAAGTGGCCTGAGTGAGGAGTGTGGGGGGGGGGGTCACGGATACTGTGACCTGGCAGGAGGACGTGCTCTGGAGCTGGGGCTCACAAAGACAGGTTCTTCAACCAGTTAAGAGTTTGGTTTTGTCCGGTCCGTAATGGATTGTGCTTACAGGAACTGTTGTAAACTATTTATTGGTTGTAAAGTGTTTTGTCTTCCAGGATTTCCTCCAAAGGGGGGTCTCATGTTGAACTGGCTTGGTTCAAGGGGATTTTGATTGTGGCAGTCAAATGAATGCCATTTAGAATTAAATATGCAACACACGTGACACATGATGTATCAATCAGTACATTATACTATATATGCCCTGTCAGAGACCGCAAATTACGACTTGGTCTTGACCTCTGACCTCAAATTGAGAGGGGAAAAATATGAGATTAAAAGCCTTATTTTATGATTGTTGTCTGTGTTCTGTGTTCTCATCCTTTCTTCTCTGTCTGCAGATAAAGTACAAAGGGGGAAATACAGCGTCCCCATCCTGGATGTGAAATCTCGGCAGCTGGTTCTGGACGCCAACCAGACACTACTGCTCAGCTGCAGGTGAGTTTCAGGTAGATACAGAAGCAACGGGATGGAGGCGAGGTGGGATGGTACCTGTCTATTAAAGCAAACACACACCCAAACGTACCCATCTTTAAGCCTTGGTATCTTAATAATCACACATGATCACCACCAAGATGCATTTTAGAAACAAATTAGAGTTGTGGTCCATGCAGACAGAAGCACCTCATCCCAATTGCTATTTTTTCACACTGAAATCTTCATTGGCAAGAGATTTGTAACATTAAACAATTACATTACCAAAACAGATTGTTTTCCATCATTAATGCAGTCCTGCTGATGGATTCCTTTGGAGCTCCCGCCTTATGTTTCCATTTTTCCTTTTCTAAAAAGTCATTTTTTGCCATTTTTCTTTAAAGCTGTTCTTGTATTCAAAATATATGTATCAGTTTTTCCATTCAAAATATTTCAGCAAAAATATCTTGGAATCTGTCCGATGTCGGTGGAGCTTTATACTTGCTTTGATTGTTCCTTAAATAGAAGTGCATCACTTCCTGTCATAGGAAATGTCATCAGAGCAGTCCAAGTTTCACCAAAATCAGAAAAGCAGTGTCACAGATTAATTTTTGCCCTTAACAGTTTAATTTTCATTTTCTACAACCAGCACAAAAACATTGCAAAATTAAAAAAAAAAAAAAAACAGAATTTAAATTTGTTTTGTCCTTTATATCATTCTCAGTAGGCCACTCACTGACTCTTAGGGACTAATTCTGAAGAGGCTTCATTCTTCCACACGTCTCCACCTTCATGTGGTGAAACAATCATTGATTAAAGGGACGAGGTGCCTGTAATGTAAGCTGAAAGTGTGCATACAAGTCTGCCTTGTGTACTTTAGTCTCAGTCCCTTGTACCTGTTGAGCAGGGGCCGCTGGGAGCTGACGTGGGCCTTCCCGTCAGGCCTGGCCAGAGATCAGGTGCGAGTGGAGGACTCTCGCTGCGGGAGGACGGGCCAGCAGTACTGCAGCCGCGTGACGGTCAGCCGCAGCCAGGGCCGGCACACAGGCCTGTTCCGCTGCAGATATCGGCTCCGACCCCGAAAACAGGCCTCTGTTTATGTATTTGTCACAGGTAAGACACTACTGAGCTTTTTTTTCTTTTTATTTCTTGTCTCTCTCTCTCTCTGTTGGTGCCTTTCACTCTGTCCCATACTCGCTCCTTCACCCCGTCATGCTTATTGTTTATAACCCCAGGTTAAACAGGATGTGGTGGGTGCTAAATACAGACCAATGCCAGAGAGCCAATTATATCTAAACACTGTTTGTCCCAACAACACATCCTTCTAGATGACTCTGGCACCCCCCCACCCTTCCACCGCCCCTCTTTTCTCAGCCCAGGCCTACCTCCCTGATCTCTATATATAAATCCTTTTTTACTTTCATTTACGTGCTACCTCGAGGCCAGGAATAGCCCAGCTGCTGAAAGGCTCAGGCCCGGGCAGAGTTTCCCAGGGCATCAGCCTTATCTGCTCTGCTCAGCCTTGCTTGAAGCATCCTGTGCTTGGGGGAGGAGGGAAAGGGCTCAAAGGGGGTGTGATGGGAGGGGATGTTGCTGTGTCTCTACAAGGTGGTGGTGGGGAGGTATGTGGAAGTGTGTGTGTGTGTGTGTGTGTGAGAGAGAGCGAGAGAGGAGCAGAGAAGGATAAAATAAAGACCAGAGGCTCAGTGGTATCCAGGGGGCAGAGGAGGCACGATGTCTGCCCGGCCGACTCCTCCCTGTCCTGTAGGGTGACGCTGTTTGGGTTGGACTGTACCATGCACGGACCTGGGCTTATGGCCAGGGTCACAGGGCATGCTACTGTTTGGCCAACAGGACCCTCGGGGGCCATCAATCGCTCAGGTCGCCATGTCCATTAAGCGTCAGACTTGGCCTGCAGCTCTGCTCAGACGTTGACTCCCTCCTCGAGTCCTCTATTAGGAATCAAAGCAAGAGAAGGAAGCCCTCAGTCCCCTAGTCCTTGGGGTACTTTTGTTCGAATGTTCAGAGATTTGCTTTCCTTGAATAACACCCTATGGTAACAAACAATACAGTGAGTAACACCCACACCTTTGAATGGCACAGGACTATTACAGTAGTCGAGTTGGGAGGAGAATGCTCAGAGAGGCCGTTTGATTGCTTCTAAACAATCTTGTGTGTTTATTGTTGACTACAGGCAGTCATTTGCTGAATGGGTATTCAGTGAGTGGGTGTGGAGGACAGTGTATGTTTAGGAGTGTGTGTCTGTTTGTTTTTGTTTGTTGCTGAGATTGATACTTGGAAGTGTGTGTGTTTGTTTGTGTGTTTGTGCATAGAAGTAGGTGATTGTTTTCTTTCCTTTCTGTGTGTGCATGAAATTAAAGGGTCAGTTCACAGAAAATGAGTGATTTGAAAAGAATGCTGATGTAGTCTTCTGAGTTGTTTTCCTCAGCTCAAAGCAATAAAGTGAAGGTGCTGCAGCAAGTAATGGTGTGGCGAGATCCTGTGCTGATCCTTTACTTCAGTTTTATTCTTTTGCCCTGGTTTTGGCTCTCAGGCCACATACAGACCATCATATTTAATTAGTGAAAGTTATTGAGTCTTTATTCAGCCTGAAAGGAATTCATGCACATGCATCTCAAATTCTGCATTTATGTTTACATCTGATGTTCTCCTTAAAAAGACACTGGAGCTGAATATTAATCACAGATAAGTCAGTAAATCACTGGACTATTCATAGTAAAGGTGCAAATAAAAAAATGTCTATTGCACCCTTGCACATAGTGTTATCTCACCAGGCAGACAGCTACTGATTTTATCAGTCTGTGAATTGTTGGATTTGTCTCCACGTCAGTGCAGTGAAGGTGATTTGAAGGTTGTTGCTTACAGCAGAAGAGTATAACAACAGGAACATCAGGAGTACATTTCCTGAAACTAGATTCCTATGTCCTAAGTTCCAATGGAATTACCATGGAAAGAAATATAACACTGTTTCTGGAAAGTGTTTGTTTTTTTTCATTTTGTAATTTTTAAAACATCATTTTTTTAATGGTGTGAGCACCACAAGGATAAGTTCACCATTCACCCCCTGGAAAAGATTCAGAACTGTCAAAGAAGAATGGATAGGGCTGAAAAAAAATAACCAATTAATCAATCTCTTTTGTATCAATGCAATTTTAATATCTATGCTTTTCAACTTGGGCTCTTTAGAAGCTGTGTTTTCAGAAAGCAGAAACTAATCATTGATTATATGAGAATGTATTTGTGTGTTTAAAAAAAAAAAAACGTGCCTGTTATCCGTACCGTATGTGTCCCTGACCGCAGTGTTTGGGTTTCAGACAGCCAGCAGCCATTTGTGGAACATTCAGGTATGAGCCCAGATGTGCTGTACCTGAAGAAGAACCAGTCGCTGCTCATCCCTTGCCGGGTCACCCACCCCAATGTCACCACCACACTGGTCAAGGTCAGTGCATCCAATATGAATCAAATGATCAATTTGTATGATCTGATCTGCATCATCTTGATGTGCAGTAAGTGTATCTGCACACTCATGCCACACTCTTCCTTCTCTGCCCCGTCACACACCTTTTCTGCTAATCATCACTTGTCCCAGTTTTTTCCATCAGGACTTGCATATGCACACAATGCACGGCCCCTGTTGTTTCTCCCTCTCCAGATCGGTTGCCACATTGTTCTTATCTTGGCAGCCATTGCACTGTGGCGTGTGTGTCCGTTTGTTTGTGTCCGTCTGCGGATATGTGCAAAAGTGTGTGCGGATATGTTTGTGAGTGTTGGTGCTTGAGTGCTGAGTGAGGGGCAGAGCGGACAGAGTTGCTGAGTGCAAAGAGGAGTGCTTGCTGACTGCACATGTTTGTTTCTGTCTCTGTAATAGTGCATGCATTTGTGTGCATTTTAATATGCTGTATCAATGTGCAGCACCTCACTTTAGTGTATAAGATAAAATAGATTGTGTCTGTGTATGTCTTCAAGAAAACCTACCAGTCAAACATGCCTCTTTCTCTGTTGGCTTTTTTCCAATCAAGCGGCGCCCATGGTAGTACCGCTTTTACACTTGAGACAGGACATAGGGTCTGGAGTGCCCAGTTGGCCCCAAACCAAGAGCACTTCCCAAATCTCAACCTCTATGTCTCGTAGTAAGAATCCTGGCTGCCAGCTTCCCCCGACTGATGCTTTAAACAGCTGGTGTGCCTGGCGGAGGAAGCCGAGGTGGCTACTGTTGGCCCCTGACAGATCAAAGTATCAGTACATTCACTTCAATCATGATATGACACCTCGTGCGTCACTGTAGGAAGCTTATTGTGGTCTCACTACAATAGAGTAGCTGTGAAACACGCAGAGGGTTCTGGACTAGACAATCCAATTGAGGAATAATAAGTAGGTGTTGATACTTACTATACATACTATATACTATAAGCCCTGAGCATGTTTCAGAGTTTAAACATCTGAGGTCCTACACTACACCATGCACCTCAAAACCATCCATATTAGACCCTGTCTGCCTGATAAATGTCCAAACTCCTCAGCCCCATTGTACCACATTGTATCTTTTAAAACCTACAAACCAATATTGCTCAAGTTTATGGTGTGACTAATTTTTTCAGCCTTTACAAAAGACATTCAGAGAAAGGAAAGGCACAAAGCTGAAGCTGATGGGTCGCTATTTACTATTTATTTTTAACATCTACTGAAGTTGCAAACCAAAGAACTGGACACATTTCATATGAACCTTTTGGTGGAGTAAGATGAAATGTCAGAGATTCATGAAAGCGATTACAAGTCATTCTTAGATAAACATGAGTATCTGTGCCAAGTTTCATGTCGACCCACCCAAGTTGGTGAGAAATTTCGTAAACCTCAAACTCTATCCTCATCATCATTCTCCGGAAAATAGTCAGATTAGGTCACCTTTTTTGTTTTTGTGGTTTTGTGATATTTCAGTCTGGACCCCGGAGTGTTGGACTGACACACACAGACACACAGACACACACACACACACACATACACATGTTTTTTTGTGTTCATGTGTTTTGCTTCCATCTCCTCACAAATGCCTGGAACCACTAAGGTAATAATTCTCAAAATAGCTTTTCTCTACCTCCCTCTTCTCCCTCTACCTCCTCTAACCTCCACTGGCTGGTCTGAACCAGGAATCCACTCGATGTCACAGCCTCTGGAGTGTTTTTTTCCTGGAAGGATTTTGCACTTTGCTTGGATCTTTTACATGACCCTCCTCAGCTGGGGAACAATACCCAGGAGGCTCGGCTCTCTTGCTCTAGCTGTGAAAGTGACCAGCAGGTCCTGGAGGTCCGGGATGATGGGGTCGACCTGGGGTTCCAGTCCAAATGTCTATATCCTGTAGAAACAGGATGCACAGAGATGGACTGGAGTCACGTTTCTCATATCCTGACTCCCCTGACTCATTCACTCCTCCCACCTTGCTTCTCCACCGCCTCCATCTTTGCCTCACCTCCATGTAAAGTTAGATGATGGGTGTAAGAGGGGCAGAGGGGGGGCAACGAGGCCACTAAGGTCATTTAGAATGGGTCTAGCATCTACCTTAGAGGACTGAGGATGGAGGAGGAGTCTGAGAGGATCACTACACTCTGGGAGGTGGGATATCAGACAGTTCACACTGGGGGTGCAGGGGTGGAGGGAAGTGAGTGTGTAATGGGGGGAGGGTGTCTACCTGTTCCCTTGAGAGTGGGTGGGAGGCTTCCACTTTGTCCTTGAGACTGCCTCCAAGAGAACAACAAGGTTACACAAGTGTCCATGTCAAGGTAGCCAAGAAACTAGATTGTAAAACCAGCACTGTGAGAATATAATCAGTTCATATGAAATTTTCAGTTGGCTTATCATATCATACTAGCATTTCTTCCGTTTCTCACAAGACCAAAAAAACCAAACAATCCCAGTCCTAAAAAGGATGTATCACTACCTTACTTGAACCTTTGAACCTGAAAGAGATCTATTTAGTAAAAGAAAACATATAAGCCCAAAACCGGAATCAACCCATGAGGAGCTGGAGTTCAAGATCAATCCTGCACAAGACTGTTTTAGTGAAACCTGCAGTTGCCCAATAAACTGCAAGACAGACCTGAAACACGTGACTTTTTTTTTTAAGGGAAATTATGTTAACTGTCTTAACTATGTATACTGGTCAAAATTGAAGCAGAAGAGCCAGAGATATGATATGAAATAAAATGTGATAGTACGAGTCAAGCTTTGGATCCTACATTTACCATGATGCATTTACTGCAAATGGTATATTTAATTAGACCCCTCTGCCTCCTTAATATCTTTTTCTTCCAACCAGAACAGCTTCAGTTTGTGTTCAACACTTTAGAAAGCTCCTCCGGAGCCACAGAAGATGTTATACATGTTTGGCCTGATTGGTGGCTTGGAATTGAAAATGAAAGTGTCCCTTTCTTCTGTTGCATTGCATTTATTCTCGATGCATGTGACATCCCTACCAGTTTCCTTCTGTGTTTTAGCAGCACATCACATGTTTCACATCTTTGAATGGTGGTTGTGATAGTTTTCTCTAGCTGTGGCTCTGTATTTTCCCAATCGTTCCACTTGTACATGAGATTTCAGATGTGCTCAGTGTGATGAAAGTGTGTCACTGCTTTTTCTCATGCTTTAGGGCACAGTGAAATATTTTAATGGGTGTTGCTCTCCTCCCTCCTCCCACAGTTCCCCAACCGCAGCCTGAGTCCAGACCAGAGGAACATTATCTGGAACAGCCGGCAGGGTTTCACCATCAAAACTCCCACCTTCTATTACATTGGACTCTTCTTCTGCCAGACCGCCATTAATGGCATCACTCACGATTCACAAAATTACTTTGTACACAGACCAGGTCAGTATGCACTCTACAGCAGTACATACTTCACATGTAAAAATGTAGGTGTCTCTGAGTAATTTCGGCCCTCTCTGACCTATATGTTTAATTTTTTTCTCTTTTTACCCCAGTGAGTAACATCATGAGTGTGAATCTGAACAGCAGTGGACCTGTGCAGGCCCTGAAGGGGAAGAGACTGGTCCTGAACTGCACTGCCACTGGGGAGTTGAACACGAGAGTCAACATCACCTGGGACTATCCCGGGAAGGTCAGAGTCTTTAGATGAGATGGAAAGCTCAAAACAATCATGCAACAAAAAGTCACTACACACCCAAGTTATGTTGTGGACATTTAAGTCGGAAAACTATTCCTTTAAAAGTACATCTGAGGAAAGGCATAAGGCCGCTACTTTAAAATGTACAACATTAAAATTTAAACAAAATTTTGGATGTGACTCTCTGTTCAGTTTCAAGTCCTTCAAACACAAAGGCAGTGAAATACCAGTACTTTACCGCATTCTAATAAGGCTAAGAAATATTCCAAAAAGTACAATTAATGTAGTTCAGTGTAATAAGAAATATATGCACAGATGCAGTATATAAACATGAAATTCCAACTCAGCTTTTTAAAACAAACTTCAAGGTAACACAATTGAACTTTCAATATTCAACTCTCTCTCTCTCTCTCTCTCTCTATCTCCCTCTCACTTAACCTTTAGAGTAACAATGCCGGTTCCACTACCAAGAGGCTCCTGAAGCACAGAATGCACATGTTGTTCTACAGTATCCTGACCATCCCGAAGCTCCAGCGATCAGACCGAGGTCTCTACGTATGCCGGGTCAGCAGCGGTGATCAAACCAAGCAGAAGAATGTCACTGTTACTGTCTATGGTGAGTATCTCCCTTTAAGACTCCCTGAAATGTAGGTAGTTAAACCACAGAAGTACATTGATTACTCATTTGTATTTTTAGCTTAAGTAAGTTTCACTATGAGTTCTTCTCGTGTCATAGTCTGTGAATCACCATCAAGAATGGTGAAAAACATTTTTCACACAATTATCAAAACTTTTTATTTGTAATCTTGCATGACTATGGGCGTTTGTTTGCTTCATTCTAGACCGCCCTTTTATCCGCTTGAAGCCCAGACGTGGACATGTGATGCAAGTTCAAGCAGGACAGAAATCTTACCAAATCACTCCCAAACTTAAAGCTTTTCCTGCCCCCGAAGTTATCTGGTAAGAGATCACATTGGTCACTTTGTCCTCAAATCAGAAGCCCATGCCTGTAATTTTATAAACTTAACTTACGTCAACAGTCACACAGAGGTTGGCCTTTCTGTCTGTTTTTGGTCAGGTTGAAGGATGGCATGGTGGCAGCAGAGCAATGTTCCCGATATCGCATTGATGGAAATTCCCTGGTGATCCGGGACGTTGCAGAGGAGGATGCTGGCAAGTACACTGTCCTGGTACGAATCCAGGAGTACGGACTCTACCAGAATCTCACGCTCACACTTGTTGTCAACGGTGAGAAACAAGATCTACTTGCCCGACAGTCACATTTAGCTCTCATGTCCCCCTCCCTCTCAGTGATTTAACGTTTCCCCTTGTTTCTGTGTGTTTTTGTGTTTGATAGTGAGTCCTCAGATAGGAGAGAAAGCGGTGTTGTCGCAGGACCCAGGCTCTGTGCCACGGGGGAGCAGACAAGCCCTGCACTGCACATCCCATGGAGTCCCTCCTCCACATATCCAGTGGCTCTGGCATCCTTGCCCATCCAAAGGCCTGTAAGTAGCCACAGAAGACACATAATGTGTCAAAACTCACACCTGGCAAAATGTACCGGAGATAATATAAAAAGGAGTATACAGCCATACTGAGTTCTGTGTACTTGTGATTGATTTGATGCACCAGAATTTTTCACCAACTCAGTACAGTGTAAAAAAAATTAAACTGCAGTTTGCAAAAAGCAAAAAACATAAAACATGTTGATTTGAAAGAAAAGAACATTTTTAAGGTTAATTGATATTTTGTTAAAAATAGTAACAACGCTATAATGTTACAAACAGATACAGTAGAAAAAAATGTGTTTTTTACGGAGGAAATGGGGCGTGTGTGTGTGTGTGTTGCGCGCACGTGTGTGTGCGATTTTGAAAAACGAGACATGTTTTGTCTATTTCAGCATGTGTTTCAGACAGCGTTTCCTTCTTGTAACCAGAACAGATGCCTTTTGGGGGGACCTTTCATGTGCGGGAATGTGTGAAAATGTGTGTGTGAGAACCCACAATTTGTGTGTGTGTGTGTGTGTGTGTGTGTTTGTTTCATTATGTCTGTGTTTGTGTGTTTGCTTGCTTGTACAACTCTTTCCCCCATATGTTTGTTCTCTCACTGTCCATGTGTCCTTTTTCCATATGTTTGTTCAAGTGCATACAAATGCGTGTGTGTGCGTGTGTGCGTGCGTGCCCGGTACATTCACAGACAACAGTACACAGTGTATCTCAGACTTGAAAGAATGGAGAAAAAAACACACTTCAATAGAAGCCAGTTCCGTGCTCTCAGTCACGATTTGTTGGTTTCCAAATCAAACGCTATGATTTAATGAATTTCCTGTCCAGGACGCAGGGTGAGAGGCCTGTTTATTATTGTGATTGCACACTGCATCCTGTGATGCTTTTTCTTATATCTGACACACATACACACACTATATATAACATTCTCATGAGAAATGGCCCAACCCAGTGATGCAGAGGGACAGTCATTTAGTTATATCTCACACACAAACACACTCCCACACACACACTCACACTCACACAAGCATACACATATGCAAGCGCTCGAGCAGGCACTTGGCAGAAACATTGATTGAGTCGCTCCTGGAGGTCAGACACTTATTGTGTTGCTTATGACCAAGTCAGAAAGGTTAAGTATTACCTGAGAGCGCCGCAGCAACCGCCCACACTCTATTCCCCCTCTGAGACGCACTGACATCACCAGCGTACTTGACCCTTAGCCCCCCACACTCTCACATGGCGCCATGCCTAAGGTGCCTCCACTGCGCTTTCATCCATCCAGTTCTGCCAGATGCCAAATGTAATCTACATAATGTACACGAACATGTTCTGGGGCCAGCTGGCACGATTACAGTGAAACTGGACAAATATATGTTATACATATTAATTCATCCTGCAGAAATGTTACCTCTTACCTTGAATATCAGCTGCATTCAGACAATATATTTAGATTTGGAGGTAATAACTACTTTGTGAATTCTTGCTTCTGTTGTATACATGCAATATGCACATGAAAGAAAATTTGCTGAATACATCCTAATTTGTGATCACTTGGTTGAATCATTGCTGATTCTTAGATTTAAAGTGCATTCTTAATGAATTGTGGTTCACATTTCAAAGTTAAATGAATTAGAAAAGTATAAGTAAAGTATTTCAGTCTATATATATAATACACAAAAAGGTAATTACTCCAAACAACAGCAGAGAAAAAACAGTACAACTTAATATAGAGTTGTGCACGCTGAAGCGACAACTTATTGCAGACCAGTGTCAAGTCAGATTACATTTGGCCTTTTTATTGGCTGATGGTAACACTTTATTTCAAATCTCTCTTTTGAGCACAAATGAGCAGTATGAGAACTGTTTGTGAATTCCCCCGTTGTGGGATTAATAAAGTAAATCTAATCTAATCAGTATACAGTTCATTTAATCATCTATAAATACCTTCTTCCTGTGAGCACCTGTAAATTGGAGGCTAAAGTATAAACAGATAATGAGTGAGTAAAGTATAATGCAGTTGTAAAAATCTAAAATATGTCTCATAGGACAAGTTGTCATTGATTAAACACAACTGCCCTTACAGCTACTATGTATTGTAATTGTATCCACATTAGTGTGTGTTATAAACCATTTATTCAACGTTCATATACTGCTTATAAATGCAAAATAGGGAGCATTTAATTAAAGTCATACAAACCATAGGCAAACCTACAGTCCTTTGTAAAACTCTGTTTTGATTCTGGTTCTGGTTCAGTGTCTTGAGTGTGTTTCTTTAGACCACTTTTTTGGGTGGATCCTCACTAGGCCCTTGTTCTTTGCAGCCCGGCTGCACCACAAGCCTGACACTGCGCTGGAGGAGGCCCAGGGACAGTGGACCAGGCTGGGCCAGGCTGACGGGGGCCTCACGCCTGGGTCCTGGGTCCACTCCTGGGTCTGGCCCTGGGAACCGCAGCGCTCTTATCTGGCCTGGGCAGGAGGCGCACTGGGTTTCCTGTGCGAAAATCAGAGCGCTTTTCCTCTCGTTGTTTGGCTTCCTCTCCGATGCGAGACGCTTCCCAGCAGCGTGATTGTCCCTTCGTCTTCAAACGTGGCACAGTCCGCTTCCTCAAGAGCTTGATCTATTCTTGAGAGCCCCCCCCCACACCCCTTCCCCCAACTCTGCTGCCCCCCACACATACCTCTCCTCTGCCCTCCACCCCAACCCAGCATCCTCCACCTTTACAGAAGAACAACTCCCCAATCGCCTCCCACCCGGGGTCCCACCCCCCTCCACACACTCATCAGTGCTTCTGCACAGCAGCCAGAACCCTCAGTGACACAAACAGTGATCCTAAGTGATGATCCTGTGCTTGCTAAATCAGTGTGGAAAGTGACTTGGAACACTGCTGAGCAGTGAAGACCAGGAGACAAAGGAGACAAGGAGGAAAATAAGCCACATCACTAAGGATATAAGGACAACTGCTATACTGATAATTTATTTATTTCCTTCATTTTCCCAATATCCATCTTCTCACCGCACCCAGCCACCCTGTAGTTGTTTATGCTTTTTATATATCACAGACATTTTGAGCCAGAAGAAGTGCAATTCCATCCATCCACCGGCCACATTTCTGGAGCTGCTTTGCTTGTATTTTTGTGTCCTAGATTGGTACTATAATGGGTGCACGAACCGTGCCTGTCTTAAGCCCTGATCTGATTCTGATATCCACAAAAGCTGTGAGTTTCTGTTCCGATTTTTAGCCACTGGTAGAAGGTCAAATGTGCTCACCCTGGAATGGGCGAAACAAGAGAGAGGACAAGCTTTGTGTTGTTCACTATGGGATGCCTACAGTTCTCTATTAAAAGACTGAAGGTCAGCAGACGCCTACCATGTAGGAAGTCTCCACAGACCAGAGACTATGACTGCCCTTTGTCATATTATGTCCTCCTGTGTCGTCCAGTGTCATCCCATGTCAAAATGTCTACTGTTTGTGTGTCAAATGATGTCAGCATAGCAGCCCTGTTGTCTTTGTATTGAAAGTTCATGAAAATCTAAATGTATGTGATGCCACAAGCCATTTTAAGAGAATGAGGGTTTTAGTAACGTCCATTTCTGTGTGTATGTTTTGTGTGTATGTAAAGCATGTGCAAGCATGTGCATGCTCGTTCAGGAACGTCTGTGTGAGTGAGTGTGTGTGTGTGTGTCTCATTCTACGGGTGTCTCCCAATGTGATTCATTCCTTCTATACAGATGTTCTATGAGTAATATATGAATCTAATATTTAATAATTTTATACAACTAACTTACATATGACAAAAGACAGTCATTGCCAACTTTGTATGACTCTGTTAAGATGTACTGAACTGTTATATCAGTTGTTTGTGTTTTTGCATTAAACTCCACGTATATTTGTGAACTCTGTGTATACAGCTTTGTGGTTATTTTGGGGTTGAGACAGAAACGGACAGGGACAATACACAAGTGTATTTTAGGCAAGAGGACAGGAGGAAAAGGCAGGAGATGACCCCCACTGATACACAACCAAGAGAAGTTCATTCATATTTCCAGGCAGCTACTCACCTTGTTGGCAGGCACACACTGTTTGAATGTGGCCATGGTGTGACTGTGCATGTGTACGTATTCATTTTCTGTCTAACCCTGTATATTTCCATGCATAACCCATCATATTTCTGTGTTACTTTGACTGTAAAAGCTGGGAAGCGTGAGCTTGTTTAATGTGTGTGTATGTGTGCTTGTGCACATCTGTGTGCTTGTGAATCTGTGTGTGTGTGTGTGTGTGTGTGTGTGTGTGAGTGGGGACGTGAAGTGTCATACACAGGGTGGATTGCACATTATTTAGATGCCAAGAGGAAGGGTAATCAAGCAGCAGAGAGGAACCAACCTCAGGGAGGTGCTGCTCAGTACAGACAGGAGAGGATGACGACAAGGATACAGACAGAGACAGTGAGCTGAGAGGGGCAGTGACACATCCATAAACAGGCAGAGGATCAAGGAACACAGTGGAAATGATAGTTTACAATGAGAAAAAATGTTAATGTCTAAATAATGAAGCTGAATTCTTTTGAGTATGAGATCTCACTCCATTATTTTGCTCTTTAGATGGATAGATAGATAGACGGCATTAGTTAACCGATCTGAGAATACTGACTGAAGGAATCGTTAAGTATGTTAAGTACATGACACTTTATCAGTCTATTTACATTAGCCTGACTAAAACTGGACTTTTAAAATACATATAAGGACAAGGACAGTAGTTCAATTAAATTGAATTGATAAGAGATAACCATAACTCAACTGAACTATGCATGTAAACATTGCAACATGGACAGTTTAGTTGCGCTATGAACACACTTAAATAGGCCAACTCCAATTTTTAGCCTGGACCTACTAAGACAACATCATGCTAGGTCCAGATCAAAAACCATTCGCTCACAGACTATATATATATACTACAATATGCCATGTTAAAAGTGGATTTTGGAACTAATGCTAATATGTTCCTCCTGCAATCAACACATGTACCACATGCTCTGCTCATTAATTTTAATGATTTATTTCTTATAGCGCTTACTAGTTCCTAGTAGTAGTAAGAGAAGACTGAAATCTACATTAGATGAACTATACTTGAATATTTCAGCACTACATAACTCTTGTGAGAGGCAGAATTCATCTCCTCTGGAGCAATTTTCTCCACAACTATGAAACTAAGTGATCACGCATTCAGGAAGTGTTTTGAGGCCCCTCCACAAATCCTGTGCAGTTTCAATTTACTTATGCACATCTCTTGATGTCACAACATCTTGCATAAGCTCCAGCAAAAACTCCAGTTCCCACAGCTCAACTAGTGTGTAATCTATTGATTTAGACTTGTAAGAGTCATTGACAGGGACAGGAACTCTTGTCCTGGAAATGTAGGATGATTTGTTAAGAATGGAAGGAAGTTGATCCACAGGATGAGAATACCACCTCTGCATTCTCCACAGATGAAAAATCCAGCATTACATAGCACTCCAAAGATCCACTATTGTCATCCGGCAGGACAGGGAAAGAGGACATGATGCTATTGATAAAAATGGTGTAGTAATGATGGTGGTTATGTGAATGAAGGTGAAGATAACATCAAGCAGCAATGATCAAGGCATTTCCCTGGTGTCCTGGCCTTCCTCCTGCTGAGCACAGCTGTGAAAAACACCCACCCACACACACACACACCTGGAAGCAACCTAAAATGACTTGTGTCAACACAGCTGAGTCCCTGTCCCTCTCCTCCTTTTCCCCCTTCAAGGTGTGTGTGTCCAACGTCCTCCTTACTATGGCGCCCTGTAACAGAGAGTTTCCCCGCCACGTCCGCACACAACCACATCCTGAGTGTTACTCACAGACAGGAAGTGCTTCAGGGAAAAAAGAAGGTAGGTGAAGCACTGGAATACACACTGTGAGAGAAAGAGGAGTCTCGAACAGTTAGTGAAGGCTTTTTTGGTCATGACAAAAGGACCCCTGAAATGGTCTCACTTTCTGCTCTTACTATACCACATGCACACTCACAGATACACACCTACATTAATACTTATCAACAGCTTGCATGTAATGCTGCCCACTGGGTTGGAAGTGGGCAGGAGGTCTGGCTCAGAGACCCCTATTGTCTGTTCAGTGGGCCAATGGAAAATATGATTCCTGCCATCAATGGCAGAGGTAACGAGCTGGATGAGAGTGTGTGCGTGTGTGTGTGAGTGAGCTAAAGTGCTGTTTTGTTCATGCGGATGTTTGTGCTTTCCACAGACAGTGGGGGTCCTGACTGTGGCAGAGGCCTTTGTGTCTGGGGTGTATCGCTGCATCGCCTCCAACTCTGCAGGCACAGACCAGCTTGACGTCCACTTCTACATCACAGGTGAGCCAACACAAAATGAATCCCCCCCTCAGATGTATGGCTCATGGGTATTTTTTCCTGTCTTGTCTGGGATTTTCTCTCAAGCTCAACCTCCTAAGACCTGAACTCTTGCATTGGATGCATTTTTAATCCACATATGTGGATGCCAGGTCCTAAGAGGTTAAGTAACAAAGTACAGTAAAAAAAAAAAAAAAAAAATCTATTTTAAGTTCCATGGCCACCCTTCCCCTTTTTTCTACTTTTTTCACTCCTATCTTAAAATAACTAGTTTCTGACTTGAAATGTGAAACGACACCCACATCAGAAGATTGCGTTAATCTGTTGTCAATGTTGGGTCAAAGCATTAAAGATGTGTCATTTTTCATTTTGTATAGTATTATTGTTTCTTTTTTAACAATTCATATTATTAATCCCACCTGAAATTTTGTCACAGGTTGTTTTCTGTTAAGGAAAAGAAAATATTTTCCCTGAGTACACATGCTTGGACTAGCTCAAACATTTTTATGTGTGACAGACTAAAGTGACCCTGCAGCACAAACATGGTGCAACCTGCCAGGTTAAGGAAATATTGTATGACATAAATTATTCTGACATTTCATCTGGTTAGCATGTCCTCATTCATCTTGTTAATTGGCTTTCACACCCATGAACACATTACTTACACTCCTACTCTTGCACTAAACTATTATTCTGACTTTAAAAGGGAAACTGTGCTCATGCACCAAAACACAGTGTAAGGAAGAAAAATGTAGACTGCCAGGCAATACAAATAAATAAATAAATGCTAAAGAAGAGGGCAAAGAGCAGGAGTGTAAGGTAAGCTTACAGTATGGGGAAACGATGGAGAAAGGTGTTTTTCGAGCTTGCAGAGGAATAAATGACATCCTTGATGCTGTCTCAAGTTTCAATATTAGGAAGACAGGAGGCGCTGTGTCAGAGATAATAAAGAGACACTGTAGCAAGGTCATTGCATTGCTCTGGAACATGTGTGAGTGACAGGACAGCAGCTCCCTCTATCAGTGTATCACAATACACTGCATGTACATTGTTATGTTGCACTGATTTAGTTTTACATGCAACTTTTTACATTGGGAAATCTCCTACTTGGGGGCTGTTTTGGCATTTTTAATTGTAAAGCTACTGTCTTCAGTGGTTTTTAGTCACAAATTTGATCATTTTTGAGAAAAACGATTCCAGAGAACTAGGTATATAAACCAAACTGGATATTGTTAAATACTGTGTGATGCAAATTTCTGGATATACAGTACATATAACTAAAGAAACAGTCAAGGTATTAAAAAATTAACATTAAACTCTCTTGAGGCATGAGGGAGCTTATTAATGGTGGTTGAAATACTTGGCAGAACAAAGTAGTGTATGTGCGTAGTGTACATACTATATCCTGTTGCTGTGTATGTTTGATGTTTGATTAGATTTGTAACTAAGTCTACAGGTTAAGGTTTTTTGTATGTATGCACTTTTAAAATGTATTGCATCAGTGTGTATGTGTGTGCATATAAAGGCTGTGCTAAGTTGTTGGTGTGTGAGCAAGAACGAAACAGGAAACTGGAGCTCTTATCGTTCCACTTCCCCATGCAGTGCACTTCCTTGGACTGGCAGGTCCGCTTTATTTCGGGAGGCCTTGGGGTGTTCGGGAAAGATAAACACTATCTGCCATCAGGAAACTCTTGAGCCGTTTCCACGGGAAGTTTCGAATGGCTTAAGTAAATAAAAAGCCTTTTTCACTGTATTCCACTAGCTGCTTTTACCCACAATAGCCATTCAACATTGTCATCAAAGGTTACTAAAATGGAGGTATGGTCGAATCAGCTCTTAAAGTGTATGTTTCAGGCACCATTGTGACTCGCATGTCAAGAAACTAAGATGGCTTATTCATAAAACAGGAGCTCATTGAAGGTTTATGTTTTGATCAAGTTCCTGCACCTGACCTCTTTCCTAGCAGTCCATCTCTTCATTTCTTCTGTGTTTCCCTCAGACGTCCCAGGAGGCTTCTGTGTAAACCAGCAGGAGGAACCAAGAGAGGGCGGGGAACTCCATCTCACCTGTGTGGCCAATAAGTACCTGTACACAGCATTGTCATGGCAAAGAGTGAGTGACACAGTGGGCATCCAATCCCGCAGCCCTGTTCTAAGTAGTCAGCAGCTCACATCAGGGGAATTCTCCAACTCTCTGGTGCTGTTGCTAAGCAACCTGACAGCCAGAGACTCTGGAGCCTACAGGTGCTCTGCCCGCCACCTCGTTACTGGACATGAAACACATCTGGACACACAGGTGGTGGTCACAAGTGAGTAATTGCAATTGCTTTATAATCTCCTCTTCACCCTCATCCTCAGAGTTGAATATTGTGGGCTGAGCTCACTTTAAAAGCATCAAGCATTGTGGGAATGTGTTCTTAGCTTTTTTTTCTGCTCAGATTTTAGGTAATACTACAAAAACTAAATGATTAAGTTCATAAGGATTTATCTATATTAAAGTGTAAAAAGTTACAAATTGATTCACAGTATATGTGTTTAGCTCAAAATATCAAACAAGATATTAATCAAGACAGTAACAAACAATTCAGATAAATGGTACAAATAATCACTGGAATAAATACAGTGATATTTAAATCAGGTGTTGACATCTTTATGGACTTTCTTTGCCTCCATACAAATCCTGGTGTGCAAAAAATGAAGCGGTGTTCAGGCGCTGAATGATTCAGGGAACCCAGTGCTGAACAGGGGCCCTCAAAGATGCCACAGACTAGCAATAGTCATTGTCTGGGAACACTAAGTGATTTGTTGTCAGGGGCCTTGATTGTGTGGCTGTGTGCATGCACACATTTTTCCTCTATATATTCAGAATAATGATTGTTAATTACAAAAAAAACGCAAGTTAAACTCACCATATTATCTGTGGAAAGTCATAGCTTCTTCATGTTTGCTGTGCACTCATGTTGCACATGCATACAAACAAACAACCACACTCTCTCACAGAGGTCTTGCTGCTTGGGAATTGGGTCCCCTCAGCTTCCTGGGGCCCCACCCTGCCTTTGCTCTTGCGCTCCCACTCAGCACCTCTTTCACGTGGGAATGAGCCCTTGTCTAGAGGAAGAGCACACAATGGCATTTCCCACAATGCCACATTTACAGGCCCCTACACAAGGCCGGAGGAACAATCAGCCAATCAGACACTGTCAGGCCACAGCCCCCACAGACAATCATCAATTGTTGTCCAGGAGGAAGATAGGGGAAACAACAATCAGTCGCCTTGGTTAAGTGACTTCTCTTCATGTCCTTTACTGCTGTTCCCCATACAATCAGGGCTCAACATGACAACTTCCTCCCTTGGGACCCCGGAATTACTAGAGAGACAGGGTGACCAGAGAGAGAGACAAATTGGGGAGCTGGAGAGAGAGAGAAAGAGGAAGAATGAAGTCACAACATTATGGGGTAGAAACGAGGAGTCATCTGATCTAATCATAGTGTATGACAACTCTCAAGTAATTATAGAGCATGAGAGGGAAACTAAAAACTGAAACTCACTGTGTGCGCTGATAGGCCAGTAGCTGTCCACATGATGAAGTATTGTTTTGCGTGTCCCAATGTCTTCTTCAGAAACGATAATGTTGCTCCATATCTGCTGGATGTTGTAATAAGCAACTGTTTTCTTATAAGTTCTCCCTGTCAGTGTCAGTGTTCACAACTTGCTGCTGCCTCCAAATGGCAAACCAAAAATCAGTTATTGCAGGTCTAAAATGTCAGAAATGTAATTATATATTATTGTGTCCTTAAAATATTAAATACATTATAGTCTTCAAGTTTAAGTTATATTTTTCCAGGAACAAGTAACTGTAGCAAGAAAGGAAGTTTGAGTAAAAAGTGTAATATTTCACTTTGAAATACAGCATAAAATTGAAATGCTTAAGCAAAGCACCTCATTAATATATTATCTACACTGCTTGTATTAATGTAGCTAATTACATTAAAGTACTGGTAATTTGCACAATCACATATTTATGCTTCAGTAGTACTGCTATAGTGTGTTTTTGTGTCTCTTCTCTCCAGTTCTGGAGCCCCCGGTGCTGCTTAACAATTTGACAGATTGTACTGTCAACGTTAGTAGCTCAGTGACCCTCAGCTGCCCATCTCAAGGTGTCCCACCCCCTACCATCACATGGTACAAAAACGAAAATGCTCTGTCACAGGGATCAGGTAAAAAAAAAAAGATTATGTACATGTAAATTGTATCTGTAATCTGGTGTAAAAAAGTGTTTTACCACTATCTTCAAGGTATTGTCATATCACCAGAAGATGGGACCCTCCATATTGACAGAATCACAGTGGAGGACCAGGGTCTGTATATGTGCCAGGCTTCCAATGAAAGGGGCTCTACTAAGAGCTCCGCCTACATATGGGTGAACAGTAAGTATCTGTCAACCAATTGTGTTTTTCAAGTGTCAGGGCCTTTGACTGGCTTACATCTGTCATTAACATTGGGCACGTCCATATACAGTATGGTTTTGTCTGCATGTCCATTGTTCTCAGTTCTATAGATAGGTGCATACCCTTGATGTACAGACAGAGTGCAGCATATCATATTGTATTTATACACTGAGGTCGTGGGTACCAGTTCTATTAATGGAAGATGATTAATATTTGTTTATCAATTTCTACATAAACATTGATCAAAGTATGTCCTATTATAATCCTAATGTGGGACACACTACACCCTTTGTTGTTCATTCACACACCCACACAAAGACTAAATCATACATCCGGTGGTGGCAAAAGAGGCAAGTCCTTTTCGATTCTACTAACCCTCCACCCTCACCCCCAACCCTAGTTTGAGCTCCGCTCCTTGGCAGAAGCAGTGGACGTGCTTCCCAGTCCGGTTTTAGACAGAGGAGTGGCTCTGTGTGTGTGTGTGTGTGTGTGTGTGTGTGTGTTGTTGTGTTCTGATCAGTCAGGAAGGAAACTGTCTCCCGTTTTTATTTCCTCCGGAAGGGCCCGGCCTGCATCTCAGAGAGGCTCCCTGTTGCACTGAGCTGGGCATTTTTGCATCTCTCCTTTAAAAAAATAGGAAAATGGAAACTTGGGATTTAATGAAGGGGATGGGTACTTAAAACTTAAATCACCTATTTAAAGTTATATACCATAGTTTTTATAAAGTATTTCTTCCTCTAACTATGTCTCAGTTTCATTAAGTTGATTTTTATTGTATTTGAGTCTCAGAAGTGTGTTGAGGAATAAACTTCAATAGAAAAAATAAAAGGCTTACAATTACATTGATTAATAAACAATTAAAACCCAGTGAATTAATACAAATATCAAATGAAAACTGCAAATTAATACAAGAAGTAATAGTTAATTATCTGGTGTGAAAAGAATAGCACTCTAAGAGCTGTGCAGTTTTTTCAAGGACAATTGTTGTGCAATGACTAAATGCGATCTAATGAAATATTAAAGCTGGTAAAGCTTTATTGTGTGTGTTTGTGTGTTTTTGTGCAGCTGCCTCAGAATCCTCATTTTTGGAAATTCCAACTCTCACATGTACCTGCGTGGTGGCCACTCTCTTCTGGCTTTTGCTCACACTCTTCATCCGGAAACTGAAGCAGGTGAGATAAAACAGGAAAAAAAATTCTACCAAAAGTCTATTAATTTTCAACAACATTGAACTTATATTATGTTATATGTAATGTTCTGTTAAATTAGATTAGACAGTTTAATTTGATACAGTGTGTATGTCCCATAACAACCTCAACTTATAAACCAACGTAGTCTTCTTATACATTGCTTGTCACAAATTTTGTTTTAATATTTATCTATTTCGTCTACCTGTTTATTTATTCTACAAAACTCTGTGTCTCTTCTCTGAAGCCCACCACCTCAAACAGCAAGCCAGAGTATCTGTCAATTATTCTGGACACCGGAGAGGGGCCAATAGAGGACCAGTGTGAGAGACTGCAATATGACCCCAACCTATGGGAGTTCCCTCGGGAGAGGCTTAAATTAGGTATATTTCTTTTCTTTTAAAATAAGATGTATAAATGATGAAATGATATGAAACAATATTAAAGGATTTCGAGAATGTAATGTCAATGGGGAAGGGAGGATGGGTGTCACTCAACATATACAAGGACTTTTCTCATAGGTCTTATCAGATTATTATTGGGAGTGACTCTCATTCCATTAATCAGACTTTGCGTATGTGTTGTCTATGGTGAGCTAATCAACTCCAGCTGGGGGGGTGTAAACTATGTTTACTGGAACTAATCAGCTCTTGCTATCACCAGGGTGGGATTCAGTTAGATGGAATCTTGATCAGGGCTAAGATCTTCTCTTATCAGCATCTTGCATCTGGGATGGATGATAATAGCAATGAATAAGGTTGCTCAATTAGACACAAAACACACACCTCCCTATTTCCACATCAATATTGCCTTCCGTCTCTTTCTTTACAGGGAAACCTCTGGGCCGTGGAGCCTTTGGAAAGGTGATGCAGGCATCTGCATTTGGTATAGACAGTGCCACCAGCTGCAAGACTGTGGCAGTTAAGATGCTCAAAGGTACAAAATCAGGGCTCTGGTGTACTGATTAAAAAAAAGACAATTCTGAACAAGGACATTTGTGACACTTGTTTTTTTCTTTTCTGCCTGTTGTCCACCAGAGGGAGCTACAGCCAATGAGCACAAAGCCCTGATGACTGAATTGAAGATCCTCAACTACATTGGACACCATCTGAATGTTGTCAACTTACTGGGAGCCTGCACCAAACCAGGAGGTGCGCATCTTCAATGAAATTATGCTCTAAATATGCCTATTGATAAATTAACTCATATGCATTAGGCATACTGTGATAACTTTTGTTTTCTGTGTACATAGGACCCCTGATGGTCATTGTTGAGTACTGTCGCTACGGAAATCTCTCTACCTTCCTGAAGAGCAAGAGAGAGGTGTTTGTGCACACCAGGGTGAGCTCTACAGCTTCAGCAGCTGTCCACTGAAACAGTTAAAGTTGGTTCTGGGATAGTATGTGTCCCAAAAAAACAGGACCTCTGTGCTGTGCAAAGTTCATATGAGTATGCACCCAAATGTCAGCCTCTTCTTGCACTAGAAAGAACAGCTGCACAAAATTACAAAATCATATTCTCAAAAACTCACTTCTGCAATCTATTTGAGGTTCAAAAATGTTATCAGTCCTTGTTCAGGATGTTTGCTTCCTTATTTTTACAGGTTTAGACATTACTTAAAATGTGAACTGAGTGAAAAACTCTCCTAGACTATTATACCAATTGGCCAAAAATACAAATTGTGAAAATAAAACATATTGAGACCATCCTGAACTTCGACTGTCTGAAATTTCACACTCTTTCATACAATTACTGACATTTTTCCCAATCTTAGTTGGTCAAAGGAGAAGATGGAGGGCCGAGTTGTGTCAGCAGTGTGTCTGGCAGCCAGATCAGTGTTAAAACTGAAGTTGATCACACAGACAAGAAAGAGAATGGCCTTGGTAAGTCAGGAGCTTGGTGTACATTTTACTATGTGTGTAAATTCAAATAGCATTTTGTTACATCCCTGCATCTACTTTCTTTCTTCCTGTAGACCCCAAATCTGCAAACACCTTTCCTTTATTCCTTGAAGATCTTATCTCCTTCAGCTTCCAGGTGGCACGTGGAATGGAGTATCTGGCCTCTCGCAAGGTCCGACTTATCTGTGTGTGTGTGTGTGTGTGTGTGTCTGTGTGTGTGTATCTATACATGTACACATTTGATAAGCATATTTCACTAATGGCGTTCTTTTTGTGTCTGCATCAGTGTATTCACAGAGATTTGGCAGCCAGGAACATTCTGCTGTCTGACAATAATGTAGTGAAGATCTGTGACTTTGGCCTTGCCAGAGACATCTACAAAGACCCTGACTATGTCCGCAAGGGAGATGTGAGTACACATGAGCTATCTGGTTCCAAAATAAAAACTGTTAGTTCTGTATTTTAATAAATAATTCTGAATAGTAAGAAAATAAATAGATAAAAACAAATAAATAAATAAAAACATCAAATAAAGTGTTTTACCAAAGTGTGGGAAAAAGGTTTTGCAGCCACTCACATAAGAGAGTTACACACTTTTAATAAATCCCTCTTTACATCCATCACTTACATAAATAGGCATAATATTAACAAGAAATAACTAGTTAAATGCCAGACACTGCAAGTAGAGCTCCAAACAAACTCAAAGGAGTTTTGTTTCATTTCATGGTCACTGTCTTGTCTATGATTCAGAACTATTAAGCAATGATAATAACTTTTTTCTTTTTTTCCATTTGAAATATGTTCACAAAAGAATGATGCTGTGTAACTCTTCTCCTGTCTTCTGATTGGCTGACAGGCCCGTCTCCCTCTAAAGTGGATGTCTCCTGAGTCCATCTTTGACAAGGTGTTCACCACCCAGAGTGATGTGTGGTCCTATGGTATTCTGCTGTGGGAGATCTTCTCTTTGGGTAAGAGCCTCCACTCAATTTGTTCTCAACATATTGGAGGTCAACAGAAAATCTAAAACACTGAATGCAATGCAATCCTGTACTGAAGCACTTGAAAAAAATCCCTTCTTAAAGTTTGTAAAGCTTAAAATTTACATATTGTGGCAGGCAGAGGACTGTTCATCTCTGTAGTTATTTTTCAGGCTGTACAGGCTTTAGTCTTATGGGGTTGGATGTATCCACATATTGATGTATTGACATGTTTTTGTCCAACAGGTGCTTCCCCATACCCTGGTCTTCACATAGATGAGGAGTTTTGCCACAGACTAAAGGGAGGAACAAGGATGCGAGCGCCAGAGTGCAGCACACCTGAGATGTGGGTTGAAATATTTTTAAAACACTGTAACCCACTGATATCTGGCAGGGAGAAAAGCGTGCAGTCATGTGGGGGCCCAACATTCAACTTCTTCAACTTCGTCAGACTTTCAACCTATAGATCACTGACAAACATATCGAAGATCACTGCGGGAAGTGAGCCCTTTGTGCTATCAAGTATAGGCCCTGCAGTATAGTGACCAAAACTGTTTATGGTTTGACTGAAAATCAAACAATATACCTGCATGTTTGTATGTGTACAGTTACAGCACAATGCTGGCATGTTGGGAGGCCAGTCCCTCAGATCGGCCCACCTTCACTAACCTGGTAGAGACACTGGGAGACCTACTACAAGCAAGGGTTCAGCAGGTCAGGCTTCAAGTTTATAAGTTATCTGTTGTCTAAAACAGTGTTTCTCAATATATGACTACAAGAGAAAAACACACAAAATGTCCCACAAAATTATGTCCTTAAATACTTCATTTTGTTCCATCTTTTCAACAGCATGGGAAAGATTATATTCCTTTGGAATCTTTTATCTCTGGAAACACAAGTTGCAGTGAGACCATGAAAGAAAAGCCATTTGCAGTCACAAACCTGAGGTAAGCACATGAGAAAATGAAACCATCATGATTTCCACAGCATGTTGAGTAGGTCTGAGCCTACACACCTTGAGAATGCTGTTGTAAAATAAAAGATACAAAAAACAGCAAAAAGTCAGAAAGACAGGTGCAAATATGAAAATGATGGGCGAGGGCAATAGGCAACAGGAAACAGGTTGAGAAAGAAGAGAAATATCTAACTCATGTTTTGAATCTCAATCAGTTACATGAGGGGTATTGCCACACTTCAGACTTTTGAGGAACTGCCCTGCGAGGAGCCAGACAACCCTGATGTAAGAAAACACCTTCACTTCTGCTTGCACGCATACCCCCCCCCCCCACACACACACACACACACAAACAAAAAGGGTGTGACAAAACTGCATCCTCATTTTGTCAGAATGAAATCATTTCAGGGAAAAAACAAACAAGTAAATGAATCAATTAAAATGAATTCAAAATTCAATAATGCCCCAATGTTCCTCTCTTGCTTCAGGATGAGCAGAGTGACAGTGGTATGGTCCTGCCGTCAGAGGAGCTAAGGCACATGACGTGGAACAACGGCACTAAGCCCAGGAAACTTAACAGGTGGTGACCCTTACTTTCTGACCTCTTAACCCCTGACTTGTATCTAAACAATAAATCATCTATATGCACAGTTCAGCACTCAAGCCCCCATTGTTAAAGTAAATATTTTTCATATGGACATTTTGTTTTAAAAGACAAGTTGATATTAAGTGCATGACAGGGACATAATATGAATCATTAAACAATCAGTCATGTGCAAATGCAGTATGTTTCCTTAATGCTTAGTAAACAAGATAATGACTATTAATCTGTATATTTTTATGTGAAGGTTCTTCCCCTTCGAGTGTCGGGACAACCAAATACCCTTCCTGTGCAATGACATCACAGGTCCCAATGGCTACGAGTCATCTATCCTGCCATGTGACTGGGAGTCTGATGAGGGCAGCTCCCCTCCTCCGGACTACAATTCTGCATTCCTCTACCCCTCCCTCTAGCATCTGCTCCTGTCAAATTCTTTGACAGCTTTACACAGGGTAAATTTTCCTGCTCATCTGTTCATACTCACTCAAACTTATTCAGCTTTTTCCACCACTACCTCATTATAATATCTGGTTGGTAAGCCTTGTCTTTCACAGATGTTTTTTCCTGTTGCACCCTCAGCCAAAAAAGAAATAATCTCTTAAAGGAAAAAAATCATGCATTTGCTTTTTTCTTAGGCTCCAAAATCATATGCTGTTATATAACATAAAGCTCTCAGTGATCAAGTATTATCTTAATGCATTTCCACACAACCCTCTCCAAGAGCAGCTAAGTATTACTTGATAGTACTTATCTTATGCAATTATGAAGAATGTCTTTACCAAGCTACAGCTAATAGAGCTTATTATATTGGTACCTCATGCTCTGAGCTTTGTGAAGGGGAACACTGCTGTATTAAATAACTGTTCCTGTTACACAGCTACTATATGCTGGAAAAAATCTATTTACCACTGAATTATTATTGTATGCCTTAGACATATCTGTATTTATTTTGATGCTGTTGCAATTCAATTGTTGGTGGGATAGCTCCGCAAGAGCAATCTCATTATGTGTTCTTCTCAGATTTTATTATTCTTTATTATTACTATTGCTATTATTATTCAACACGTTCATTGCAGTAACTCCTTTCAAACTCCAAAAGTTCAGCTCAGTTAGGAAATTACAGATGTATTCAGATTTTTTACGTTTTTCATACTTTCCAAGTATTCAATGTTTTGTGGGAAATTTCACCCACAAGAAATGAATTGGGAGAATTTTCAAAACCTCAATAATTTCCAAACCTTCCACTTCTTTCAGACTGAATAACTTCATCATACTTTGAGCGAGTACTACTAACATCACTCAGACTTCAAACAGGTCACAAGAGTCTTTCAGCTATGACTGGCAGAATCATCTTTTCAATATTCTATAGTTTTTGAATTATCACAGTTTTATGCTTGTTCTGACAGTTTCTCAGTTTATAATGGGTGTGAATTTTATTGAATAAGGACATACATTACATTATTGTACATCATTTATCCCACCATGGTATACACACAGTATGCAAACAGGATGACACAAAATAAAAATCAAAAAAATTAGAGAGAAGGGGAAAAAGAAGAACAGAAAAGCAAGGGTAAATTACATCAACTTATTTCAACAAATAGAAATGTCAATCGTCTTAATTGCCTTTTTGTTGCTTGATTTGGATTTAAGTTGTATGTACTGTCCAGATTCTTGAACAAGACCAGAAAAAATGCTTTCTACTGCTAAATTTGCATGTATGAATAAAGAATGTTGCCAGTAAAATAGATTTATGACAAAGAAAGACTTCTCATCTTTGCTTTGATTTCTGGTCATACAGGGGCAGCTGGAGTGGGTAATATCAGCAGTGGTGTCACCCACCCTAGCTTTCACATGGTAATGTAGCAGAATTTATAGCAGTTAACAACAGTGTGACTCCTGAAATGATTGGACGAACATTTTTTAAATTGTCAGTCCTCTAGAAGCAGAATGTCCCCTTAAGTGCTCCATTGACATTAGTACCAATTACTTAAAGTATTGGCGCACATCAAGAACATCAATGAAAATTTACACATTACACAATGCATTCCAGCTGTTTCGTATACAATGGGGGTTTTGTTTCATTTTCATGACATGCTAAGATATGACCTTTTCAGGCATTTTTAATGTATATAAGGCTATGAAGTGTTCATAAAACAGTGTTCTCTGATGATTTGATGTGTTTTTAGGACTTTTTAAATTATGACATTTTTCACATTTTATGACATACTATATTGTGGCAGGGTTTTTTTTCATTTTTATGACATGCGAGGCATTTTTTTTCACCTTCAGGACATGCCAGAAAATGTATTTTTATGCCCTTTTGACACATATTATACTGTGGGGGTTTTATTATAGACTATTCTCCACTATTTTGATGCATTTTTTGCATGTTTAATTTTTGGTCATTTTTTGCATTTTTCTCAAAAAAACTACATACCCATATGTCGCGAAAATGCGAAAAAATGACAAAATTCGAAATGGATTTAAAGCTCACCAAAGCATCAAAGGACATTGATTTATGAACACTGCATAGGATAACAGGTGTTAAAAGTGCCCAAAAGGTCGTATTATGGCGCATCAGAGAAATGCGAAAAAAAGAAAAAATTACGAAATTCGAAATGGCTTTAAATCTGACCAAAACATGAAAGGACACTGATTTATGAACAGTGCATAGGATAACAGGAGTTAAAAGTGCTCAAAAGGTCATAATATGGCACATCACAGAAACGCAAAAAAGACGACATACCACATATGTCGCGAAAATGCGAAAAAATGACGAAATTCGAAATGGCTTTAAAGCTCACCAAAACATCAAAGGACACTGATTTATGAACAGTGCATAGGATAACAGGTATTAAAACTGCCCAAAAGGTCGTATTATGGCCCGTCAGAGAAATGCGAAAAAGACGAAAAAATGACGAAATTCGAAATGGCTTTAATGCTCACCAAAACATCAAAGGACACTCATTCATGAACAGCGCATAGGATAACTGGTGCTAAAAGTGTCCAAAAGGTCATATTATGGCGCGTCAGAGAAACGCGAAAAAGACGACATACACATCGCGAAAATGCGAAAAAATGTCAAAATTTAAAATGGCCTCAAAATGCACCAAAACATCTTAGAACGGTGTTTGATAAACACTGCATAGGATAATAAGTGTCAGAAATGCCAAAAAAAGTCCAATTTTGGAATGTCATGAAATTGAGAAAAAACGACATACTAAAGCATGTCGAAAAATGCGAAAAAATGTCAAAATTTAAAATGGCCTCAAAATGCACCAAAACATCTTAGAACGGTGTTTGATAAACACTGCATAGGATAATAGGTGTCAGAAATGCCAAAAAAGTCAAATTTTGGAATGTCATGAAATTGAGAAAAAACGACATACTTTAGTATGTCGAAAATGCGAAAAAATGTCAAAATTTGAAATGGCCTCAAAATGCAGCAAAACATCTTAGAACGGTGTTTGACAAGCACTGCATAGGATAATAGGTGTCAGAAATGCCCAAGAAGTCAAATTTTGGAATGTCATGAAATTGAGAAAAAACGACATACTTTAGTATGTCAGCAAAAAAAATGTGTTTGAAAAAAATGTCAAAATTTGAAATGGCCTCAAAATGCACCAAAACATCTTACAACGGTGTTTGATAAGCACTGCATGGGATAATAGGTGTCAGAAATGCCAAAAAAGTCCAATTTTGGAATGTCATGAAATTGAGAAAAAACGACATACTTTAGTATGTCGAAAAATGTGAAAAAATGTCAAAATTTGAAATGGCCTCAAAATGCACCAAAACATCTTAGAACGGTGTTTGATAAGCACTGCATGGGATAATAGGTGTCAGAAATGCCAAAAAAGTCAAATTTTGGAATGTCATGAAATTGAGAAAAAACGACATACTTTAGTATGTCGAAAATGCGAAAAAATGTCAAAATTTGAAATGGCCTCAAAATGCACCAAAACATCTTAGAACGGTGTTTTACAAGCACTGCATAGGATAATAGGTGTCAGAAATGCCAAAAAAGTCCAATTTTGGAATGTCATGAAATTGAGAAAAAACGACATACTAAAGTATGTCGAAAAATGCGAAAAAATGTCAAAATTTGAAATGGCCTCAAAATGCACCAAAACATCTTACAACGGTGTTTTACAAGCACTGCATAGGATAATAGGTGTCAGAAATGCCAAAAAAGTCAAATTTTGGAATGTCATGAAATTGAGAAAAAACGACATACTAAAGTATGTCGAAAAATGTGAAAAAATGTCAAAAATTTAAATGGTCTCAAATGCACCAAAACATCTTAGAATGGTGTTTGATAAGCACTGCATGGGATAATAGGTGTCAGAAATGCCAAAAAAGTCAAATTTTGGAATGTCATGAAATTGAGAAAAAACGACATACTAAAGTATGTCGAAAAATGCGAAAAAATGTCAAAATTTAAAATGGCCTCAAAATGCACCAAAACATCTTAGAATGGTGTTTTACAAGCACTGCATAGGATAATAGGTGTCAGAAATGCCAAAAAAGTCAAATTTTGGAATGTCATGAAATTGAGAAAAAACGACATACTAAAGTATGTCGAAAAATGCGAAAAAAATGTCAAAATTTGAAATGGCCTCAAAATGCACCAAAACATCTTACAACGGTGTTTTACAAGCACTGCATAGGATAATAGGTGTCAGAAATGCCAAAAAAGTCAAATTTTGGAATGTCATGAAATTGAGAAAAAACGACATACTAAAGTATGTCGAAAAATGTGAAAAAATGTCAAAAATTTAAATGGTCTCAAATGCACCAAAACATCTTAGAATGGTGTTTTACAAGCACTGCATAGGATAATAGGTGTCAGAAATGCCAAAAAAGTCCAATTTTGGAATGTCATGAAATTGAGAAAAAACGACATACTAAAGTATGTCGAAAAATGCGAAAAAATGTCAAAATTTGAAATGGCCTCAAAATGCACCAAAACATCTTACAACGGTGTTTTACAAGCACTGCATAGGATAATAGGTGTCAGAAATGCCAAAAAAGTCCAATTTTGGAATGTCATGAAATTGAGAAAAAAACGACATACTAAAGTATGTCGAAAAAATGTGAAAAAAATTGTCAAAATTTGAAATGGCCTCAAAATGCACCAAAACATCTTACAACGGTGTTTTACAAGCACTGCATAGGATAATAGGTGTCAGAAATGCCAAAAAAGTCCAATTTTGGAATGTCATGAAATTGAGAAAAAAACGACATACTAAAGTATGTCGAAAAATGTGAAAAAATGTCAAAAATTTAAATGGTCTCAAATGCACCAAAACATCTTAGAATGGTGTTTTACAAGCACTGCATAGGATAATAGGTGTCAGAAATGCCAAAAAAGTCAAATTTTGGAATGTCATGAAATTGAGAAAAAACGACATACTTTAGTATGTCGAAAAATGCGAAAAAATGTCAAAATTTGAAATGGCCTCAAAATGCACCAAAACATCTTAGAACGGTGTTTGATAAGCACTGCATGGGATAATAGGTGTCAGAAATGCCAAAAAAGTCAAATTTTGGAATGTCATGAAATTGAGAAAAAACGACATACTAAAGTATGTCGAAAAATGTGAAAAAATGTCAAAAATTTAAATGGTCTCAAATGCACCAAAACATCTTAGAATGGTGTTTTATAAGCACTGCATAGGATAATAGGTGTCAGAAATGCCAAAAAAGTCAAATTTTGGAATGTCATGAAATTGAGAAAAAACGACATACTTTAGTATGTCGAAAAATGTGAAAAAATGTCAAAAATTTAAATGGTCTCAAATGCACCAAAACATCTTAGAATGGTGTTTTACAAGCACTGCATAGGATAATAGGTGTCAGAAATGCCAAAAAAGTCCAATTTTGGAATGTCATGAAATTGAGAAAAAACGACATACTAAAGTATGTCGAAAAATGCGAAAAAATTGTCAAAATTTGAAATGGCCTCAAAATGCACCAAAACATCTTACAACGGTGTTTTACAAGCACTGCATAGGATAATAGGTGTCAGAAATGCCAAAAAAGTCCAATTTTGGAATGTCATGAAATTGAGAAAAAACGACATACTAAAGTATGTCGAAAAATGTGAAAAAATGTCAAAAATTTAAATGGTCTCAAATGCACCAAAACATCTTAGAATGGTGTTTTATAAGCACTGCATAGGATAATAGGTGTCAGAAATGCCAAAAAAGTCCAATTTTGGAATGTCATGAAATTGAGAAAAAACGACATACTAAAGTATGTCGAAAAATGCGAAAAAAATGTCAAAATTTGAAATGGCCTCAAAATGCACCAAAACATCTTAGAACGGTGTTTTATAAGCACTGCATAGGATAATAGGTGTCAGAAATGCCAAAAAAGTCCAATTTTGGAATGTCATGAAATTGAGAAAAAACGACATACTAAAGTATGTCGAAAAATGTGAAAAAATGTCAAAATTTAAAATGGCCTCAAAATGCACCAAAACATCTTAGAACGGTGTTTTATAAGCACTGCATAGGATAATAGGTGTCAGAAATGCCAAAAAAGTCCAATTTTGGAATGTCATGAAATTGAGAAAAAACGACATACTAAAGTATGTCGAAAAATGTGAAAAAAATGTCAAAATTTAAAATGGCCTCAAAATGCACCAAAACATCTTAGAACGGTGTTTTATAAGCACTGCATAGGATAATAGGTGTCAGAAATGCCAAAAAAAGTCCAATTTTGGAATGTCATGAAATTGAGAAAAAACGACATACTAAAGTATGTCGAAAAATGCGAAAAAATGTCAAAATTTAAAATGGCCTCAAAATGCACCAAAACATCTTAGAATGGTGTTTTATAAGCACTGCATAGGATAATAGGTGTCAGAAATGCCAAAAAGTCCAATTTTGGAATGTCATGAAATTGAGAAAAAACGACATACTAAAGTATCGAAAAAAATGTGAAAAAATGTCAAAATTTAAAATGGCCTCAAAATGCACCAAAACATCTTAGAACGGTGTTTTATAAGCACTGCATAGGATAATAGGTGTCAGAAATGCCAAAAAAGTCAAATTTTGGAATGTCATGAAATTGAGAAAAAACGACATACTTTAGTATGTCGAAAAATGTGAAAAAATGTCAAAATTTAAAATGGCCTCAAAATGCACCAAAACATCTTAGAACGGTGTTTTATAAGCACTGCATAGGATAATAGGTGTCAGAAATGCCAAAAAAGTCAAATTTTGGAATGTCATGAAATTGAGAAAAAACGACATACTTTAGTATGTCGAAAAATGTGAAAAAATGTCAAAAATTAAAATGGCCTCAAAATGCACCAAAACATCTTAAAATGGTGTTTTATAAGCACTGCATAGGATAATAGGTGTCAGAAATGCCAAAAAGTCCAATTTTGGAATGTCATGAAATTGAGAAAAAACGACATACTAAAGTATGTCGAAAAATGTGAAAAAATGTCAAAATTTAAAATGGCCTCAAAATGCACCAAAACATCTTAGAATGGTGTTTTATAAGCACTGCATAGGATAATAGGTGTCAGAAATGCCAAAAAAGTCCAATTTTGGAATGTCATGAAATTGAAAAAAACGACATACTAAAGTATGTCGAAAAAATGAAAAAATGTCAAAATTTAAAATGGCCTCAAAATGCACCAAAACATCTTAGAACGGTGTTTTATAAGCACTGCATAGGATAATAGGTGTCAGAAATGCCAAAAAAGTCCAATTTTGGAATGTCATGAAATTGAGAAAAAACGACATACTAAAGTATGTCGAAAAATGTGAAAAAATGTCAAAATTTAAAATGGCCTCAAAATGCACCAAAACATCTTAGAACGGTGTTTTATAAGCACTGCATAGGATAATAGGTGTCAGAAATGCCAAAAAAGTCCAATTTTGGAATGTCATGAAATTGAGAAAAAACGACATACTTTAGTATGTCGAAAAATGTGAAAAAATGTCAAAATTTAAAATGGCCTCAAAATGCACCAAAACATCTTAGAACGGTGTTTTATAAGCACTGCATAGGATAATAGGTGTCAGAAATGCCAAAAAAGTCAAATTTTGGAATGTCATGAAATTGAGAAAAAACGACATACTAAAGTATGTCGAAAAATGTGAAAAAATGTCAAAAATTAAAATGGCCTCAAAATGCACCAAAACATCTTAAAATGGTGTTTTATAAGCACTGCATAGGATAATAGGTGTCAGAAATGCCAAAAAAGTCCAATTTTGGAATGTCATGAAATTGAGAAAAAAACGACATACTTTAGTATGTCGAAAAAAATGCGAAAAAAAATGTCAAAATTTAAAATGGCCTCAAAATGCACCAAAACATCTTAGAATGGTGTTTTATAAGCACTGCATAGGATAATAGGTGTCAGAAATGCCAAAAAAGTCCAATTTTGGAATGTCATGAAATTGAGAAAAAAACGACATACTAAAGTATGTCGAAAAATGTGAAAAAAATGTCAAAATTTAAAATGGCCTCAAAATGCACCAAAACATCTTAAAATGGTGTTTTATAAGCACTGCATAGGATAATAGGTGTCAGAAATGCCAAAAAAAGTCCAATTTTGGAATGTCATGAAATTGAGAAAAAACGACATACTAAAGTATGTCGAAAAATGCGAAAAAATGTCAAAATTTAAAATGGCCTCAAAATGCACCAAAACATCTTAAAATGGTGTTTTATAAGCACTGCATAGGATAATAGGTGTCAGAAATGCCAAAAAAGTCCAATTTTGGAATGTCATGAAATTGAGAAAAAAACGACATACTTAAAGTATGTCGAAAAATGTGAAAAAATGTCAAAATTTAAAATGGCCTCAAAATGCACCAAAACATCTTAGAACGGTGTTTTATAAGCACTGCATAGGATAATAGGTGTCAGAAATGCCAAAAAAGTCCAATTTTGGAATGTCATGAAATTGAGAAAAAAAGACATACTAAAGTATGTCGAAAAAATGTGAAAAAAATGTCAAAATTTAAAATGGCCTCAAAATGCACCAAAACATCTTAAAATGGTGTTTTATAAGCACTGCATAGGATAATAGGTGTCAGAAATGCCAAAAAAGTCCAATTTTGGAATGTCATGAAATTGAGAAAAAACGACATACTAAAGTATGTCGAAAAATGCGAAAAAATGTCAAAATTTAAAATGGCCTCAAAATGCACCAAAACATCTTAAAATGGTGTTTTATAAGCACTGCATAGGATAATAGGTGTCAGAAATGCCAAAAAAAGTCAAATTTTGGAATGTCATGAAATTGAGAAAAAACGACATACTTTAGTATGTCGAAAAAAAATGTGAAAAAAATGTCAAAATTTAAAATGGCCTCAAAATGCACCAAAACATCTTAGAACGGTGTTTTATAAGCACTGCATAGGATAATAGGTGTCAGAAATGCCAAAAAAGTCCAATTTTGGAATGTCATGAAATTGAAAAAAATGACATACTTTAGTATGTTGAAAAATGTGAAAAAAATGTCAAAATTTAAAATGGCCTCAAAATGCACCAAAACATCTTAAAATGGTGTTTTATAAGCACTGCATAGGATAATAGGTGTCAGAAATGCCAAAAAAGTCCAATTTTGGAATGTCATGAAATTGAGAAAAAACGACATACTTTAGTATGTCGAAAAAAATGTGAAAAAATGTCAAAATTTAAAATGGCCTCAAAATGCACCAAAACATCTTAGAACGGTTTTTTTATAAGCACTGCATAGGATAATAGGTGTCAGAAATGCCAAAAAGTCCAATTTTGGAATGTCATGAAATTGAGAAAAAACGACATACTAAAGTATGTCGAAAAATGTGAAAAAATGTCAAAATTTAAAATGGCCTCAAAATGCACCAAAACATCTTAGAACGGTGTTTTATAAGCACTGCATAGGATAATAGGTGTCAGAAATGCCAAAAAGTCCAATTTTGGAATGTCATGAAATTGAGAAAAAAACGACATAGTAAAGTATGTCGAAAAATGTGAAAAAATGTCAAAATTTAAAATGGCCTCAAAATGCACCAAAACATCTTAAAATGGTGTTTTATAAGCACTGCATAGGATAATAGGTGTCAGAAATGCCAAAAAAGTCCAATTTTGGAATGTCATGAAATTGAGAAAAAAACGACATACTTTAGTATGTCGAAAAATGTGAAAAAATGTCAAAATTTAAAATGGCCTCAAAATGCACCAAAACATCTTAGAACGGTGTTTTATAAGCACTGCATAGGATAATAGGTGTCAGAAATGCCAAAAAAGTCCAATTTTGGAATGTCATGAAATTGAGAAAAAACGACATACTTTAGTATGTCGAAAAATGTGAAAAAATGTCAAAATTTAAAATGGCCTCAAAATGCACCAAAACATCTTAGAACGGTGTTTTATAAGCACTGCATAGGATAATAGGTGTCAGAAATGCCAAAAAAGTCCAATTTTGGAATGTCATGAAATTGAGAAAAAACGACATACTAAAGTATGTCGAAAAATGTGAAAAAATGTCAAAATTTAAAATGGCCTCAAAATGCACCAAAACATCTTAGAACGGTGGTGTTTTATAAGCACTGCATAGGATAATAGGTGTCAGAAATGCCAAAAAAGTCCAATTTTGGAATGTCATGAAATTGAGAAAAAACGACATACTAAAGTATGTCGAAAAATGTGAAAAAATGTCAAAATTTAAAATGGCCTCAAAATGCACCAAAACATCTTAAAATGGTGTTTTATAAGCACTGCATAGGATAATAGGTGTCAGAAATGCCAAAAAAGTCCAATTTTGGAATGTCATGAAATTGAGAAAAAAACGACATACTAAAGTATGTCGAAAAATGTGAAAAAAATGTCAAAATTTAAAATGGCCTCAAAATGCACCAAAACATCTTAGAATGGTGTTTTATAAGCACTGCATAGGATAATAGGTGTCAGAAATGCCAAAAAAGTCCAATTTTGGAATGTCATGAAATTGAGAAAAAACGACATACTAAAGTATGTCGAAAAATGTGAAAAATGTCAAAATTTAAAATGGCCTCAAAATGCACCAAAACATCTTAGAACGGTGTTTTATAAGCACTGCATAGGATAATAGGTGTCAGAAATGCCAAAAAGTCCAATTTTGGAATGTCATGAAATTGAGAAAAAACGACATACTAAAGTATGTCGAAAAATGCGAAAAAAGTCAAAAATTAAAATGGCCTCAAAATGCACCAAAACATCTTAAAATGGTGTTTTATAAGCACTGCATAGGATAATAGGTGTCAGAAATGCCAAAAAAGTCCAATTTTGGAATGTCATGAAATTGAGAAAAACGACATACTTTAGTATGTCGAAAAATGTGAAAAAATGTCAAAATTTAAAATGGCCTCAAAATGCACCAAAACATCTTAAAATGGTGTTTTATAAGCACTGCATAGGATAATAGGTGTCAGAAATGCCAAAAAAAGTCCAATTTTGGAATATCATGAAATTGAGAAAAAAACGACATACTAAAGTATGTCGAAAAATGTGAAAAAATGTCAAAATTTAAAATGGCCTCAAAATGCACCAAAACATCTTAGAACGGTGTTTTATAAGCACTGCATAGGATAATAGGTGTCAGAAATGCCAAAAAAGTCCAATTTTGGAATGTCATGAAATTGAAAAAAATGACATACTTTAGTATGTCGAAAAATGTGAAAAAATGTCAAAATTTAAAATGGCCTCAAAATGCACCAAAACATCTTAGAACGGTGTTTTATAAGCACTGCATAGGATAATAGGTGTCAGAAATGCCAAAAAGTCCAATTTTGGAATGTCATGAAATTGAAAAAAACGACATACTTTAGTATGTCGAAAAATGTGAAAAAATGTCAAAATTTAAAATGGCCTCAAAATGCACCAAACATCTTAGGACCGTGTTTTATAAGCACTGCATAGGATAATAGGTGTCAGAAATGCCAAAAAAAGTCCAATTTTGGAATGTCATGAAATTGAGAAAAAACGACATACTAAAGTATGTCGAAAAATGCGAAAAAATGTCAAAATTTAAAATGGCCTCAAAATGCACCAAAACATCTTAGAACGGTGTTTTATAAGCACTGCATAGGATAATAGGTGTCAGAAATGCCAAAAAAGTCCAATTTTGGAATGTCATGAAATTGAGAAAAAAAACGACATACTAAAGTATGTCGAAAAAATGAAAAAAATGTCAAAATTTAAAATGGCCTCAAAATGCACCAAAACATCTTAAAATGGTGTTTTATAAGCACTGCATAGGATAATAGGTGTCAGAAATGCCAAAAAAGTCCAATTTTGGAATGTCATGAAATTGAGAAAAAACGACATACTAAAGTATGTCGAAAAATGTGAAAAAATGTCAAAATTTAAAAAAAATGCACCAAAACATCTTAGAATGGTGTTTTATATAAGCACTGCATAGGATAATAGGTGTCAGAAATGCCAAAAAGTCAATTTTGGAATGTCATGAAATTGAGAAAAAACGACATACTAAAGTATGTTGAAAAAATGTGAAAAAATGTCAAAATTTAAATGGCCTCAAAATGCACCAAAACATCTTAGAATGGTGTTTTATAAGCACTGCATAGGATAATAGGTGTCAGAAATGCCAAAAAAGTCCAATTTTGGAATGTCATGAAATTGAGAAAAAACGACATACTAAAGTATGTGAAAAATGTGAAAAAATGTCAAAATTTAAAATGGCCTCAAAATGCACCAAAACATCTTAGAATGGTGTTTTATAAGCACTGCATAGGATAATAGGTGTCAGAAATGCCAAAAAGTCAAATTTGGAATGTCATGAAATTTGAAAAAACGACATACTTTAGTATGTCGAAAAATGCGAAAAAATGTCAAAATTTAAAATGGCCTCAAAATGCACCAAAACATCTTAGAACGGTGTTTTATAAGCACTGCATAGGATAATAGGTGTCAGAAATGCCAAAAAAGTCCAATTTTGGAATGTCATGAAATTGAGAAAAAACGACATACTAAAGTATGTCGAAAAATGTGAAAAAATGTCAAAATTTAAAATGGCCTCAAAATGCACCAAAACATCTTAAAATGGTGTTTTATAAGCACTGCATAGGATAATAGGTGTCAGAAATGCCAAAAAAGTCCAATTTTGGAATGTCATGAAATTGAGAAAAAAACGACATACTAAAGTATGTCGAAAAATGTGAAAAAATGTCAAAATTTAAAATGGCCTCAAAATGCACCAAAACATCTTAAAATGGTGTTTTATAAGCACTGCATAGGATAATAGGTGTCAGAAATGCCAAAAAAGTCCAATTTTGGAATGTCATGAAATTGAAAAAAACGACATACTAAAGTATGTCGAAAAATGTGAAAAAATGTCAAAAATTAAAATGGCCTCAAAATGCACCAAAACATCTTAAGATGGTGTTTTATAAGCACTGCATAGGATAATAGGTGTCAGAAATGCCAAAAAAGTCCAATTTTGGAATGTCATGAAATTGAGAAAAAACGACATAGTAAAGTATGTCGAAAAATGCGAAAAAATGTCAAAATTTAAAATGGCTTCAAAACGCACCAAAACATCTCAAAATGGTGTTTTATAAGCACTGCACAGGATAATAGGTGTCAGAAATGCCAAAAAGTCCAATTTTGGAATGTCATGAAATTGAAAAAAACGACATACTAAAGTATGTCGAAAAATGTGAAAAAAATGTCAAAATTTAAAATGGCCTCAAAATGCACCAAAACATCTTAGAAATGGTGTTTTATAAGCACTGCATAGGATAATAGGTGTCAGAAATGCCAAAAAAGTCCAATTTTGGAATGTCATGAAATTGAGAAAAACGACATACTAAAGTATGTCGAAAAATGTGAAAAAATGTCAAAAATTAAAATGGCCTCAAAATGCACCAAAACATCTTAAAATGGTGTTTTATAAGCACTGCATAGGATAATAGGTGTCAGAAATGCCAAAAAAGTCCAATTTTGGAATGTCATGAAATTGAGAAAAAACGACATACTAAAGTATGTCGAAAAATGTGAAAAAATGTCAAAATTTAAAATGGCCTCAAAATGCACCAAAACATCTCAAAATGGTGTTTTATAAGCACTGCATAGGATAATAGGTGTCAGAAATGCCAAAAAAGTCCAATTTTGGAATGTCATGAAATTGAAAAAAACGACATACTTTAGTATGTCGAAAAATGTGAAAAAATGTCAAAATTTAAAATGGCCTCAAAATGCACCAAACATCTTAGGACCGTGTTTTATAAGCACTGCATAGGATAATAGGTGTCAGAAATGCCAAAAAAGTCCAATTTTGGAATGTCATGAAATTGAGAAAAAACGACATACTAAAGTATGTCGAAAAATGTGAAAAAATGTCAAAAATTAAAATGGCCTCAAAATGCACCAAAACATCTTAAAATGGTGTTTTATAAGCACTGCATAGGATAATAGGTGTCAGAAATGCCAAAAAAGTCCAATTTTGGAATGTCATGAAATTGAGAAAAAACGACATACTTTAGTATGTCGAAAAATGTGAAAAAAATGTCAAAATTTAAAATGGCCTCAAAATGCACCAAAACATCTTAAAATGGTGTTTTATAAGCACTGCATAGGATAATAGGTGTCAGAAATGCCAAAAAAGTCCAATTTTGGAATGTCATGAAATTGAAAAAAACGACATACTTTAGTATGTCGAAAAATGTGAAAAAATGTCAAAATTTAAAATGGCCTCAAAATGCACCAAAACATCTTAGAACGGTGTTTTATAAGCACTGCATAGGATAATAGGTGTCAGAAATGCCAAAAAAGTCCAATTTTGGAATGTCATGAAATTGAGAAAAAACGACATACTTTAGTATGTCGAAAAATGTGAAAAAATGTCAAAATTTAAAATGGCCTCAAAATGCACCAAAACATCTTAGAACGGTGTTTTATAAGCACTGCATAGGATAATAGGTGTCAGAAATGCCAAAAAAGTCAAATTTTGGAATGTCATGAAATTGAGAAAAAAACGACATACTTTAGTATGTCGAAAAATGCGAAAAAATGTCAAAATTTAAAATGGCCTCAAAATGCACCAAAACATCTTAGAACGGTGTTTTATAAGCACTGCATAGGATAATAGGTGTCAGAAATGCCAAAAAAGTCAAATTTTGGAATGTCATGAAATTGAGAAAAAACGACATACTAAAGTATGTCGAAAAATGTGAAAAAATGTCAAAATTTAAAATGGCCTCAAAATGCACCCAAAACATCTTTAGAACGGTGTTTTATAAGCACTGCATAGGATAATAGGTGTCAGAAATGCCAAAAAAGTCAATTTTGGAATGTCATGAAATTGAGAAAAAAACGACATACTTAAAGTATGTCGAAAAATGTGAAAAAATGTCAAAATTTAAAATGGCCTCAAAATGCACCAAAACATCTTAGAATGGTGTTTTATAAGCACTGCATAGGATAATAGGTGTCAGAAATGCCAAAAAGTCCAATTTTGGAATGTCATGAAATTGAGAAAAAAACGACATACTTTAGTATGTCGAAAAATGTGAAAAAATGTCAAAATTTAAAATGGCCTCAAAATGCACCAAACATCTTAGAACCGTGTTTTATAAGCACTGCATACGATAATAGGTGTCAGAAATGCCAAAAAAGTCAAATTTTGGAATGTCATGAAATTGAGAAAAAAACGACATACTAAAGTATGTCGAAAAAATGCGAAAAAATGTCAAAATTTAAAATGGCCTCAAAATGCACCAAAACATCTTAGAAATGGTGTTTTATAAGCACTGCATAGGATAATAGGTGTCAGAAATGCCAAAAAGTCCAATTTTGGAATGTCATGAAATTGAGAAAAAAACGACATACTTTAGTATGTCGTGAAAAATGTGAAAAAAATGTCAAAATTTAAAATGGCCTCAAAATGCACCAAAACATCTTAGAACGGTGTTTTATAAGCACTGCATAGGATAATAGGTGTCAGAAATGCCAAAAAAAGTCAAATTTTGGAATGTCATGAAATTGAGAAAAAAACGACATACTTTAGTATGTGAAAAATGTGAAAAAATGTCAAAATTTAAAATGGCCTCAAAATGCACCAAAACATCTTAGAATGGTGTTTTATAAGCACTGCATAGGATAATAGGTGTCAGAAATGCCAAAAAAGTCAAATTTTGGAATGTCATGAAATTGAGAAAAAAACGACATACTAAAGTATGTCGAAAAAAATGTGAAAAAAAATGTCAAAAATTAAAATGGCCTCAAAATGCACCAAAACATCTTAGAATGGTGTTTTATAAGCACTGCATAGGATAATAGGTGTCAGAAATGCCAAAAAGTCCAATTTTGGAATGTCATGAAATTGAGAAAAAAACGACATACTTTAGTATGTCGAAAAATGTGAAAAAAATGTCAAAATTTAAAATGGCCTCAAAATGCACCAAAACATCTTAGAATGGTGTTTTATAAGCACTGCATAGGATAATAGGTGTCAGAAATGCCAAAAAGTCAAATTTTGGAATGTCATGAAATTGAGAAAAAACGACATACTTTAGTATGTCGAAAATGAAAAAAAATGTCAAAATTTAAAATGGCCTCAAAATGCACCAAAACATCTTAGAACGGTGTTTTATAAGCACTGCATAGGATAATAGGTGTCAGAAATGCCAAAAAGTCAAATTTTGGAATGTCATGAAATTGAGAAAAAACGACATACTAAAGTATGTCGAAAAATGTGAAAAAATGTCAAAATTTAAATGGCCTCAAAATGCACCAAAACATCTTAGAATGGTGTTTTATAAGCACTGCATAGGATAATAGGTGTCAGAAATGCCAAAAAAGTCAAATTTTGGAATGTCATGAAATTGAGAAAAAACGACATACTAAAGTATGTCGAAAAATGTGAAAAAATGTCAAAATTTAAAATGGCCTCAAATGCACCAAAACATCTTAGAATGGTGTTTTATAAGCACTGCATAGGATAATAGGTGTCAGAAATGCCAAAAAAGTCCAATTTTGGAATGTCATGAAATTGAGAAAAAACGACATACTTTAGTATGTCGAAAAATGTGAAAAAATGTCAAAATTTAAAATGGCCTCAAAATGCACCAAAACATCTTAGAACGGTGTTTTATAAGCACTGCATAGGATAATAGGTGTCAGAAATGCCAAAAAGTCCAATTTTGGAATGTCATGAAATTGAGAAAAACGACATACTAAAGTATGTCGAAAATATGAAAAAATGTCAAAAATTTAAATGGTCTCAAATGCACCAAAACATCTTAGAATGGTGTTTTACAAGCACTGCATAGGATAATAGGTGTCAGAAATGCCAAAAAAGTCCAATTTTGGAATGTCATGAAATTGAGAAAAAACGACATACTTTAGTATGTCGAAAAATGTGAAAAAAATGTCAAAATTTAAATGGCCTCAAAATGCACCAAAACATCTTAGAATGGTGTTTTATAAGCACTGCATAGGATAATAGGTGTCAGAAATGCCAAAAAGTCCAATTTTGGAATGTCATGAAATTGAGAAAAACGACATACTAAAGTATGTCGAAAAATGTGAAAAAATGTCAAAAATTTAAATGGTCTCAAATGCACGAAAACATCTTAGAACGGTGTTTTATAAGCACTGCATAGGATAATAGGTGTCAGAAATGCCAAAAAAGTCCAATTTTGGAATGTCATGAAATTGAGAAAAAACGACATACTTTAGTATGTCGAAAAATGTGAAAAAATGTCAAAAATTTAAATGGTCTCAAATGCACCAAAACATCTTAGAATGGTGTTTTACAAGCACTGCATAGGATAATAGGTGTCAGAAATGCCAAAAAAGTCCAATTTTGGAATGTCATGAAATTGAGAAAAAACGACATACTAAAGTATGTCGAAAAAATCGAAAAAAAATGTCAAAATTTTAAATGGCCTCAAAATGCACCAAAACATCTTACAACGGTGTTTTACAAGCACTGCATAGGATAATAGGTGTCAGAAATGCCAAAAAAGTCCAATTTTGGAATGTCATGAAATTGAGAAAAAAACGACATACTAAAGTATGTCGAAAAATGTGAAAAAAATGTCAAAATTTAAATGGCCTCAAATGCACCAAAACATCTTAGAATGGTGTTTGATAAGCACTGCATGGGATAATAGGTGTCAGAAATGCCAAAAAGTCAAATTTTGGAATGTCATGAAATTGAGAAAAAAACGACATACTTTAGTATGTCGAAAAATGCGAAAAAATGTCAAAATTTGAAATGGCCTCAAAATGCACCAAAACATCTTAGAACGGTGTTTGATAAGCACTGCATGGGATAATAGGTGTCAGAAATGCCAAAAAAGTCAAATTTTGGAATGTCATGAAATTGAGAAAAAACAACATACTAAAGTATGTCGAAAAATTTGAAAAAATGTCAAAATTTAAAATGGCCTCAAAATGCACCAAAACATCTTAGAACCGTGTTTTACAAGCACTGCATAGGATAATAGGTGTCAGAAATGCCAAAAAAGTCCAATTTTGGAATGTCATGAAATTGAGAAAAAACGACATACTAAAGTATGTCGAAAAATGTGAAAAAATGTCAAAATTTAAATGGCCTCAAAATGCACCAAAACATCTTAGAATGGTGTTTTATAAGCACTGCATAGGATAATAGGTGTCAGAAATGCCAAAAAAGTCCAATTTTGGAATGTCATGAAATTGAGAAAAAACGACATACTAAAGTATGTCGAAAAATGTGAAAAATGTCAAAAATTTAAATGGTCTCAAATGCACCAAAACATCTTAGAATGGTGTTTTACAAGCACTGCATAGGATAATAGGTGTCAGAAATGCCAAAAAAGTCCAATTTTGGAATGTCATGAAATTGAGAAAAAACGACATACTTTAGTATGTCGAAAAATGTGAAAAAATGTCAAAAATTTAAATGGTCTCAAATGCACCAAAACATCTTAGAATGGTGTTTTATAAGCACTGCATAGGATAATAGGTGTCAGAAATGCCAAAAAGTCCAATTTTGGAATGTCATGAAATTGAGAAAAAACGACATACTAAAGTATGTCGAAAAATGTGAAAAAATGTCAAAATTTGAAATGGCCTCAAAATGCACCAAAACATCTTAGAACGGTGTTTTACAAGCACTGCATAGGATAATAGGTGTCAGAAATGCCAAAAAAGTCCAATTTTGGAATGTCATGAAATTGAGAAAAAACGACATACTAAAGTATGTCGAAAAATGTGAAAAAATGTCAAAAATTTAAATGGTCTCAAATGCACCAAAACATCTTAGAATGGTGTTTGATAAGCACTGCATGGGATAATAGGTGTCAGAAATGCCAAAAAAGTCAAATTTTGGAATGTCATGAAATTGAGAAAAAACGACATACTAAAGTATGTCGAAAAATGTGAAAAAATGTCAAAAATTTAAATGGTCTCAAATGCACCAAAACATCTTAGAATGGTGTTTTACAAGCACTGCATAGGATAATAGGTGTCAGAAATGCCAAAAAAGTCCAATTTTGGAATGTCATGAAATTGAGAAAAAAACGACATACTTAAAGTATGTCGAAAAATGCGAAAAAAATGTCAAAATTTGAAATGGCCTCAAAATGCACCAAAACATCTTAGAACGGTGTTTTATAAGCACTGCATAGGATAATAGGTGTCAGAAATGCCAAAAAGTCCAATTTTGGAATGTCATGAAATTGAGAAAAAACGACATACTAAAGTATGTCGAAAAATGTGAAAAAATGTCAAAATTTAAATGGCCTCAAAATGCACCAAAACATCTTAGAATGGTGTTTTATAAGCACTGCATAGGATAATAGGTGTCAGAAATGCCAAAAAAGTCCAATTTTGGAATGTCATGAAATTGAGAAAAAAACGACATACTAAAGTATGTCGAAAAATGTGAAAAAATGTCAAAAATTTAAATGGTCTCAAATGCACCAAAACATCTTAGAATGGTGTTTTACAAGCACTGCATAGGATAATAGGTGTCAGAAATGCCAAAAAAGTCCAATTTTGGAATGTCATGAAATTGAGAAAAAAACGACATACTAAAGTATGTCGAAAAATGTGAAAAAATGTCAAAATTTAAATGGGTCTCAAATGCACCAAAACATCTTAGAATGGTGTTTTACAAGCACTGCATAGGATAATAGGTGTCAGAAATGCCAAAAAAGTCAAATTTTGGAATGTCATGAAATTGAGAAAAAAACGACATACTTTAGTATGTCGAAAAATGTGAAAAAATGTCAAAAATTTAAATGGTCTCAAATGCACCAAAACATCTTAGAATGGTGTTTTATAAGCACTGCATAGGATAATAGGTGTCAGAAATGCCAAAAAAGTCCAATTTTGGAATGTCATGAAATTGAGAAAAAACGACATACTAAAGTATGTCGAAAAATGCGAAAAAATTGTCAAAATTTGAAATGGCCTCAAAATGCACCAAAACATCTTTAACGGTGTTTTATAAGCACTGCATAGGATAATAGGTGTCAGAAATGCCAAAAAAGTCCAATTTTGGAATGTCATGAAATTGAGAAAAAACGACATACTAAAGTATGTCGAAAAATGTGAAAAAATGTCAAAAATTTAAATGGTCTCAAATGCACCAAAACATCTTAGAATGGTGTTTGATAAGCACTGCATGGGATAATAGGTGTCAGAAATGCCAAAAAAGTCCAATTTTGGAATGTCATGAAATTGAGAAAAAACGACATACTAAAGTATGTCGAAAAATGTGAAAAAATGTAAAAAATTTAAATGGTCTCAAATGCACCAAAACATCTTAGAATGGTGTTTTACAAGCACTGCATAGGATAATAGGTGTCAGAAATGCCAAAAAAGTCCAATTTTGGAATGTCATGAAATTGAGAAAAAACAACATACTTTAGTATGTCGAAAAATGTGAAAAAATGTCAAAATTTGAAATGGCCTCAAAATGCACCAAAACATCTTAGAACGGTGTTTGATAAGCACTGCATAGGATAATAGGTGTCAGAAATGCCAAAAAAGTCCAATTTTGGAATGTCATGAAATTGAGAAAAACAACATACTAAAGTATGTCGAAAAATGTGAAAAAATGTCAAAATTTTAAATGGTCTCAAATGCACCAAAATATCTTAGAATGGTGTTTTACAAGCACTGCATAGGATAATAGGTGTCAGAAATGCCAAAAAAGTCCAATTTTGGAATGTCATGAAATTGACAAAAAACGACATACTAAAGTATGTCGAAAAATGCGAAAAAATGTCAAAATTTAAAATGGCCTCAAAATGCACCAAAACATCTTAGAATGGTGTTTTACAAGCACTGCATAGGATAATAGGTGTCAGAAATGCCAAAAAAGTCCAATTTTGGAATGTCATGAAATTGAGAAAAAACGACATACTAAAGTATGTCGAAAAATGTGAAAAATGTCAAAAATTTAAATGGTCTCAAATGCACCAAAACATCTTAGAATGGTGTTTTACAAGCACTGCATAGGATAATAGGTGTCAGAAATGCCAAAAAAGTCCAATTTTGGAATGTCATGAAATTGAGAAAAAACGACATACTTTAGTATGTCGAAAAATGTGAAAAAATGTCAAAAATTTAAATGGTCTCAAATGCACCAAAACATCTTAGAATGGTGTTTGATAAGCACTGCATAGGATAATAGGTGTCAGAAATGCCAAAAAAGTCAAATTTTGGAATGTCATGAAATTGAGAAAAAACGACATACTAAAGTATGTCGAAAAATTTGAAAAAATGTCAAAAATTTAAATGGTCTCAAATGCACGAAAACATCTTAGAACCGTGTTTTACAAGCACTGCATAGGATAATAGGTGTCAGAAATGCCAAAAAAGTCCAATTTTGGAATGTCATGAAATTGAGAAAAAACAACATACTTTAGTATGTCGAAAATGAAAAAATGTCAAAATTTGAAATGGCCTCAAATGCACCAAAACATCTTAGAACCGTGTTTTATAAGCACTGCATAGGATAATAGGTGTCAGAAATGCCAAAAAAGTCAAATTTTGGAATGTCACAAAATTGAGAAAAAATGACATACTAAAGTATGTCGAAAATGCGAAAAAATGTCAAAATTTAAAATGGCCTCAAAATGCACCAAAACATCTTAGAACGGTGTTTGATAAACACTGCATAGGATAATAAGTGTCAGAAATGCCAAAAACATCAAATTTTGGAATGTCACGAAATTGAGAAAAAACGACATACTTTGGTATGTTGAAAACTGCGAAAAAATGTCAAAGTTTAAAATGGCCTCAAAATTCACCAAAACATCTGAGAACGGTGTTTTATAAGCACTGCATAGGATAATAGGGAAACGCGAAAAAGACGACATGCCAGGGTATGTCGCGAAAATGCAAAAAATGCCGAAATTCTAAATGGCTTTAAAGCTCACCAAAACATCAAAGGACACTGATTTATGAACACTGCATAGGATAACAGGTGTTAAAAGTGGCAAAAAGGTCATATTAAAACTGAAGGGAGCGCCCCTTGTGTTTTAAGCGATTAAATACCATAAACAGAACACCATCCTGGTTTTTGCAATTCAATGCAGCGATGAGTTGTGTATATTGAAACGAAACAACCATTCCACAAATGCATGTCCAACACAGGGTCGCCAACTCCTCACACCTCAAGTTGGTGTGTACCTACAACCCAAGGAAGAAGGAACGCTCCTTTTGATGACACACATGTAAATATTATCGACAAAGAAGACAGATGGTTTGAAAGGGGAGTTAAGGAAGCCAAATTTGGGAAACTTAATAATTGCAAAAAGAGACAACAAATCTTATGTATCCGTTTAGGTATTTTTATTAAAATACTGCTGTACACACAAATATTGCAAAATTTGAGACAATGAACACAAGAGGGGCATAAAACATACTAAGATGGTGATTGTAGGTGTGTTGATGTTGGGAGGAGAAGAATATTATCACCAATATTAACTGGAGTGTGTGTGTGTGTGTGTGTTACGATGTGGAAGATAGCACTGATATTGTGCTGGCCGAGTTTTGGGGGCGTGTGTGCGTATGTAAGTTGTGTAAGTGTGTTTTTGAGGGTTTTCTAAAGCACCACATTCACTGAATATGTTTTTTGTTCATTTTTACTAAAACAGAGGAAGTAGTACATGATCTAACATGGCCAGCTCCCTGCAGGTTTGTTGCCCCCAAGAACAGACCACTGGCATCCATGACAACTTTGAAAAAGTGGATGTAAAACCAACTACAGCCAAGACAGTTTGATTATGCCGTTCACCTTGTCTCTAATATAACATTGCGGTTAAAACATGTGACCCTGTTGTTGTACAGTCTTATGTTTGTACACATTCATCAAAAGCTACTGAGAACAAGATGAAGGCAGAGGACTCAGCAACAGTGGTTTGACAGAGTTGAGACCATTTTTTAAAAAATTTTTTGGTAAAGCAGGTTTGCACCAAATTGAGTCACCAATTTTGATTCAATTCACCGATGTAATATGAACTGTGCTTGAGGGCAATGTGAAAATCCCTCACAATATTTTCTTCACAATGCTGTTAACTTCCTAAAACCTCCATCTGAAGATGTCCCGCCCATTCCACTGTAGCTCATCTATCTGACTGGACAGGAGGCAGCCAATGACAGCCAAACACATTCAATCATTGGGCCCCTCCAGCTGTTCGTCATCCTGAGAGAAATCCAAGCCATCCAAGAGAGTGCAACAGCCAGTGGCACTGCTTTATCTCCAGCAAATTTGTATTTCATGATCTTAAAAAATGTCAACAAAAACAAAACTGTTGGTGCCCTGTTCTCATTCTCCTTCAAACTCCATCCTTTTCCCTTTCCCTAAACCCCTAATGGAATTGGTCCACAGAATAATAAAGAGTTGAATTGAGGCAAAAATTTAATTTCCCTCCTGCTTCCCATCATGCATTCCTGCACAACAGCTGAGCAAGGGGAAAAACCAGCTGGGGAAAAAAAAAAAAAAAAAAATCACAAAAAGCATCACTTTTTCTCAAATGTAGAGGGCCCCAGAGCCCCTGAGGGGAAGTGAAGTTTGGGATTAAAGGAGGAAGAAAGGGGGGTAAGGAGTAAGAGAAACAGAGAAAGAGGACATTGGGGGCAGGATGACTGGTGGGGGACAAAATAAGGACATTCCACAAAGAGGCAGCTGTGGCTCCACCTCAACAGAGGCCCCAATCACGGGCTACACCCAAGTGCTGGACAGGCAAGACAAAATTACCTGTATTTTTCAGCAGTTCATGTCACGATAGCGTCCATTAACCAAAAAGGTGGTTGCTGCATATGTAACACTTGGTAGAAGACAGCATTAGGAGAAGACACCCCTTCCTCAGTGCCAACAGAAACCTTGTTTCAACTCCCAAAACCCAAATCCCAGTTCTTTCTAGCCCACCCACCCACACATGAGCCCGATAGTCGCCATTCTCCTGAAATAAAATGTCAGAAATCAATCTTTTTTCCAGTTTTAAGATCCCTTCCCACCCACCCAAGTGGTTTGTCCTTACTAAGGGGGCACCAACAACAAAGGCAAAGGAGGGCTGGCTCATTTCTTGAAATGGGTGCCATCCCACCCCAATGAAAGCCTCAAGTGGTGTGTCCCATCTCCTAGTGCGTCAGAATGAAGAGGTGTTGTCTCCAGCCGGAAGAGAGATGCAGTCAATAAAAAGCTGGATGTCTTTTTTGTTGTTTGTTTTAATTGTGAGTCTGCTCTGGTAATTATGTCCATAAGTGACTTTAGCTCTCTCTGTACACCCTGTAGGCCACTCGCATATATTCATAAAAATAAAAAATTAACAAAAAAATTAAAATCTTAGTGCATTCTCCTCAGAAAAATAACCCCAACTGTAGAAATAAACAATAAAAGCAGGAAAAAGTTCAAAACCTTATGGTTTGTTTCTCGTTTTGTTCCCCAAATCTAAAAAAATGTCATCATACTCATTTGTCACAGCTTCCGTGTTTGTCCTTTTTTCTTTTTTTTTCCTTTTTTTGTTTTTCGATTTCAGCTGCGGGGTTTAGGAAAACTAAAAAACACACTTTAGAAAAAGCCATCCTGGTGGACAGGGTCAGTGTATGTGACTGAGGTTCATGAAGCCACGATGCTGATGTCATCACCATAAGCCTGGTCCTCCGCTGTAGTGCAAGTGTGCTCCAGGTCAGGGTAGTCCCACCCCAAGCCCAAAGAGGGCGCTACAGAGAGCCGGAGGCTGCAGCCTGCAGCTCCTGGAAGGTGCTGTCGAAGCAGCGCTTCAGGTCTGAGTAGGTCACAACCAGGACACTTTTCTCATCTCTAGACACCAGGCTGATCTTCTCAGGAACACCCGCGTCCAGCTGAGGAAGACCATTTAAAAAAAACAACAAAAAAAAAAACCTCAGTAAATGCATACTGCATGAAAACCAAATTGGACTTGTCAATTTTTATACACTTTAGTCCGTACAATGACATTTTTCATGCCCTTTTAATTCCTCATATGATGATATATTTTGTAATTTTTTATGCCTTTTTTTGAAGGTCAGTATTCTAAAGTATTTAAGTTGAGTATACTTAAAGTATTTGTTGACTGCAATATTAGTAATCTGAGTTTCCCCCTCCTCTAAAATCAGTATCAGCCTCAGATATCAGTCGGGTCCTATATGAAGTATTAAAAGATGGACTGACTGCTGGCTGCTTCACACACATTAAAAAGTTCACTCAAATGGACAACTTTTCAAACTTCTGTATAATCAAATATCAATGTAATAAAGAGAAGGAAAAAAGGAAAGCTTACTGACTTTGTTTAGGCAGGAGACAATGTGGCTGAGGTCGATCCAGGGCGTCCCAGCTTCTGTCACCTGGTGAAACAGGTGATCCCGGAAAAGCTTCAACAGGTAGCGATCGCCCGTTTCTGACCACGTCGGGTCCTTCTGAAACCTGACTCACACAAATCAATGATGTCAAGTTACAGAGGGGAAACACAAATCACACAAAATGATTGGTCTTTACACCCCCTCAACTTACTCTGGCCGTTCGTTGATGGTACCCAGTTTGGCCAGCAGACGGAAGAGACGGCCATTTTGCACCTCCTGCAAATAAGCCAAAAATGGATTTATTCACCGGTTCCAGATGTTGTAATTTATACATATTCCATATACCATGCCTGAAGTAGAAGTAGTTTTTTGAGCAGATGCACAGGTTGGTGTTGGGGGGGGTCCTGTGACGTTAAAAAAAAAAAAAAAAAAAAAAGGAAGATTCTTGCAACCTGAAAAGGGCAAGGAATTGAGGTAACAAACTTGGAAACTGGCACCAGGTGAGGGGATTATTCTGCTGCAGTAGGCTGTAAAATGCACTGAGATTCAACTTGAAGATTGAAAAAAGGGAAATGTAAAATAATCACTAATTTCTGCAGGGAACTCTATCAACAACTGAACGCTTGATCAGTTTACTTTCCATCCATACACTTCCTCCTTGCTGATAGTTAACTAGAAGAGGTTGCATTTTCCTCTAAATTATATATTAATTTCTGTAAACAGTCTTATTTCTGCTTATTGATTAATGGGAAATAACAGTACCCAGCTCCAACGTCACTAATGAATTCAGGAAGCTCCTAACCATCACAGCCAAGCGAAGACTAACCTAGATCGGCGACTTCCTTTTTTAAAGGTTAAGAGGAAAAAGTTGCTGCACTACTCAACATGTGCCCCTACAGATAAGACAAAAACTTGATGTATCTGACTTCACATCAGGCTGTGAACAAGTGATAGCTCACCTTTCATCTCTGCAGATATAATTTACTCCTGCCTCCTCTTTCTTTTCCTCATCTGTGCCTGTCTCACCCTGTCAAACGTTTTCTGCACTGTTGGACAAAGTAAACATTATTGAAGAGCAAAGACTGAATGTTTGCCTCCTTCAGGGTATATTTAGGAACATATTCTTAAAACTCTCCTGCCAGAGGTTCCGAACTGACATTTTCTACTCTAAAAAACAGAAATGCAAAATGCATATGCATTTACATTGAAACTGCTATTACCTGCAACATCAGCTTCCTATACGCAATATTGTGATTATTGTTTCCATCAATTACGATCAAAATCCAGATTGCTGTGTTATAGAAGCATGGTTGAATCACTACACAAAGTAGAATCAAAATCAGGAGAACAGTTGTAAAATAATTTCAGTGTTCCTGCAAAACTGCTTCAGAGGAAAAGATAAATAAAACAAAAAAAATGTTTTTTGGCCACCCCCCAGACCTATTTTGAAATATGAGGATATCTCATAAATACATCTGTTCAAAAAACTTCGCAATTTCGCATGCAAACCAACCCATGCCGCAGCTCATGCAAAATCAAACAAGTCATATTCTTCTTGGTCTTTGCACATATTTTTGTGTTTTTACAAATGGCATGATGACAAATGCTTTAATCCTTCGATCAACAAAAACACCCACCAGGTTGTTAAACAGCACTGACTCTATCCCCTGTTCCCAGATACACATTCAGCTAAAATAACACAGATGGCCTGATATACAGTAAACACTTGTCTTGTGGGCATGTTATAATAAAATGTACAGTAATGTATCAAATTTAAACAATGAATTTGTTTAATAAAATCCATGGTGCAACATATTGGACATCTAATTAAGGCAGAAGCTGATATCACCATTTGCATTTAAAACAACAAATTCAAACTGCTGTTGGTGGTTTGCTGGATGTGTACAGTCAGGGAGTAAAGGGGAAGTCAAAGCACCAACAAAAAAAAAAGAATGAGGCGAGGGTCAGTTTTAAACATGTTTACGGTCCAACATGGGGAAACTAAATTTAAGCGCAGGACTGCAAAGCCCACAATACACAGTGCAACATCCTGTATGCAAAACTTCCCTCTTAGTTCACTAAACCAATGCCCTATTTCTTACCACTGCGTAACTACAACAGCCTAAAAAGAACATGACCAAACCATGCACTCTTGCACAAACATGTAGTGCCATGCTTCTACCTTGGCCAGGTCCTCCTCAATGACATCATTCCTCATCTGTGATGCATCTAGTTGTGTGTAGAATCGGGCTCCAATCATCGGCATAATGTCATTAACACTGCGCAGGCGAGACTGTTCAGTCAGCAGATACCTGCACAAAAAACAAAGTCACAGTTTGCCTTCAGGTGGTTGGAAAGGTTCGGTGCTGCCATGCAGTGTCGCTCTTACGTAAGCAAATATGCCAATTTTTTAACAAGTACAGAAAGAAAATCACAACTGCTGATGCTCCTCCCACAAGTGGAGTGAGTGGATTACAACATGTCAATGTGCATTCTATGAAATCACCGGTTAGACCCAGACCATGCTGAAGAAATATCTCATCTGGTCTGAAATGCCTCGCAATCTCCAGGCTGGAGCTACAAAGTGTTTTTTGGGTTTTTTTGTTGACTATTGGTTTAAAACCCTTCATTCTTTACAGATGACATCTTGGGGTGGAAGCTGAGTGGCACGGGACAATTTGTGGCAAAGTCACATTCTCTGGACTGTCATGCAAACTACATCTGGTGCCCGGAGGAAAAAGAAGAAAATTGCTTGTTGCCAACAGACAAAGAAAGAATTATGCACTTGATTAACAGCATGTGGACATAGGGATGTTAAGAGATCATCGCTGTTTGCAGCAGTTACAAGGTCATTGTTCTAAACCCAAGCCTGGTGCAAACTTTTCAGTCCAATCACTTTCTGGATCAGGTCCAATTTCAATTAGGATAAGTCTCAATTAGACAGGACAAGTACAAGTGGTATCTGACATGGACAACACATGTTGCTTCATGCATGTTTCTTACAGAATGAGGTTCTTGAGGTCTGAAGAGTAGTTGATAGACACCAGCTCCATTGCTTTCTGCAGGTTCTCCCTTTGAATGCCAGCCAAGGAATTACATGCCAGCGCCAGCACCACCTTGCCCAGTGACACAAGGTCTGCTTGCTACATGAGAAACACACACATCACCAAAAATACGGGTTTTAATTTTCTAACTTCCCATTTTCAAAAGACTGACTACATATTCTCAAGTTTGTAGGTGTTTCACGACCTTCTCCAATTGATCAGGCTCAAATACTATGCAATGTGATTTTCATGTGTGAGTGACCTCAAGTGGGCAACATCATACCTGGTACTGTGGCATTAGGGCAAGATGATTGGTCTGACTGTTATCAAATGTTAAGACGTCAAAAACACCAACGCAGTTCACCCGCAACCTGCAGAGATAAGGGAACATTATCAGTAGTTTGTGTGCATGTGCATGCACAATGTCAGGGTTGTGAAAAAAGGAAGCATCAACTGAAAATACTGTTCCGCTTTCAATGTATTTACAGTCTTATCTACGCCTTCTAAACTGTGAATTGAAATTCGCACACACGTCACCATCTACAGTTATGAGTGTTCTAAACAGTCATCGACCCATACTGATAACAAACTGTCGGCTGAGGTGTTTAGATATGTTCCTATACCTGGTCTTGCCAGTAATGAGAATCTTGCTGGGGTCCATGACACGACACGCTAGGCCAGCAGTGTGGATGGTGCGCAGGGCCGAGCTGAGCTGGACAATGTAGGCCCAGATCAGAGACTCGGGGAGCAGACCTGCATGCTGCCGTGGCGGGGGTGGCTCGTGTTGTCCTGCAACACAGTGAGGCGGTTTATCACACACATATCCTGACGGGTTTTAGTATGAACTAAATCTTAAACTGTCATCAACTTCTTTGGCAGTCTGACCTTCAGGTCTCTTATGGTTGATGATGTCAGAAACACCAGTTATAGTCATTGTTATCTAGTTTCCCTTCCTTTCCGATGAATCTGCTGGTTGTTTACCTAGATTAAATCGATTTATTACATGATGACTGCATGGTCTGAAATTGGTGGCCAATAAAAAAATAATATCACTCAAGTATTAAACTAATCACTGATCATTTCTGTTCAATTATTAACAGAATACATGAGAGGAAATGCAGCTCACAGTTTTCTGAAATCATATCTACTCTCTTTAGGAAAACTTTATATTACTGGCAATAGGTTGGAACCTCCTACCACCAACGTAATAATAGGTAAGTATTAGGGTATTTATTGCACAAGAAAAAGCCCCAATGCCACAGTGGGGACAGTGTTAGCCAAAGCGTTTGCTCCTCAAAACAACAATTCGAATTTCTATACAATTCACGTTTTATGGTTTGTTACAGAGCAGACAAAGCCCGGGGTCTGAACGGTTTTGCTTCCTCTCTTTGCATCCCAGTAGGTAGGCCATACAGCACCTGCCCCAGGATCAGTTTCAGCCACAGTTTCCTCCAAGTCACCACGTCTCTCTCACACAGGCGCGTGCATACTAACTGCCACACAAAGGCAAACATTCAAACCCTCTTTGAAGCCCCAAGACATTCACGGGAGAAGTTTTAGACCTTTGAACATTTCAATGTTATTTCAGATCAACTGCCTGGTTTTATATACACAATCTAAGCCATCAAACATTGGATGTTAACACAACCGCATGCATTGCAAACATGACAAAACACACCTAAATAGACCCAGACCAATGACCCCAATAAGAAAAAATTTAACAAACTCTGCGTGAAGCAGAAAAGTACAGGGAGGTGTCTGAAGTGATGCTGCGTCTATTTAATGTGAGAGAGGAAAAGACCAACTCACCCCACTTCCTCTTGGTGAAGTACGAGTCTGCTGCTGGGTCATTGAAATGTCTGCTGAACATGGTTTCTGCACCCGCATGGAAGTCATAAGAGAACACCAAAGCTAGGGCAAAAAGACAAGTGTTAAGACCTCAGAACATTGAACCATCAGCAACAGCCTAAAAGCTAAACATGTTTTAACTAATTATTTTTTTTTCTATTTTGCTCTATACTGTACCCCCTAAAGTAGTTTTCTTTTACAATCATGAGACCATCACTTGGGAGAATTAAATACAAAATGTTTGTTTCCATCAGCAAATAGGGTACTTCACTGATGCTGCTAAAAACAAAAACCTTGCTGACAAATATCCACCTTACATGAAGATTCAGTACAATACGTGTACACCACTGCACCTTAAATTTGAGCATTTCTGGTGATACTAAAAATTGTAAATGTAAAATAATTATAGAAATAGAAAATTTGCTTGTGTAACAAGACGAGTTTTTATGCAAACACTATTAACAAAGACATACTGACCGTACACAGAGACAAACAAGCTAGAATTAAATTGAAAGATGGTTATAAAATGGTTGCAGCACTTACAGTGGTCTCCAAAGGCCTTTGTGGTGAAGACCTCCCTCAATGTCACAGAGTTTGAGTGCTGGATCTTCTTCCACATGTCCACCAGCATCATGCACTTTGTGTTAACAAGGCGGAAACCTAAAACGTAAATTACAGATACACAAAACCACACAAAGGAATTTAGAAACCCCTTTTAGTAATAAATAATAATAATAATAATAATAATAATAATAACTGGGTGACAACCCCCTTGCATTTTTCTACATGAAGTGAGGGGACATCACACATGTGCTGCACTGCTAGGCCAAAAAGCATGGCAGTCAAATTCATTTGTTTTTACTTCACAATAGTAATTGTGTAAAAACGATATTATATAATATATATTTATATTTTCACTTATTTAATAAAGTTATCTCAAAAATCAACACGTAATTAGATAATTTGTCAGTGTCTATGTTGGTTTGGTGTCATCTGTATTATGCATTCTTTGAAAGACTATTTCTTATCACCGTGTTTCTTACCATGTATCCTCCTCAGGCAGTAAGGCAGGTCATCCTTGCTGTTGACAGCCTTGTAGCAGGAGGTTATGTAGCTGAAGTTGCTGGTCTTCTGCATGCGGTTTGGTGGGGGTAAGGGCTCGAGTGGAAACAGGCTGTGGTAGCTATCCACCTCAGATGGTACATCTTCCAAAGACAGAAGCAAAGAATAAATAAATAACATTAGTACATACACTTCTACTCAAAACACACAAAATCAAAAGGCAACCCTACAAAGTCATAGCTCATATGAGCAATTAGTTGTTTCGATCAACACTAACTCTGCACTATGTTATTTTTTTATGATTGACTTGCACCACAATGTAATTTGGCAGTAAGCAATTTTAACACATTATTCTGTGCCTGACAAAAGACACAATCAAAATAAAACATGTCAGTAACCAGAAAAAAGAACCATGGAAACATTTCTCACTACTATTTGGAAAACAATTCCTCAATAGAATTTACATTTGTTTAAGCAAGCAACACTGGTGTGTTAACATGTGAACACCAAGAATATAGCATCAAAATTCAACCCTTCTTTGATACAGAGCTTTTCTGTATTTTTTTTTTTACTGCAAGCATGACTTGCTCTGCTGCCCACACAGCCACACTATCAAATCAATAATCAGCCTTGGTTGTGACAACAGAGTAGACCTTTTACCTGGGTTCTCTGAGTGGTCAATCTGGGCCATGGTTATCAGATGTCTGTTTATCAACTCCTGAAGGAGAGACAAGAGGGCATCACATCAGATGTGACCTCCAGAGAAGGGGACAAGGGGACAAGTGCAAGTGGATAATACCTGTCGGAGCTCATCAGCCATGAAGAAGGACGGGGCATTTGCTTTCGGCTGCATGTAGGCCACATGAGGTGCGGTGGGGGGATAGATATGGTAGGTAGGAAACACCTGTAATGAAACCAGAACCAAACGCTGTTTCCTATTTGTTAAGAAACGAAAACCAGTCTGAACATATGCAGTACTTCTTCCTCAACTAGAAGCATTTAGCCACACAAACAAATGTGATGGAACAAAACTCCAGGGAGGATTTGAATGAAGTGCTACCTAGATAACGATGCTATTAGAAGCAAAATAATAACCCCTAGTTAGCCATTATGACTTTTCTTTAAAAGATTGAGGGATTTCTGTACAAAATTGGAGAGCTTGCAAAAGGAAGCACAATGTAGTGTTCAATATTTTTGGTCTCATTTGTCTTGCTTCCTTGAATACCTCAGATCAGGTTTTAAATGCAGAACTTTTATTGTTCACAATCATTTCTGCAAAGGTCATTTTGTGATGTCGCATCTCTGAATGATTGTTTGAGACTTCAAAAGTCTTGCAGTGTATTCCCATATTTTGTCCACACATATTTCTTGACTAAAATACAGAATAGTATGACAGGTGCTGCACATACCATCCCAGCCATTGGTGCTGGGGTGTTGTCTGTGTAGAAGTAAGTAGTCCCCCCTACAGTCTCTTTCTGGATAATGTGGGTTCCCTGGTCAGATGCGGTGGTGGGAACCATGTAGTTGGCAGGGTTTGGGGTATGACTGCGCCGACGAGGAGCAGGTGAGGTGTGCGGTGTAATTTTTGGGGAGTGGAGAGGAGAAGACCCCGCAGACAAGGACATGCCTAAAATTAAGGACAACAGGAATTACATGTAGAGGAAATACAAGACATGTAGACATCCCTGCTTGCAATTATATAAAATGATTGAGAGGAACACTAAGGCAAAAGAGATCTGCTTTTGTTTCAACCATGGCATATGTGGTACTATACACAAGAAGGGAATTCATGAATTCGCAATTCGATTACAGAGCGAGGTGATTTCTCAGCTGATAGTTCTCCAAAAACACACCTGGAGCAAGTGCAGCAGCCGTGGAACTGCTGAGACCAGGATGTGGGAAGAGAGGTGAGGGGAAGGCTTGGACACTGGACTGAGCCATGGTAGCCATACGTGGAGCCCCCTTAGGGATGAACTCACTTGCTGCCGGGTTAGGAGTCTGGTGGCACAAGAAAAACATGCAAGAATTATATGAAATCTACCACTCAGTTTAGAAACAATAAAAACAGTGTTGGAAATAAATTGATTGCGCTTAGGTTACAAGTAACTACTCGTACAAAATGGACAGTATTGAACTTTACAAAACACTTTATAGCAACTTTGATGTTTTGGACAAAGTGTTTGTGGGCTAACCTTTCTCCTTTGGGAAATGCTAAGAGCACCAAAATCACTGAACAGTGAGGATGTTGGGGAGTTCACCGGATCTGTGGAAGACCATGGAGTGTAAGAACTTAGGCAGCAGACAACTGCTGACTACTGCTTTAAACAGCACCACAGGAGTCTTACCGTGAGTGCTGTGGCTGAAGTTCTTGGCACCATCATTAAGGAGACTGGGGGAGCTGCTGCTGGTAGTCATTCGCTTAAGAGAGCACCATCAAGAACAGATGTTTAACAGAAAGCGCTCTTTGAGCATGTTGGTTTATCAGTAAATTAACACCAATAATTGCTTTTGTGATTAAAAATGTGTGAGTATAAACAAAACATTATAAATTGACTACAAACAATGCAATTAATTCATTATTGTAGTTTATCCAGGTTTGTGCAGGGACTTACAGCCATGTAAACAGCAATGTAAGCACATAACCTCAATTTCCATTACTTCGACATAGTGTATGTTTAGTCTGACTATATATCAATAGCTATTCTCTTGTACCTGCATCATTGAGTATTTAGACTCTGCTGGGCTTCCAAACCCATTGACCCCAATAAAGCTGCTGCTGAAGTAAGAGTTGGTAAGATTGGCATCGCTCAGGGTCGCACCCTCCATCCCTGGGACTGTGGGTGACAAAAAAAACGAAGTTCAGCAAGTTTAGTATTTGCTCCTTGACTGTGCGAAAGATAAGCCTACACTTTAACATCTTCCAGATGGTGAAGTGTTCATGTTAATGTCAGTACTACAGAGTGTTTGCTCAGCCAATCACAAAACTAAGCACATAGTATGTAAGCAGTTCAACAACTGCCGAGTGAGCTGCTACTGCCTGATACAGGGCGATTTCGTGTGAAAATAATTATAACAAGCTTTTCCGCGACAAATCTAGATTTCTAATGTTACCGGTTTAATTGGACATAGGATGCTTTTGACACTACAGTTGGCTCAGGTTGTTAGTTGCTTATTGTTTACATTGGGGAAACAGAGCAAAAACAATACCCCGTGCACAGCTATGCTACGCTAATGTTAGCAAACATTAAACTTAGATCTAAAAAGCAATACTTTACTTCATGTAAACAAAGTTTAAGTCGGGTAAAACTAATAACACTAATAGAGAAACTAAAAATGCTCCTCTGACGGAAAAGCCAAACGCATTAAAATTGGATAAAATAACGTAATTTTAGCAAACGCTAGCTAGCTAATAGCTGTACTAGCTAACGTTAGTGGGTCGCGGATTTCTGCCCACTCACAGCTGTCATACACACACACACAACAGGCCTCCTCTCTGAGAGCTGCAGCAGCATGGCTAATGATATGTTGTTTTTAAGCATAACGCCATCTGAAAACAAAGTTATTAACAAGACTGCTAAGGAGACCAATCAACGCTAGCTGCACACAGAGGGTTTTGCATCGTGTTTGGCAGGGAAATATAACCCACGTTGTTTTGGGGGTAAGAGGCCTCGGTGAATCCTCGAACTAAATTTTTACAAAGCCCAGCCAGGGCCAAAAGTAAAGTCACACTCAATCGCCCCGTGTGAGGCCTTGTCTTGCTATAATTGTTACTCACTGGTTAACAACTGCCCCTCCAGAGAAGTGCCTGCAGGCCCCAATGTTTCGCTCTTCTTGGCCACACCGGTGCCCCCGCCACCCTGGCAGGCCGCCGCGGAGCCACCAAGGGAATACCCCGCTGGCGTCCCGCCACCTCCGGCCATAGACAACGGGACGGGGCTACCGCCGCCGCCGTGCAGCGGCAGGCTTGCCATGGACGGATCCTCGTGCAGGAACTGACACTCGTCTCCATAAAAGCACGTTTTGTCTTTCGCATAGTATCGGCAAAACTTCACCTTGACATTGGGTATCCCGGCACCCCCGAGCGGAGCAGCTGAAGCTGGGAGTCCACTGTTCATGGCACCACTGCTGCCACCGCCGCTGCTGCCGGAAGACACTCAAACATAGGAGACGCAGATAGCTAGCGAGCTAGCCAGCTAGCCTGCAAACAGTTTCCACCTAAAGGAACGGATTGATATCACTTCAGACGGAGAAGAGCGCTTACGATGCTACAGTACTCACATTATAAGTTTAGGATGCATTTTGGTTTAAGAAAATATCGTTGCATGCGTGAAATCCTGGTCTTCGTTGTTATCGTTATCCATGCAGCTGCCTTCTTCGCAAAGTAGCCTGTTATTGTTTTTTGCTCGCAGGCAGGCTGCTCTGCTAGGGACCAGCTAGCATAGCTTTGCATTGTGGGTACGGCGTTTGGCAGTTTACCTCCTGCAAATTCAACTCGCATACTTGGAGAGTGCGAGTGCCAACAGTTAATGTGGCTGAAGGTGTAAAGATCTTTTTGTAGTACCTGTAGGCGGTAATTGCGACATTTAACAACGGAATAACCTCTATATAAGATCAAAAATACAGCCTAAAACAGATGCAAGAGAATAGAACATCGATTAACCAACTAGAATAATCAAAAACCGACGGAAAATGTATTATAACTTTTGATGATCAATTTAAAATATTCGATGGGTGAAATCGTACAGGACAAAAACATTTAAAATGACATTAATGTATTTGCACTATATTTTCTCGATGTTATATTAATTTGCGAAATGATAAATACTTCCTCGCTCATTTACATTTATTTTTCTTTAGAGATTTTTTTACATCCTGAGTACCCTCCATACAACAATAAAGCAACAACAACAACAACATTTGTCAGGGTTCAAATATGGATTCATATTCAATGTGTTTAATATATTTACACTTTTCCTTCAGTGTTCTCCAAAACATTACAGAGCGTAGAGCCCATGTCACATAAAAGTCGTTTAATTGTGTAAAGCATGAAGATTCATTCCAGTTAACTGTGAGCAAGTCGATAACCACACGTCCATTTTTGGGAACTCATAATACTCGTACCGAAATTGCAAGAAAACATGCGCAAGAAAACCAAAAGCGACGCTCTCCTTCTTCTTCTTCTTCTTCTTCTTCTTGAGAGCTTGAAAGTTACAGGCAGTTGAACTACTCACGTCACTATTTCCAGTTCCTCCGTTTAAAAGGCTCTTGAAATCAGTTTGTACATCAAAGTTTTGCGATCTGACCTATGAGCACGCTGACAAAAAGAGAGCATCAATACGGAGGCAGGGAAATATAATGGCAGGTGAGTTGCGTCTCAGATGGACAGAGATATTGGCACTACAGGATCAGAGCGAACTACAAATTGTATTGCCTATATATATATTTGGGCAAATAAACTGGAGCAGTGGAAAGACAAACTAACATTATTTTATCAATTCAAGCAATTAATTTATCTTCATAACAGCTTTTTGTTGTTTCTAAAACGTTTTTCCATTATGCTTCATATTTGTATTTCCGTGTATATTTCTTGAAATGCTATTTTTTAACTGTCTCTGATGTTCAGAGAACACAAACATTTATATAATTAAGTTAAGAGTACAATTTTCTGTCTTTCAAGTTGCTGTTCTGCTGTGTGCTGTCTTGGTTATCAGCTCTGATGTTGTGTCAGCAGAGATTCAGCTGTGTGTACCCACTCATGAGGTAAATGAGGTTTATATAATATATATATTGTGTGTGTGTGTGTGTGTGTGTGTGTATACACATATTAGAAGGAAAGAAAGATACTTTGAATATCCTTCAAAGTTCATAATCCAATTACACAGTAGTTGTGCACAGTAGGTAGAAGTTATAAAACAGTAGCGAGGGAAATAGCACACACTTGACTGGATTTACTCTTGTTTCATTTCGGTTTATGAGAAGAGAAATGAATAGTGAATAGTTTTATGCACTGTTCTATTTAAAGTAGGTGATTAAATGTGAGTTTTTGCCCTTCCAGGTGGCATGTTTTGTGCCAGCTGATAATCTGAATGCATCTGGTCCTGTGAGCGTAGAAGTGTGTGTTGGTCAGAAACTCTTTGTCTCCCTGGAGGGCTTCAGTGGATACCCTGTCTGTCACTGGATCAGAGGAAAAGATTCAGTAATGACAATGTGAGTGTATGTCATTGTTTTTATTTCAGCGTGAATCCTGTTTATATCTTTATGATGAAACTGAGACATTTTCATACTCTTTACCAGAAGAAGAGAGAGTGACCACATGGTCCTTCCACCACTTTCTATGGCAGATTCTGGGGAGTACATGCTGAACTGTGGAACTAACAATGTGACCAAGTCCGCAATAACTGTGTCCTTGCATGTAGCAATGGGTGAGTGAAATCAGTTACATATCTCATCACCTCTCAACAATGTACAGATGCACAGAGTGTTTGACAGTGATATTTCAGCAGTAAAAAAAACACTTTAACAATTATAGAACATCTGAAGAAACCGCAGCTGAGGCTGGAGCCAGTAGGCAAAAGTTGGTCCCCCTTTTTCACATGTATCTCTGAGGGTTGCCCAAAGCCCATAATTCAATGGAGTGGGTAAGATGTTTTCCATTACATTTGTATGCAAAATTCAGACTTTAATTGTTTAGATTACTGACACTAACTTTACTATAAAAACTTTTAAACAGAAACCAACATGGGACAGATGAATTTGCAGACAGTGGAAGAGTAAAGAGCAAAATATCAAGTACTGACTATAGTGCTACAGGCGTGATGTGCTGTGCTACTTATGCCGAAGAACAAGAATGCTCCCAACTGTATGACTATGGTAATGAAATAATTAAACAAATACATCATTCAAAATATTTATAAATGCAAGTTTATTTACTTCACACAAAGCAGTTTACTGCCCTGGTTTATGATTATCTCTAAATAATCATGCCGTACAAAAGAATTGAATATATATATATATATTTTTTTTTTAACTGACTGTGACTGAGACTGGGACTGAATGCCCCAATATGTGTTTCAGATTTAGAAAGTGACTTAATGAGGAATGATGAGATTTCTAATGTGACTGTGAGCCCTGGTCAGTCTTTACTGCTTCGTGCCAGAATAAAACAGTATGGACCTCCAGCACCTGTGTGGGAAAAAGATGGACAGAAACTGTATGCCAGGGCATGCTCTAAAGATGAGACAGAGGTACAGTTATTTTCTACTGGGACAAAATGGATTTTCTTTAAATTTGTGTGTGAACAAATGTGAATTCTTTTTCTTTGTCTTAAAATTAAACAACCAAATTTCTATACTCTGTAACCCAAGACACACATTATAAATTACTATATTGACCTCCCCCATTCATATTATAAATGTACGTTTTTCTTCCAGATTTGCATTACAAATGACTCACATCTTCAAAGTCGTATGACTTACCTGTTCATCAAAACAGTTAGTAGCAAGCACAGTGGCACATATACCTGTAGGAGTCCGAAAAACACAACTAAGTCTGTTTACATTCATGTCCAGGGTGAGTAGAGCAAATTTTATTTTATTTTTTATCTGTATGTGACGTAATTACAACCATTAGCAATGAATAATTCAGAATGTTTCTTGTTCTCTTTTGTTTTTGAAGTATTTCTACATGTACTGATGTTATTCTTGTGTTGTCTCAGCTGAAGGTTACCTCTCTGTCCAGTTGGATGAAACCGTGATTGTAGCAGGTCAGAATGCATCCCGCTCCTGTTTACAAGCCACTGTTTCCTACCACCCTATACTCCAGCACTGTTCCTGGGAGGCTCCTGATAAAACTATAACTAAATGCAATCAGGGAGAAATGGGTAACAAAACACAGGTAATTTCATGAAGAAATGTTTCTGGAGTTCAACATCAATGAACTTCTGAAAATATTGCAAAAGACTGGCTGCATGTAGAAAAGTATGAAACTCTTAGGTCTTTTCATTAGCAATAGTAAACAACTATGAATGGCAAATATTATTATATAATTGAAGAGTTGATGACCTTTTGGATGGTTTCATATAAAGTTTTTGACTATAACAATGTTTCTCAGGACTGTGAAGCTATGTGAGCCACTCAAATCAGGAGAATATAGGTTAAACTTGGAGGCTGGAGGACAAAAAGAAGAAAAGACTATATCAGTGTGTGTTGTTGGTAAGATAGATTAATTGTGAATGTCTAGTATTTCTATTAATAATCCAACCTCTGCACAGATATGTCATTTTGAAAACCTATTTTGCAGTTATATTTTATAATCTTACAATCCATGGATTTTGTTCCAGACGAACCAAACTTCCATTTCAGGGTTAATGATGATGATAATACCCTCACAATAGAGACTGTGAGTCTTGTCCCTGCAAATTATACCTGGATGGTTTGTTCTCCACCCAATGCCAGGTATGATTACTGTCAGAGGATAATGTAGTTTTGATGTGCGTGCGCGCACACATACACACGTTCTGATTTTTTGTCCCTCTCTTTGTCTTTTTACAGTTGTGAATCAGATTCTGACTGGAAAGAGATCCCAGACACCTTTCAAACAGACACCGATGTCTTCTGCAACAAAACAATCAAAAGCTCACTGAGAAGAGAACAAGTGGATGGATTCCATTTAAGGTTTTGCCTTACAAACACAGTAGGATACTGGTGTTACAAGTCAATATACTACCCATCTCCACACCAGCCCCACAATGGATGTGAGCTCTGTTTCACATTACAAAAGTCTTAAATGAAATTGCCTTGTTTTTGATTATCTTGATGTAATGAGAAATTATTCTTTATACATCTTTGTTTTCAGATGTATCTGTTTATACAGATAACGACAGCTCGCTCAAAGTAGGCAGTTTGCTCCTGCTTCTCATTTTGGCAGTGGTCACTGTGGTGTTCTTGTATTTTGTCAAAAAGAAGGTATATATTAGGCCTATACATCAGCACACACACACACAAACACATGTACGCACAGACACATAAAGGCATAACAGCAACCCCTTTTGCTTCCAATAGAAACCCCAGTATCAGCCCCAGCTTCAGATCATCCAGATGATTGGACCCAATGACAATGATTACATCTACATCAACTTCAAGGACTTTGAATATGACCACAAATGGGAGTTTCCTAGGGAGAACCTGGAACTGGGTATGAAATACACCAGGCACTGGACACGATAGGCTGCATTATAAAGTGCCAATGTAGTTAAAGTTGCCTGCAAGGTCCATGTGGGAAAAAATCATAAAGAAATAATACACAGCTTATTTCTGTGTCATCTGCAGGTCAAGAACTGGGGTCTGGGGCTTTTGGCATGGTGGTCCAAGCTACAGCATATGGCATCAACAAGCCTGGAGTCTCACAGCAGGTAGCTGTCAAGATGCTTAAAGGTCAGTGTTTCATAACGCATGTATTCCACATGTGAAAAGCAAAATGTTATGTTATGGTAATTTAAGTTGCTCATGTAGTGTTTGCCCCCCTGCAGACAAGCACCAGACAGTGGAGAAGGAGGCACTGATGTCAGAGCTTAAGATGCTGACTCACATCGGTCACCACACCAACATTGTTAATCTGCTTGGTGCATGCACAGACTCAGGTACAGTGACCACTGCTAATTACATAGATGCAGTACACATTTGTTTACACTCATGGCATCCAATTTTATCTGAAGTGAGCATGAGGGTTTTCTCAGATGGGAAGATATAATTAGTACCATGATTTCAGATGATCTTAACAGTGAATATAGCATACAGCTCAAATGTGATCAGTTCACATCCAGATTGATAATGCTAATATTTTTTTTTATATAGGACCCATATACCTAATTTTCCAGTACTGCTTTTATGGAGACCTGCTGAACTACCTGAAGAACAACAGTGATCGCTACCACAAGTCTGTGACCGATGCTTTCAACAAGGACCGTTTCAGCAGCCTTTATCACAACCTGCAGCCTGGGAAAAGCTCTAGGTTAGTGACATGGTCAAATGAACACACAGGAAAAAATTCTTCTGGAAGTCTGATTTTAACATTGCAGTATCACTTACATCATGTTTTTGTTGTCAAAGTGAGCTACAAACAATGCTGGAAAACTATGTGCTCATGCATCCTGCTACCACCGGGGGGCAGGAGGACATCGCCCTCATGGATGTCTATGAAGGTCAGAAAGTATCATCTAAAGAAGTACATCTTGACAACAGAAAATCTAAAATATCAACATGAAGAGCGCAATAGGATCTGCTTGAGCAGAGAGTAACAGATCTCTATAATATGCATTGACCTTAACTCATTTCTTCTTATCTGCAAACCCAGAGATCATTGAAAACCCAGATAATCAGACAGCAGACCTGCAGGCCCTGACCTTTGACGACCTGCTGAGCTTTGCCCTCCAAGTGGCCAAGGGCATGGAGTTCCTGTCCTCCAAGAATGTAATACAAGCATGCAGGCAGCATCTGTAAACTACGCACTCTCTACAGTTTCCTAATCTTAATGATACATAGCATTACTCGAGATGAAAGGATCTATTTAAAGACAACAGCTCAGACTTTGAGAATGAAGTGAATATACTGACAGCTGCTTCTGTCTACCTGCAGTGTATCCACCGAGACCTTGCAGCTCGAAACGTATTAGTGACAAAGGGCAGACTGGTGAAAATTGGTGACTTTGGGCTGTCCCGGAACATCGACAATGATTCCAACTACGTTGTGAGAGGAAATGTATGGGGAATGACAACACCAGGGCTTGTTTTATGTCACTTTTCAATTGCTAAATCCTGTCTGTCTCATATAACTTCTTGCACACTATGTGGGTGACATGGCTTTGCTGTCCCCAGGTGCGTTTACCAGTGAAGTGGATGGCACCAGAGAGCATCTTTCAGGGGATGTACACCATGAAAAGTGATGTCTGGGCTTATGGCATCCTGCTCTGGGAGATCTTCTCACTTGGTAGCTTTCACAGACATGTACTCTCCTTGAAAAGCATATTTCAAATCAGTCCCTCCACAGTACTAAACATTAAGCCTCCTTTCAATTGTGGGTTTCAGGTGTCACCCCTATCCTGGGATGAAGGTGGATCACACGTTCTATTCAATGATTGAGAGAGGATTTAAGATGGAGTGCCCATACTATGCCACTGAGCCTGTGTAGGTGTCTTCAGCATGCAAGTCTCATGTTTCAAAAAAGCATTAGTATAATTGAAACTGAACAAAGCACCTTGTTAGATAGAAATAGTTACTTTTTTTTTTTTTCAATCGTTAGCCTTTTAACTATAGGACCCAATTTTAGCCAGACTGTGACATTTTCATGAGACCAAACAAATGCCGTAGCCCTGGACTTCTAGATATGCTCAAGTCTTATCAGTAACTATGTATGAAATGTCATGTGTTTCTTTCTTCTCCAGGTATGGGATGATGTGCAATTGTTGGTCCCTGGATCCCTACAACCGCCCTTCTTTCTCCAAATTGGTGTCCTTTATGTGTGAGCAGCTGAGAGACAGAGAGGAGAAGGTAGGCCTGTAGAGCAGGGTCAACATATTTTGTTTAGAATCTACTGAAACGTTTATACATAAATAGTCAATTTGGAGCACAGTTGTAGTCCCTCCCAACACTGTTCAGAGAATACTGTATCTGATCTATATTCATCCTTTTCTGAAAGCACCTTCCTCCTCTTTCAGCTCTACCACAACATCCTTGATAAAACTTACAATGATCACCAAAATGCACCAGCCATTTTGGACACTGACTCCTTTGCAAAACAGGATGAGAACAAGACACAGGCAGTCAATTGCTACTTTCATAGCCATGCAACTGAAGAAAACACAGCAGAAATGCCCAACTCAGACACTGTGGAAGCTGAGGAAAAACTTCTGAAGCCTTCTGACAAAGAGTGAACATTGATACATGTTGAGGTTCAAACCACAGTATTTTGGCTATATTGTAAAACAGTCTATACAGTATTCTTGATTCTTAATAATAAGCTTAAGAGTAGTATTGTCAGCATTTTATAATCATTGGTGGTTTTGTAGTAATAAAATATGAAGGATATATTTAACACAATTCCACACAATGTTCTTAAGTATCAGAAGACAGATTTTCATGATGCACAGGCCTAGGATTTCAGCAAATTATGATGAAAATGTAGCCTGAATGTACATATGGTAGTTTTATATTCTATCATGCTTTATTGTGCAGCTAAAATTAAATGGACAATGATAAAGACATGTAAGCTTTGACATTACATCTTTAGGGTGGCATAACTGATCAGTTTCTGGTTTTTATATTGTGTCATATATTGCATTGTTACTGTATGGCAACAACCCTTTTCCTTGACATTGTATTGGTATGGGTTTTGTTGTGTTCTATATCTTGCATTATACCTGCAATAAAGCATACTTTACATACTAAATCAACTGGTGATTGCATCGTAGAACACAAAGGATCACAAAGGATATGGCCTTGTGGCTTGTAACCTGTTAAAATGAAGCTCATTTATTTGTTTTGTTTTTGCATAAAAACTATTCTGCCAATTTTCCTTGGGTTATTTATGTAAGTGGGGGGCTATAATAGTCTATTCTATTAAATCAGAATTTTAATCCTATTTGTAACATTATGCCCCTTTTAACCACGTTACAGCATTCACCACTTTAACACATCAATGAAGCGGCAGCCACTAAAGTTGCAAAAAACTAAAAGAAAATTTGTGCTTGAAGCAGATATAAATATTTACTTTAGCCATTTGGCTCCTTTCACTTCCATTCATTGGCGACTATCTCGCGACCGCCCCCTGGGGGAATTGCAGACAATTTTGGAACGATGTCATTAAATAGGAAGTGAACAAGCCCTCCGCAGATGGGCTGTGGCTATAGGCTCTGCACCTGCACATGCGCACCTCAGAAACAAACGAACTACCTCCTACCAATTCACAGGTAGGTCTACTGCAAAATGAACTTTTGTGTTTATGAACTGATTCTAAAATTAATGTGAACCTAGTAGCAGCTTATTTGTACCGTTGTCGAATCCGTGAATGCGCAGCGAGTTTTCTTTTGTTGAAAACAGTCAAAACAAGAATTTCTACAATAGGGAGCATTACCACTCTTAGAACTTCCGGGCTCTGTGTGTGGCGTCTGGGTGGTTTGTTTAAGTGCAGGTTTTGAGATTAACAACTGTGCAGTATTCCACAGTAAAAAGAGCAAAGATTACAGAAATTTCTTAAACCTTAATTTATAAAACCATGCTGTTCCCATACCTGGAAAACTTTATCACTGCCAGTTGCTGTCTTTAAGCGCCAGGTGACGCCAGAGACCAACGTTTGCTCTTTGAAATAGTCAAGTTGCATCCAAAATTTGCCTCTAAGTTTTGCCCTTGCTTGTAAAGTCTTCAGTTAACTCCTCTTCTCGACAACAGGTGATTGGCAGTTGATCGGAAAAAATAAATCATTAACCACAACCAGGCTTCTGGGGCTTATTCTGTGTGTGCGTGTCCACCAGTGCATTAACCCTTGCTTTAAAAAAAATTGTCCGAAGGTCAGTAAAAGAGGGTCGCTACATAGACATGGACATCAGCGCAGTAAATGCTCTTCCTTACGAGGATTTCGTGAACATTTTTGGCAACGTGGTGGAGAAATGTCCCATAATAACAGCTGCTGTGTGGACGAGACGTCCCTTTGTCAGCTTGTCTGCTTTGGAGGCTGCCATTAGTGAGTTCATCGATGCTCTCCCAGAATCAGGTGAGATGCAGACCTACATTTTATTGTCATATGTTATGCTTAAACTCTGTTGAAATTACAGGTCTCTGTTTTGGGGGTTGTTGTTGTCGTTTACTGTATGCGTAATAGCACATTCTATTAAGAAAACTGGGTTATGTTGCGTGTCCAGGTAAAGAAGGGATCCTCAGATGCCACCCAGACCTGGCAGGCAGGGACCTTCAAAGGGGCACCTTGACCCAGGAGTCGCGCGAGGAGCAGGCGCGAGCCGGACTTGACGCGCTGGAGGCCAGGGAAGCCTCGCGCATGGCGCAGCTCAACGAGGCATACAAAGAGCGGTTCGGGTTCCCGTTTGTCATCTGCGCACGACTGAACGACAAAACGAACATCTTACGGCAGCTGTCCGAGCGCTGCCAGAACGAGCGCCCGGAGGAGCGGGCGCGTGGCATCGAGGAGGTGAAGAAGATATGCCGCCTGCGTCTCCAAAGCCTCGTGTTCACTGACGCTCCACACAAGTTATGACCCTCAGTTAGTGGAATTTACATTGGGTTACCCCTTTCACCCCATAGATGCAAAGACTGTCGTTGCTGTCAGACCTATACAATTTTTGTGGTGATTTTTTAAAAATTCCAACTGTATTGTGCATTTTATTCATCCATCATACTGTATAATTAATTTTTCAAACAATAAAATGTGGATCATTGATTATAGTTGCAATTTTACATGATGTGGGTTTATATACACAGACATTTATAATAGCGCAAATACATATTCTTGACAGTCATATTATGCATATTTACATGAACTACACGCCTTTACCAGTCTCTCAGGGGAGAAACCAAGCACTGTGAAAGATGATTATGCCAATGAATCCATGTCGCTGCTTGTAAAAGGTAGTGGGCGGGTTGGCTCAGCATGCCATGTGTCCAAGAAAATCTCAACGCACTGATGGCGAATGGGATAAAGAAATGTCCCTTCAGTCCAGATATGACACACTGATATCCAATAAGCGGGCTTATTGTGGTCCTTGAGGGAGATATCAGTAAAAAGGGGTCATTAGTTAAAATGCTCTTTCATTTTGTCCACTGTTAACAGCTGTACTTTCTAAAAAGATATAAAACCTTTCTATTGGGGCTCCATCTTTTTATGAAAAACAATGATCCTTGCGATATTACTTGTGAGTAATATACGGTAAGTCTATGCGGGCTCTCTAGGCCCAGGAGCGGAGAGAGGGTGACCGCGCAGTGGCGAAACGGGCGGTGTGGCGGCGTGAGGTCCGTTTGCGGAGGAGACCCCTCCTGCAGTCTCCCCCTGGTCCACGGAGGTGATGGAGGAGTCCTGCTCCGGGTCGGCCCCCCTTGCCTTCCTCCGGTCCTCCTCCTTCTTCCACTTCATGCGCCGGTTCTGGAACCAGATCTTGATGTGGCGCTCGGTGAGACTCAGGGTCAGAGCCAGCTCCACGCGCCGGGGCCTCGAGATGTAGCGGTTGAACAGGAACTCCTTCTCCAGCTCCAGCAGCTGGGCTCGCGTATAAGCAGTCCTCGTGCGTTTGTTTTCCTCCGTCTCAGCCACAACGTACGGTCCTCGGGACAGACAGAGACTTATACAGTCTTTACAAATTACATAAACTGGCGATACGGTATTACAATATTAAGTATTGGTTTTGCTTGGACTGGATCTCATGCAATGATAAATTTAAATCATTGTGTGGATTAATATGTTTTAGTTTGTTTTATTTTGGAAATGACCCACATGCCTTATTAGACGTGCATGTTTTTTGACCACTCCGACAGTCTCCTGCAGAAACCGCAGAGCATATTTGTCTTACGATAGCTAGTAAAATAAACATTATACACTTGTAATGTTACGATGAATTTACATTCCCTTGAGATATTCCCAAATCCCACTTCCTTAGTGCGAGTTAAAATTTGGAAGCGACATGTGATACGGTGACACTCAAACGGTTTTCAGATATTTGATATTGTCAGAGGCGAGGATTATAGGGGGATTATTTTGGATATCCTAAAGTTACGATTTTGTTTAAAGTCAGATTTCATTTTACTGTGGACAAAAAAGGTCATATTTCCCATTTGGTGACCCCCGTCTAACTTTCAACCCAGTGACAGATATTGCAAATAAAAGCGACAACATGAACGATTAACGTAGTTTGCATTGAGAAATGAATGTGGTTTTTGATATCGCAGGGCACAAACAGAAATTCCTTTTGATGCGGTTTGGTCACTTGTACCCAATTTTCTCGCCCCCGTGGCTGAACTGAAAGGACGTTTTCAGAAAACAAAGGCGAGTAAGAGAATCTGTGATTTATATGAATATATTATTATATGTAGCCTTAATCCACGGAACCTATCCCTAATACTGGAGTAGTTCTACTGATTCAAAACCCTTCATGGGGAAAACAGTATTTATTGCAAGATCAGCCCACATTTTAATATCACTAAATTCAGTAAACAATTAGTGGGGTATTTTTTTTAATTTAAGTCATAATGTTGAACTGATCTATGACACTGAAAAACAGTGCCAAAAAATTCAAATCGAAAGGTAAATTGTCCAAACAAGCTATGTTGTACATTTTTTTTAGTTATGCAAGGTTACAGTTTAATCGTAACAGCTTTTTTTGACTGCAAAAAATGTTTTAGTCACTGATTAAGGTTTTTATAGTGTTAGTTGAAAACATCTATTTGTGGCCCAAACAACAGTATTTGCTCATGGCATCCTTTTAGTGCTTTACACATTATACTAGGCCTGCTTTAGAAACTTTTTTGTTGTTTCCTTCAATGCCACCTTTGGTATAAAGCCAATTTTAATGTAATACTGCTTGCATCATATTGCTAAAATAATTTGAATTTATGTAGCGTAAAAGAAACACCGTACACGTTGTGTACACAGTAATATAGAATTGTTATTGAATTTTCTCAGAAAAGAATTGCTTAAAAGTTAGCCAAACTGTCACAGGAGAAGTCTTTTTGGTCTGCACTGATTTTAAAGTGTAATGATCCCTGTTTAAAATATGTCAGTAAATGTTTGTTAAATTTTCATCTTACTGGAGAAACCTTTGTTGATCAATGTCAGCAGAAGAAACATTAAGCGCGTGTACTTTTATGATTTTATAAACTAAACGTTCCAGTGATTTACTTTAACATGGAAACGTTTTGGTGTTAATATGAAATCCCACAGGTATTTTCTTCTTTTATGTTGCCAGGCCCACGTCATTCAAAAGTGACAGATGTCTTAATTTGTTAACCATAACAGTTTCCAGCCACCGATGGCTTAGGATATGGCGATTTGTGGAAATGTTTTTTGTCGACAAAACCCGATTTTTGTGACGATAAGACGTGATAAAGAGCAGGCTCTGACCTTCCGGGCCTTTTACACACTGACTGACAAGGTAAACTGCAACACCCAGGATTATATTGTTGGGCTAATGATGTCATTACAGGCCTCAGAAAGACTCACTTGGAATTCCCTTTTTAGTGCTATGACTACAGTGTAATGCTGTAAACAAAACTGCCCATGCATTTTCAGCGAAGCCATGTTGGATAAGCAATTACTATGTAATCAAAAAGAAACCTGCTCTGAGAAAATCCCCGATTCAGATTCAGCTGGTCTCCATTCAGTAATTTTCTGTATCGTGATTTGAAACAAATGTCATCAACTGGTGTATAGTGGCTTGAGGGTCTTTACCTGCCCATTGTCCCTTCCAGGTGTGCGAGTGGGATTTTGTGGATTTCATCCAGGGGAAAGGGAGATGATATCTTCCCTGCTCCTCGTTGTCTCCATAACCTGCGTTGGGCTGAAGAGCCTGGTGCTGGAGGACCTGGTGGTGGTGGTGGTGGTGGAGCTGAGGTACACCTGGATCCTCTCGTAAACTGGGTAGACTGTTTAAGAGGTTGATATCGGGAAGGCTGGCCTGCTCCAGGGACGACGGCGGCGTGTAGACAGAGTGTACCTGCCGGCTCATGTAGAGGCAGGGCGGCGGGCTGTGGCCGTAGTCCTCGCCCTGTGCTCTCTGGTAGGCGCAGGAGTCTTTAAAAACCTGCGAGGGGTAGTATTCATCTTCCCGATTCATGGCTTCCTAGGGACCCGAGGCTGTGTGGCCGTGTTGCGCGCACATGTACCGTACCTGCGCCCTGCCTCGGCGTGGACCTTCTGCTCTACCTGCCTCTGGCGCAAGTGCGAGGCCCTGACGGCTTCACACAGGTGTGTCACGCTGTCACCATGTGACTCCGCAGCGCACAAGCCATTGGTTTCACTGTTTGCTCAAAACGGCAGACCCAGCTATAGCCCCTCAGTTTCCAGGATATTCTGTAGCTTGTGGGATTTTTTTCACTAAACTGAGCAGAACGGCTGTCAGCGCGTAAATCAATGTCCCTCTGTAAATACCGCAGCGTTTACCTGGCACCCACCTGTGTTTACACCCACGGCAGCAACAGAATCTGTGGGACCCTGCCTCCACACAAACAAAAGGGTTAAAGGGATCTTTTTAAGTCTGGAGAGCACGGCACACACATGTTGCTCATAGGATATGCGGGATTGCCTTCCCTTCAATCAATGTAGCCATCGAGAATTTATATGGATAGATCTCCTGTCTGCACACTGCAGCTGATAAATCGATACGGATGGCCGCAAACATTGGTTGACTTGCTCAGATAAGAGGCCTGGATGGAGAAACAGTCGTCTTGGAAACTCGGCTGAAAAGCTCAAACACCACAGCCCATTTCCATAACCTTTTTTCATTTTGTCTACACCATTCTGACTTTCAAAATGTACCCATTACGCGTCTGTAAATGCATCATTTAACACCATTTAGCGCGCGCGCGCGTGTGTGCACCCACAGTCCCTGCACCGCGGACCCTTGACGATAACAAGCGCTGGGCTTTACCCGCCGTACTCTGCCATGTTTGCAGGCCATTAGCCTTTTTTGGCAGGGGTGCGTTCGCCCCATTAAACAACCGCTCTCGTGGTTAACCAATTAGGTTGGAGTGAGCAGCAGAACTCAATTAACCGGCGCGCGCAGGGAGCGTGGCTCCACAACCCGCGAGCTCACCTGAGCCTTTTATGCAACAGCCTCTGCTATGAGATAGGTTTAATTTACCTATTTTTCAGGTAAACTGTACAGGACGACGGGGCTTTTACCTTGATAGTGCCTATCAATGGACTATTTGCACGGAGTTCTTCAAAAGCAATTATGGCACTTTCCACGGTATCTTAATGGGGCACTCAGCGATGCAATAAAGTTCAAGTAAACCAATTCTATACAAATCACCCCCTGCACTATGGCTTAATGGTGTTTATATTTGATCATTGTTTCAAAGAGGAAGGAAACTGTTAACCGAAGCTATTCCCCACTACAGTGGAGAAGGACAACGTGATTTATGAAGCATGAGGGGCGTTAAATGCAATTTAAGCCATTTTACAGAGGTTGATTTATGTTTTTTGTGTGTTTAATGGCTAAAGCGAGGAGTAATACCTCTTAACTTTGCTATTATAGACCTATGGGTGATCGTGACTGCACGGACTGACAGTTGCCACGTTTATAAATACGCTCTGGATGGGGAACAATAAAAGGGTGTAATCTTAAACACATGGACAAAGGCCAAATGGATACAAACAGCATTACACTTTCAGTGCTTCAGCAAATGTTGATCAGTTTTCCCAAGGCCGCAATAACCAATACTCGCAGAAATACTGTAAATCATACTTGAGTTTAGTCATAGGACTATTATTGTTATTGTGTCATTATAGTACTGATTGCTATTGTTCCTGTTACAGCCTAATTAAATGACTATTAGACTATTCTTCAAGCTGTAAACAACTTCATCGAGAACCTGGGCACCCGTAGGAGTGTCAGGGAAATATTTTTTTTTTCTCCTTTGACAAACAAAACCGTTTCTGATAGCTGGTGTACACATGTCAAAAAGTTGGACACGTGATAACATGTGCTTACCCAGTGGCGACAGCAGCGTGGCTTATGTAAACATTATTACCACTGAATAATGACAGAAGAATGGTAATGACATTATAATTGAATTCAAGCCTCCTCTACTGTATAGTGAAATACGACCGTGTTGAGAAACAATGAGTCGCGTGAGAGAATAAAATGTCAAACGATCTCCTTATTATCTGAGCTGAACAGTCCTTTTGATAGTTCATTCACTAAAATGTCTGAAGAAAATTTAGCAGAAGAAAAAGTTAAGTCAGTATCCATGAACAGGACTCCAGCAGTTGTGTGAGGTGTGCTGGCTGGGTCAGAGGACAGTTCAAGGTGTGTCCACCTCTGTCTACCTGGCAACGGGAGTGGCCATAGGAAAAACAAGAGTTCCTCCCCTGAACAGAAGTACGTTACTCATTAAGCCCGTTTCTGGTCTGTCCATCTTCCTCATGTCTCCTGTCTCTGTTGTCTCTGTGTCTGTAACTCCTCTCTTTTTCTCTGTCATCCTTCTTGCCTTTATTACCCCGCCTGTCTCTGTGATGCTTTTTATGGTCTGTGTGGCCTCCATTGCTCCTATGATCTCTGGCAGGTGATCTGCTGCAGTCACGTCTTCTGTCTGGGGTCTCGCTCCTCAGACGCCCTCTTGTGGCAGAGTGTTCAGCTTGGGGCTCATCGGTGCGCCGCTGCAGGCCGGTGGAGCGCAGGGTGTTGAGGAGGAAGCGCTTGTTGGTGCTCCGCAGGGGACACTTCAACCTGACAGAGGAGTGAACAAAGATTTTAACTCAGATGTCTGACAGTGTGACAAACCAGGTTACACTTGTTGGATTTACCTATATGACAAGAGAAATCAAGGGATGTGATCGCTCCATGTAGAAGGTGTCAGCATACTTGTGCTATCTTTAATAAGACACTGAGGACACAAAGGTCATGTCCCTTGGCGTTTTTCTGGGGGAGGAGTGTTTGTGTGTGTGTGTGTGTGTGTGTGTGTGTGGGGGGGGGTATAGTAATCTTGATTGAGTTTACATTTAACATGATTTGACACTCCTCAAAAATAATTTCATTGTATTTAAGGCTTTTAAACATGTTTGTGTAATTGAATATTGCAAAATTGTGAAAAATGAAAAGATAACTGAAGAAAATTTAAAGATGGAGACTTGGGTGCTCATCTTGGAGAATTTAGATTTGTGATCTCCATAAAGCTATGTTTATTTAATCTTTCTATATGGAATCATGCTGTAAGATTTTTTTTGAAGTATAACACACCCATTAATGGTCCTGCAAACAATCTCAAGAGACAATATCATGGAAAAGTCTTTCTCACATAGCCCTTGGAGATTTATTTGCTGTTACTGTTGAGTCCTATTGTTTGGATGTACCATTTTTCACTGAAGTATTGTAAATACATTCATGTGAACTGCATGAAAAGTTGATACTCTTGTTGTTACAGTTGCTCATGTGGCTCTCAGAAAAGAGTTATAGATCTATAAAATAGAATAGAAACAAGACAACTTAAATATAAACACACAAGTAGGATGCATGCTCATGCTCCTGGGCAAGTACAGCTAAGTTGATAAGTAGCGGTTCAATGTCCACACATGACAGATGGGTACAGGCTGATACAGATGGCATGTCAAACACAGTGCTCACCATCCTGCAGGGCCCATGGTCTCTGCTCTTACCCGAGCTCTGTCAGTCTCCCTGAGGAGCTCCTCTATCGCACGCCTAAGAGGGTAAATAAAGGAACAACATGAGCGAAAGGGGAGAAGTAGAGGACAAAGATGGCATAAAATCTCAAGGGTGAGCCCAGAGGGGGAGAATTAATTCAATTAAGTGAGAGAAAACAGAGTGATGCGGTGCGTAGAGGAGAAAGTGAATCATTAGTAAGTGAATGAGGGACGGCGGCAGTGTCCTGGTTTGACCCGAGCTGCTGAATCAGCAGAGTCTCGGCGGAGGAGACGCGCTGCTTTAGCCGACCTTTAGCCAAACAACGCCGGAAGCTAACTTCTTCTGTTATAGTGGCAGGGCTTTTCTTACGACTACCACACGCACATACTCTTTTACAGCACCAATAAATACAACAGCTGTCGACCAAAAATATCCCTCCAAACATAATGACGTCCATTACGGTTTTCAGAGGGAAACTAGCTGCAGGCGCTTGCAAACCGCGTCTGGAGATGTTAATTAATCATAAACTGCAAAATTGCCACTTACTTTTCCAGCTCGTTGTCCTCTGCCATCGCACCGCGGTCAATGCCACGCCGCAGCAGCGTTAATTCATCTAAAATCAATGATAGCAAGTTATTTAACGCAACATCTTTTTTTTTGTTTACTTCGCTGTAGGGTCCTTTCACCGAGGCCCCTGTGTTATCGGCTGTCCTCGGCGATGCCCGATTGTTTTTCAAAAGGCAATTAACATAACACAAGTACCATGAAAATTGACCAAAATACGAGTAAACGGAATTAAAATCATTCATACTTTGTGTTTTAGTATTCCCAACATGTGCTGAAAGTTTCAAACCTGAAATATCTCATTGTGCACTAGCATTCGCCGTTAATGCACCTTACTATGTGGGCAGTTAAATCTGTATATTTGCATTATATTGTATAGTTTGACTTTATCTGCAAAGTAACCAATAAAAGGGAAGTAATAAAATACATGTCCTTATTAACTCATGGACCTGTAGATGGAATAAATTGTGGTTCTTAATAAAGACTTAATACTGATCTACAGTGCATTACTAAGTGATTTAACCATCACTAAAGTCATTATAACCATAAACTAGTCAGCAACATAAAATTAGAAGAAAAAAGCAATTTAAAAAGCAATTTAACAAAACCAATATTTTAGAGCAGGCCATTTGAAAGCCACTCATGATTTTGCTCGGGATTGACACCCGCAGACCCCGCCCCTCCCCATTGATGGACAGCAGTGGGCGGTGCCAGCTCCGCCAAAGGCACGGGGGCGTTTTCGTGCGGGTTTGCGGAACGGTCCGTTGCGGTGGAGGCGTGATTGAGGTCCCGCTGCTCATAATCGTCCCCCCTTTTTGGGGCCGGAGTGCGCGGCGCAGCAGCTGGAACAGGTAACGTTACATCTGCATATATTCACTGCCCGCATGAACAGTGTCAGTGTGTGGCTGGCTTTTACATTGATATTGCCATTGTCGCTTCATCTGTCCCATAGCTAGCTCGTGGAGGGTGGGATGGAGTCAGACAGATGGGGACAATGATTAAATAAATGCTCTTGGCTAATCAAATGTTTTTTTAACGCCAATGGGTTTGCATTTAGATCATGACATTGCAGTTGGTGCGCTGCCAAAGTAAACCAGGACGATGGCACGAAAAAATGATTGCAAATCTCAATTAAATCAAAGTCAGTTTTTGTTGTTATCGTTGCACATCTGACTGATTGTTGTGGGATAAAAGCAGCCTATACCAACGGACCTTGAAGAACAGCAGCAGGCCTGTTCTTCCAAGTGGCTAACAGCCCCTTTTTAAGATAAGAGCCGATGAGATGGGGGTTTATGAAAATGTAGGCTAAGCCGACAGGACCTGAGATTTGAAATCTGTGGCCTAAAACATCATTTCATCTTATTTTGAAAATGTCACTTCTGCATGTGATGTGGTCCATGTCATGTCCTCTGTTGTAAGATTAGATTGTCATCTCTGAAAAATGAAAAATGAGCAGAGACAGGTGCAGGGCCGAGACTGTTATTTATTAATATAGAAAGCATTGCAATGACAATAACAGCATGGCCTTGGACTCTCGCACTGACACTGACACACACACACACACACACACACACACACACACACACACACATACTGAGATTAAAAGAAAGATACATCACAACCATTTGCCAGTCTTCATATGACCTGTGTAGTCCTGCTGTGTTTAAAATAGATTTAAGTGCTTTTCATGGCTGGGGCTCTAAACTGCCACCACTGTGAAAACCTAAAGACTTTACTTATTGATAAAGACTATTCACAGGTTCTGGTACCTAAAAAGCTCTTATGCATGATGTATGTGCCTGTGTGTGCGTTTAGGTTTTGCTTGTGTAGACTTATACTTGCATGTCTACAAGTCTGTTTGGTGCGCGCGTGTGTGCGTGTGATGTGGTGATGTCACAGCTTTGTTATAGGAACAGAGAAGCCTTGTGTCCTCATGATTAATTCATGTCCAGCTGCGGGATAGAGACAGAAGCAGCCAGTCACACACAGACAGGAGCACGTACTTAAAGGAGGCTGAAATAAGTAACTACCGGTCCGGTAGCCAAGGAGACAGGGGAGACAGGTTGTCACGGAAATGGGTAGCAACAGAGATGAGACGAGAAAAGCAGCAAAAAGGGAACCAAGGGGGCTCTCATCATTGTCCGTGCTGTCTGACAAGCGTTCAGGCTGTACCAGGGAGGAGCAGGGCATCCTGCTGAGAGAAGTGCATCTGTTGTGTGGCTCCTCTGCATCCTTCTCCAGCTACTCTCTGAATGTCAAGCCCCAATGAACAGAACAGGCTCCAGGTCGTCATGGAGACAGGAGCAGACCCTTGCTGGAACAGAGGCAGGTAGTCACTGTGGCTTGGCTTGGCCTACTGTGTGCTGAGGCACGCCCTCTGCTGTCCACTGGTAGCACAAGGCCCACGGGGGCTCGGCTAATAGAGGGGCTGAAGGTCTGTGTGGCTTTGGATGTGAAACGCTGTGGAAATGATCAGCGCGCACACACAGTGCATTAGCTCTGGGGACTCACTCTGCTCGCTGGAGTGCTATATTTCAAGACTTTGCTGTAGGCATGTTCTCTTTCTGTTGCAGAGGAGACTGAGTTCATCTACTGTACATGGCCTGAACCAAAAATATCAAGTTCGCTGAGGGGAATGTTTAAAGTATTTTCTTGCCCTTTTGTTTTCTTCTCTTTCGTGGACTTTATTGCCTTTCTGCTACCTCCCATCTTCTCTCCTGTCTTAATTCCTTTTTCTTGTTTGATACTTCTTTCCGATTTTTTACATCCCATTAATCTCTTTCACGCCCTCTTCCTGTCTCTATCTCTCCTTCCCAGCTTGGTCCGTGCTCCTTTCTTCCTCTTCCTGGCATTACTTTCCCTCTCCTTTGCTTTCCCACTCCCACTTCCTCTGATCTGTGTCCTCTCTCTGCCTCAATCCCAGATAATTCCCTCTCTGTGGAATTGGAAGATTGCAGCAGGCGAGAGCAAAAGAGAGATTATACTGCCAGATTAGTGGACAGGAGCAGCAATACATAATCTCAGAACACTCACTGACACGCACACACACAAACACACACACACGCACTGAGTGCCACTCAATCTCGTGCAGACACGTGGGCCCACGTGCACAAAGCATTTGCCACATGAATAAATGCTCGGGCACATAATCAGACACTTGTTGTTTTTCTGAAACAGCTGTTTAACCCTCTTGCTGTGCCCTCTGACCTGCAGAGTGATGTGCCATCAGCCACTGGGGGGCATCTGTCCACTCTGCAGCCCGTTCATCCTCTGAAGCTTATGGGATAGGAGTGTATGTGCCCCTTCCCACCACTGCAGCCCCACTGGAGTCATTTGTGCCAAAGCTGAGTTGCGTTGAAGGGGTAGAGATGGGCAGCCCAGGCTGCGAGGTGGCTCTAGCTGGGCCGGTGGAGCCAGCACTGGAGGCTCTCTGCCCTGAATGTGGCCAGATCCATCGCAGCAGGGAGAACCACCTTTACAACTACCGTCTGGAAGTGGACGATGACCTGGTGTGCCACATCTGCCTGCAGCCGCTGGTGCAGCCCCTGGATACGCCGTGCGGACACACCTTCTGCGCCCGCTGCCTGCGTAGCTTCCTCCAGGAGAGGGATTTCTGCCCTCTGGACAGGACTCGGCTGCAGCTCCAGGCGTGCCGCAGATCCAGCATACTGGTTCACAAGCTGCTTGACAAGCTGTCTGTTTCCTGCCCTTTGACCCCAGTCTGCTCCCTCAGCATGCCACGATGTGACCTGGAAGCACATCTCAAACACAGGTAATAAAGCTTGCATACGGACATGATAGATGGATACATGCATGGGAGTGTGAGCTGTGGTAACCCACACATACTCACAGATCACTATACATGTAGATGGGTTTTCCTAATCTTCATACAGGTAATGCAGCTTCATTGTACTTGTGCTGGAGTCACTAGTATGATTAGTTTGAAGACATAGATTTGGGAAATTGTAATGTGTATTTTTATACATTTTAAATCTGGCATTATACACCAGACCATCCCTCATGACTGGCTTGTTTCTGGTAGGAACATTTTAATCTTAGTCGAGATCAGTTCAACTTCCCCGTCATCCTTAACCTTAAAATCGCTCCCGCCCATACGCTTTGGCTTTTGGCCCATTTGGACCAGGTGCTGTGAGACCCTGAAGGGATTATTGGGCTGTAGGTCATGTGATGGGGGATTAGTGGTTCCCTACCACAGTCATGGGTTGGACGGCCAGGAGCTCCATGTTCTCATTCTGCAATCATGCTGAGCAACTTCAACACCAGAGATCTTTTCAACCATTTCTTCTGTGAGACAGCCAAGGGCAACCCTGGCCTGTGGTGAGTCAAACACAGCGGGACGTGAGGTCAGCATGACTCACGATGACAAAACGGCATTTCCTTTCAAGTTTCGCCTCTGTCTTTCCTTTTGTCTGCCTTTCAAATTACTGTCTTTCTTGCGCTCTCTTTCTTGCATTCTCTGCTGCTCTGGCTCATACTGAAACATAAGACAGTGTGTGTGTGTGTGTGTGTGTGTGTGTGTGTGTGTGTGTGTGTCTGTATGCATTGTCATAGCGTGAATGGAGGCAATGTAAGCTCAGCAGTACATGCAAAAAAATGTAGCAGCGTTTTGAGTGTGTGCAAAACGTGCATATATTTAACTTTTCTTGTTTGAGATATTTTGGCCAAACCTTTTCTGTAATTGATTAAAACCATATCTGAGGTTGAGGGGAACAGGATCATCATCAATGTTATTGATTAAGGGGCAGATATCTATGTGATTGCATTTCTTATAATGGTGCCTGTTGCTAAGGATCCATCCGCTGGTCTTTTGACATTAACTTATTGACTGTTTATCCAGTGACTGCCTAACACCTCAGTTAAGTCGAGGAGATTTTCCCTAACAAGCTCTCACTAACAAGATAGCAGACAAGTCCTGGTGCAGACTGCCAATTTCATTCTCTTTGTGACACCATGTGCTTTTCCTAATTGACAGACACTGTAGCCACAGGTGACATTTACTGTATAATGGTGACTGTAGCGTAACAGAAGTGCAAGAGAGAGAGAGAGGGAGTCATGAAGTCAGCAAACTGATTTGTTTACAAAGCATTATGTGCCTAAAAGTTTGAAAGCTATTACCATAAGCAAGTGGTCATACCAGACCAAGTGAGCTGTAGAAGCAAAACCTGTAATTGTATTCAATTGAGTATGATTATGTTTCAATGCTTATCATTTGAGCTTTTCATTCATGAGAGAAAAACACGTGTTCCTCCCTTTATCAAATGTGACATAGTGGTGCTTTAAGTGCATCCAAGTCAGAATGTAGTCCAAATACAAGAAAGCTCCTTAGGTCTTTGGTATAGTCTTTCTTTTATCTAAAACTAAAGCAGTCAGTGGCTACTAAGGTTCAGTATTTCAAAGCAGCTGCACATTTAAAATTTATTGCCAACCGCCTCCTTGTCCAAGTCACATCAATCAATCACATCAGCAGACGGGTATGTCTCAGCAAAGTTTGCACACATCAGGTTGTGTGGGGAAAAGCGAGTGAAAATGGTTTAAGAAAGCTCAAACAAGGTCACTGTGAGGACTAACGTGACATTCTTTAGGTGAGATTAAACCTCAGTCGCCCACGTGGGCTCGCCGCTCTCCTGCCCTGCAGAATTATAGGTCTAAGAAAGTAACAGGAGCCTAGACTCTGCTATCGCTGTGTGACTTTGTCAGTCAACATTGTTTATGGTGGAGATTAGGGATTGGACACTGGACATTAGATTAAAAGATGAGAGTGCCAAGCCACATTGGTCAAGGCGGGGTGGTAGATCTTATTAGTGTATATGTGTATGTGTGAAAGCTCAGGTGCTTTCACCGTTCCTGCTTGTCCTGCTTTTGTGGGTGACTATGGGTGGAGGAGAAGTAATTAAACAAATCCACAGTGAGAAAGAAAAACACTGTCTGTTGAGTGTTTTCTATATTGATTATCATAAGGGCAAAGAATGGTGAGAAAGCAATCGCTGTTCCGTATACATCTTTTTCTTGGGATATTGGTAAGGAAGGAAGAAACACTGAAATACTTTGACAAGCTTATAGCTGCCACTTACAGTAAATACTTAATAATCCATTAAGGATGAGACCACACTGATCCCCCTGAGTCTGTCTGTGTTTATTTTTAATTGTTCTGCAGTTAAGAGTATCTATTTGTGAGACAGGATAGATGCAGCCGCCTCTATCAGGTTTCTGTTTGTTTTGATGGAAAGAACACCTCAGAGCGGATGAACTTTTTTCTTGGGACCGACTTTTATGTCATTATCTAATCATTTAAGTGATTTATCAAGTAAAATGCTTCCCTTCCCTTCTCATCCTCTTGAATGTGAATACTTGTCAGGTTTCTCTGATACGTATCAGAGAAAATTGAATTGAATTCGTTAAATTGAATATCTTTTGGTTTTGACGTGTTGATTGGGCAAATCAAAAAAACTCAAGAGACACTATGGACTAGGAGGAGGTTTTGATGGACATTTTTAACTGTTTGCTTTCATCATTTAAGTGAGTTATAGAGAAAAGTAATCAATGGAATTATTGTTTAAGAGAAATATTGTTTCCACAGCCAATATAATACACATAATATACATATGGTCACATATGCACATAAAAAAGAGAAATTCCCTAACGGGATCATAATTGCGTCAATTTAACTGATATTGAGCCTGATTTTCTTTACACGTCAGATGGACTAACAAACTGACGCCTGTTGCTTGGTGAAAGGTGTCCCGGGACGCGGTGCCAGCAGACCAGCGTGGACGGCCCAAGATGCGAGAGCGGGGATGAGCGAGCAATGGTGACCAGCCCCCCCAGGTCACCCCGCTCTCCGCAGACAGACTTGAGGGACCACACGCCCTCTCCGCCCTCTGGACCTAATAATGCCTGTGGCAACGGCCCTGCATGGACAGATGAAGCTGGCCTCGACAACCCTGCCTTTGAGGAGAGCACGGAGGAAGACAGTGAGTCATGACATTTTTTCTGTCTCTATCTAATCTAACAGATTTAGATTGTTGTTGTCAATAAAGTTCCGACACAGCTCTTAATATCTTCCCGTCTTCAGGTGTGGTAGGGTTGGAGTGTGTTGTCCCCAGGGTGAAGCGGCCCCTCAGTAATCCCTGCATCCACCTCCTTCGCTCTGTCAGCTCCACTTCCTCTGGTTGGGACTGCCCTGAGTCCCCTCCTTTGTCTGCTGAAGAGGGTATGACATCACTTCCTCTATTTTAGGGAGCATCTTCTCAAGGGGCTGCAGGCTAGAGATCTGAGATAAGAAATACAAGAAATACTGCAGGTCGTCTTCCTCGTGAGTGCAAGAAAAAAAAAACAGGATAATCACTTTCAGGGAATATGATGATAGAGATGTGGAAATTAATGTCTGAGATGCAGCTGTGTAATATGATTTGCATGTCCATTAGGATGTGTGAAGTTACCCTCGCTTCCTGAAGGAGAGATAACTGCCATAGAGGTCCACCGGGCCAACCCATATGTCGAGCTGGGCATCAGTATCGTCGGGGGAAACGAGACACCTCTCATCAACATCGTGATTCAGGAGGTGTACAGGGACGGGGTCATCGCACGAGATGGGAGGCTGCTGGCCGGGGATCAGATACTACAGGTGTGAAAAGATTTTTTTGAGCGGGGAAAATATATTCACCATAGCAATATCATAAGGTGATGTAGGTTTCATTCATGTAGTTTGCCAAAAAAGTCACTTAATCCAAACTCAATTTCCTTTAACGTCTCTCTCCCAAGGTGAACAATGTGGACATCAGCAACGTGCCCCACAGCTTTGCTCGTTCTACACTGGCACGCCCCTGCACCACCCTCCAGCTGACTGTGCTCAGGGAGCGTCGCTGTGCCTCCCGTGCACCTCCCTCCTCTTCCTCCTCCTCCACCCCAGCTGTGCCCCACGCTCCCTGCTCCACTCCCGAGGGCACCCCGTCCAGCCCCGCCACGCTGAGAATCACCCTACACAAGCGGGACTCGACAGAGCAGCTCGGCATCAAGCTGGTACGGCGAACGGATGAGTCAGGAGTGTTTGTGTTGGACCTGTTGGAGGGAGGCCTGGCAGCAAAGGATGGCAGACTGCGAAGTAATGACCGCGTTTTGGCAGTCAACGAGCAGGACCTACGCCACGGTACCCCGGAACAGGCTGCGCAGATTATACAGGTTCATTCATACTCCAATTCCTTTGAACATATGAAAAATTTCATTGAGGAAATAAGCAAAAGAAATTCCTCTTTGATTCTAAAGCCCCGACTCTGAATCTGTAGGCCAGTGGAGAGCGAGTCCACCTTCTCATTGGCCGACCCAACAAACCAACTCCACCCCCACCGCCAAAATCAAGCTCCACCAGAGACCTCTACTGCCTTGATCACTTTCTGCCTAACCACAGCTCTACCCCGAGTCCTGTGCCCGTACACCTGTCCCGCACCAGCACTCACAGAGTGAGGAGAGGACTTATATATATGTGTGTTTGTGTGTGTAGGTGCATTTCAACATTCCCAGTATGTGTTTACATCTTCACAGAGCAAAGTGAAGGAACATGTTCACTCATTTTTATTTTAAAAAAAGCAGTTTACATACTTGTGTTTTTTGGTGAAAAAAGTAAAAATTAAAAAATATATATATATAAAAAATAATAGACTGTATATGTATGTGTGTGTGTGTGTGTGTGTGTGTGTGATGATATCTATTCCCAGGACCTTTCCCAGTGTGTGACCTGTAAGGAGAAACACATAACTGTGAAGAAAGAACCCCATGAGTCTCTGGGCATGACTGTTGCAGGAGGGAGGGGCAGTAAGAGCGGGGAGCTGCCAATCTTTGTGACCAGTGTCCAACCACATGGCTGCCTGTCGAGGGACGGACGAATCAAACGAGGTGAGAATTTCAGCTGAGTCACCCAAGCAACATTTGCATCAAAAACAAATTTCATATTCCTAAAGAAAAGGCACATTACTTTTGCATACTTAATAGCAGGAGTGTTGCTCCTGTTGCTCCTTCAGGTGATGTTCTGCTGAGTATCAACGGGCAAGACTTGACCTACCTGAGCCACAGCGAAGGCCGTGGGCACCTTGAAGGCCAGCGCTGCCTCGCCCTCGGTCCAGCTGCGAGTGCTGGAGGTCAGCATGGTGGAGGAACATGACCACGACGAGCTGCTGCCTCACACTCACGACAGCGACTTCGATGCCAACTGGTCCCCCTCGTGGGTCATGTGGCTGGGCCTGCCCAGGTAAACACACCGAGACAAAGAGTTAAGTTGGCAAAATCCTGCAGTTCTGGACGTAAATGTACTAAACTATGACATGACCTGATATCGGAAGAATTTGTTGTTATGCAAAATTGCTGCCTGATACTGGGCAATAGAAACTAAAACAAAAAAAAAAATAGTGTATTATAATAGTGCTTTTCTAACATTCTAAGATTCACAACAGTCGTTTTTGTTTCTAGTAGTGAGTAGTATCATTTTCCTCTCTCGTGTCTACTCAGTGGAGGATGAGGTAAGCCCCTGTATCTATCTGTCTGTGCAGCCCTCCCTCACTCTGCTCTCTTGACTTTTCTTGCAGCTACCTGCACAGTAGTCATGAGATTGTGCTGCGGAGGAGTCACCCGGGCAGCTGGGGCTTCAGCATTGTCGGGGGATATGAGGAGAGCCACGGCAACCAGGCTTTCTTTATCAAGACCATCGTCCTTGGCACACCTGCGTACTATGACGGCCGTCTCAAGTGAGCGATCAGTTGTTCTTCACATGACTGTTTGTGGGTTACAGTATGCTAGCTGCGATACAGTGCTGAATTACAATGCAGATAAACCTGTGATCTCTTTGCCTTTATACAAAATGTCACAGGTGCGGCCTTTTGTCTGTGTCAGCAGCCTCTTATCAATTGCTATAATAAAACAAACTACCAATAAATCAAAATCCATTCTTTATGACCCCTTATATATCCACATATGATTTGAATAAGTCAGAAGAATATGACAACTAGAGGTTAAAAAAGTTAAGTAATCTCTGCTAATTCAAAAGTACACATCCCAGAGAGCTCTATTGTAGCTGCTGTCAGGTCCTATTTATATTTCATACTGACTTGTCTCTTGGTGTCATCCTAGGTGTGGCGATATGATCGTGGCAGTCAATGGCCTGTCAACAGCAGGAATGAGCCACTCAGCTCTGGTGCCTATGCTGAAGGAGCAGCGCAGCCGGGTGGCGCTTACTGTGGTATCCTGGCCTGGCAGCCTGGTATAGCTAGGCCAGATCATAGCCGGCACACCACGCTGAGTCCACCCAGAATGTTCTATAATGGGAACAACCTTGGCCAAATGAACTGGTACATGCTACTGTACATCGCTCCATACCGGGCTTAATCCAGGACCAAAAGCATTTAGAACTGTAGTAGACCCAGCAGGACTGCGCCTGGCCTGACCAGGTGGGAAATGATCCAGACCGTGCCACGTCACTCGACAGACTGCACTCACACAAACACACTGCTGTGTTCATATGGTCATGTTGTCTTCACTCCTGCAGGGAGTATGGTATTGCAACTGTTAACAGGCGATCTGTGCTGTATTCATCTCACCAGGCAGTTGTAGAATCCAAGGCTGTATTCAGGTGGATGCATCGTTGCAGGTAGAGATAGAATGTTTTAAAAAAGAAAAATATAGCCTGTGTCATCTAGGATAATGACCTATAATCACTTTAATCAAGATGTTCTGCAACACCAGCGCTGTATCCAGCTGAATAAGCCTCAGGCCTTATTAAAAAAAAACCTGCCGCACCCTGGGGGAGTCGACTACCCTCAGGCCTCATCACCATGACAACCAGCTGCCCCATCAGCTGGAGTTTTATACATGTGTGAATGTGTGTTCCGTTTGTTTAATAAACATTTCCTTCAATGGATTCATTGCTCTGCAGCATGCTTTTCCAGTAGCGTGAACTGACCATTGCAAGGCAATTCACCATGGGTTATATGAGCAAGAGGCAGTTTATTAGTAATGGTACACTGAATCAAACAGGCATAGAGAGTGCTAGTATAGTGCTGTATTAGTGAGGCTTTATTTCGTATTAGCTTAAAGAAAGTAAATCAACAGAAAATTGTCTCCTTTTACCAATAATGAACACATCCAAGCAGATATTTACATAACACAGCCTCAAGACTTATCCTCTAAAGTTGCACTGCACAACTTTGCAGCAAGCTTGTTGGCATCTGCTTCATTGGCTGCAGCTGCCAGTCTAACTTGTTGTGCAGTACGCCAGGGCTGATTCTTTTTAGGATGCAGTTTCTGGAAGGGAAAAATAAAGAAAAAAATTAAATGCATAAGATAGGAGGGGAAAAGTAAAAGTTCCTACTTTTAAAAAAAAAAAAAAAAAAAAAGACAGTTACCTTCAGCTTTTTCTTTGTTGGATCATGCACCACTCCATGTCGCCACAGGCTTTCCTAATTAATAAGAGCAGTTAAACTACACTAAAAAGGCAGTTTATTGGATCAAGTCAGGTAAAAGAAAGAAAAAGTATCCATTATTCCAAATGTGCTGTTTTTTGCCAACAACCAGCTATAATAAAAGTTTACTGGAACTGAGTTTGTGTAGGTCAGAATAAACCAAAAGCGGGATAAATCTGAGATGGAAAGTAGCTCCAGGCAAAAAACCCAAAACCAACAACTCGAGATTGTGTGGAATAACTGGGATGTCTTACTGAAAAGAAACTTCATATTTAAAAACAAACAAACCCCACACAAAGCAAATCCTCCAACTGTTAAAATCCCCAACTATTAGTGTGGCAGGATACCACTACTTCGTAGTAGACACTTGTGAACCGACATCTATTTTTAAGTCAATGTCACAGAAATGCAGGTATACCTTCATGGCAAAGCTCTTCCCACAGCCAGTATAGGCACAGCTAAAAGGCTTCTTTCCCTCATGGTCACCCATCACATGACTCTCCAAGTTGAAGCGACGTGTGAATTTTTTGTCACAACCTTCTCTGGGGCACAACAGCATCTTCCTGTCCCCAGAGTGGACATGCAGCTCGTGGCAGTGCAAAAACCAGGTGTTGCGAAACTGCTTTTTGCACTGTCCACATGGCACTTTGACTGAGAACGCAGTCAAGTCACAAAATTATTATTTGCCATTTGTGATACAGAGAGTATGCAATGCAATGAAACATTAACGTGCACCAGTATGACAGCCATACCTTTATGTTCCTTTCTGTGCTTCAGATAGTCTGTCCATGTTTTTCCCTGGAAAGGACATGCCTCAGCTTCACAAGGGTAACCTGCAGCAGAGAGACAGAAAAAGGTTTTTCCCCCCAAAAAACCCCATGTACTCATTACAAGGGAAAAAAAAAAAAAAAGTCAACTAACCTGAATGCACTTTCTCATGGTGCTTCAGTTTTCCACAAGAGGGAAATTCTCTCATGCAGCCACTGAAATTACAACTTTATCAAGAAGAAGAGTTTGGAGTTGAGATGGCCAAGAACAAATAAGAACCAGTTATGTGCATTCGACTTGTAGTCACTTACTGAAAAGGCAGAAGCTGTTCATGCTCACACTTGTGGGTTTTCAGTTGATTCCGCTTCTTGAAATCCTTCTCACAGCCCTGGTAGTCACACTAAAAGAGACAGTAAGTGCAAAGGCAACCCAAAAAAAAAAAAATCCTAAAACATGCTCATAACAAAAGAGGGAAAACAAGGTATTTAGATAGATAAGTATTGTACATGATATCGCTTCTCCTGGTCCTGGTGAACTCGAGCCATGTGGTTCTTCATACTGGCATTTGTGACAAAGGCCTCAGAACACCCATCAGCCAAACACCTGAGATCAGAGCAACAACTTACAGAAAGAATACTTTCCCCTCACCAAAATATTTTGAACAGAGACATCATGGATTACTTGTGTGGTTTTTCCCCGCTGTGACTGAGCTGATGTCTGGTTAGTTGATAGCGAGTGCAAAAGCTCTTGTCACAATTCTCACAGGAGAACGGTTTCTAAAGGTTAGGGAAACATTTGACAGAAAAGCAGCTGCATCAATACATACATTCACAGTCAAGAAAACATAACATTATCTAAAAAAGGTAATATGCCACTTGATGCCATCCTTTATCATGTCACTATTTATAATTATTCATGTTTGACTCCTAGCAGTTTGCAGACACTTACCAATCCTGTATGTTTGCAAAGATGAGCCTCAAGCTTCCATGACTTACTGAATGTGGCTTTACAATCAAAAAATGAACAAACATAGCTTTTCTTACTTTGCAACCTCTCCCCCATCTTTAATAAGAGATGATAGATGTGGTGTTGTGGTCACAGACAAAACTAATAACAAGGGGGCAGGACAACTAGTGACCTACAACCAGCCAGCCACCTGTGCTTTATTTATCTGATTGGGATGTACCAATTAGATGAAGAAAGGGGGTGCACCTCACTGAAACTAAAATTGAAAAATACTTTTACTACAACACACGGAACATTTTTTAGTTTTCTATTTACAAACTTAGAAAAATCCATTTTGCTTAACTGTCTCTGCTTGGCAGTCACACACAATCAGCTGTGCATGATTGTAGTACGGATGATGTGACAGATACTGGAAAATGATTGAAGTCCCTGAGTTTAATAGTGATCCCATTGATACAAACATTATAAACGTCCATGACTCTTTCCCTCATGTTGATTGATTCGCGCTTTAAAAATGTCACCAAGGCTCCTTGCAGTATGTGTCCCTATCTGCTGATCCGCTCTGAGTGTGGCGCGCAAGCAAGGAGAAAGGCGACTGTCTGTCTCCATTAATCACACACACACACACACACACAGAATTTACTGCTCTAATTTATCTTATCAACCATCAAATATTGCTCTCTGATACGTGTGATTTATTGTTGTCAGAAATTAGTCTACAGTGCAGTCATTTGTAATCCACAAACCTGAAACTAAAATAGGTTTTTAAAGTATGACTATGTAGTTTTGAAAGGAGAGATGACACACTCTTCCTACACACCCTTATGTGCCTAAATTTAAATCCATAAATAATAAAATAGACCATTGGTCAGATTAATGTAATGAGGTGATTTGCTGCTGCAGCCTTATTTGGTCTAGATATCAGATATGACCTGTAGCTTATGGGTAATGTTTTTGAATACCAGCAAACTTTAGTTCACTAATATTAGTTAAGTTAAATCTTGCTATATAATGCAAATAAGAATAATAGTCATAACTTCTGTTACATTAGTTTAGCTACATTTAATGACACTTGTAGCCTCAATGACCAGTGTTTAGCAAAGGTTGCATGGTCTCACTTTAAAAATAAACTAATTCTGTCTTGAAAACTACCCACTTCAGTCAAAAGGTGATGCAAATGCTAAAGCTATCATCACTGAAACAGAAATTTAAATAGTAAACCTTATGACAAGCTGCTTAAAGTGAAAATATGTATCTTTTTCAGTGTGTAACAGTAGCACAACTAGAATCGAGTCATAAAACAAGTTGACAACAAAACAAAACAGCAGTATTCGTTATATAGCAGCATTGATTTAAAGTTTCCCACCATTAGTCACCATGAGCTTCTGCTTATACAAGACCATGTAAACCTATAGCAGCAACACCCTTGGGAGTATTAAACTGAGCAAGGGTGCGTTTGTTTGTTTATGAATTCAACTTTTCGTTTGCAAGATAATACAGATTACGTGGTCATGTTTTAAATAAAAAAAGACAAAAATGTTAAGCCTTAAAAAAACATGGTCAGAGACACTAACAATCCAGTTACACTATCTGCTTGTCTAAACATGAGATATGACCCCCTGTGCCCATGCCATGCTCTCATGTGAAACCTTTGACTGATTTTTCTCAATAAGGCCTATTGAGAGCCTGTTGGGCGTTAACTCAGTGCCCTCCCATGCTTCAGGTGAGCAATGCCTGGGTTAGTTGACACCCGTTATCAGCCCCTCCCCCTTCCCATCTGCCCCCCCATGCCCCCCCCCCTTTTTGCTGTCAGGGGCCGGGATCAATACAGCTGGCCCAGTATCCACATATATGGCCGTGCCTCCCGCAACTCTGATAACCACACAGACTCTATCACCCCACCTATCACACACAGAGATACAGCATGCACTCTGTTTGGCCTGAGGTGGGATTTCCGTGTGCCTTTGTGAAACCCTCAGGCCTATCCCAAACACACACTGATCATGTGAATGCTTACACTGTCACACCCTTGCACCACAGTCACAAATATTATTGTCATGACCACTGAAGGTCTTTTTTCTCTTCAAGAAGAATATGAAGGATGGCGAGACGTCCACAGGAGATAAGGAAAACAGAGTTGGTTTTTAGCTTACCCTTTGTGGGATTTTCGAAAGACTTCATCCCAGTACAGTGGAAATGAAGGGAATTCCTTACATACTCACAGAACAGTGGTAACTAACAAGTAACTAATCACATTTAGTCTAATACTTTACTGTGCAGAATTCTTTAAATCTTTGATAAGTTGAGAATTTCCATTTTAAGCTCTTTTACGCCTCTATATTTTAATGGCATATTTTACCTTCATTATTTATATTTTATATATTGACCAAAGGTCTTATAAAATTACCTTTCAAATTATGTTCTCACATACAATCCTAAAAGAAAAAAGAAATCACATTCATCGGTGAGGGAGGCAGAAATCTCACAGGTGGATGTCAACTAAATGACACAAGAGATAAATGTGAGAATTTTTTTTCATTTGAATGAACCTGCACTTTATGTTAAGTGTGATCCAATTATTACAGTTCATAACTGTGAAATTTCCTATCATGCAACATATCCAAACACCTCTTCTTACATCGTTGGTACAAGCCTGTGTCTTTGTGTCCACATTCAATGATATACTATTTGTGTGTGTGTGTGTGTGTGTGTGTGTGTGGTTAATATGTAACACCCCAAGTCGATACAGCTGCTCTGAGCTGCTGGCTGAGCTGACAGACTCAATCTGTGTGTGTCAAACATGTGTGATTAAGGAGTTCATAGTGCTCCGCGGCTTTTATCCACAAGCCTCGTCTTTCTGCTCTCCTCCCTCCCACTCGCTTGCTTTCTCTCTTTTCCTTCTTTGTTTACTTTTTGTTCCTTCAATCAGTAACTTCCACGATTCAGTGCCGCACATGACACTCCGGTGTGTCTGTGACACACACACACACACACACACACACACAAAGGACCTACTGTAGATGTACTGGCAGGATGAAAATGACACATGGGGTATATTCTTGAAAACTGATTAGGTCAAATATAATTCACTGTTTTTCATCATTCACGGTTAAGCTGTTCAACAGGTTTCTTGTCGAACACAGTGAATACAAATCCCCTGTCATCAGTTAGTATATTCAGATCTGTGGGAATACCAAAAATGTCAAGATACAATTTCCCTTATCTGAATACTCAAAGCTAAATCCAGACCTCACCAATCAATACAAAGGGCTTTGGCTGCCAACCCGCTCATTGATTGATCACAATTTATTTTTCCATCTGTTTTTTCCTGGTTTTATCTCTTGAGGTTGTTGGATACTGATTACTCTGCCCTGATAAGACCTGTGTCTGAATTCCCTGACCTCAGGCCTGCAGGGTTACGAGGGTGAAGAACGTCAATCTCTGCAGGTTTTGCATTGCGCTTCTTAAAATGATTATAACTACTTCCATCGAGTGATGCAACCGCAGAAATGAAACATATTCTTTGGACTGGTTCGCTGTTGGCCTCCTCTATCCTGATCTCTCTCACACACACACACTTCATCCCGTCAGCTGCCGTCCCTATCTCTGTAAACTGGTCCTAATTCGTGTAAATATTGGGTAAAGTACTGAGGTGGGATGAGATAACCTATTTGTCACATAACCAGCCAGCCATTCAGCCTCCACTGATTAAACAGCACACACAGAGTGCTCCACAGGCACACATACACACAGTGCTGCAACACCATGGCAGACAGTTCATGCACACACAGGTTGGACTGAGGTAGCTATGCATTTTATTTATTACACAGAGGAAAATACAAATTAAAGGAGACAATGATGGACACAAAGAAATGATTGATAGTTTATTTAACTTTTATCCAAACTTGCAGCGGAGCTCCCCTTTATATTACATCATTATATTTTTGAATGCTTTAGTCTTTGATTTCTTTCTATTTTTACAGTACTTACCTTTTATGTTTGCATATCCACTTGTGATGAATAAAAGTCCTTAGAAAAAGTAATCCTGTAAATGTCACCTGCTGATTGAAAAAAACATAATAAAAGAGCTTTGTTTCATTGTCCTATGAGAAAAACCCTTAATGCATAGTCTGAAGTCAGCACATATCGTTGTGCACACTGCCACCTACTGCACTAACAGTTAGCTGCCTGCAGCATCCACTACTAGTAAAGGACTGAATTGTCTTCTTTGGCCCTTGTCTGAATAAATCCAGTATCTTTTCCCCTTTTAATAAATTTGGTTAAAAAATTCTGATCAACTCAATAAATCACCTCATTCCAAGATCTGATAAGATCTGTTATTTTGTATCAATTTTGCTTAAACTAGGTGAAGTACTCAAACCACAAGACTTATGTCTGGAAGGACAGTGGGGCTGAAAATGTGCAGCTACAACTTGCCTGTTGTCTTCAATAGCTTGACTGGGTGATTTCAAATGTGCTGCACAACCTCACTTTCCTGCTGTTTTGTTTAAAACAAATTTGATTTGACTTCTACTACTTTTGAATTGCCATTTTTATTAATCTGTGCAAAATTCAATGGTGAACATTGAATACTGCATATTCACTTATATGAAAAGCTTAAATCTAAATTATGAAATTTAACTTATTTTTTCATATTTTTGATCATCATAGCAAATGAGGCTTCAAAAGCCTTGACAGTTTTTTTTTCCTTTTATTTCCTCAAATCAGTCTAACAGTAAAATTAAGTGAAATCAATTTGCTTTTAACTGCTGTTATAGAAGACAGACCAACCCAGGGGTCAGTTGTCACAGCAAATGTTTGACTTGTCACAGTAGAAAAGGCACAAGTTATTAAAATTAATGGCTCAGTTCTGTTCGGGTTTCCAAATAAACCATGACAATTAGCAAGCATGACCAATACAGCTGCTCTAAAAACTGAAGAAGCTAGAAATCATCCATCCCTTCACATGTTTTTCTTACTGTATATATCAAAACAGCTTCTCAGAAAGAGGTCTCACTGACGGGTGTTGTGTACAGATGTGGAATGCTTGTGACGTGTCCCAGTCACTCTCAGATCGCCGGTGAAATAAAAATTGCTTTTGATTTCATTAAGCAATCAAAGGAGGAGGATCATCACTGAGTGACGGCACATTGTGACACAGCAACACACATTCACACGAGCGTGAACAGAAGACAGCACGACAATCAACGTGTGTACAAATATTTTTTTAATTCTGGGGAGCACTTTATGCCATGAACTCGTAGGGGATGGGCTCAAGCAGCTGTGGCTCGTTCTTCTTGGTGCTGACAAAGTGAGCCTCACGGGGAGGGGCGGGCTGTAGACACAAAACACAGGGAAATTTAGGTGACTGAATGGGAACAGAAATTACAGAGGAAAACTAAAAAAGTAACTGAAACTGACAACAGCACTTCCACTGCAACTTTTTGTTGTCTTAAAAATTAATCTTTCAAGACCAAATCATTCATCGCATAGACTAAATTATAATACTGGGACTGCTAGGTTTTTCCATTTAAAAATGTAAAATTAATTAAATGTCATGATCAGAAAGTGCTTTCTTTTGATGTACATTAAAATCTGGCTGGGTAAGACCATTCACAGTAAACAAGTCATTTTCAATGGGTTCATACCTGGCGCTTCAGTTCCACCCAGCTGCCTTTCTGCTTGGCTTCCAGCTTCTTGCTCTCGTTCTCTTTGACACGCTGCAGGAAACTGTCCCTGCTCTTTGAGTGCTTCACATGCTCAATGCGCACGTTGATCCTCTTGGCCAGGATCTTGCCCCTGTGGCAGCCCAAAGGATAAACATGTTCATGTTCGACAAAGTCAAAACACTGGTGCCTCTTGCCAAAAAATCTAAAGCAACTCTGCTGTCTCCTCAATACAACCCCAAGTAAAACACTAGTTAGACTGGGGTGCTTAAGGATTAAATACTTTTCCCCATATGAATGACCACTGAGGACACAAGGAATCCTGGTGGCAAAGTGAAAATGGGGTCCCATTCCTCCATCCAGATTCAGTGTCTGAGCAAATAATGCCCACAGCAAAGTCTATGATCGGAGACTGATGTGGCTTTAATGGGTTTGATCATATAGGTGCTAAATGTTAGAAGCTGCTCCCCTGTAAGACATCGGTGTGTGCCAGTAACACAAGCATACACATTGAGATGAATCACAAAGTAAATGCCACTTCCTACTTACTTGACCTGCTTGTTGACAATGATTCCGACAGCGTGCTGGGTTACGTTGTAAACACGTCCCGTCTTGCCATGGTAGCACTTGTGAGGCATACCTTTCTGAATGGTACCTGTGCCCTGGGAAGAAAACACATGTAACAATGTTTTATACAGCGACAACTATGTCATTTCGTACCATCTGTCACAACAACATTGAACTGATATGCATTTCATTCATTTCCTCCACTGAGTCAAGTCAGACAATACTGAGCGGCTCCAATTCTAACTGCAACATCAACGGATAACCGTTTGCCCCACTTGGCTTGAAACTTAACTTAAAGATTCCTATGTGAGTTCAGTTTAAGAAAATAAATCCCCCATTCAGAAAAGTACTGTGTACGTTTCTCAATTTCTTAACCTTTTGTGTGTGTTCACCAAGACTTTAATCATTGCAATGTCACATATGATCCAAACTTTTCTCTGCAATCTCAGTGTTGATGTTTGTCGAGTGGATGCTGCCTTACTGATCGCCCAAACAAGGACATGAGTCAACACACATGCTGTGTCTTACCTTGATGTCAACAATGTCGCCCTTCTTGTAGATGCGCATGTATGTGGACAGGGGGATTGGGCCTGTGAAGTAAAGGCTGTCGATTAATTCATGTTATTTTGTACAGCTTTGACAGTAGCTCTGTATTTTCTAAACGGATGAATTCCGTTTAAAGTTGCACTTTTGTACTCACCATGCTTGCGGAATGGCCTGCTGAACATGTACCTGGTCCCCCTCCTCTTGCCTCTGGTGTTCGTCATGATGCCTGATTACTGAGGATAAAAAAACGCTTATCTTAGACATGATAGTGCCTGCCCCCCCCCAAAAGTAAATATATTTCACACCTGTTTAAACGATGGAAAATACCATGTCAATAAAGGAGTCTACATGATTTTCATTTCACTTTCATCGACATTTAGATTCACTATAATGAAGAATTTAAACGATAAGATTGTAGTGACAGCCCATATGCGACAATACCCTAGCCGGGCCTTGCTGCTTCACAGGCTAAAAAATTAGCTCATTGCTTCTGAAACAGCTACTCAAGTGAATGATAACAAAACTGTCTGGTGTATCTCCCACACAGGTGCATAGGTAAGAGCAAACGAGGTGGGTTTTGGGTGGATTTCATTTAACGCAACACAAGCAGACACCGACTGTGTTGAGAAAAATGCTATGAGAATAACGCGAGAGTACACGGTGGGGAATACGTGACGCAGCGATACATCTGCAACTCCACAATGTTGCGCTAATAACGACCGAATATATGCGACAAAAGTCGGGTTTAACCGCATTTCAGCAAGGGTAGCGGGGTGTCAGGAAAACAGTATTTCTACTAATCGTTTCTCTGCCTGCGAAGTCCACATGGAAAGCCACGCTACTGCTCCTGTGCACATTACACGGACAACATCGCTCCCTAGAACACGTTTTTGGACTATATTAACCAAATGACATGTGGCGATATAGCTACGGTGCGTATATAAACATAATCGTAACGAAGTATGTGATAATAGGCCAGAAAATAAAGTTTAAAACGGAGCGGCTCTTACCCCCGGTCTCTACAAGATGGCGGGTACGGCGGAAAGAGAGATGTAAGGCCCCCAAACTCCGCCTTGTGGAAAACAATTCAGGCAGTCTGCGATATTGCCTGAACAAAATGACCGTGAGCCTTAAGAAGTGAGGTAGGTAGCAGACCCAGAGTCAGCACATTTATTGATTACAATGGAGTCCGAAGTGCCTGAATAATACATCAACTGTTCCTAGATCCGTTTTCGTCAATAACGTTTCTGTAGTGCGCTTTTATATGGCAGTCTGCTCGATAAGATCCATAAACGCAAGAGAGCACTGATTTGTTCAGTAGAAAATACACATGCTCGGAACTTGTTTTTCCTTTTTGAAGCCCGCTACCATTTGATATTTTTAAAATATGGTGCAAATACATAACGCCGAGATACTGTGGCGATGATGATACGCATGCGCAAAAGTTGAGCAAGCTGGCCAGCCTTCAATTTCCTCAACGACATGAATATCTTTTTGACATGATTTTATTTGGCCTTGAGAAATGAGCCTTTTTCAGAAAGCTGGAGGCGTCTGGATTGTGACCCCTGTACCCGGTAACGAAACAATCCGTTTAATAGAGCGTGGTTAAGCGAAGACGGAAGCAACATGCAGTAAATACTCTCGTTTTTTTCTATTGGACCTTCCGTAGCGAGCTCAGCAGAATCGCCTGCCTCCCTGCCCTCACGAGGGGTGCTAGCCCAGTCTTGTCAGCGCGCGGCGGTGTGGTTGAAGATGGCGCTAGCCGAATGGAAATCCTAATGACAGTCTCCAAATTTGCCTCTTTTTGTACCATGGTGAGTGCACTGCAGTCTCGTATTGACATTAGTCAGACTATAAAGAGATAGGAAACCCGTGGCTGGGCTGTTATTGACTCTAAAACCGTGGGATTGTAAATAAAAGCAGTTTATTCGGGTCTCTGTGCTAGCCAAGCAGTTTTCCGACCCTGGCAAAGCAAGCAACCACCCACTGCCTTCTCCGTTCTCCTATTTTTTTCTTGCTAACGGCAGTGGATTGCCACTCTTATGTCGACTGTTTGTAACCCACAGCTTCTTTTACGAACAATGACAGCGCACCTGCTGCTACTGGGGTGATGGGATTCACGGCTAACTAGCTAACCTGAAAATAACTCAAGCTAAACCAGCGTTACCGCTCGCTAACAACTGGAGAACAGCTGGGTAATGGGTGACTTCCGACTGAAAGACGATTAATCTGCGGTGTGTGCAGGGGATCCTTGAAAATTGGCCAAGTTTGGCGTGTTGGCCTTTGACAAACTACCAGATATTATTAACGCAGGGAATGACGACATGGTTTAACATTAGCTACGCAGTTGTGGACCCGTTCCAAGTCAGTGTCTACTCTGCACAGTTTGTTGGTGGCTGCACATCGTATCGTAGCCTATCAACCCTTACGAAATCACACTGGAGGGATATGTATTTCCCCGGACAGTCGTCCAGCCCCTTGCTTACTTCAGAAATCCTCTGCAACAAATGTTTTCTATCAAGACACATGCCGTTTTGTCTTCCCAGCAGAGTTCTGGACTAAAAAGCTTTTTGCGATGAGAGTCAGGGGCAGCCCAAGTCAACAACTGTCAATTAGAAATGATGCGCGCTTTATCTCTAATGGCATAAAAGGGCAGATTGGAGGTAGTAGGGGAAATACCTATTCTTGGAGGTTTAAGCATCCAGTAGTTTTTTTTTTGTTTTGTTGTTTTGTTGTTTTATCCCAGTAACAAATGACCTTGAAAATGCCAAGCTGCTGCTATCAAATTTGGCAATTACTTAATGATTTAGATTTAGCATTTATGTATTTTTGTCACAGTCATGCAATTAATAGTATGTCTTTTCATTAAGAAAATTATGTAATGGATTTGTGTATGCACAGGGCGCCAATGCCTCTGCTCTGGAGAAAGAGATTGGATCTGAGCAGTTTCCGGTCAATGAGCACTACTTCGGCCTGGTCAATGTAAGTGAATGATATACTGTGCAAATTCGGTGATTTGTACGCATTTCTGCTCAAGTCCTACTCACATGGATTCTATTGTATGTCATATTTTAATATAGTTTGGAAACACCTGCTACTGCAACTCGGTGCTGCAGGCTCTGTACTTCTGCCGGCCATTCCGGGAAAAGATTTTGGCATACCGCAGTCAGCCAAGGCGGAAGGAGAACCTGCTCACCTGCCTGGCCGACCTTTTCCATAGTATTGCCAACCAGAAGAGGAAAGTTGGTGTCATACCACCCAAGAAGTTCATCACACGACTACGCAAGGAGAATGGTGAGATGACAGCGATGAGTTTAGGAAGATTGGGGTGTTCAAAAGAGACTATTGCAGAGTGTTATCTCATCACTTTAACAACTAATTTTAAACTTGTTCTCCTCATTGGCTGCTGACTCCACCAGAGTTTGTGGAAAACATGATGCCCAGAGGATGTTGAAGTATCTGCCGGGCACATAGAACAGCCGAATTATAACTCTTAAATCTTTCTCTGGACGTAATTTTCTCCCTCAGAGCTGTTTGACAACTACATGCAGCAGGATGCCCATGAGTTCCTGAACTACCTGCTCAACACCATCGCTGATCTGCTGCAAGAGGAGAGGAAGCAGGAGAAGACCAACGGCCGCCTCGCCAACGGCACGCTGGACTCCCAGAACAACAACAGCAATGCCACGCCTGCTCCCACCTGGGTCCACGAGATCTTCCAAGGCACTCTGACCAATGAGACACGCTGCCTCACCTGTGAAACAGTAAGACGCCTCCCTGCCATTTTAGTCTTGTTCAAATAAGTTTTCATTCCAGGCAAACAATCCCACTGCTGATGTAGGGTTTGTGCAATTACAAAGATAAAACTCCTTGGTACAAAGTCAGAGAATAGTTTAGTCTGTGCTCTATAGTTTTTGTCAGTGTTTGTGCAAACAGTGTTTTTGAGTCAGTATAACAGAACAGCATACAGAAGGATTGGATTGCCATATGGCTGCATCTCGTAGTGTGGTAGCAAGACATGTTATTTGTATTCCAACCTGACCAAGCTGTCATATTTGTCTGGTATTTGGGTTTAGTTACGTTTATCCTATGTTGATGTCCTCTTTTCTTTTCAGATAAGCAGCAAAGATGAGGACTTTCTGGACCTTTCTGTGGATGTAGAACAGAATACCTCCATCACACACTGCCTCAGGTAACACACCTGCCCCGGGCACCAGGAAGCAAAATTAGCAAATTTAGTTTCCTGACAGAGAGTTCATCTGCAACTATTTTGATAACTAACAAAAGGTTGTTTCAAGCAAAAATGTCAAATATTTGATGGTTCCAGCGACTCAAAAGTGAAAGAGTGATCGGCTTACTTTTTTAAAAATTCACCAGCCTATATGAGGAGAATTCAATATTTTGAAATTGCAGCACTCATTTCGAACTGTGGACTTCAGACTAACACCTGTTTGCTTTATTCCTCTTCTCAGAGGTTTCAGCAACACAGAGACACTGTGCAGTGAGTACAAATATTACTGTGAAGAATGTAGAAGTAAGCAGGAGGCACACAAGAGGTCAGTATCCAGGTTCATTCATTTGTGTATGAATTTCAGGGTTTTTTCACTGCAATTCTGCTTCTGGACATCGTTTAGACCCTGTGACACTCTAACATTTGTCATTCAGGATGCGTGTAAAGAAGCTGCCGATGATCCTGGCTCTGCACCTGAAGCGCTTTAAGTACATGGAGCAGCTGCAGCGCTACACCAAGCTGTCCTATCGTGTTGTCTTCCCCCTGGAGCTCCGCCTCTTCAACACCTCCGGGGACGCCACCAATCCTGAGAGGCTCTACGACCTGGTTGCTGTGGTGGTGCATTGTGGGAGGTGTGTAGGTGCACAACACAGCCAGAATCCAACACCCTATATCCGTCTTCCCAGCAAACAGTATAAATAAAAGTGCATTAGAATCTAAATCACATCACACAGGAGAAAACACAGACCCTCATCCATCATTGCTCAGCTGTGCCGTACTTTTTCCCAGCGCCAGTTTTGACCCAGAGTGAGTGGGAGCTAGTCTGTCAGTGTTTGTGGAGGGTGTTTCCCTGCCTTTCGCACAGTGCCCCGTTGGAACGGACTCCAGCCCTTCCTGACTCTGATAGGAATGATAGAGGGAAATGAATTAAAAGGTCATCTGACTTATCTGGACTTGAGTGAGTTAGGAGTCTCATGAATGCAATTTATCTGTGTCTGAGTCTTCTCCTCAGCCTTTAAGCTTGACTCCCATTTCAGCTCCCCTTTGCCAAGGCTGTTTTCAGCACAGGGAGATGTATCATGGAATTGATTGCCGTGGTATGAGGCAAATGTTTCCCACTTGTGTCCGCTTCACAGTAGAGGCAATATTAAAATGAGCTGATCATGATTTTTCATGAAAAAAGGGCTTTGCTCTTTCTAGTACTAATATAATATTTTATTTCCTTCCAGTGGTCCAAACAGGGGTCACTACATTGCCATTGTGAAAAGTCACGACTTCTGGTTGCTGTTTGATGATGATATTGTCGAGGTGAGTGGGTTTGTTTGTAATACATTTAGTCCTCACAGCTGCATGACTTTTTGCATAACGCCTACTTTTTTTAAAACTCTGCTGTGGGTCACTTCTCTGTTTTTTGTAGAAAATTGATGCACAGGCCATAGAAGAATTCTACGGTCTCACTTCTGAAATCTCCAAGAACTCTGAGTCGGGCTACATCCTCTTTTACCAATCCAGAGACTAAATGTGGATTTCCAATGTTTCACCACAGAAACAAGGAGAAATGCTCAGTTCCCTCTTTGCAGGGAGCTGCGGACCATAAACACACCACAGCAGCCGGTGTGTTGTCATACCTGCTCGCACAGCTGTAATTCATACCTGTGCTTTTACGCACTTGGCGCTGCAGCTCAGCCATGGAAGTTCCGCCTATGTATCAGCTGTCCCTCCTGGCCTCCTTGTCTTTCCTGGCCCCATCATCCCCTTCACTCCGGCAGGACGCCGCCGCCCCCGCCGCTGCTGCTGCTGCAGGGACAATGAGACGATAATGAATGAAAACTGTGTCAAGATTGTTTCTAAAAAGACATTGAATGAGGGTTGTACAGATTTTGGTTGGTTGGTCGTATGAGTGGCGTATTAGTTTTTGCTTTGGGTGTGGGGTTGAATGGGTATTTAATAATTCATATGATGTAATACTGGCCTTGTGTCTTCACCCCCTCGCACTCTTATTCTGCACTGGGATTTACTGAGAGTGGATCGTGTTTTTGATCATGGATGGAAAGAAAGACGTGTTTGGGGGGGAGGGGGGTCCCCATTTATGGGGCCACACCTGGTTGCGTATTTCTACAGTGTACAGAATGGTATTTGTATAAATATTACAAGAAGATAATATTATCATTGGAAGATGTTAGACCTTAAGAAGATGTATTAACACTATGGTGCACTTTTGATACCGTTTTGTAGGTGTTGGCAAGTTTAATGTGAGGGTTTGCTTGAAAAAGGCCTGTTGTGAAGCGATCATTTTCTGTTTTAAAGAAAAAGAAATAAAGCCGGTAAGATTGAGGCAGGGCGTGCTCTCTTTCCGCCCCTCAGGTGCGCGCCGATGACTCATAGGAGCTCGACGTCGCCCCGCGGCGGCGGTGTCTGGCAGCTCCGCTCTCCCACTGCAACAGGGGCTATTTTTAATCCATTCAGACTCAAAAGGCAGGTGCTCTGGAATAACGCCCACGCGCGCGCAGCCGACTCGACGCCTGGTCAACAAAGTGTGGTCAAGATGTGCGCGCGCCCGACACCCGTTGGCACCTCGTCAGAAGTGTCTCGTAGGCAAGCGCCGCAGGGATGGAGAGGTGGCGGCAGAGAAGATGGAGGACAGGGGGGGAGAGAGCGGGAGGGAGGGAGGGGAGGAGGTTGGGTGACACACATCAGGGTTGCTGTTAATAGCACAGACAGGACCAGAATAGCAGGGCGTCGCAGGAGGAAAGCGAGTCCCCGCATCCAGCATCTTCATATCTGAAACTCGAGACAGGCACCACGAAAAATCTCGGAAACGGACAAAACACTGCAGTTTGAGTGCACGGTGCAGCACGTGCTTGTGAGACATGAAGAACTTTACGCTGCAACATATATCCATGTCGCTTCTTGAAAGAGGCATGTTTGACTGAAACGGCCAACGACACCAGCCGTGAAAATACAGATACCTGGACAGGCAGACACTTGCACCTGTCCTTGTCCTCGAGACAGCAGAGACCAGACATTTGCTCTTTAATGGAGTTCAACTGGTCTTTGAGAGTCTGGGCCATTTGGGACTCCTCCTTCATAATCGCCCCCCCCACACACACACACACACACCACACGCACACACCACCTCCTCCTCCTCCTCCTCCTCCTCCTCCCTTCTTTCTCTTCCGCCGCTGCTCCGCTCCCTGCTCCCCGCACAGCCGCAGTCCACGGCGATGCGCCGTTAACGGCAGAGCCGCTCCGCGCTCTTTTCTCGTCTTCTTCCATCATCCCCGCTTTTCAGGCAGAGAGGACCAGCATCCCTCCGACCCTCCTCTGCTGTCACTGTCCGCCGGCGCCGCACCGTCCTTATCAATAACATGGACATACAAGGCTGTCGTTCTTCCATCTAGACGGGAAGTCTCACCTCACAGAGTCAAGGTAGGCTGGGTGGGATTGGTGGGCATCCTTTGCATGCACGGAGGGGAAATGCAGCCTTTTTTCCCTCCCCCAGCATCCTTTCGCTTACATGAGCAGTCAGTGTGTTTTTTTTCTCTCCTGATGTAAGGTGCATAGGGAAAAGCAGCACCATATGGCCACCAGTGTGAGGTGCATGTATGGCGTTCTAGAGAGAGAGGCTGTGTTTCCATTACGGGTGCGGTATCGTCTGCCGTGGAGAGCGCGGCACTTGGTCTCTGACAGCTGCGTGAATTATCGCCGGTGGTGCCGGTGGAAGGCTTATCGATGTGGAGGATATGTGGCCTGAAATGTGCTGCAACGCCTGCTGTGGTTTTCTATTCCCACCTTGCCTTTCTATCCGCCCATACATTAATAAATAGCTCTCCACGCGCGGTCTGACCTGTGTACAGGCCTCTGTTATAGCAGCCTGAACGATCACCCGGTGTAATTCCCAGAGGAAATCAGCATTATGTTAACTGTCTGGAACAGCTAAAAATGTAGGCTACATAATGTGCCAGTGTGTGCGCCTGCATAATGTGTGTTCACGGGCCTACATACAGAATGAGAATATAACCTTGGCTGTGCCCATTTCTGTGTTGTGGAATGAGTAAACAGGTGTCTGAAAAGCAACACAAGTCCAGTGGCGTGCGCAGAGGTGAGGCAGTGGCAGAAGAAGAGAGCAGCCCCCAAACTGTTGTTGTTTTCAGAGCATTCAATTGCAAAGCTAAAAAAAAGATGAACCAAAAGGGAAAGACACGTAATGGAAACACCGAAACAAAATGCAGGGATTCGTTTTTGCCTCTGAGAGTGTGTACACAACCAGCGTTTCTATAAACTGACTTTGTGTATCCAACCTTACTCAGATACCATTATGTGTGCGCACATATGTGTGTATTTGTGTCAATTTCAGACGGGGGGCACAATGAGTGAAGAGCCACCGGTCACCCCCAGCTGGCTGACCCCTGACCCCACAGCATGGGCCAGTGGAGGCGGGGGACCGATGGACAACAGCACCAGCCTGGGGACGTTTCCACCGGAGGCCTCCCTCCCGCCCAGCCAGCTGCCCCTGCTGGTCAACCCGTGGGACATTGTGCTGTGCTCATCGGGGACTCTGATAGCCTGTGAGAATGCGCTGGTTGTGCTGGTGATCTGGCAGAACCCGGCTCTCAGAGCCCCCATGTTCCTTCTGATCGGCAGCCTGGCGCTGGCCGACCTGCTGGCTGGCCTGGGCCTGGTGCTTCACTTCACCTGTGCCTACTTGCTCCGCTCCGACTCGGCCCAGCTGCTGACCGTGGGCCTGGTGGTGGCCTCCTTCTCCGCCTCTGTCTTCAGCCTGCTGGCCATCACTATTGACCGCTACCTGTCACTATACTATGCCCTCACCTACAACTCGGAGCGGACGGCCGCTTTCACCTATACTATGCTCGTCCTGCTGTGGGGCCTCTCCCTATGTCTGGGCCTGCTGCCGGTCACAGGGGTCAACTGCCTAGCCGAGGAGGCTACATGCAGTGTGGTGCGGCCTCTGACAAAGAACAACATCGCTGTGCTGTCTGTCTCCTTCCTGCTGCTCTTCGGACTCATGCTGCAGCTCTACGTCCAGATCTGCAAGATTGTGATGCGCCATGCACATCAGATCGCCCTCCAGCACCACTTCCTGGCTGCCACACCCCACTACGTCACAACACGAAAGGGCGTGTCAACGCTGGCCATCATCCTGGGTACCTTTGCTGCCTGCTGGATGCCATTCACCGTCTACTCCCTCATTGCTGACTACACCTACCCTCCACTCTACACCTACGCCACGCTGGTGCCTGCCACCTACAACTCCGTCATCAACCCGGTCATCTACGCCTTCAGGAACCAGGAGATCCAGAAGGCGCTGTGGCTGGTGTGCTGTGGCTGTGTGCCTGCCAGCGTGGCCCAGCGTGCAAGGACCCCTAGTGATGTCTGAACGAAGCAGACCGCGGTGGGAAGAGAGAGGTGCCCTGGGTCAGCTCTGCTCTTCACTGGGTCTGTCCAGTGTCACAGAGAGCAGCAGCAGCAGCAGGGGAGGTCAGGGGGAGGTGGCAGAGGGCAGTGTCTTCAGCTCTGGCTGGAGATGTCACTGGCAGAGGCAGTTTGCTTAAGTTATCCACAGCCCACCTGGATGGATGGCTTTTTTCCCCTTTGTTACAATCACCTTAGGGTGAGGTATCTCACTGTCTTCCCCATTGAAGGCAGCCACTGCTCGGGCTGCATCCCGCCCCCTCCTGTTCAACCCGTGCCACGCCCTTGTTCTGTTCTGCAGAGAGCGCTGAGCATCACATGTTACAGGCAGCAGCTGTATATAGAATGTGCATATAGTTAATAGCACCAGACCTGTGGTTGACACGTGCTTGTTTTTGTCCAAATAGGGAGGGAGGGGGATTATTAGTTTGTGCCTCTGTGCGTGCGTAAAAAGCGCACGGCAGATTAACAAAGCAGCACGTGCGAAAGAGAGAGAGAGAGTGAGGGAGAGAGAGAGAGAGAGAGAGGGAGGGAAAGAGTGAGAAAGAGAGAGGGGAGAGAGACCGGCCGCGGTTGAATACGCAGGCATTTCCACAGCGGAGCCCATCTGGAGCAGCATCCCGGCGCTCTGCTGCTGCACCCTGAACGTGCGTCGAAAGCTAAACAGCCGTGGAGTGCTAAAAATAGACCCGGCGTTCTCTTATCCGCGCCCTGCGTCCTCCACTGACGCCGAGGAAGAAACCAAGCCGCTTCTCCTTCTTCTCCCCTTCGCCTCTCCCATTTTACTTTTCTTTTTTCTCTCCGTATCGTGCGAATGGGTTTTAGCTGCGTTCGCGTCTGGGAGGCTCAAGACAGCCCCCCCCCCCCCACACACACACACACCATTACCCCCTCTCCTCCATTTTTTATCAGTATGGAGGCAGCAAACCAAGTGTAGGCCTAACATATTATGTAACCACCGTATATCCGTCCTACTTCACCTTTTAAATTAAAATTGCTTGGAAGTTGCTACATAATTTTATTGCTATTTGATAAATCCACGCGAATTACAGTGATGGTGATCTGAACTTAACTTAACTCAATGATAACACCAATACCAACCCACCCCAAAGGAATATCATAGGAGATTAAATGAACAGGCCCAGGATTAAGCCTATAGACAAAAGATCACATAGCAAAAATATATAGGTGATTTATCCCCATTGCAATATCTCAATGTAATCCCATTAAAATGATCCATTTGCAGCCCTTAAAGAGCCTCACACTAACCACATAATATCTGATCTGCATGCTAGACTTCAGTGTAATTTGCATGCGAACAGCACAGACCCCCCTTTTTTTCCTGGTGAGGTCAGTGTGGTAGGGCACACAGGCCGCTGGATATGCGCTGTGTCATCCAACCCAGATGTCATGGTGACCCTAATAATTTTGTTTTATGTACAATGTGCCACAGCGCAATTCATATGTGTAACACTGAAAGAGCTACAATCATCACTGGACGGTCACAAGATTTGGACCTTTTTTTGTAAAATGTTGATTTTTTAAAAAAATATATTTTGCTGAGTAGAGCAGATGCAGCTCTGCTTTGATCAGGCTTTGAGATCAGTTTACTGTAATTTGATAAAAGCCCGAATAACAACCCTCCACCAGCTGCTCTGAGTTAGATATGTTTTTTTTGTGGGCTTCAGAACTAGTCTGCAAGCCCCCCAGACAATCCATGTATGCGGACTCCTCATTCATACAGTTCATGTCAGCAATAACTAGCCTTTGAATGGTAGTTATGTTTTTAGGTGTGAAGCAATACTCAGACAGCAATAACATCCACGTCCCAGCATGATTTCTTCCTGCAGAGTGAAGTGCCACGACGGCCGCTCAGGTGGGGATGTAGTGCTGTCATGAACAGGCTCCAGTGATGTATTCAGTGATAACGTCTTCACACGGCTCACGTGTCTCGGGGACACCGCTGCTTCATTCCTACATAAAGCCTTTTCTGACCCCAAAAACAACCTTCGATCATTTGGCACAACGGGATGAAGTTTGTTTTTTTTTGCCTCTGCCTTTTGTGAGCGTCCGAACTGTCCTGAGAGTCATAAACTCAACCGTCAGTGTGTGATCTGGGACTGTGCTTTTGGTGCATACGGTATGAAGTTGCATGGCCCCTGGGTGTGTGCATGTGTGTGTCCGTGTGTGTGTTTGTGATCCAGCAGCTCCAGCAGACCATAATCTGTATCCTTGTGTCCTGTGTAGTCAGCGGAGCGGGTGGGTGGGGGTGCAGGGTGGAATAAGACAGATCTGAGGAATACCGATTCTCGGTGACCCCCCCTGACCTTGGAGGATACTGCTGCCAGTCTTCCTGACGATTCTGAGAGAAGTGGCCTCGTTACATGTTTGTAGAGCTTTTTTGTAAGGAGACGGGACTAGGATGTGGACCTTCGAGCACTTCAAGCCAAAGTGAAAGGGACTCTGAATGAACTGGGATCCTAGTCCCGCTGTGTGTGTTTTCCGTCTCCTCTATATCACTAATATTCTACTGTACTTTAAATCAATTTAGTCTGGTCGAGGCAGGTGTCCATTAAGTGACCTCTGAATGATTCTACGAGCTAAAAATGGCCACTTCCAAATACAAAGATAATGCTTCTTCTTTCCTTCCTCGCTGCCTCCCCTCACAGTAAGCCTGATAGAGATGTTTAAGGAGCACCCAGTCTTCGTCTCTCTGGCCTCAGATCAGGTGCAAAGCATTAAAAAAGTGGTGGGGGTTGGGATTGGGTGAGTAAGGAATGCTTAAGAATAGCATTTCTAAGCATTGGAAAGTAGCCCGTGTATATGAACTTGTGCACAGTGTCAGACTGAACCCTGTAGTTATTTAACAAGCACCGACAAGGTCAGGCTGGCACTGTACAAACCATCACAAACTCTTATTCCTTTACCTTTGGAGAAAAGTCTATTTTGTTATATTCATTGAAAAGTTCTATTTTTTTCCACTTTAGTCTGGCCTGAATTCTTTCAGATTTCTGATGTTGTATGATAATAAATGGCGCTGTAAAGCCTTTTTCTGAATGTAGTAATAATCAAAATGTTCAACTGACACACTCCCTCCTCTTGACTCGTTCGTTTCTGTAAATAAGGCATGCATATAAGAGGAGGGCCTTTATACCACCGTGCATGGTGCTACCAAAGCCTGTCAATCTAGGGGATGAGTTGGGTCGCACCATTTTTTTTTTGACTTGACTTGACATTTCTCCACATCGGCTGTAAATGTAGAATTTGTTCCATTAGGTTTCACTTTCCTTGCTTCAGTATGCACCAGTTTTTAAAGGCTGGTTAAGGCTGGACGATTGAGCAGATTTGGCTACACGGATGGGGGGTGTTCAGAAAAAAAAAAAAAGACGGTGTAGGATTTTCTCTGATTGGTGAATGTTTTCCTCTTGAGCAGCCGACAGTGTTGTTGAGATTTTCACCGTTGAGCAGGTGTTAACAAGGGCTTTCTATCCAAGAATAGTTAGACTGTGATGTTGGATGTACTACTTCTCTGTATACACACACACCCGTTATCCATATCTATTGAATGGTTTCACAGTGTAACAGTACACGGAGATGTACAAAGGAGCTGGGCTTTTTGAGAAAAACGTGTAGCCAATGATGGGATGTTCAAGGCAGGAGGTGTCATTCTGAGGGATAATAATCTAGAGCTAAATATCAAAACACTCAAGGGCCTGTGAATGTGTTTCTGGGGTTTGGGTTGGAGATGGGGTGGGGATGGGGGGGCACCACAGCAACAGCATCTTGTGTAGACGTATGCGTAGTTTTCAATGTGAAATGCACTTTATTTTTTGGATGAAAATGGCACAACAAATTAAGTATCTGCAAAATGAAACGTATTAACGATAATCAACATGCACTAACTTAACTGAGATATTGTAAAAAAGAAAAACCCAACAAAAAACATTTGTGTGAACGTGGTGTCTATTTTTCCAAGGTGTTAGTTGTACTTTTTATTGCTTTGTTTAGTTCACTCAATTGAGAGATCTTGTTAATTTTGTATTAAAAACAAACATGTGCTGTGCATATAACTCCTGCCTTGGCTAATTTGTTCATCCTCACACTGGCACGGTGTGCCACACACACACACACACACACACTCTTCTGTTTCCCTGGCAACTCCCTTCTTAGTTGTACTGTTCCCATGGAAACTGAAGTCTTCGAAACCAGGTATGCGTCGTCTCTATGCCGACAGTGGAACAGTAAAGAGACATGGCAGCCCCTGCCACGATTCTTCAGTCATAATTTTATTTTTCTCTGGGTCAAAGGTTACACAGTTCACGCTAGCGTATACGGTGCCAAAAAAAAAAGTAGTCCGCACCTTGGATGTTTTCCCATTTTATTGCTTTAAAAACTGAGTCATGGTCAATATAATATGGCTTTTTTGGACAAGGATAGGCGTCTTGGCTGCCTCCCTTACTCGTCTCCTTCTCCATATGTTCCATATTAATGATGGATCAACTCCAGGGGATGTTGAAAGTGACTTGAAAGGGGTTTTTTTGTATCCATCCCCCAACTTACATTCTTCAATAACCTTTAGTCTGAGTTGCTTGGCGATCTTTCAGTACCAGGAATACTGTATACCAGTGACTGCACCTTCCACACACAGGTGTATTTACTTATACTACAATCATGTTGCCTGCACACAGGTGATCTCAATTTCACTAATTGCAATACTAGGAGCACCAACTGTCCAACTCAGGTCAATCACTTTCAAGCGAGTGGGGGTAGATTCTTGCCAAAAAAGCCAAATTATATTTACAATGATTCCATTTATAGAAGCAATAAAAGGGGAAAAATATCCAAAGGGTGAATAGTTTTTATAGGCACTGTACATGACCCCCCCCAGCCCCCCATCCCCTCCCGTACAGCAGTGAGCAATTGCAGACGCAGATGGCTCAATCAATTACCATATTAATGATCAATAAGACTTTTTACACTCGTTCAGTGGCCTGAATCCATCACTTCACCGACCACAGCCACCACTGAGCTCCTCCATTACTTCTTCACTTCCAGTTATTGTCATCTACATGTTAAAAACTTGCCTCATGATCCATGGCATTTGCAAGTGGTTGAGTAAAAACATTAAAAAAAGACAAGTACGTTGGTTAGCTCAAGAGGAAAGCTTCTAATTCTTCTCTAACGCCCTCAAGCTCTGACTATACATGAAATAAGCACCTTCACATGGTGTCTATAGTGTTATAACAGGTAGAGAAACATCCAGTGGGGTGTATTCGCACTGCTTGAAATATAATCATTGAACTGAACATTAGTGTTTCAGAGTGGTCAGCATACAGTATACTACAAGCCTCTTTACAGTGTTTATGCATCTTGAATACACCCCCAGATTTCCAGTTTTGGACCATTCAGCTTATATGAACCTACAGCATGTGATTGTGTGTAGGTGCGTGTGTTCTCAGCAACAGTGTGCAATAACCCATTGAGTGTTGTACAGTGGTCATTCCTTCAAGTGAGTGCGAGAGCGACTGATGTGTGTTTTCTAAGTGTGTGTGTGTGTGTGTGTGTATCCTCAGTGGTTAACCCACTTTCCATGTGTGTTAATCTGACCAGTCGTTCTCCTCTAACTCCGAGTCGTCCTCGGAGTCGGAATATTCCACCGCGATGCGTCGCGACAGGATGGTGGCCACGTCGTTCCCGACCGGCTCCCTCTTAGCCTGCTGCTCCTGCTGTTCCTGCACCTTCTTCAGCTGGATTCCTGTGGGAGTAAATGGAGTGTCAAGCCATGTTTTTTCCTTAATATACTCATGAAGTAAGGGTGTGGGAATTGTAGGAGGAGTAGTAAAAAGAAAAGTAGCTTCACTTCACTGTTATCTACTTCTTCCATTTCCTGACCATTTATCTTAATAAAACATATAAAACAAAAAAGCGCATTATACTCTAAAGCACCCCTTTGGGCGAGTTTTCAGAGTTTTGATATAAATGTATGTTGTGTTGCACACAATTACTTCCTTGGTCTATGGACATAAGAAATTCTGCAATGAATTGGAAATCTAAATTCACCTTTCAGTTATTCTCCATATTATTATTCTGCTCACATATGGAACAGAGAACTATTGTTTGTAATATTTACTTTCAATCTATACTTTTTACTTGTTTTCTGTCATTCCGTATCAAATAAGCCACATTAAATCCTCTACGGTTCAATGCTGTGAAAACACAACATGAAAATTACCAAAGGGCACTTTTGCATTTTTATCAGTTGTTCTTTTGAAACAAATCTCTGTTTAGAGTTAATTCAAATATATGTCGCTCTGTAGAATATACATTAAAATGACTTATATATAAGTACACACACATACACATTTCATCACTTACCCATTCGTATAGCAGCCAGCAGATCGCTGCGGGCATCATTGACCACTGTGGTCTCAGCAGGTGCAGAGGAGGACATCTTGTGGGTTGTGGAGTGGGAGGCACCAGCTGGAAGGGGAGGAGGTGGAGGACCAGGGGGAGGTGGAGCTGCCTGGGCTCCAGATACAGGTGGCGGAGGTGGAGCGTAGCCACCGGCACCGGCCATTGGTCCGGGAGGCATCGGACCTCCAGGAGGAGATGCAAAGGCAGTCTGGGCAGATGGGATGAGAGGGGCTGGAGGAGGGGGAGGAGGACCGGTGTTGGCATAGCCATCCATACTGCAAGAAAGACAGAATGACAGAGAATAAGCAGAGAGCTTGCTTACAAGTACAGTCGTCAGGGTTTGAGAGTACACCCTAAAGGTACTGACCCACTAGGTGGCAGTATTATCTCAAAGATCAAGCATTACAGTAACGGTAGATCATTTAATATCAATGTGCTAACACTGTTATATGAACTATGCATGGATCTGATGCATGATTTGAATTTGGATCAGTCTACTTATTGCAGACAAAACCATAAACCAACTAAAAAAATATAAATACTACTAATACTACTTATTACATAATATTATTCAGGGAATTGATGTCTGATATAGGTGACAGTGTATAAAAAAACTTTCATTACAAGCTGGTTTGGCATGTATGTTTACCTGTAGTCCACTGGTGGGAGGGACATAGAGCCACCATTCATAGCCTCAGTAGGTGGAGGAGGCAGCGGGACTTGGTGGTGGTGAGAACGGCCCAGTGTCCCACCCTGATAGGCCATCATAGTCCTGCCCCTGCTATCATGTTCACCTCCTCCGCGGGCGGCGTGTCCTGCAGCCATCTGGGCAGCCAGGATGCTGGGCGGAGGGCCAGAGTAGGTGTGGGCGTGGCCAGCATGGTTCATGGCGTTGGGGTAGTGGTGTGGATCGGAACTGTGCCCCCTGATTAATGGTTGGGATGGAAGGTGAAAGACAAGAAAAACTTGTGAGTGTGTTTCCTGACTAGAAGAATAAGAAAAATGAAGTAACACGAGACTGTGTGAGTTCACCTACCTGTTCTCTGGCGACATCGAGCCCTCAGAGGAAGCCCCTCTGTCGCGGTGAATGGTGTGCCGATGGTCTGGCCTCAGCTCCTTATCCAGAGCCATCATGTTCCACTCTTGCCGGCGGTTCCTAGCCTTGCGCACCTTCTTCACCTCCCTCTGTAATGTCCCATCCACGCAACGCCGCTGCTCCTACGAAAAAAAGAGAAAGAAACACAGTGTTTCAGCTACTATGTTTAACAAGAACTGAAAATTTTGGCATGCATATATCTAGTTGTCATATCTATGTGGTCAGTAACGCAAAGCAGCCCCAGTAACTGTCAGGCAGGCAAGTGGAATGTTAAAATGTGCAATCTTGGTATATTCAACCATGGGGTGACACGGGAGATCCTTATGACCGAATTGTACCTTCTGCTTCCTCTTCTCTTTCCTCTTGTCCTCTGTGTCCTGCAGCATCTTTTCCTTCCACAGGTCAAAGAAGTACGAGGGGTCGGTGTAGAACTTAAGTGCTTCCTTGTGGTCATCCCTACAGAGACAGACACAAAGGTGAAACAGTGGAATGGCATGCATCATGTTCTGGCTCTGGGTATCTCTGTGGGAAGACTACGGTGGGGGCTAAAACATGTGACGCTAAGAATATTGGAAAAAGTAGAAGAGGCTAATGGAAGAACAAGGCAGAAAAATGTGTGGATCCTCTGTTCTTACCACAGACAAGCCTAACTGAAAATGACAGGATGAAAAAGTGGAGTAGGAGAGAGGCAGAGAGAAACTGTGCTATGTTGTCAGGGTTAGGAGTTGGATTCCCACTGGAGCCGGCCATGCTAAATATGTAATGCACCAAAAGTACTGGAGAGCCGACTGCAGGAAAGCAGCCACAGCAACAGCAGTTGGAAATCTGCTGCTTCACTGTGAATGTAGGTCAGAAATGAGTGGAAATTGAGAACTTTTAAGCAGGGTGTCTCCATGATTCACCATTCACATCAGCCAATCATCAGCCTTCAGAGTATGATGGAAAATCAGGAACCTATATAAGGATATTTCTCGTGATAAAATGTATTACATTGATGTGACCTGGACCAGGATCAACATCAGAAAATGAATTAATCAATTAAAAATGACTCATTTAGGTTACTTAGATTTTTCAATCAGGAGGCAAGAGAAAATTTTTAAGACTTTTGGAAACGTAATTCAAGACTTCTTAATACCTTCTACAACAGAAAATGAATTTCAAGACCTGCAGTCGTCCTGTCTAAAAGATTGTAAGTACTACGACAAAGGACACATGGTTTTAATTTAAAATATAATAGTTTAATAGTTTTTATGAGGTCCTGTGTCCTGTGGAGCTTATCAAATGTTTGTACTGGATTCCTTGACCGTTAAAAGCTAGAAAGTAAAAAAGTTCAGCATTTAACAGTTCAAATGCTGATGGAAAACTTAATTAAACTTAATTTTGCTCGACACGATTATAACATAGTTTTACAACCTGCAGTAATGACTGGCCAGCATTCATAATGTAAAAGAGGCTGTAACCTAAAACGTGACTCTACATAAAGTAAATAGGCCGGGTGTCTGAGTGTGTGTGTCGCCATCAACAGCACTAACCTGTACGGTGAGAGGATGCTGAGTGGCGGAGGCTTGTCACTCAGGTTGTACATTTCTTTGACGGGATTGGGGACGCTGCTCTTGGACACCACCTGCTGGTCCTGGATGGTAGAGCTCTTGAAGGCTTTCCTCATGTTGATGTCCTGCAGGGAAACTGAGCGTGTGGAAGGAAGAAGACAGAACAAATGATTGAGTGGCCTGTAGGAAAAAGGAACAAGTTAAATAAACAAAAGAAACATTTGATGGATGACAAAAATAAGCAGTTTGCACAGCAGTGTACAGGCTGGGATGAAAAACTGTCATGCAATTGGGCATCTTCAGACAAAAATCCAGAAAGCTCGAGAACACTTCGACAGTGAGTAATGACTTGCTGCGCCTCTGCCCTCAGACCTCTGCTCTCTGACCCACCTTCCTCCACCGTGGAGTCCAGCTGTGTGACCTTGACCGCCAGCCGGTCAATGCGGTCCTGGAGAGAGCTGGCACGCAGGTAAAAGGTGTTGGCCTCTTTAAACAGCTCCCCAAATATGTCCTCCGCATGTTTACCTGGAAAGACAGAAATGGGAAATGTGAGAGAAAGAAGGAGTCTTGTGATCGTTATCTCGGGCCGAATAAATCCCTATAGAGACTGAGGAAAACTGTCAATACCCTGGTAATTTGACACAATGTGATACTGGAGTCTGCAGGAAGTGGTCTCATACGCCTCCATTAAGCAATATTCCTCATGAATAATTTAACAGGACCTGACTACAAATTAACCAAATCCTACTCTAGTAGAATTCTACTAGTTAGTGTAGCTGTTAATGAGTAGATGTTGAATATTGGTAAATCCTACACTCATCAACCCTAATTTCCAAGAAGAAGAGTGGCACCCTAACTACATCCATATTCATCAACCCATACATAGTATGTTTGCATAAACACGTACATAGTTGCAATTGCTGGTTGCAGAGAAAAATTGCAAAAATTAAGTAGCATGTAGGATTGGGGCAGAAGAAGGAAGTAAGCCACAGGAAAAGTGTGAAATGTGTGATAGCCCAGGACTAATGGAGCTATAAATTCTGGGCTCCATTGTAGCCCATGCTAAATAAGACCTGAAGGTTTTTTTTATGCTGAGATGTGGGCCATACTAAAAACAAAAGCTGATTTTTGTTAAAAATCCTCCTGTGGAAGAACACAGGTAGAGTAGTTTCAGCATCTATCTGATAACACTGTTAAAGTACAGAACACTGTGTGTAAAACGGCAGCGTGGCTAACACACACACACAAACACACTACGGGCTATTTCTGTCCCTCGCGCCGACAGGATGGGCTGCAGGAAAAATATTTAGAGGAAGGAAGAATCACAGCTCCGCCGCGCTGAGCTCCGCCAACTCCGACCTCTCTTGAGGCTTCGTATGGTTCCCTTACACACACGCATACATGTACAGACAGACATGCAGTGTATGTTGTCTGTAGATACACACCGCCAGGCCTGTGCGAACATTTATATTTAACCCACGCAGCTGCTGCTGAAAGGCCCACTCCCAACGCAGGAACTTGACACACTAAGGGACGGACAGCCAATGAATAACACCAGGCGAAAAAGAAGAGTGTTACCAGCACAAAGGATGGCTTTGAATTCATGCTGTAAGGGCACAGAATGAACTCTCAACAAAGTTAGAGGGAGAGAGGGAATGGGTGAGCAAGACTGGGGATAAACGGGCGATGGGGAAATGTCTCCCAACAATACATAGCATGGCGTTGACAGATGAGAAGCAGACATGAGCGCTGAAGATGGACGTGCAGATAAATGGCCTCCTGGTCTAATAACTCATGAATCATACTCAACATTCAATATTAAACAGTCGTACATAAAAAAAAGGACACCGACAAAAACAGTCCAATACACACTGACACACACAGAGTACGTCTGCACTGTCACATGCACACAGCTGTCCAGATAATTTCATTTCTGCAGAGCTATCTAAAAGGATTACATGTCAACCCTCTATGCTCCAGCGCGAGGCCGCTGTAAGCCGGCTGCTAGCCCAGTGACCCCGGGCCCTGTAACCATGACGACGCCCAAATCAATCACAGCTTCGGGATTAATGACGAAAGCATGTGATCTTGTCATCCTACAAAAAAGCACATGTGCTGTGGACACCAGTCATACTGAGGTTAGTGGGGTTATAGCCCGAGGAAGTTTTTTTTTTCACATGACACAAAAAGCTCTGTTTGTGTTCTCTGTTCTATGTGAGGCTACGTTGCGGGTGCATGTGCGCATGTCGAGTGTGTGCGAGGCTTACTCAGGCTGCTGAGCTGACGGATGATAGCAGAGAGCGTGTTGTTCATCACGCACTCCAGCTCGCTGCCGATGCCCTCGGGGAGCTCCCCTCGGCAGAGGTGCCGGGGCTCGATGTTCCTCTTCACCAGCGGCATGGCGAGGCGTCACACCAACACAAGCTGCAGGGAGACGTGGGAAAGAAGCATGCGCTGCTTTAGACATGGGTGTCCGGGGCAGCGAGACTGCCTGCAACGGGGAAACCAGGTGCTGATGAGCATCTGCTCCGCTTAGGGTGTTCATGAGCAAGAAAGAGACCCCCCACCAGCCATGGACATGTTGAGTTAGGAAATACATTCATTTATGTGACATATGGTGTTATACGGGGTTAGATGTATGTTAAAGTTTATTGTAAGGTGTTCCTATTATTCTGTACTGTACATAGAAAAAAAGAGTAGACAGAGAACCAACAGGGATGACCGACAGTGTTACGCAGCCAGAAGACTTGTGTCAACCAGCAGAGAGATTAAAGCATTAGGAGTAGGAAGATACAGTGTGCCAGCTAATCCCAGGCCATCTTGTCACTGGCCCAGCTGGAATCCTGACACAAACAGAGATTTGTGGATATGATCAACACCAAAAACATGGACAACTATAGGCCAAAAGCAAGAATAACGACCTGAAACATCACGGCGGAACAGCATCTCCATCATCGCTTTCTCCAGGGACTAACCAGAGTTTACAGACTTGCCCACGCCCATGAACCGAGTAGCTCTGAATTTCACTATCGAAAACGAAGCCCTGGTTGTCTTTAATCGGACACTCTGAACCTTCTGGAGTTCAAAGGACGACAGATAATAACTCAAAACCCCCCGAGAAGTCCCAGGGTTCTTCGGCGCGGCCATCTGATCGGCTCTTCTTCCTGCTTCCTGTTTTTCTTGTCTCAGTCTGGCCACTGTTTCCTGGTCCTCCCTGTGTCACATCTCTCTTTCCTGTCCGAACACTTGGCCAGAACAATACAGCCATGGCTCAAGAAAGCAACCGGGAAGACAAGCAGAGAGACAGATGGAAAAAAAACCACGCACACACCCGTTTTCCAATAAAAACTTTCACATGCAGTTTTTTTTTTGTTGTTTTTTTTTAGACTCGCCAATCAAACGTTTTCATGCTTAATTACAGTTCCATAGCTTTTACTGTGCAGCTATGCCAAAAGAAAAAGGAATCACTTCAGAGAAAAGCCGGTTGGAAAGACACAGGAGAGCTGGCTGTCTGACAGAAGGCTAATAATAGCTGACAAGAACTAGAAATACAACTCATATTGTTTGAGCTTTGCACATATCCACTAACGAGCACAAGAAATTTAGAAAAATGAAAATCTTTGTTTACCCGTCGCTGCTACAAAATACGGCCTTCCAACTATATTAAACATCCATCCTTTATGCCCTGTAAATCCTTACCTCATAAAAGGTCACATGAAAGGGTGAGGTCACACCTTCGGTGCAATAAATGACCATCAGAAAGAGTAATGGTGCTGTGCTATCAGCGTCTCAGCAGAAAACTGCCGCGATTACAGATCGTGTCACTGCAGCTGTTCATGACACATGAAGAGAGACCTTCACTGGAGTCAGTTCCCACCAGCCGAGTCCTCATCTGGCCCTGTTTTCTCAGCTCACGACCCCCTGCAAACCCCAACAGCCTCACGCCAGTGAAAGAAAACAAAGGGGTAAAATTACAGCATCTTGTGCTGCAACAAAGGACACTGAATGCAGTCAATCAGGCCTGGTCTGGAGCAAAAAGAGCCGCTTCGGTTTGGCGGGCCGCGTAAACATTTTGGAAACATGGTGCTTCTGGTTGCATAGGAAGGAGGTGATGCAAATGAGAAGATTGCATGTTTTCCTTTTTACTGTCTGGCTGGCATGACAATCACATCAATGAGGCGAAATAATGAGTGGCTGTGGGCGAGTGGGGGGGGGGGCCTGCTTGTGAGAAATGAGGGGAAAGTAGCGGCAGAAGGGAGGGGGGTGCACGAGAGAGACACTGAGTGGAATGAGAGTGCGTGATAGGAAAGGAGACGGCGTGAGGGAGAGCGAGAACGGGTTGTGCGTAACATTCAGAGCTGGACAAAGTATGTGTGTTTTTGTGTGTTTATGCGCGTTGGGGGAGAAAGGGTTTCGGGTAGGGGGAGGGGCAGGAAGAGGGACCTCGGGGAAGCCACTGAAAGGTTCCCGGGACAATAGAGCTCCGTTCACAAGGCAACAGCACTAGCTCTCCCATGCATCATCCCCCTTCTCCTCCTCCTCCTCTTCGACCTTCTTTAAGGCCCCCTGTACTCCTGCAATGAAAGCGTAGCAAGGGAGCGCTCCTCCTTCACCCACCACTCATTCAGGGAGAAAATCCGGGGCAAAAAAAAAGGGAGAGTAAAGCCTGAGCATCTTGTCCACAGCCCCGGAGAGGAGCACATGAGCTCGGGCTTGAAACAAAGATTCTCACTCTCATGCTCAGTGTTTCCCACCTTCTTCTTTTTTTTTTTTTGTTTGTCACGCGTCTAGATAAATTATTACAACCCGACAAGCACACGCAGGCATTCAAGCAAAAAAACATGTGCAAACACACACACAAACACACCAGGCAGCCACTCAAATGTCCTATTAGCAGCATTTTAACAGTCCCATCGGCAGCAAAAATGTCTTTGATCCTCCAAGGGGCGACTTTCAGGCTGTGTTCAGAGTAAATCGCATCTCCTGTGACTCCTGCAGGATGCCCACACCTCTTCACAGATACACAGGAACAGGAGAAGGGCTTTACTACGGACGTGAGAACTCCATTAAGATCTGAAAGGGGAGTCATTACCAATTTATGAGCCGAGCACAGCTGCTTGTGTTGCGGGCTGTTTCGCTCGCTCTGATGCAATGAATAATGCAGCCCAGATTACGTCAGGTCACACTGCCCCAAATATGATGTAAAAAATTTCTGTTGTGACATTGTGCCCATCCAGGAACGTCTCCTTGTTCCACTATTACTCAGGGGCATCTGTGGTGAAACATTAATGATACTGGGCCTGTGATGCACTCTGGGTAAAAGTGGCTACTGACTAGTGAATCCTGAAGGGGAGATAGAAGGCCAGGGAGCTTGGCCATCACTTTAACCTTCTTTTCTGTATCCAACAAGACAGGATGTCTATTAGAGCTGGATGAAAATTCTACATAACAGTTTAGTAACTTTCTGTAAAATTCCAAATATAATGTGTGATATTTCATCTTATCAATGTATCATTGCATGCCTTTGTTGTTCAAATGAATGATTTTGTGCAAACTAGGATTAGGAACTAAGAAAATGTGTTACTGAAGAGTTTGGTCGATTTCTTTGAAATTTTGAAATACATCAATATCTTAAAATATGAATCGTCTTCACCCAGCCCTAATATCTGTCCAGTAAAGCTTTAGGATTATTCTTACTCAAACGCCTGACCTTTTAATGCAGAGGTGACCCAAAGTTGTCATAATCCTCATGATGTCATGATGGTGATACAATGAGCTTAACATCTAATTAACTGAGTATGTGATCAATTAACAAAATTGAAATATGAAAATCAATCAATTAATAAAAATGGAATTCGTAGGTTAAAGCTTTGCAGTTGAAAAAATGGATTGCCCTTGCTCCTTTTGAAATAAACTGGATGTTGGCCTTTAAATGTTTTTTTTTTGGTTGATCAAGTAGGCAAATTTAATCACAAGTATTTTCTTTAAAACTTTGAGTCCCATGTATATTTTTTTATTGATTAGGCTACTCAGTAATCAGTAAAATGTGGTAGATTTATTCATTCATAGTTAATAGCTACTTGGAATTTAGGATGTCTTCATAGTATCTATAACTAATTTTGCATATTTCAATATTCGATATTTTGTTTAGAGTTCAGCCTGTTTTAATGTCATCACGTGAAAGTCACTCTTAAGTCATTAGTACCATGTACTACTCTAATTTTTCATGCCTTCAAACCCCCATTTATCCACGCACACGCTTCCCTTTCTCCCTACCCCACACATGATAGACGCGCATTTAGAGAAACACACACACACACACACACACACACACACACACACACACACACACAGGCGCGAACTAATGGCAACCGCGATCAATCACTGTTCCGCACCGTCGCTTCCCGTTACTGATGGACTGACCCACATCTGTTCATCTGCCTCGGTTTCCGTGAATTCCTGCCAGTGTTAATCTCATATTTAACCAACCGTTCTCTGTCTTGGTGTCCAACAGCTGATTAACACGCTGGTAAACATCCATCACTAACTGTGTGGTTGAAAAAAAGGCTTTAAAGTCAGCCAGCAGATGGTAAAATAGTCTCTGTTAGATTTCGGCTAACGAGAGAGCGTTCATTATCCTCAACTGGGGGTCCGCTCCAACTGACCACTTGGTTAGCTAGCTTATGTCCAGTGGTCGACTTCTTAGTTTGGACAAATGTGACTACAGTCAATAGAAATAACCACACGCATTTCACCGTTAGATTAGAGGCTGTTCTAAGTCGTTGTAAAAAGTATCATAAGGTCCTCACCAGCACTTGAAATATTAGAAGAAATCAGCCCGTCCGCATGTCCCGTTATGTACTCCTATTAGCTCTGCCATCCTGTGTCCCCCAGCCCGTCTGGCCACTCCGGGGAAGAATCCTTTGAGGACAGGGTCGCGCCCACCGGCAACATTCACCAATCACATCTCAATCCAGGGGATTTAACACATGATGGGCGTACACACAAACCAATAGTGTTTCCTATAAAACATGAGTGACAGGGAGACTCCCCTGCTTGATAGCAATATTGCAAATGGAGAGGGCGGGGCTACGATTGGGCGTTGCTGCTGAGCTTAACTGTTTTTTTTGCGCAAATGGGTCCCACACCTTTTCCAAATTTTAAGGTTTTAAATCAATTTTGAGGCTTTGTGGATTTGTTAAACACGAGGACCTATTCAGTAACGACTTAATGGCAGAAACTCAACATGCCAGAGAGGTTTTTAAGGGTGTTGTCACATGCTTCAGGCAATGATGCTGAGACTGAGCTGGAGTATTGTGTAACAGACTGAAATAGCTGGGACAGCATCCTGCAGGAAGAGGTTCAATGAGAGGATTTGCCAAATATAGATCTGTGCTTCACTCTCCCAGGTGTATTTGGAGACAAAAAAACAGTCTGAGGGAGATGACTGTCCTCAAAGCAAAAGTGATTGTAGACAAGGTGTAGTCTGTTAGAAAGGGAAAGGGAGCTTTGTTATTGAAAATTTAGTTATATTTCTGGGCAGGGGGAAAGAAAACTGTCAGTTTGACATGTAGAATTGATTTAGACACACATACCAAAGCATACATGTTGGTTGCATAAAGTGGGGAATTTTGGTCAAAGTACAATATAGGCATATTTTGCAGCAAATGTACGACTTTTTGTTTCAAGTTTGAGAATCAAATCAAATTTCATGAAAATATCACAGAATTAAGGGAGAATGCCAAATAATCTCTGGTTATAGATTTTCAAATGTGACAGCTTCTTTTCTCAGTTTTAAATAGGAAATTAGAAAGGATCAATTTTATACACTCACATACACCCTTTATGCATCTGCTGTATATACATACGTACTCCCAGCATATTAACAATATCAATGTTTTCACTTTTATTGTCAGGATACTTGCTTCATGTAAAATATTTCAATACGATACAGTACAATGCATGTTCCATCTGCCATCCTCCATGCGATTGGTTGGTTTTGTCTTGTTGTAAGGCTTGCCCACAGCATACAACAGCTGAGCACTCATTCAGTGCAAGATGCTTTGCCACTCTTTGCCATGAAAACAAAACCATGAAAACCAATTAAATTATAAACTACTAAATTCTTTTTTGTCATCTTTTTTTTTTGTCCTTTCTGAACAAAAACCCTCAACGCCACAGCTGTGGGGGCTCCACATCTTCCCAGCATGCTTCACAGCAGCTCAGTTCAGTCCTCAGCTGTGACCCTCACAGGGCCACACGAACACACATACACAAAAATAAACGGACAGACAGACAGAGACAGACAAACAGGAGGACAGACGGACAGGGAATCTGTCAACGCTGGCAGTCACATAGCAGCTTTCAGTCTCATCCAAGCTTCAACAGGAAGAAGAAGGTAACTGGCTGGGGCACGGCGTAGGTGGAGGTGTGGGGACAGGTGAAGAAGAAGAAGGGAGGGGACGACACGACAGATTAACAAATGTCCCCCTAAATCAAGCCATCTTTTCTTTGCTGGTTTGATTATGTGTGAGTAACAGAAATGGGTTGGATTCAACCCCAGCATCCTTTCCTCTCATCCTCCCGCCTCTCGTGTCACCTGTCAGGTTTTGCTCTATAGCGACGTTTCTAATACTGGGGTGTGTTATCTTGAAGAAGTGAAGATCATTCTGGCCTAACGGACTGCTGCAGAGAAGGAACCCTTTGTAGGGTGGGGTTGTTGCCTCGGACATCTCCACATCCCTCAGTACATTCGTTCAGGTGGGTGTGGTGAGGGATGTGCATGTGTCACAAATGTGTGTATGTATGTGTAGGAAGGGTGCTTCAGTAGCGGTGGGTCTGGTGGGAGTACTGGGGCGGTTGTTGGGAGGTAGTGGAGTATCCCATGCTGCTTTGGGGCAGTGATGTGCTTGGTCCAGGGTTCTGGTAGGCAGCATGTGGATTGGAGCGCTGCAGGGACAAACAAGAAGACATTCACTGGTCAGGGGGTTCATTCCTAAAACTCCAAAACTTAAAAAAACAGAATTAGACAGTGGCTTCACGTGATGAAAGAGCAGCAAAAGTCTGCAAACTGAGACCACGTGGAGCTGCTTGTTGCATTTCATTATTCCATACAGATTTTTAAAAATCATAATGGTTTTCTAAACTATCTCAGACGTCACAAAAATGTGAGAGGGACACTGTGGGTGTGACAAAAAGGTGGAAATGAACAAAAGGGAAAGCGTGAGAGGCAGAGCACGGGCGAGCTACCTGGTAGTCTGAGGTCATGATGAGGCCACCTGAGGTAGTGGTGGGCGGGACAACTCGCACTTTCTTCAGAGGCGGGCCCTGGGCGTGGCTATTGTCAGGGTTGCCGGTGTGCCCCGCCCCATTCGTGTGGTTGTTTCCCTGTTGCTGCTGCTGGTTCTTCTACAAGTCGAAAAATATCAATAATTTGATTACTCCATAGGCCATACTGTCTATTCCATGCCTCTTTATGATGATTCCCATTTGCCTCCTTCACATAATCATGAAATATGCCCCTTACTTTATTTAGAAATTACACGTGCCACATAGACATCTTACTTTGTCTGCCTTGTCCTCCGGCTCCTCCTCTGTCAGGAACTCTCTCTTGGGATAGGGAATCTGGCAACCTGCAAACACACTGGAGAAAAAAGGCAAAGAGGCTTGTCAGCTTCAAACATTTATTCCCAGGACTCAGAGCTTATGAGCTCTAAGGGACCTGTTCAACGTGGTTGACATCCCAAGGTCATGCGGCTCAAGCTAAGGAGTAGCACAAGGCAGATAAACTGCAAAAGACTGCATGTATGGGTTTGTGCGCGTTGTAACTCACTCAGATGTGGGCAGGGGCTCCTCCAAAAAGTAAGGGTCCTGCATGGCCTGCTCAGACGTGATTCTACGGATGGGGTCCATTGTCAACAGCTTCTGCAGCTTTAATGAAGTGCACACAATGTCAGCCTCAAACAAGAAAATACAAGTGGCCGGATAACAAAGCACGCTTTAATCGTCACAAAGAACCAAGCTATAGCTGCACAGTTGTCATGGATTTGCCATAATAATAGTACCATGTGTATATGTTATGCAAAGTACATGTAACAGGCATTTTTACTCACCAAATGGAATGCTTTGCTGTCTGGTTTGACTTTATGTTTTTCCATGTACTTTATAAGGCTGCAGTTTGTATATCTGTGACAGAGAAGGAGCAAATTATATTACTATGAGGCCCTCAATACAATTACCCCATAAAAGAACATGTAGTTATTACAGGATCGAGTAGGAGTCGTGTGCAACATGCGGAAATGTATGTTTGCCAGCAGACACAGCACTTTGCCTCCCTATGACTTTCATTTCTGATTTTTAAGGAAACTGGGACAGCGGTGCTCTGCGGACTCACGTGTTCCTCCTAAAGTCTTTCATCAGCGTGGAGTGTTCTGGCATCTTTTTGATGTCCTCCCAGTCTTTATCTGTCAAATGAGGGAAAATCAGGATTACACCATGTCACACCCTCCCTCCCTTCAAGAACAGATTATTTAGGTTGTAGGGTCTGGATTAGAATCTTTTTGAGCACAAATATTCCCCACAACAACCCCTTTCTTGCAGCAAGAGAACACTGAGCTTTAAATTACAGGATGAAATCTTCTTTGTTATACACAATATATACTGTATTTGCACATTTACATGAATTGTCTCTAGGATTTCCAGTAAGAACTGCCATCGCTTTAACTGTTGAACTTTGCAAAGGGTTTGAAAAATTTGCCCTGATGCAAAATTTGTGAGGGCTGATTTACTTTGCATCAACTAGACTGGTGAATTACACAACTAGAGCAGCAGAGATGGAAGGAGGGAAAAAAAGACCAGAAGCAGCTTAAGTGAACTGGAAAATATAGGCCCAAATGTAGCCCTGCAAGTAAAAGTTTGCGACTTGGCTTCAGCTATCGCGTCAGTGGACTGATGTTCAGAGCCCACAGACCACATTACTGCCTAAAGAAAATGAGCAAGAAAAGACCAAGGAAATCATCTGCCTCTGTTAGCAACAAGAAATGCTTTTCCATCCACAGCATTTTCCACTGAAAGGGGAGAAGAGTAACACCATCAGTATACATAGATTGTTTGGAAAGCCAGAAGCACTTATTTCCCTCAATATACTGTACATACCTGTGAAGTAATAAATATTTAAATTGGGGTGAAATAGTTCTCCAGAATCGTTTCCTCAAAATATGGCAGCAGTAGAATCTCACCAGCAGGGAAGCCCATGACGTTAAAGATGCGGTCCAGTTGGTCGTGGTGGTAAGGATTACTGGTCTTTATGTCCTCCTGGCGACAGTGGAATATGGGCTCAGACGTCAGCAGCTCTGCAAAGATGCAGCCAATCGCCCAGATGTCTGAAAGAAGAACACACACGTCAGTAAAGTCAGTAGAACTGGCTGCACGTGTTCACACACACACGAGTGTATCCACAGACAGACTGGACTGCACAGGTCTCACCGATGGCTTTGGTGTAGTGCCGAGCCCCCAGCAGTAGTTCAGGTGCTCTGTACCAGAAGGTGACCACCACAGGGTCGAGATCGGCTAAAGGCTTCAGCGGTGAATTGAAGAGACGGGCAAACCCCATGTCCGCTGAACAGCAGACATGTTAGTCAGTAGGGTGGCAAACTTAGACAATGAATGGCATTTTTCAAAAAAGAGGCATAATACATACCAATCTTTACTCTACCCCTCTCTGGCCCTTCCCCCATCACTAAAATGTTAGCTGGTTTCTGATGGAGAAGAAGAGACAATTTTGAACATGCTTCTACAATTCAAATATTCCAAAGAAGTAGAGAAAATCTGCTGAGGTTAATTATGCTTTGTTTGGTTCCACTGCTGAAGTACAGTCCAGCGTGTGGTGTGGAACCAACTACTGCTGCCCTCTAGTGGACACAATACTCAGTAGTGGGGGGGGGGTCTACCATTTCCATCTCCCCACTGTCAGTCAGTAATGCAAATGGCAAATAATTTAGAATTGCCATAGTGTTGCTGCTACATTACTGAGACTAATTTGCAGTATTTTAACTTTCTATATTAAAGAATCAGTTACAATACAAGAAACAAGCCTGTTTTAAAAAAAACAAACAAAAACCCTGTAAATAACTAAAATTATAATGTAAAAAAAATGTTTCTCATAAAAACCAATCACTAAAGCAACTAGAACAGAGAATATTGTAGGACAAGTGAACACATAATAATCAAGACATCGCTGCATGTGGATCTCGGTCAATTTCAACCTGTTTTCGAATGTTTTGCAAAAACAGGTAGTTACGAACTATGATTAGACACACACAGCCTGAATCAGAACAGACCTTCAACTGATTCTCTGCCCAATAACAATCCACTCTTTCATCAACTTCCTCCTTGCCTTGTTTTCCCTTCTACCTAAATATTTTCTCTCTCTCTCCCCCCCTCCTCTCATCCCATTCCCTTTCCTTCTGTGCCCTCCCCAATCCTCTTACAAGGTCTCTGTGGAGGACCCAATTGGCGTGGAGGTAATGGATGCCATCCAGAATCTGGTAGAGGAGAGACTTGACCATTCCTCTAGGCAGCTGAAGTGGCTTCTTGTTAGCCTTGGACGCTCTGTGGAACTTAATAATGTGCTGTGGAAAGACAAGATGATAATAATAATTGTGGTGGGTGGGTACATGATGCAGTGAAATGCATCACTTTGTGACCTTTTCTGCATTTTGTATGGTCCCGAATGTAGGTTTGTGCTACAGGCAAGATGAGTAAGACTGCTGTTTGTGGCATGTTTCTACTTCTTTAGGAGGGGAACGCTGGTGTTGCAGCTCTGTGGCAGAAAATGGCATTTTAATTCACTTCTGATACCCTGCCAGTTGTAACTGCCAGCTGTAAAGCAGCAGAGGTTTGGTGTATGTGTGTGCTATGAGACTTAGAAGTGCATAATCAACACCATTTTGAGTCTACTTCCATAAAACTGGATGATGGTGAATATGTGTGCGTAAGAATGAGCAGTGTAAGTCTGCATTTGTCAAGGTCTGCGCAACTGTCACACATTTAAAAAAGGAAATGTTGACATATGTGCAGAAAACAGCAGAAGGCACAAATATTTACAACCTTGGTCAAAGCCGATAAACAAATACTTGAAAATGTATTGTACAAGGGGGAAAAAAAATACATGCAAAACATGCACTCCCACTCATATTGCCATATTCAGTAGCTAAGATCACAGTATGTTTAGTAAGTCGTGTCAAGTGGCTTTGGTGTGTGTTGTGTGTGCATTTTACCCAGAGATCATGTTCAGCGTAGTCAAAGAGCAGCCATACTTTACGGTCTGCATGTGACAGGAAAACCTTCTGCAGTGAGATGACATTGGGGTGCTTCAGCTCCCGCAGCAGCTGCAATATATGAACCCATTCAGAAAACACTTGCAGCACTCATAAGTGACAGCAGGCCAATTACTAGCTATTGCATGTATGTAGTCTGCAGAGAGAAGGATAATGGAAATGGTACACAAAGTGGAAAGCACACTGAAATGCTATTTGAGAAAAAAGCCCTGCAAAAAATTACACTGTAAGTTGTTTTGTGTTGAGCGTAAGTGAGATGTTTCTTCAGTTTATTTTCATGGCATTTTGTCTACCCTCTGCATGCATTATATTCATGTCTAATTTCACAATGTTCTTCTTCATTTTTATTTATTTTATGTCTGTTGTTGCTGACTTAACAATAGCTACTTTGTGAGGGAAAGTGATTTGGATATTACATAAGCCGTCTAGGAATGGCATGAAGATGTTTAACAGAGACCAAACAAAGGGGACAGAGTAAGCCGAGCGGTTCTTACTGCAATTTCTCTGCAGGCTGACATGGAGATGCCAGTGCCTTCAATCTGCTTGAGGGCGTAGTCCTTATCATCCTTCCTACAAACACAGAGAGAGGCAGAGCAACATCAACACCAGGCCAGACTGCGGGCCTCCTGAGAGCTGTCTGCACAGAAATATAAAGGGGGGCACTTGGCAGCTGGCACAGGGACTCTGAGAAGGGGCCGAGTTGCATTACCTCCAGATTTGTGTAATCAAGCTCACCTCTGAGGAACAAAACAATAGAAGGGGAGAGGAAACAGGCCCTGTCTGGCAGCTGGCAAGGGACAAACAGAGCACTGGGACTAGCTCTCACTTGAATGAGTCGGCCACCCTCCCTCCCCCTGGCCTAAATCATCTCATAAACCCAAGCTTTGTGCCTCTCCAGGCCTCGTCCAACTGCTGCGGCAGAAATTAGCTCACAGAGTCTCATAAACAGCAGCCTCTTAAAGTGAACACAAACATCTTTAAACACTTTGGTGCTCTTTTGTGTGGTTCCGGCTGCCAGTATGTCCGGGCTGCGATAATAGTCATAGTATGGGCCCGGTAGCTCGAGCTTCTTCAGCTCTCCCCAGCTCTGGTTCAGACACAGTTAAGGCGATTACAGGGATTGCATTAGAACCAGCAGGAAAAAGGGAAATAAGTAAAAGGTTTAGCAATGAAGGTAAGTGTCACTCTGGTGGTCTTGTGGTTGAGGATCTGAGTGTGACCCACACTGTTGGAGCTAAATATGGACCTTTGCTGCATGTCATTCATCATCTTTCTCACCCCTCATCTTAAATCTACTATCTGCTGCTGACTCTCTCATGAAGACAAAACAGTCCCAAAGATATTTTTGAAGAGGGAACTGAAGACTGACTGAGATTAAAAGTAAAAGGACAAAAATAACATCAAAGCCACATAGAAATATATATTTCCTTGTTACTTAAACAACTTAACAGGGTCTCTTTTGCCAAAACTAGCCTTGCTTACTTAGCTTACTCACAATGCAAAACGCATTGAGCACAAAAACCCTCTCTCCTACACCAAACTCTCCAAATCTCCTCCTTTTAAACGTTCTAAAAAAAGCCCAATGGGTGGCATATCCGTATACGTTGGTGTGGAAATATCTATCTCATGTGTGATAAAAGCAACACCCCCCTCCCCTTAACAAAAAGAAGAAGAAAGGGATTACTGTGATGAAACCATCAACAAGTGCTGGCACATGCACCTGCTCTATCCAGCATTTACCACATCACCTACAAAGGCTCTTCATTAAGCGAAATAACAACGCATGGTGGTGAGCAACGGCACAGGACAAAATAGATGTCTCAGAAAGGCTTAGGCACGGCTTTTTTTACAACACAAGCTTTTCGACAAGAAAGAGAAGTAGCGATCACAATCAGCCATATGGCAGTGCTTTTATATCCGACAGAAAGCTTCATCAGCATCCTGACAGCACAGGCAATTTCAGTACACCCTCCTTTCACATTGCTATTTCTCTACGTAAATCTCTAACAGCGTGCCTCCTCTGTCAGTGGTCCTGGGTTGGGGGGGGTAAGAGAGAAGTAATTAAAATTTATTTGGAGAGGGAGGGGGCTGGCGCAGGGTTCACTGGCGAGAGGCCTTGCTGGTCATCAACTCACCCATCTTTTCTCTTCGCTTTGTATACATGACCGTAGGTGCCTCTTCCCACTTTGCATCCTTCGTACTCGAACAGGTCCTCGACACGCTCTCTTTCGCCGGTCAGCTTGACTTTAAAATCATAGTCCATTTTCACCACTGTTTGGGCTAAACGTATCCGCTCCTTCCTTTTTTAAAGCGCCGCTTGGGAGGCAACTAAGCTACTCCAACGAGCTCGGTTTGGTAATTCAGCTAGTTGCCTTCCCCAGCGTTGCCCTTTTTTCCTTTCAGCCCAGCTTCCACATCGAGTTTTCGGGTCAATTTTAATGTACCGGAGGGGATGCGCGGTGCTCGGAGATAATCCAGGTGGGAAACTAGCCCGAAATATATTCCTTTCTCTTGTTGCTGCGTTTCTCTCAGCCGGTATCTGCTCCAAAGAGACGCACTTCACTCTGTAACGACGACGTATTGGTGCACGGCACTGTCGCAAAACGTCGTGAAGCCGGCCCTGCAGCAGAGAAAGAGCTCCAGAAAATGGTTAGACAGACTACACCACGTGGAAATTCACATTAGTAAAAAAATAGAGTTTATTACTTTATTTAGTCATGACAACCAAATGATGAAAAGTTGACCCGTTTCACTGTAATGTGTCATACTTAAATGCTATAATATAGGGGCACAAATAAATATATTTCTTATAAATTTTTGACTGTCACCTCGGTATAACATAACAGAACAGAACAGAAATGTATTTTTTTTAATTAAACCGGATTAAAATTGCTGTTATGTTTTGCTCCATGTAACGCAATAAGTACGTTATATATTATATTATTATACAAATTAAAATGATAATCTTAAGGCATTTTATTTATTGTAATATTGCTATCGGCTACACTTTATTATTATACATGATGGTATAATAGTAGTAGTAATAATAATAATAATAATAATAATAATAATAATAATAATAAAATGATATAAACTGTATAATACGCTGTAATGCTACTCAGCTATAAGATATGTTTATTTCACGATATTGTAGCAATATCATACATTCACTGCTTTATATTGGAGGTCACCGGCAAGGCTGTTTTAGGATTTGGTTTCAGACATGAGCTCACCAATCTGGATGGTGAATTATAACACAAATGTCGTGCATCAAAAATGTAATTAGGTGTTTACTGATTCAGGTGTGTTTTGAACAGTGTCTAAATTGATAAAGACTTTAATAAGATATTTACATTGTACGTGGTCTTCAATATTGTAGCACCATCATGTTTAATACTTCAAAAAGTAAAAACTACACTATTTCCCTTTTAAATGTGGCGGAATTCAAGTATACAAAATAAATAAATAGTAAAATAATGAATGAATAATGTTGTGCAACCGTTGCATTTATGGACAACAAACCTTCAGCCACGTTTTGCAAATGTTAAATTAGGTAGGAACTATTGTGGCCAAGGAGGTTGTTTTTGAGGGATGGTATAATGTAAGCACCAGTGGTCCCATCTTGGTTTGAGAGAGAAGGGAGAGGAAAGCAAACCGTCCATATTACAGCTGCTTTGTCAGGTACTAAATTGCGTTTAATGTCATTGTCATCTCTTATAAAACCATGCTTTAGTTAAGTGTTAAATTCCATGCACAGTAACTGCTTTGATAAAACTCTTTGTCGTATTAATATCTGAGGAGTTATTCTGCCTCGTAGCCCGCTGGCGAGTGAGCTAACCCAGCTAACACTGGTGTCGACGGGCTGCTGTTCGCTAATGTTAGCGCTCAGTTAGCAACTAAAGCGTTGCGCATGCAAAATGATACTTCGCATTATTGAAAGGTCCACAAAACTGAGTTATGTGTAAGGGCGACAATGATGTTCATCGCTGCCAGACATTAACATGCCTGTTATTCTACTCCTTAATAATGCTGACAAGATTCTTTGTCTTTCTTTCGTTGCCCTGCGTTTACATGGAGGGGACCGTTTAGCTTATCGTGTCCCGCCTCTGTAGGCAGGGATTGGATGCTTGGCGTGTCCGTCAATAACTCTAGGCCGGTGATTGGTGGCTAACCAGGATGACAACGCCAGTTTTATTGCATTATGCCCCTGCCTTCAACATGGCCTTCCGTAGCTACTGTTGTGACTTGGCTAGTATTAGCTCACAGGAAGACTACGTTTTTAGTATGATGCCATTCGACTGGTCCTTACAGTGAATGAGTCGAACATTTATCCACATGTTGAATTAATTGAATTTACGGCGCTAGTGCTCGGGCTAAACGGTAGTAACGTTGGCAAGATTGTTGTAGCCTTACTCAGTCTCTTGCTGTTGGAGTCTTTCGATAGAAAATGGATGGCGTTGTCTTAACTCTCGTCCTTGGTTAGCGACTGTAAGGCTAAGGTAATCGAACAGCTCTGACTTGCAATTTTTTTTTCAAGTAGCTAATACAACCCGGTAAGTGCATGGTACATAGCTTGGCAAAATGATGGTTTATTGTGCAGCATATTGTAGTGACAAATGAGCATGCCCTTTGGAGCTGCAGAGGCTCAGCATGTAGCTTCAGTCCGACTTTTCTGAATACTACATGTAAAGCAGTTGTGGGTTGCTTTGGATGACATTCCACCCCTGTCTGAAACTGCCTGTCATCTGTCTGCTAGCACTTTTCACGGTGATGGACCCTCCTGGTGGGGGAGACGAACGGCGGAGGCAGGCAGAGCGTCTTCGACGAGAGGAGGCATACTATCACTTCATAAATGAACTGAGTGAAGATGAGTATCGCCTAATGAGGGACAGCAACCTTCTGGGCACCCCCGGTGAGGAGCAATATCTCTTGCTATGTTAATGCCCTGATTGGGATTGCCTGCGTAGCCTTGCTTAATAAATATTTGAAGTATATGAGGTCTATAAAGTATATACTGTGTGACAGTCACAGGGTATGATATTGACTATCCTCTCATAACCAATCTCTCAATGTAGAAGCAGAGACACTTCTTTTTGACTTATGTCTGTCTGTATGTTTCACAGGGGAGGTGACTGCTGAGGAGCTGCGGCAGCGTCTTGATGGTGCAAAAGAGCGTGTTTCTTCTCAGCCCCGTACTGAGCAGCGCCCGCAGACTGCTGATTCTGGAGAACAACAGAGCAGTAGTGGTGAGGGAGAGGAGAGAGGGGCTGGAGGGAGAAGAGGTGCAGGTACGGAGGAGGGGGAAGGGCTAGTCTCTGAGTTTTTCCAAATCTGGCTTTCATTTGTCACTATGTTGTATGTGATTTCGGGGGGATGACTTACCCTCATTTGTTTTTTCATAGGGAGCACCGAGCCTGGAGCAGAAACATCTAATGGTGACTCATTACTGGAGTGGCTGAACACTTTCAGACGTACGGGTAATGCTACTCGCAGTGGGCAGAGTGGCAACCAGACATGGCGCGCTGTCAGTCGGACCAACCCCAACAGTGGAGAATTCCGCTTTAGCCTTGAGATCAACATCAACCATGATCAGCCAGAACCGGGGGAGCACACTGATGCTGCAGACACCGCAGAGCTGCCAGTGACTGTCCCAAATACAACTTCACCTTCTATACACACTTCTTCCTCCTTCTCCAACCCTCGCCCTTCAGGCATGTCCAGGCCTGCTCCATACCCCGTGCCCCGCCCAGCCCTAAGTAGAAGGATGCAGACACGACGTACACGCAGTAGCACGACCACTCTATCAATGAGCCCCCCTGCACTTCCTGCACCAGAGCCCCCCCCAGCTGCTGTTCAGAGGAGAAGTGCCACTTTGCACTCTTTAGCTCCACCTCCCGCTGTTCTCAACCCTCCTTTTGATCAAACAACACCTTCGCAACATCAAGCCCTCAATGCAGAAGTAGAGCAGGGGCGTAATAATATGTCCGCCCCTATAGACTGTCCCCGTGTATCACCCCAGGCTGGGTCTCAGGCCCCAGCGGCAGGAAACGAATCACGTGGGAGTAGGACTCGATCGCGTGGTCGTGCACGCAGAGCTGCAGCCGGGGGTGGGGTTTCGTCCCGCTTGTCTAGGCGAAGCCGTTCCCCCTTGCACAGAATACCTGTTGTCAGTTCCGCTCCACCATCAAGCAGTAGTGTCAGTGGCTCTAGCATTCACACTGTTGAGCCAGGCAGTGGCACAAGCTCTGTTTCCATGGAGACAGTGGAGGCTGTGGCAGAACCTGCAGCTCTTACAGAGCCAGCTGTAGAGTCAGGGGAACGTGAAAGTGAATCACATGTAATAGGAGCAGGAAGTTCAGCGGTGCGACGGCACCCAACCATCATGTTGGACTTGCAGGTGAGAAGGATTCGACCTGGAGAAAACCGTGATCGGGACAGTATCGCGAGCAGAACACGATCACGTGCGCGGGTTGCTGAGAATACTGTCACATTTGAAAGTGACAGTGGTGGATTTAGACGCACCATCTCCCGCTCTGAGCGAGCTGGGATCCGCACCTATGTGAGCACTATTCGGATTCCACTGAGGCGCATCAGTGAGACAGGCCTGGGGGAACCCAACTCGACTGCACTGCGCTCCATCTTGCGCCAGATTATGACTGGTTTTGGGGAGCTGAGCTCCCTAATGGAGACAGAGGCTGATTCTGAAACTGTTACACCTAGTCATACAGACGCTATTGGCACAAATAGTAATGCTAGCCCGGCCAGTCGTCTGCATACAAATGAAAGTGCAGTCGGCCAGGTTGGCACAGGTGGGTTAGATCAGGAGAGGGTTGGGCTGGTGGGAACTGAGGAGGACCAGGGTGGGCAGGCCAGACTCGGAGGAGGGGTAGTGAGCACCACAGAAGGACGGGCCACCAGTAGAGACACCAACAACCTGGTAGAAAATGGTACTTTACCCATCCTACGGCTGGCACATTTCTTCTTGCTCAATGATGAAGAGGATGACGAACACCCTAGGGGCCTGACCAAAGAGCAGATTGACAATCTCTCAACACGCACCTACGGTCAGGCCAGCCTCGAGGGGGAGATGGGTCGCACGTGCAGTGTCTGCATCAATGAGTATGCCCAGGGCAACAAGCTGCGTCGTCTGCCCTGCTCACATGAATTCCACATCCACTGCATTGACCGCTGGCTCTCCGAAAACAACACCTGCCCCATCTGCAGGCAGCCCATACTCGCAGTGCATCATGACTGACCTATTTGCTCACAAACACAACTGTCATGTTCCTGGCTGGCTGAACTGAGCAGACCCAAGTGGGCTTTGCATGTACATAGCGCTTTCATGGTTTAATTTCTTTGCAAATATCCATTGTGTTGACTTTGAAGAAGGTTCAACCAAAAGTGCAGGAAAAAGAACCTATAAATGCAGAGAATTAACAAAACTTTATTTTTTTAGACCCTTTGTTTTCAGCAACTTTTTGTTTTATTTTCTTCTTCCTGTGACCTGGTTTGCTGGTCTCTGTCACAAAGCTTCAGAGGCCCATGTCAATGGATGGCGTTAATGCTTAAGGAGCTCCTGTAGCTGCTGCTGACTAGTCTCACTTTAATTCTTTAGTGTCTGATAAATGTGACGTCTCTGTCACAACTGGACTACACAAATCATTTCTGGACTTGATTTACTCAGTATAAGCTGTAAATAACTCACCAGTGCGTGTATTTAAGGGTTTTAAAACAAGATTCTCCTCACACATTATCTGTTTAAAATGGAAACAGGAAACTTCCAGTTTTTTGTTTTAACCTTCACCATGTTTTAAAGCTTCAACATCCATTTTAAAGTGTCAATTTACAGTTGGTTAAGAAATGTATGATTATTGGGATGTGTATGAGCAATGTATTTAATTTTGAAATAGGTTTTATTCTGTACATCTGATATGTGTTTAAGCCCTTACCATACATCTGTCCCATATAATTCTAATATGTAATTCATCCATAAAAGTAACCCACTAGAATCAGCCACTTTAAGATCATCAACATTATCCATATAAGCAGCACAATTCAAATGAAATGCAAAAGGCATGTGATAATCAGGAATTCAAACTTGTAATTTAGTATGAGTTGTGCAATACAGAGAGAAAAGACAGTATTGTTTGTTTTGCTGTTAGTTGTTGTTTACATTGTAATGCCTGGTTATCATCTCCATTTAAAAACAAAGTCTTGAAAACCTTAAAATCAATGTTTCCTCTTGGTTCCTGTTGCTTATTTTGGATGCATACCTGACAAACACCCTTTGTCATGAAGTTACATCAAATAGTTAGCCTAATACCTCTCCTGAGCATTGATCTACATAATAAAACCATAGATTTTCTAGTTTCCAGCTAAATAAGAAATATGTCTGTATGAGATAGGTGCTGGAAAATTGTTGTTTTTTGGAGCGTCTGCTGCAGCACAGATCTTTCTAATTGGATTTGTCATGGTGCAGTGGTCACAGTCTGTGTCAGTTCCACTACCACCTGCACTAAGATATTCCTCAATGCTCTCTATGATTTGTTTCTCCATGACATTCACAGATACAGGCATTTCTACTGTAGCACGGGTGGATTGTTTTAACTTAAACCACCTCATCAGTGTGTTCCCACCAGGGTCACTTTGTCCATCAACGATAACAGTGCACAGGAGCTACCACACCTCTGCAGTTAACATGTCACTAACAAAACTGCAGGAATGATGCAGTATATGTAAGAATGTATGAGGATAGGTGTGTGTCTTTTAATTGTGTGTGCATGTGAGTATGCGTGAATGTGGATACTGAAGGAAAGGTCTACTGTCCCAATAAACCTGATTCTCAGAAGGCTTCTGTTAAATTCATGTCCACCATGAAGACTTGGAGAAGGCTGTTGCCACACTGCAGCAGTGACTATTTATTCAGTTCCTATTTAATAAGATGAAACTCAACTTTTGAAATATGAATATGTATTACGTTGCAATGTGTGAGAGTAAATAAAACAGTTATGATGAATATGTTACTATGTAATAAAAGGAAGACATGGGTTTTCTTCTCTGCTACTTAACGATGGAATAAAACGCAGCTTTGTTATGGCCGGAGGTCTAATGCATCTGGGTGTTTGTGCGCGCGCGCCAAAGACGTGAAGGTCCGGGGTTTTTTTTGAGTGCACGTGCAGCATTGAACGCCAGTTGCTAACTGCAATCTCGAACAATCTACATTTGACGACATTTAGGCGAAATTATTTTCTACACAGCGGCGCGAGTCGAGTGAGGAGAAGTCGATTATGTTACTTAATTGAATTTAAACGTTTTTATGAATGGTTTAGTAGGTATATTTCATAAACCTGGGTTGCCTTCAAGGGTGAGTGTCGCATTAGCCATATCTTCGATGCTAAAATGTAAGCTAATGTTAGCCAACTTGGATAAATACTGGTGCTGAAACGACAATTATATGACAGATATTCTTCTCTTGGTACTGTGGTCGCTCATTAGCAGACGTGAAATAAACGTTCAGCTATCATTAGCGTTACTCATACCTGGGTTTCAACGAAAGAAAGTTATTTCATAATTTAAAAGAAACGCAGTACATTGATCTTTAGAACTTTATTTTAGTGTCTTTCATATATCGTTAAGTCCTAGCCAACAAACCAAATAATCGTTCATTAGTTTTTCAATACGTAGAGAATGACCAGTGAACATTTGTGGGTATCCAATGTGCGCGCCCGTCAGGGCTCAAATGAATGGGCATCAGATCTGTAAAGCCAGACATGATAGGGGCCGGCAGTTGACCTTCAAAATAAAGTTTTACAACGTTTTAATGTCTTCGGCGATTTTTACGCTTTCACGTACTTATTTAAGTATTGTAGGGCTCCGGCTGACACTTAATTTAATCATCAATTAATCTGTCGCCCATTTAATCTACTTATTATTTTGTTTTTAAAATCGCTTTACATGGCACGGTATGGACAATAATCCATACCCAAAGATATTCCATTTATGAAGAATCAAACAGAGAGAGCAGCGAAATCTTACAGTTATTTGGATAGAATTATGAACTGTTTGGCATGATCAAATAAGCACTGTTCATTTTACTTTAATCCCACTCACTGATTAGTCTGAGTCCACTCACTGATGATTATGTGCTCTCGTTTAAGATGATTATGAACAAAACGGTAGTCTCGCCAAGAGCACTCAAGCACTCAAGAGAACAACTAATATCCTTTTGGGAGGGGCTGTTGTGTTGAAATTTTTATTTTTAAAAAGTAAACTTTGTCACTTAGGACATGTACATTTAAATATGTACGTACTGTATTTTGAAAACGGTGACCGGAAGTACCACATGCTATATTCCGTGTGACTTGACGCTCGCAGGAGCCGTCCTCGATAACATCACCTAGCCGAGAAATGACGATCCGTGAGCAGCGGCAGCACGAGCGGCCGCAGCCCGGGCCCGGAGCACTGTTCCCCCGCTCTGTCGGTGAGCCATGAGCATGCCACCCCTCCGGCCTCCTCGCCCCAGCCTCACCGACGGTCATTCACCACCAGCAAGATGTATTTCAACCGGAGAGCCAAGAAGATACACAGTGAGGGAGGTAAGCTAAAAAAAACCTAACCAAACACCTTATTTAATCTTCGCTTGACCAAGCTTCAGTCCGTCGCTTAATTCGTGACTTATCAATGTAAAGTGTTTATATCATTGTCAAAAACAGGCCTGATCGGGGATATAGCGGCCTGTATATAATCGTGCGTAATAAGTATGTGCTTGGCATATTAACGGGAATCGGTGTTGTCCGGGACTGCGGCATGCATGTGGGATGACTTGCTGTACCGGTATTTAATCCCTCATCTCACTCATTTTATTTGGCATCGGTTGTGGATGCAAGGGCAAGCAGACTGCAGGTGCCTGCCTTACGTAGCAGAGCATGTCCTTTGCAAGCATTTTTACATATCGAATACCTCGATACGTGTAGGGATTCGTGCTGTGTCTCAACATCGCGAACATATAATAGCATCTATTTTCTTGATAGGATGAATATGAATGCGATGTATGACGTTATCACTATTTATGGAATGTGCTGAATTTACCATGGCATCCTTAAGGTATTATGTAATTTTGTTGCAACAGCCTCTGGTATTTTGACCTCCAGTGTCGCATTATTCGGAGATATTCTGGCACGGGTCGACTCGCGTAAATACGAAAATGAGTTTTAATATGCTTTTACATTAGTCCATGTCTAAATATTGTTAAGTAATATAGGTTAGTTTGAGTTTCACACGTTCAGTCCAAGCTCTTACAGACCAGTCCTAGAACAGCCTATTACCTCGCCGACTTAAAAAAACACGTGACCATTTAAAGTACGTTCCTTACTTCTGAGCCGATCCTCACCATCATAAGGCCACATCCACACCCAGGGCCTGGAGTAGGGTTGGATCTGGTTGTTGTACATAGGCTCGGTGGCTGTTTGTTGCTGTATTGTGTATTATTGTGTATTGTGCTGTATTATACCGTGACAAAGTTTCGGCGTTGACTCCGCTTTGAGCAGAAAATGCCTCATGTCGTGCTCATAGAGTTGGAAAGTGGGATGTTTAAACAACAGGCTGCATTGAGTGATATCAGATTAGATTGTCCTGGAAGAGATGTGGTTGGCTCATTCATTGGCATTTAATAGTGACTGGCACATATTGTCGGGCTGCATTGCTGTTTTGTGTGTTGTGTGTGTGTGTGTGTGTGTGTGTGTGTGTGTGGCTGCATGCCTCTTGCAGCTTCCAGAAATAGAAAGCAGAGCAAATTGTGAGCAGAGATGAGCGCCAACTGGGCCAAACTGTCTTCAGGCCAGAGGTTCCCAGATATTAATTTTTTATTGAAGAAAATCAGCAGCTGGAACTTATGACAGAGAGATAGCACATCTTTGCCAGAAGAAAGGTCAAAGGTTAAAAGTGTTCAGGATAATTTCCAAGGTAGAATTATAGCTATTTGACAGTATAGTGACAAAGACTACATAACTCTTGCTTTTGCCCAACTTTTGTTTTAATAGAATATCAGATGGCCTCACAATGACTCACAGTACTCTTGTCAGTAGTCTGTTTACAGTCACATGTATTATGTAATCCTGATCCAGTCATGTTCAATTATGAGACTTATAAGACTACTTTTCTTCTCGTTTATATCAAAATAAATAATATGAGACTTTAAGTAATATTAACGGTTTCTTTGAGTCTGTGAGGTGTATAACAATGTTTATGTCTGCCATATGTAAAACCCTGAATGGAAATGGAAGGGAACTGCAGTATCAGCATCAGTTGGTATGTACATGTGTTCCCTCGCGGATTCTCCATGCTGCCTTTACTGTAATCTCTTGGAGCCTGACCCCTTGATTCTTTGCTCCAATTAGCGAGCTGCCACATGCCTGCGATGACGTCTGCAGCTGCCAGTCTGTCACATTTACTCACACTCTTGTGAACATATTCGCACTAAGGAATGATTCTATTTGTTTTTGTTAAATAAGACTGTAAAAAGAGGGCTTTACAAACTGTAGATGTGTTAAAACAGAAAGCAAAGTTAAGCTTTCATCAAGTTTTGATTTGTTTTTTTTCGCAGTTTGTCTCAGATAGCCTACATGATTTGTATTTACATGGGAGGAGTCACAGTGTCACAGTGTTGTTGGGTCTAATTTATGAGTCATGCAGCTCAGCCAACTGTCAACACGTCTGTTTTCTGAAGATAGTGACTGGTCGTCATGGCTGCAGAGCCACTGAAGATCCCATTGGGGAGTGAGGGAGAGGCCTGATAAATTTCACTGATGAGGTATTTACACAAAATGGACACAGGGGGGCACTCCTGGGCAAGCTACACTGCATTTGTGCTCATTTCTATGTGGAACTATCAGACCTGCAGCTTTCACGTGCAGGCATGAATCTCATTGTGCTTTCAGTGCAATCGCATTTACAGTGCAGAAACTGACGTAGATGTGTTGTGTGTGTGTGGTGTTTGTACATTGACTTATTATGTCTTATTTTTGTTGTTTTCTCCTGCCGCTGCCTCTCTGGCGCCCACAGAGCAGTTAGTGTTGACCACCATTAGGCAGGAGGCTTCTGAACCGCAGGACCCAGGCCAGGGCGCCGGCGCTACCATGCGCGCCCGCCTCACAGACAGGTTTGACAAAAGTGAGTTTGCTCGAATTAGACTGGATGAAGCCCAGTTTGTGTCCCAAATTCCAAGGTGCATGTCGCCATGCCCTGCCCAGCGGCCAGGAGCGGCTGTCTCCCAACCCCTGGCCCTCAAGAGCTACAATCTCTAGTTACTGAATACCTTGTCTGAAAAGGTTTAAGACGTAATAGCACTGCCGTGGACCCTGAAGAATCTGTAGCTCCTCGGGGCCTGGAGTGATGAATGCTGAAGAGGAATTAACCTTCTCACTGCATGTGCTTGGAGATAGCGGGGCGACCGCTCACGTCAGACCCTGCTGATGAGGGCGGATCGATATGCACCAGGGTCTTTGTGCAAAACATTCAATACAAGCACATTTGCATGCTGTAGAACACTATACATGCATGAATGGACATGGCATGCCTGAAGAGACATGTACATGAACTCTGTTGCATGCATGTCTGACTTGTAATGACTGTGATCTGGGTTTTGTCGGCGGTAGCTGCATGTTGGGTCCTTGTATGTTTTGTTTTGGGGGGGTTTTCTGCCATTGAATGATGTACATTTAACTGTATGTGTGTCTGAGAGAGCAAGTGCGCCCGTAATGCATTGTTAGTGTGTGTGTGTGAGTGTGTGTGTTTGTAAGCGTGTTGCAGTCTCACCTATAGGATTATCGGGTTATGGATTAGTATCAGGTGAAGTTGCAGAGCAGACACAGAGGGGATTAACATGCTCGCTCACTTGGTCCATAAGCGGCTTTCTGGCCTTACTTCCTACTCTGTTACGATGGCAAATGGACCCCCTGGGAGCGCTTGGGACCAGGTCAACTAGGACCTGGAAATAGGGCCTGCAGGTCCCCTCAGAGACCAGGACAGCCATGGGACGTAGAGATCACCCAGGCAGGCGCTGCTCTGTTGGTAATGCTTTCTTGACAACACAGCCTGATTTTTGGCTGGACAGAGGCAGACAGGACAGATCTTTCATGTTCTTCTTTATAAATTGAATTCAAACTTACTAATTAACTGAGGTGCTTGTGGTTTGGTGTTTAGCTCATGAAAACTTAGACCGGGGCTGTGGCTGGGATTAAAACCTGAGACCTTGACGTTAAGGGGCAGCGACTTTAAAAACTTTACCGCCGTGTTTCCCAGACGGGGCGACACAACTTGATGGGATAAAAGATGCATATTCTGATTTCCCATGCACATTCAGACGTAGAACATAGAAACAGACAGAGTATCTGTCCTCAGAGTGGCATGTGGGAATGGGAGTGCTTCAACAGCTGAGGCTAATCGTTGCTATTCTGGTATAAGTGATGTTATGATTAATAGCTATTTCCTCCCTGGCTCATTTCACCTCTGGGCTGTGTGTTCTGAAGATAGTGCCTTGCTAATAGACATGATGGGATTAAATGTGTAAGCGTCTCAAAAGCTACATTTGTGCCATTTAAAACACAATTCTGGCAGTCCCGCTACTGAGTCAGGCGGCGAGGGAGAAGCTGTAACAGCGATTGATATGTGAGTCGTTTCCTGAGTGAATGCTAGGGCACAGCGCCAAGGCAGGGTATCTGGTGAAATATGCTCTGCCATACTGGAAAATGTAGATGAATTATACATCTGCTCTCATTACATTATTCAGTAGCCTGGCCTGCTTTTTAACTGGGAAAGTTTGGCACCAGGCCAGAGCACACAGGGTTTAAACATCTGATAATATGAAGTTGTGATGAGTGACATCTTCTATTATCTCTATTAAGATTCTCTAAAGAACGGAACAGAAGTTTGGCTAATTATTGCATAGGATTGTCTTTTAAGAAAGGAGGACACGTCTTTTATAAGGCTCCGCAACTAGATGGGTGGCTGGTAGGATCCTGCTAGCCGGGTATGAGACCAGATCGTTTGCTGAGGGAGGAGCCGTCTAATCTTACCTCACTGGACTGGAGGTTATCAGACCTGTGGTACCTGTTTGGCTCGCCTTGGTGCTTCAAGTGTAATTGACCTGGCCCTGCTCTGCTGGGGTTTTGCCGCAGACTCATCAGTGGCACATCATTAATGAATTATGGAGGTGACTGCGCCGCTGCTCCATCAGAGATGAGTAACCAAGGCATTGATTCACTCAGAGATGAATTGTAGCCGAAGAAGGCTGCTGAGCAAGCCTCTATTGATCACCTTGGATTTTACAGGGGTTAAAACATGGAGATGGGGGTGGGGGTACTCTAAATAATTCTGAAATAAACAACAAGTTATAGAAAAAAATAGATGATACATGATAAGGAAAAAAGATGACATTATAGTTAATGTGCATCACCCTGCGTTACCTTTAACCTTGTATCACCCTCATTCATTTCCTAACAATCCCTCTCTATCTTGATTGACCCCAGTCCCAGAGATGAGAGATAGGGTGCTTATTATCATTTGCCCTTGGTAGACTTTAACCCTTGCTCTCTGCCCTGTGCAGACACTTTGCAGGCTGTGTGCTGAATATGTGACGGTTGATATTTTAAAGGCAGCGTTGCGGCTCTCAAAATCACATGCAGTTTTCGTCCTGAGAGGTAGAACGGCAGTGATGTACACCGCGATGAAAAAACCTAGAGTTTATATTTAATAAACGCAGAAACCATGAACATGTATCTTTGGCCGGAGAAGCGGAGTGCTGATGCTGCGGTGGTGATGATAGCGCATCCAGACTGGATTATGTCTGGATCAAGTGTAACAACATTAACTTAACCAATTGATGTGGACAGAGAACGACTTGTCTGTCGTGGGACCATAGTGCTGCAGAAACAGAATTTCAGCACTGCAGACATTCAATCTACCAAACACTGCCAAGCGCTTATTCTTTTCTAAATTATTTATGCCGCTAGGCTGTTGTTGTTTTCACTTACAGACACCTACAGACAGACACACAATGCACAGGTCCCCAGATATGATACAGCTATCCCATACATTACAGTAATCAGAATAAATCTTAGGAAAAAAGGGGTTATTGAAGGAATGCTAAAAGATTCATATAATGTTGTTAGGTGTTGCGTAAGAACTCACTGTGAATTAACAATTGCACACTACAAGTGCATTCAAGGGTACTGTGGGAAAAAGTAAAAGAATATTTTCAGAATATCAGGATTTGGACAGTGTCTTACATGTGCTTACCAGAGATTTTTTTAGATTGTAGTCTATTTTGCATTACTGGGGATAGAGAAAGGTACATGGACCACGTGCATGCGGGCAAACAAGCAGGAAAGATGCGAAGAGATGTGAAACCTGTTGTTAAGTGGTCACTGCGTTGTTGCACCGGCATCGCAGCGGATTGGGCAGCGACATGAAGCGATCTTCTGACGGATGGCTTCTGCCTCGGGGATGTCATTTGACCCATCGCTACCACGGCCACGAGACCTGAAGGCGATATCGGGCTTCTGGCCCTTTAAAAGCGGAGCTCCGGCGCTGCCCCTCCGCAGCGCTGAAGGAGCTCCATATGGCTTCCCCTCGTTGTTCGAGTTGATCGCGGCATCAAATGTGAGGGAGGGCATTGTCCAAAACTCACCCCCCCCCAAAAACGCGCCGAAGATAGGCTTCCCGAGGCGGCAGGTGGCCAGATGACACGGCGGCGTTGCTCGGCGCGGCCAGTATCTTTCACAAGGGCCGGGAGCTTCCGTTACAGCAAGGACGAAGGAGGAGAGAGGAGGCACGGCGGCGTTGCAGCATCTGTCCTCGCCCAGGTTTGCAGTTTGTTGTACCAGCTGGGTAAACTGTGGCGGCCAGGGCTTGTTTGCGTTGCGCCCACTTTCCCCCCCACAACGCCCCCTTGCAGAACCGCACATACCCCGCCGGTATTAGGCGCGCTCGGGGGTGACTAATGCCCCGCACTCGGAGCTCACGAGCTGGGGCTGAATGGGCGGAGATCACGAGGCTGTAAAGCGGTTGGAGACGACAAAGCCAGGCGCACCGGGGAAGGCAAGGAGTCTGCAGGATGAGACGCGTGTTGCAATCCCCCCTCTGTCACTTTTTTTTTTTGGGGGAATAATTTGTCCGTGCAGCTTAATGACAGCCGCGATGTGCGCCGGGTCTCCTCTGTGTTATATATGGACAAGTTGACGCGATGATAAAACAGACCCAACCCGTGTGTGTTTGTTCGCCATTGTGCATCCCTCAGCACATCCATTATACGCGGGGGGTCCCGTGGGCGTCGCGAAACGCGCTCGTGTGCATTGATGGTACCTGCATAATAATACTGAAAGACGTGGGGGGGAGGGGTGGGGTGGGGGCTGTTTATAACTGGAAACGTCACCGAATCGACCCCGCCGGCTTCAGTGGCATGAAGCATAGAGTAGCCTCCAGTACTAATTGGTCGCCTTCGCTTTGAACTGTAAACCACGTCTCTCTCTCTCTCTCTCTCTCTCTCTCTCTCTCTCTCTCTTCTCTCCTCCTTCTTCTTCTTCGCTCTTTCTCCGTCTCTGTCTCTCACTCGCACTCACTTCGTCTCCCCTCTCTCCCATCAATCTAACGGTGCAGGACCTGCTTGCTCGTCCACCGGTTACCGTAAGGCAGATGATGAGATGTCAGGGACCACTTCCCAGGCGGATCCCGTAGACGCCACGGCGCGGACGGTGCTGCTCAACCGGCCACAGAATACCAAGTTTTGCGACAACCACGTCAGGTAGGTGTCACTTTAGGCTTTTTTTTTTTTTAGATCGGCTGCACCGTTTTTGCTGCGATGCATGTTGTGTGGCTTCATAGGCGGCGATCTTTTTTTCTTTCCTTGAGTGTATCCTGAGAGCAACATAGCTGCCAGCAGAGTGACATAAATGTTGATCACAACTCATTCTACGGTTTAATTCTTTCCCCAGAAGAGTAAGCCCGTGCTGAAACGATATCAAAACTATTCATGTCATCATGTGTGTGTTTATTCAAGAGTTGATACACTCAGTCAGCCAGACTATGCTTACCTTAATACAGATTACTTTTCACCTGGATCCTTTTCCAGGGAGAATGCACAGCCAGCTGATAGTGATTCACTGTCTTGATAACCCATGTTGCCAAGTTGAAGGACCTCATAGCCTATTTATATGTTTTTCTCCCCGGCATACCACGTGCAACATGTAGACTTTGGACTGCAGTTTTTTTTTTGTTGTTTGTGTCTCTCTCCTGTCAACATTTATCTTTCATTTTAGCTTACTAACTATTGTTAGTATTCACAATAACCTAAAATGTATTTTACTTCTACTGTTACACTTGTGCAGGAGAAAACTTTAATGACACGGGTATTTAATAACTAACCTATTAAGTGATTATTTGTAACTCTTCAGCGCTCCCAAAGGGTGAGGCTGATGTATGCCCCTGCCTGAAGTCCACTTGAGAATCTCGGTTGAAAAAGTGCTTGGCTTATCAACTTAACATGACTGCGTTGCTTAATCGATGCGGCCTCATGTATATTTAATGCTGCCCGTAACTTAGATGTGTTTACATAAATTACAGGGCGTGTCTTAGCTGTGCCTATTTGGACAGAGGTCTATCCTGTACTTGTGCTGTTTGAGCACTTGTGAAGGGGCACTGCAGAACGAGTGACCGTGGATGTCACTGAGGATAAACACCACCTGATCTGATTTCTATGGATCAAGTCAAGTGGCTTTGTGATTTCCTAGTCATGAGTCATGACATTTTGTGGCTCAAGCATGGTAGGCGAGTTGAAGTGGACTGCAAACCTTTGAGCACACTTCATAAATGGAGTATGATTGTTTCACATACTGCGCCGGTGTCTCCTGTTGTCCCCTGTGTAATTCAGCACTTCACGAGTGAATTTGCTTGTATGTGGTTGTCTGTCACAGGAGGGACGAACGAACGTCAAGCCAGCTGTCATCCCCGTGTTTTAAGTTACAGTTTGATTCAGATGCCAGCATAAGTCATCCGCCGTCTTGGCCTTTTATTTTTCCTTTTTGTATGTACTAACTGCTGCCGGTGCCATAGGGAGCTCAGGGCTCATGTTCTGAGAGTGGAAGGCTTGTTGTTAGTCAGATGACATTCAGCGCTCTTGCTGTTATTGTCAGGAGATTCAATTTCACTTTTAAAAGAACCTATTTCAGCCCTACAAATAAGATTAAGGCAGGCAATCCCTGGCTCATATGATTGGATCACCTGCAGCATCCCGCCCACGCTGCATACTGATTGGCGAGTCGGGAGCACTCTGCTCCAGAGGTGTGCCCTTTGATGTCCCTGTGTTCCTGTAACTCTGTAGTTTATGTTTTAAAGGTTCAATAGCCCTATTGATTTTTTTCCCTGAGATTGGAGCCTCGTAGCTTTTATCTGTGTACTCAACTCATCCCATCCCCATTTCCTGTAGCCTTGACTTCCATATATTATTGTATGCAGTAGTTTTTATACAACATGAGCACCAGGGCTACTTCTCTGCACACACCTGCAGCAAAGCATCTTGCTTGTGATTTTTAGAGAAAAAAGACATAAGGTGAAAACCTCTTCTATAAACATATGAATTTAGAGCAAATCTACCTGCCTTTCTTCCATTTAAAGGGATAACCCCGCTCTAACTACAGGTCAGTGTTGTCTTTGGGACTTAACTGTATGAAGAACACTGACTTTTCTTTTCTTTTTTTAAAAAACAAAACACAACAAAGCCACACAGCAGCAGGAGAGTGTCACCCCTGCAGCTAACAGCTGTTAACACCACCAGCAAGATGGACATGTATAGTATGAAAAATAACAGCCAGATGTTTTTGACTTATGTTTTTTTCCATTCCAGTGGAAAGATGTGTATGTGTGTGTGTGTAGAGTCTAGTATCACTTGTCTTTGATTAGATTAAGGCAGCTTTATCTGTTGGATCATAGGTCTAGTATCACTAACTCTTCTGTATCCAGAGCATCAGGGTCGGGATAATAGATAGAAGTGTGTGTGTGTGTGTGTGTGTGTGTGTGTGTGTGTGTGAACAGCTGCTTCTATTCTGTTTTGTGTGTAATGTCCTGCTCTTTGTAGTTTTGTGCCTGTGTGAGTGAGGCAGATGTAAAAAAAATAGATTGGGGTTCATCTCCTAGGAGATTTCAAACTGTAATGGAAGTGTGTGTTTCTGCCGTTCAGTGCGTGCACTTGGTGCACTCGCTCACATGCATAGACACAAGCACACGCTGTCCATTAAACAAAAGCCATTGCTGAAGCTCTTACTTTTCACTCAAGCCGCACAGGGAAAAAAAACCTGGACCTTGACTTAAAGGTTGACATTTTTTTATTTTTAGCCTTTCTAAAAGCTCTTACGGTAGCTCCTGGCTATAACGAGGCTAATCAATACAGTTGTCTGATCAGTACAGTTGATTGACTGACAAGTGGGGGTTGCCAAGGTTTCTTGCACCTATTTTCTGGGGCTCTGGGTCTAAATCTAGATCATTAGATCCAAAGTATTGGTCTATTTATACGTATGATGTGTGTGCAGCCCTTAATGGCTCTATTTTCCTTCTCAGAGCACAATTGAGTGTTTCTAATAGATTTTCAGGTGCTGAAATATTAAAACCCAAGTGTCCTCCATTATTATTCATCCATTAAGGTATGCTGTTTGATCGTATCAGGTTAAAAAAATCATTAGCACACTATTAACACATGATTTTACTAATGCACTCTCTGGCTCTACCCCATCTGTCTGAATGCAGACATAATGTTAAGTCTCCCTCTTCCTTCTTTTTCTTTCTGCAGTACCACCAAGTATGGGGTTCTCACCTTTCTGCCCCGGTTCCTCTATGAGCAGATCAGGCGGGCTGCCAATGCCTTCTTCCTTTTCATCGCACTCATGCAGGTAAATGCCACGAGCAAAACTGTAGCAAACAGCCTTCAGCGTTTGGTTTCAGATTGATTCTGTGGCCCACACAGGCTTTTAGACGACAGATCGTGAAAAATCGGATTTTAAAACATTCCAGGCTCCCCACTGGCCCGGCTATTACTGAAATATTATACTGTATCATGGATTTTTGTGAGATGTGCACTCGATGGCAAAAGTTAAGATTTGGCCAAGAGGAACTGAACCAAAGTTTCATTCAAATCTTTAGTAAAATATGAAATGAGTGCAAATGAGTGACTTATTTTTACATTTATGCCCACACGATACATCACTTCCGTTGATTGATATTGCTTATTTACTCATTTGCACACTTAAATATTGCATTCTGTTCATATTCCTCATTTTCCTCACTGTATCTCTACGACAGCTTTTAGAACTTTAATGGACTAAATAACTAAAAAAAAGAGGCAGTAAGTTGTAAGATAGTAATCAGTCACACAAGCTTCCACTGTGCTAACATTGCTTCAGGCCCTGCCTTGTGCAATTTGAAGTAAATAGACATCGGGCTGTTGAAAACAATATCTGCCTGAACAGCTTTGCTGTCATTATCAATGTGCAAACTGAACCAGTAATTCTGAAAAACCGTCGTAATGCCGTAACAACTCCTTGCCATCGCCGTAATGGTCCATTATGGTCACTTGAAGCTACTCAACACTCCATCAACAAGGATCGCTGAGTGTTTCCTCACTTGACTCTCATCAGCAAATCCCTGATGTATCACCGACCGGTCGCTACACCACGCTGGTCCCGCTCATCTTCATCCTCACCGTGGCCGGGATCAAAGAGATCATAGAGGACTATGTGAGTACAACAGTAGTTCCTGCACGCATGGTTTAGAAGTTATTTCAGTCTCTTAGCTCATTTTTTGACGTTTGAATTAGAAGAGCAGGACATCGAATGGTTTTCTCAAAAGCTTCATCTGCATCTTTACAGAAAAGACACAAAGCGGACAACACAGTCAACAAGAAGAAGACAACAGGTATCGCGTGCGCTCATTAGTGTGCATCAACTGCCCTGTGCACTTTTCCATGAGTGTGCTTGTATCTATTTGTGGGGTTTTGTTTTCCTTTTCACGACCGAGTGAATGGGTCTTGCCTGTCACTCACTATAGCGCAGGCCACGCTGTCCCAGACAAAAGTTTGGTCGTTATGAATACTGTATGAGAGCTGCTCTGTGGGTTGACTGATGGCTGTGTTGTCCTTGTCTCTCAGTGCTGCGGAGCGGAGCCTGGCAGACAATCATCTGGAAGCAGGTATCGCTCACATCAAAGACCGTCTTTGTTGCTCTCTCACCCGTCACTGCTGTATTTTCTCTTTGTCGCTACCTCGCCCCATTCTACGAGTCAGTTTAACAAAGTTTTATTTGTTGAAAAGATAAATTTTTACAGGAAGTAGAGAAAAGAATTAGTAAATGAGCAAACAGATCTATCAGTTGTAGCAGAAACATTGGAATAACAATGTCAGTATAGGAAAATGCAAACACGAAATACAGATATACAACAATGTAAAGCAGGGGCAGTAATACGATGACATGATAAATTAATATTAGTAAGATGGGGTGATCAAATATCACTTCTATGCATCATATGGGAATTACAACGGAGGATCAACATATCAAATTATTTTGTTTATTTGATTATTAAATGGTTAAAGTACATGTCTCAGCAGGGCTGCGTGTCTGTGTCTGTGTTTTCGATCCTTGACAATAACATTAAATTCCAATTAGTATCGATGTTTTAGGGCCAGATAATGAGTTTGTTTGTTGCGTTTGCTCTCGAGTTGTCCATTGTTCCTTATAGGTACGCCTTGTTTGCACACATTTTCCTCCAGTGCAATCTCTATCAGATATAGAGTGTCTAAGGAGAATGAACCAAGTTTGTTTCTACCTTAACCATCGAATGTAGCCTTTTTTTTAATGTACTCATTAACTGTGTCCAGCTGTGAACGGTCTTGCTCTGGCGGATCAAAGGAAATCAAATTGGAGTCCTGAGTTTGAGTTATGTGGGTGACAACAGGACAAGAATTAAGCCCCGTACTTATTCAGGGTCAGTGCAGGTGAAGGAATTTGGTCCAGCTAACACAGTAATATTTGTGTAGAGGAGAAGTGGAGAAGTGGTTTCCCGGAAATGCTCCATTTTCTCCTTTGCTTTCATTGCTACATATTTTGTCCTTGTTGTGGCATAAACCTTCCCCGCTGTGATGTGGGAGAGTCTTGGGTTTCCTTCTTTTGTCAAAACAATAAGACAAAATTGTCAGAATCGTGCTTCCTACCTACAAGGAAGGTCCCTACAAGGAAGAGCTGTGTTTAGACATTGATAATGCTGCAGGGAACATTACCCATGATTACCCCATGTACTGTGAATACAAGTCTCTGGCTGCAGATCTCAGGAAAACAAGCAGCCTGAAGAACGAGATGGAATAGTTTCGACATTGTCTGACGTCACATCACACTGACTGTGTTTAAGCTTGTCTGTCCGTCCTAACGATAACAATTCCACATGCTTTCGCAGACCACAGTTTTCTGATGTTATCGTGTACTGCACTGCTCTTTCTTTCCAATTTTGTCAGGTTTAAACTTTTTCCCTACCGTGCTTTTGCCTCGACTATTTGTCGTCACATTGTCCCCAAGTTCTTGAAATGCTAAAGTTTTGAATCGATTTTATAGATTTGCTGCAGCACCCTGACATGTCTCCTTGAAATAAGTTGTAACTGTGAACTCATTGTCTCTTCCCCTCTATTCTCTTCTCCCCATCTACATTCTTGTAATCTCTGTATCTTATTGTGGTTGGCCTTCATTGCAGCCTAATCAAAAAAGTTTAAGCTATGCACTGCTGTGCTCGCTGACGCTTTATCTCACATCTCCCCGTGTCTCTACTGGCTGCCTCTTGGCTGGTCACTAATTAACCTGCCTGTTGTTTCTCCCCTCTGTCTTCTCCCCCTTGCCCCCCACCCACCCCCCCTCCTATTACCCTCTATCTGAACACCCCTCTTTTTATTTCTCCCCCAACTTTTTCCTCACTCACGCTATTGCACTGCTGCATCCTGGCCACAAGGTGGCAGTAGGCGACATAGTGAAGGTGACCAATGGCCAGCACCTTCCAGCTGACATGGTCATAGTGTCCTCCAGGTCAGACTCTAGCATCTGCGTTTGTACGTGTTTGTCTGTTCATGTGTGCCCATTGTGAACATAGTAATGATGAATTAATATGCATTTGTTGTGTGTTAAACTACCCTATTTGGGCTTCTGGTATTGATTATTTTATCAGCTTTTCTATTTTGTATTTTTTGTTTAAATGAGTAATTGCTCGGCAAATTAAACGTAAAGATATTATAGAAATTGTATTGTCTTTCCATTTCCATTTACTTGGAAAAGTTGTAATTAACAAATGTAACCACTAAATCAGTTTTTTCAGTATTGCGATTTATTGATTTTCTGTCAGATGAGGAATGAATCATTTTAAGCAGTTAAATATTTTTGAGGTAAGTCTGCCTTCTCTCCGCAGTGAGCCGCAGGCCATGTGTTACACTGAGACCTCAAACCTGGATGGAGAAACCAACCTGAAGATCAGACAGGTATGATAACTGTCAAATTTCTTAGTGCAGGTTATTCTGCATCTAGTTAGACGTGTGAATTCCCCGACTATTAGTATATGCTGTATAAATACACTAAAATCTACAATAAAGTTAGGGTTAGCTTTAGTATTTGTACACCTTTGATAACTGCGGTGGGTCACCTGTGTCAACAAGCTGCCAACCCACCTGAAAGGAGGTCAGTAATTTAGGTTTAAAGGGAGAGTTGATTTTATTTTAGAAACATCCAATGCGTATCACTGCAAGTAGATGCAAGTGAATGAATGAATTAAAGATGTTAAAAAACAATGGCATCAACTTTCAGGAATCTGTATCAAATGAAACCTTACTTTCTCACAGTCCTCACATTTGAATCCATGTTGGTCACACACAAGATCTGATAGTGTTTCTCGTCCTTGTTCCGTCTCTGTCTCCAGTTTCTGTTTGTGTTTGACTTGTGTTGTTTTTGCATAACTTGCTTTTTTGCAATGTACTTTGTGATTATCCTGTTTGGCAAAAGTTCCCCTCGTTAAACTTTCCTCGATTTGATGTGTCGCGGTTCATTTTTTCCAGGGTCTCTCACTCACAGCTGGTGTTCAGACCCTGGAGGATTTGATGGCGCTGTCTGGTCGTCTGGAGTGTGAAGGCCCAAACCGACATCTGTATGACTTCACTGGCACACTGCGGCTGGAGAACCAGAAGTGAGACCCACATGTTTTTCTTTTTCTGATCAGATATAGATTTATGTAAGAAATTGTACTGTCAACATTTTCATTCTTCATAGATTAAAATGTACAAGCAAACATTTTAGGCGAAAGATGAAAAGAAAATACTTTTAGAATATACAATCATTTCTTTCTGAATGCAGCTATTTTACTCATAAAAAATAAATCTAAATTCATTTGTCATGTTGTGGCTCATCACCTCTCTTTTTTTCCTCAGTCCAGCTCCCCTTGGCCCAGACCAGGTGTTGTTGCGTGGTGCCCAGCTCAGGAACACTCAGTGGGTTGTGGGAATTGTTGTCTACACTGGCCATGACTCTAAACTGATGCAGGTAAAACCCAGTGTCTTGTCTGAATTCAGTAAACTGTGTATGTATAATGTGTGAAAAGCATTTCAGAGTGTGTATTTTTAATAATTACAATCTTTCTTCCTTGTGAACGTCATAGAACGAGATGAGAGCTTTTTATTAACTGTGTGACGCATTCATAAGTGGGATCATGTCTGAGCAGAGAAGCATTTTTAATCTTCGGCTTTGGGATTGCTTGTTTTTCTGCCAAGAAATGAAAAGAAAAGACAAAAAACAGTAAAACTAAAGGGTTTTGGAAGTGAGCTTTCCCCCCCTCGAGACACAGATATAACTCAATAAAACTTGGAGTATTTGTGTGTTTCTCACTCGTACTCACTGACCTGTCTTGCCTCGCAGAACTCCACCAAGGCACCACTGAAGCGCTCTAATGTGGAGCGGGTGACCAACATGCAGATCTTGGTCTTGTTTGGTATCCTGCTGGTCATGGCTCTGATCAGTTCTGTAGGCGCTGCCATCTGGAACAGAGTGCACACAGAAGATGCCTGCTGGTACCTTTCCCGGGCTGGTGAGAACATACAGTCTCCTCACAGTAATGAAGAATTAGGATTGGTACACAAATTAAGAGTGAGTAACCGAGGGAACATCGTGTTTGTGCAGGTGACATCTCCACAAACTTTGCTTATAACCTGCTGACGTTCATCATCCTGTACAACAACCTGATCCCCATCAGCCTGCTGGTCACTCTGGAGGTGGTCAAGTTCACACAGGCGCTATTCATCAATTGGGTACGAGCCATCTGTGTCATTTTGTAATGCATGTTATCAAATATATGATCTATAAGTGGTCAAATATTCCTGATAACTTTTTGTGTCTTTTTGTGTTTCCTCAGGATGTGGAAATGTACTACTCAGAGACAGACACTCCGGCCATGGCTCGTACATCCAATCTTAATGAGGAACTGGGACAGGTCAGTTACCTCCTCTCCTCATACCCGGTGGCTAAAGGACAGAATTACACGTTCACTCAGTTAATGCACATCTGTTTAAATGTGCTGGGTTCGATTTCATCACCTTTTTCCGGTTCTCTTTTTCAGGTGAAGTATCTCTTTTCCGACAAGACAGGAACTCTGACCTGTAACGTCATGCACTTTAAGAAGTGTACCATTGCAGGAATAACTTACGGGTCAGTAAAATAAAAATTCCTTCTTTACCTTGTAGCTTTACCTGTAAAATGAGCCACCTACTAAAAGGAAATGAACTTAGAGAATGCCACTAAATGCACTTTTCACTGAACTTCCTTTAAACTCTGTCAAATTAATCCATGTCTCAGACTAACTTGTAATAAAGAATGAGCTGTTATTATTTCAGTCCAATGAACTCTTGGCACGCTTGCACAAATGAACTAATCGACTCATCAGCTGATTCTGAACTGATTCCTTTTGCAATACAACCTCATTCATCACTGCAGCCACTTCCCTGATCTTGATTGTGATCGTTCAATGGAGGACTTCAGGTTAGTGACCTTCTCCTCGGCCCATCTCATCTGTCTTCCCTTTCTAATGTTTTTTTTCTTGAGTTTAGTATCTGCATGTTTTTAGAAATGAATGCAATGTGTATGCTTTGATCAGAAAAATAGACAAAGGGAGCGTTTATTTTAGTCTGCGAGGACAGACGGATGCCAAAAATATCATTTTTTTTCTTTGTAATAACTAAAATAACTCTTCTCGTAAATCTTTTGTCTCACAGCAATCTGCCGTCCAACAGCAACAACTCAACAGAGTTTGATGACCCAACTCTCATCCAGAACATTGAGAAGAACCATGTAGGTGTCTGTGCAGCATTTCCTGGACTTTTTTAATTTGATGTTGTTGATTCTCCCCTAAAATGACGAGCGTCTGGTGTTAATGACGGTGTCTGCTCCGGTTGTGTGTGTCCAGCCTACATCACCTCAGATCTGCGAGTTCTTGACAATGATGGCAGTGTGCCATACAGTGGTACCAGAGAGAGAGGACGACCAGATCATCTACCAGGCATCTTCTCCAGATGAAGGAGCTCTGGTCAAAGGGGCCAAAGGACTTGGCTTCGTCTTCAGCGCCAGGACACCGCACTCAGTAATCATTGAAGCTGTAAGTTTGTGCCTCTCTACTTGACTACGTTAACAGCTGCTTTCTGTAACTGCAGAGACTGACATTTCGTTGTGTATTTTCAGAGAGGAAAAGAGATGAGCTACGAGCTGCTGAATGTGCTGGAGTTTTCCAGGTAAAATGCCCATAAATGTCCCTCTCAGTCAGTAAATAAATCTATGATATAAGACTGTAGTGTGCTTTGAAACTAAACCCATGGCTTCCTTTACAGTAACCGCAAACGCATGTCTGTGGTGGTCAGGACTCCCAGCGGGAAGTTACGGCTATACTGCAAAGGAGCTGTATGTTTATCCCATTATCATTGTCAATCAGTGCTCCAAACTCTTTTTACATAAGGCATTGTATTTCAGGTCTCAGTCCATTACTTCTTTTTTTTGCAGGATAATGTCATTTTTGAACGTCTGACTGAGGCGTCCCAGTACAAAGAATTAACTGTTGCTCATCTGGAGCAGTTTGCTACTGAAGGTAAGGAGTAAAAAAAAAAAGAGAGAGAGTGAGAGGGAGCTGCAGTGACACTTGAGTTCTTTTTTGCCTGAAAACACTTTTTGTGTCATACATGTTCATTCTGTCTGTGTTGATGTTGTTTCAGTTAAATTATCCATCTCTACATCGTCTCTTTTGAGTGTAAAGATTCGACATTACTTGAATCCCACTTCATTCCAAGTTTTAAATCAGATCGCAGCCGTCAGCCCTGATCTTCCTCCATTCTGTCTGCTTCTCAGCTTTCCAGTGGAAAAAACATTGCCCCATTGACTCCCACTTAAAAACTTGATCTCTTTCCATTCCATGACCACACTGATTGATTATCTTATTCTCTTCTGAACCATCCAGGTCTGAGGACTCTGTGTTTTGCCTATGTGGACCTGGAGGAAGGCGCCTACCAGGAGTGGCTGAAGGAATACAATCAGGTCAGCACGGTACTCAAGGACCGCGCTCAGAAACTCGAGGAGTGTTATGAACTACTGGAAAAGGTAAACACACCTTCTCTTTATTCTGTATTTTTCTGTATGTTTCCACCCCAACCTCATGTCAATGTGCTTGAAAAACCTAAAATACTTATTTAATAGTGAAATAGCTAAAAAAATGTCTATGCTTAAACTAAATTGGCTCTTTCAGCCAGCAGGTGGCAGAGTGGCTCCACTTTTTCACACATTTAAACAGCTGCGGCGTCAATTCATTACTCATTGAGCACTTACCTCGTGGTGCACATCCAGAGGCTTATTAGTGCTTCAGTTGTCTGTGTGTCTTTTTCTTTTAACACACCACAAAGACACGAACTGATCTTTCAATAAGGTTGACCATTATGGAGGCTGTTGTTTGGTTGGTCAGAAAGGTAACACTGATATGGTGGTATACAGTTCTCCCCTCAGAGTTCAGTAGGGAGTTGGACTTATAAGTGGGTAAATCAAAGATTTACAGGGGAGAGTCGAGGTGAGAAAAGTAAGTGAAGAGCAAAAAAAAAAAAAAGATGAAGCAGGAGGAGGAGGGGAGCTCAGACTGGGAGACCACAAGGGTAATTACCTGCGCCAGCCTGCCAAAAGCCCCATAAAACTGGAGTCAACAACACAGTAGTGTTAACTTGTGTGTCTGCGCGAGTGTTTGTGTGTGCATCTGAGTGTGTCTAATGAGGGTACATGTGCATTTAAACGCTGAACAAATTAAAGCGGGGGGGTAATGGGTTACTTCTTGGCACGAAGACACAGAGTTGGTGCAGCGGTTCAAAATGAGCAGCCTCGCCAACTGAACTGACCTCACTGGCACAGTTCTCATCTTTAAATTAGATATGGATGATGCTCTCTGGAGAGAAGGAGCCCTCGCGTGCAGGCCGCTGATGTCTGCCCAAATTTGCAGGCTAAATCTGATTTATTATAATCTGCTCTCCTCCTCTGTGCTGTAGCTTTTTCTTGTGGTGGTTTTGAATCTTACACCTGAAAACTCCTTCGTCCACGTCACGGCCGCCGCTCTTCTTCTCCTCCTATAGAACTTAATGCTGTTGGGCGCCACAGCCATAGAGGACCGTCTCCAGGCCGGTGTGCCAGAGACCATCGCCACTCTGATGAGAGCTGACATCAAGATCTGGGTCCTGACCGGAGACAAGCAGGAGACTGCCATCAACATAGGTGAGAGGAAAGAATGTAAAAGTGAGTTTTTAGATCACAGGGACTAGGATTTATGTAGATACAGAGATAGCGTGGAAGCTGCAGCCTGACATGCAGCAATGCGGGAAACTCTTATGAATTGTGGACTTAATTCAATTATAGGGAGAAGAATAGTGGCCTTTATGTCGGTTGTGAAACCAGGCATGTCTCCAGTCGCTAAGTGAAATCTGCCAGTGGTCAATGTTCCAGTTGTAGAGTCCACTGCGGTGACATTAACTTGCTCGATTTCCCTCAGCAGTAAGATTGAAGTGACATCTTCAACTGGCCCGTTTTCCTCCTCTGTTTTTCCAACTGCATCAGCATTCACAGTAATTGTCACTTGACTGTTTGATTTGGAGCATGACACAGTTGCCCCACGCGGAGCAGAACGCTGCAGACCCATGGAGGAATGCGGTATCAGATAGCCGCGTGTGATGCGAGATTCTGTAAATTCAGTCTTGCGTGGCACCAGTTTTTTCACCTGTGTTTTGGGTTTGAGCAAATCTAATCCCCCCCCCACACTCTCCGCCTTCTGCTATCTGTTTCTGTTTCTCAGGTTACTCCTGTCGCCTGGTGACACACGGCATGTCCCTCATCATTGTCAACGAGGACTCTCTGGACGTGAGTAGGACCCTCCTGTCTTTTGCCTACTTCCTCCTTTCATGTGTGTGTGTGTGTGTGTGTGTGTGGGGGGGGGGGTTACCGTGGGAACTTGGGTGTGGCCCTCCTGCAGATTGGTGGGTGGGGCTCATTGTATGCTTACAGGTGTAGGTAATTAAAGTCTCTGGTGTCCCTTTGGAGACAGGGATGAAAAGAGACCAGCAGCACACTGTCACTTCTTTCCCTCTCTCTTTTTTTCCGCTCTTCTTTCTCTTTCACAAATATCTGCGTACAGTACCTGGCGTTCAGTCATCGCACAGTACTCTCGCTCTTAGTCTGACCTATGTCCGGCTAAGTACCAGCAGATGGAACAGAGTGTATGTGTTGGGTATGTCGTAGCATTCGTTATCCCCAGATTCAATTTTTGCCTCAGTTATGCATTCAGGTTTCATGTGTGACTTTACCTAAGTGACTGGATTGCTGTCATGTGCGTCTCTTCTTCTCCCACACACTCTCATGCATTCCCCGACTCCCCGCACGGGTGCTCGCCCTCAAACATGTAGTGTGTTCACTTTTTCACTTTTGTTTGTTTATATGTGAGAGGAGGGGAGATTATGGCTCATAAATTTTAATCGTAGGCACTGTTTTGTGCACGCACGCGCGCCTGTGTGTATTTGTTTATGGGTTAGTGAGTTACTGCTTGTTTGTGTGCCCAAAGTGTGTGTTAAACAATGATATAGAGACGTCTATGTTTAAATTTATAATTTTTTTGCTCCGTGGAAGTCACACGTGGTTTTTACAAGTGTAAAAAATAATCCACATAGCATTAGAGACCCATGTTTGGATAACACCGCATCCAGGTTGAACCCTGCGTAGAAGGATTTTAATGTTTATAGCGTGTGATGATTTTGTTTGCAGTATCGTGCCAACTTCTCGTAGAGGAAATTTCACCCTTTTACATGTATTCTACATGCAAGCGGTGTGGCGCTGGGAGCTCCCAGACTTTGGGAAAGGCTGGTCTAAAGCCAGACAGCGTGCGAGGCCGTTTAGACGCCCAGTAAATTGAGTTGGACATGGCGGACGTTGCGTGGCAATTAGGGTTCTTTAGCCTGAGATTCGTCGATATAATTATAGCAAGTTCGTGAAAACCAACACGGTTAGCACAATAAGTGGATCATTCTTAATATGGTTTGGAAGAGTTTGTTAGCAGCCTGTCATATTTGATCACATGCTGTATTGGTCCAGTAAACAGTGCAAAGTCAGCTTGCCGCCTGGTCCATACAGTCTGGAAATATGTAGGAAACCTTTGTCTTTCACAGGTATCATTTCCCTCCCCCGTTGATTACTGCTTATACATATCTCAAATTCTTTCCTATGAGCTTTAACTGCAGCCAAAAGGGAATATAAGAGCTGTCTCCCTCGGACAATTTCTCAACAGAGATTACACACAGACACAGGTAGGTGCAGTCAGTCTGAATTATCTTTTGCACCTAAACATCAGAAACTAAAAATAATCTCTTTGATAAGAAAATTTTTCAGGCAAGAAAAAAAATCTCCTCTACACGTTTTCAGAGAAATAATTGCAGCATCTAAGGTTAAATGAAAGTGAACGGCAATTAGAATTAATGGAGAACTTCCACATGAGAGCTGTTTCTCTGATAATAGCATGTTTGAAATAAATCCACAGCGTACGCGTAGGAAAAACACTGCACTACAAAAGCGGCTTAACACTCGTTATGACTGGGGTTATCCTTAAGATGACTATGAGTGAAACAGTTCCGCCGTGCCAACTGCAGACAAAGACTTTCCGTTCATTACTCTGCATTTAGCAGCAACGTGAAACAACTTGGCCGAGCGGGGGAATTCATCTTTCAGCTGGAAAGTCTTGCTTCAAATCGACTCTAATGCCGACGCTCCACCCTGCTGATGTGTCCTTGAGCAAGTTTTTGAATGTTCACCAGCGCCGGGGGGATTGATGTCCTGTAGCTGACCCTGACTTTCCTGTGCAGAAGGCCAAGCACTAAAGGAAATGTCCCATTTTGGAATGAATAAAACAATTCTCTGTTGTAGAAGATGTTAAAAAAGGGTTCAAAGGGTTCTTTTCTAAAGTAGTTGTACTGTAACACGTTTCTAAATGGCACTCAGAGACAGCCGCTTGAAACCAAACATAAACCGTGGGTGTGACTGGAACTTTTCATGTGACAAGTGCATGATCCACAGTATGCTTAAGGGCCTTGGGTATTTGCAGCACCCACTTTCAGGTGGGTGAAAAAGCAACACAATGGACACGAGGCAAAATAAACAACTTTGACAAATCGCTGAAGCTAAATCCAGCTTAAAAAGGTGAGAAACGCATGCCAGTTCACCTCCTTTTATACACAAATTACAGTAAGATCATACGTCTCATATCCTCGCCCCCATGAAGTTCATCCCCAAGACTATATGTGCAAATCTAGATTTGCGTTTAGACGTAAGGGAACGCCTCGAAGAGAAGAAACCTACTCTGTCATGGGCGTGCATCGCGCGTTTGTGTTCACACGGTGCCATGGCCGTGTTTTCCAATCGTGACGACTCCAGAGAGCCCCCGTTTGCGACGAGCGGTCGGCGCAGATGAAAGCAACGCTGTCTCCAGTGCATCACGCTTATCTGGCACTTAAAATAGCTGGCGTCGGCTCAACTCCGTCATGCGTGTGGGCCTCTAACCTGCGTGTGAGCGAAAACAGGAGCTGCTTATCAAAATCGCGCCTCAAAGTTGACCTCTTGCCCCCATTTAAAAAAAAAAAAATTGTCCCAAAAATATGTCTACACCTTCTTTCTGCTGTTAGCGGAGCGAAGGCTGATCTGCGCAGTACATCTCGCCAGCTGCTAGTCTTGGCGGGAGATGCAAACCCCCCCTGTGCTCTTTCCGACCGAGCCCATTCTCCGCTCCGTGTCTCCTTCACACCACTACGTCCACATCTGTCAGCACCCTCTCTGTGCACAGGAAGCGACTACACAGCATCCGTGGTGTGTGACAGGAAAAAATGTGCGTCTGTGTGTGTGTGTGTAAGAGGGTAGAGTCGGAGGGAGAGCAGGAACACGCAACAAAATATGATGTTTATCTTTGTGGAAGTCCAGGAGTGTGTTTTGTGAATAAAGCAGGGGGAGTGTTTATTGTACTTCACGTGTGAGACGGACAAGCTGGATCGAGAAAGAGAAGGGGGAGAGGAATTTGGCAGAGCCATGTGGGAGCGATGAGTGAGTGGTTAGGCAATCTCCTTTTGGTGCTCCCCTGCATCAAAACAAACCCCGTGAGCGATGCCTCCTGGGTAAACGGTTTGTGACCGCTGAGGCTGTGACAAGCTCCATCTGTCACCTTGAGAGCACATGCCACACACAGACTGCCACAGACCGTCGCACCGTCTCCTTTTGTTTGGTCAATAACGGCGCAAATGTTAAGTCTCATTTTTCCCTCCCTCGTTTTGTCTTTGAGTCTGGCTGTGAGACACACACACACACACACACACACACACAGTCTATTTACCCTAGATTCAGTGGTACATGATCACCCTGATCAGCTTGATAGTACTGAATATACATTACATCTGACTTTCCCACAATCCCTCTCTCCCTGTCATGCTGCCCGCAGTACAACTCTTAAACAAACAACATCTCTCTTCTGCTCATTAATCATCTTTATGCACACACTTACACACACACACACACACACACACACACTCACACACTTATATTTCGTAGTGTCTCAACTTGCATGCACTATTGTTCTGGCATTTTTCAGTTTATAATAGTGTTTTTTTTTTGTACACCAGGCCTCCCACTGTTGAAGACCACATGTGTGTCTGTTCTTTTTTTTTTTCTGTCAGCGGTGCATGTGTGTGATGTGTGTGTGTGTGTGTGTGTGTGTGTGTGAGTGTGTGTCTGGCTCAGGCAGCAGAGGATGTGGGTGTTTGCACAGATGCACAGTCTGATAATTAAACGGTATATTAAATCTCACTGGTGACAGAATCTGCACCTCAGATATGAGCATGTCTTTCTCCACCTCCTTTTCACTCGGCAGGTCTGTCTCTCTCTCTCCACCTCCCTCCCTCTTGTTCGCGCTCCTCGTCCTTTGTCTTTGTACCTCTCCCCATTCATCTTGCTTAGTTCTCTTTTGTATATTTTATTCTCTGCCTATGTACATTTGTTATAATGGCTCTGGCGATGGAGGTCCCTTTGAATGGAGAGGGTGGCCTGGAACGGATCAACATTTGGCTTCCCCATCCTGCCTATGTTCATTTATATACAATTGGGTCTAAAAGTCTGAGACCACTCCCATTCACGTGAATGGGAGACTGGTCTCAGACTTGTGTGTGTATATATATAGACAGAGAGAGAGAGAGGGAAATGTGTGTGTGTTTGTTTTTATGCATTTTATGGTAAAGTATGCAAGAGAGAAGGTGACCTGCGATATCTCAGACTGCCTCCACGCCCTGCCCATTTTGCGATCCAAATATAAACCAGATAAAATTCCACGCAGAAAGACCCGTGAACATGGTTTACAAAGTGTGTGTGTCTGTGTGTGTTAGAGTTTCCGCTCGCTTGGAGCTTAGATGCACATGGAAAATAAACATTTAGCTTGGAACATAAAAATGCTTGCTAATGAGAGCTGTCATAATGAAGCTGGTGCAATCAAAGTATTAAGCTTTTTTTTTTTGTTTTCCCCCTCTAAGGTTTCCAAAAATAGCAGGTAATTTAGCGTGAGAACGAGGGGAAACTACATAGTAATGCATTTTTCTTTGGTCTCCTGTTCGTTCTCTTTGAGAAAGTGTTAACAGATCATAGTGGACCCTTGTGAGCTGTTTCTTTTCATGTTAAGACAGCCGTCTTTTGTCAGAAGGATACAGTTAAGTCTGGACTTGCTGTATTTAGTCGATGAGCTAACTAGTGTTTGTACCTTAGTTACCTTGTTAATCTTCTATAGCGCCTTGCAGACTTTAGCCTGGTTATTATCCTGGGTTATCTTTGCTGCCACAAAAGCCTGGACTGGACCTGCCGTGACAAGTCACCGCTAAGCTGATGGATGTTTGCGTTCGCGTAAGGGGTTGACCCGTGCATGTGCCCGGGCCTTTTAATGACCTCATCATTACACGGGCCGATGTCCCAGTGGATATCAGATGGCTAATCCTCGACCGTCGCTGGGCTCCTCTAATCAAATTGAAACGCAGACGTAGAAATCGCAGCGGTCCCTGAACAGTCCGGCTTGTGTCGCGTTTGGAAGGGCTTCACGGCATCGACCCCCATACGGGAGGTTGTGCAAGACTTCACGCATCAACACCCCCCTGCCCCCAAATATGTGTAATGAACAGTGTTATTATACAGTCGTTTTTCACTCACACGCTGTTTACTTTGCATTACTGCTTCTTAGGCTTTTTGCGTCCATTCCTCTGTGATGGGGTGAGGACAGGCACGGGAAAAAAGAGATTTTGTCAGACTCTCGTCTCTCACACTTGCACTACATCCGCGCACACACAACCCCTTTGCACTTACATGCAAGCGGACACACACATGCATTCATACGCGTGTTTTACTCCTCTATGAAAACACATGCACTTCACACACACACACACATGTTGCCCCTTTGAGTTTCAGAACTCTGACAACCTGTAATCTCCTTTAATCCCCTCATTATGTTTTTGTTTTCCTTTCCCCATGTTTGGGGGGAAAAAGGTGAATGCAAACAGGAATTCCGGCGTACAAAGGAAAACACACAGCCTCAGGCTGAGCAAACAAGAGCAGGAAATTTTTTGGGAAGAGGAGGCATACTTATGTGTAAAGGGAACGCATGTGCGCATCGCTGTCTGGCAAGAAGAAGAGAGTCCGCATTGTCGTTGTGATTGGATTACGTGCATGTATGTGTGAGCGCGGTTGCGTGGGCTCGCCGTGTCGTCTCTCACACACATGCCGATTGTTCGACAGAGGGGTCGTCTCTCTGCGGGTCACTGGACTCTCCCAGGTCTGACAGCCGCCAATAACCCACTGTGAGAGATCCCGTAGATTCTTCACGGCGCCATTTGTGCCACTTTGTGTCTCTCGAGTTTAGTCTTGTGCAGCGGACTGCTGTGTGTTTAGTTGCGTTGTCCATGTTTCCACAAACAATTCCTGTAAGGGGGTCGTTTCATTTTGCGTCATTCCTTGTTTATTATGTGTATAAGCCGAATTCCACACATACAACGGACAAAACTGTCCCGAGATAGAGGGTAAGCCAGCTGTCTGCGACGGTACTGGATAATACTTGAGGGGTAAAACCGTCTTTGTTCCATCTGTTTCGTGTGATTTTAACAGGCTTTAACTTGAATTCACCAGGTGATGTTAATATAAAGTAAACAGTGAGTCAGAGCTGGAGCCGCTGGCTGGAAATAGATCTTAATTGGCCTAGCCTTAGTAGTCACTATTTTTACATGTAACCGTGACTTGTAAATGAAATCTCAGTTTTTAAAATTTTTATTTGTGTTTGTTTTTCAATGGTTAACAATCAGCACAGCATATAAATGTTACAGATGAATCACCAAAAGTCGTCAGATTGTGTTTATGCTCCGTAACGCTGGGATATCCTGGAAAACATCATTTAAGTGAGGGGTAATGAAGACTTTTCACGTATGCGTGTGTTTGGGCCCGACTGGTAGCTTGTAGCTTGCCTGCTCCTCCACCTGGAATTCATTACATCTCAGTGCGATGTTTATTTTCTCCATTAATCCCCGTTCCTCTATTATCAAGAGCTCCATCATAACCGACCCAGGCGAGCTAGCCTTTCACACAAAAACACACACTCTTACACTTTGCTCTTATAAATTAGCAATGCGTTTGCCAAGACATTAGTCGAACATTATCTCATTATCTTTTTTTTCAATTTTTACAATTTCCCCTTTCTTTTCGCCATCTCTCTACTCACCGTGGCTCACTGTGTTGCTGCTTTCTTCAAACGACCTATCCAACATTTGAGTTGCTCAGCTGAATCTGATCTCTTCGGGACCTCGCAGCAGCGGCAGCGTGTCGTGATGATGTCGAGAACAACTGTGAACATTACATTGGCATTCCTGGCCGTTTTGTGTACACAGAAGCAGATTCTTTCCCCAGATGAAAGGAGCCCGTGCAACCTGGAGCATATGTCTTCCATTTATCGCCAGCGGTTTTGACCTTTCAACAAATTGGTCTGCGTGTTTTGATGTGTGTGATTTGTATTTTCAGCACTATAGAGGCCACAATATCCCCACAAAAACGTAAAAACCTGGAAATGCGGTCACTTGAATAGAGCTGCTGCCAGATTGCATAAGAAAAAGAGTCACTTTCAGGGTGAGGTTTAGAGTAATGATTGTTTAGGGAGCGGACTGGGATTTTACATGGCTGGCAGGGCTAGAGGTGAGGTTTTCACTGGAAGCCAACCCCATTTCATCATACGTCCTCATGTGCACGAATGTGTTAATGTGCTGACTGGAACCGACTGTAGGAAAGATGTTGGAAAGAGAGGATGGCTAAAAGCTCGTTGATAATATGTGAAACTGACTGCTCTTGGAAGTTGAAGGGGAATAAGATCTAGTCAATCATGCTTATTAGAGAATGATGTAAATAAAACTTGTCCCACCTTGTCTCCTCGCAGGCTACTCGTGCCACGCTGACGACTCACTGTTCGTCGCTGGGTGACTCTCTGAGGAAGGAAAATGAGCTGGCGCTGATCATCGACGGTCAGACCCTGAAATATGCGCTGTCCTTCGAGCTCCGCCAGGCCTTCCTCGACTTGGCATTGTCCTGCAAGGCTGTCATCTGCTGCCGGTAGGAAAGACTCATTCATTACACATACACATGGATTCATTACAGGGTATCTGCACAGGTCTGGGAAGTCTTGAAAAGTATGGAATTCTGGTTTGGGGGGAAAAAATTCAATCAACGCTTTACCTTGTTAGCATTCAAGTCATATTTTATGTTATTTCAGTTTTCAGCCTGCTTATCTTTGGAAGATATTAATCAGAATTTATCCACGGTGCAATTAATGGACTCATTCATAATGAAAAACAAATGATAATTTGTCTTGGGCAGCTTTGATGAACTTTCGTTCTGTCGATTCAAGGCGTGGAAAAATGGGGCGACGTTTTCTAAATCCGTGCCCGTTGAAGGAGCGTGGAGAATCGAAAACAAGCACAAGCTTAATAAAAACTTGCTAAAATCTTTCTAAAAATGACAGTGTGGAGAAAGTTTACGTCTTGTGACCCCAAAAAAACCCAAATCAGTCTGCAAGAAGTCTGGAATTTTAATCTGTGAGAAGGACAAGATCCAGAAAAACAGAGAAACATTTTGACAGATACACAGCATTATTGTGCTGTTTTGGGGAAAACCCCTATCACTAAAGAATGGAGAGGTTGTACTGAAATTTGCAAGCTCTCAAAATTTTTTGGCAGCGTTCAGACCATCAAGGTCTTTGTTACGTCAACCCTTATTTGCTGCTTTTTGCCCGCACCTGTACAAAACTTAGGATAGATGTGTGCGCTCGCCGCTGTTTTTATCTTTTGAAACATCTCCGTATACAAGGACAAAAACACATCACCACACAGACCCAAGCTTTGGTTCGACCGCAAATAGTCTCCGTCGGGTCATGGTAAGGGTTTTTGCTGTTAAGACACATTAGACAACAATCCATGAAAAGGAGCCTTGTTAAAATGTCGAAACACCTATGTATGAGTCTTGCCTCGGTGTTGGCAGGAGAAGGCAGGTGGGAGTCTGTTTCATTGGGTTTTAAATTCCTAAACTGCTCCTTTTTTTAATAAAGTAAGGAAAACCAGCAACTGGAAGCACCTATTTGAGAAACCATGCACACAAACGAAAAAGGAAAGAAAAGGATCCATCCAGTCTTGCCACAGGCGGATTCTCAACTCCTTTGTGTACATGCTCGAGAGCGAGAGAGGGGAAAAAGTGTTAGTGTGTGTGTGTGTGTTTCCGTGCACAGGCCTGTATGCCTGCATGTGCATGTGTTTGTAAAGGTTGTCGGTTGCCCACGGTCAGCAAATGAATGAGGACGATAAAAGGCTGTCCCGCCGCACAGCGGGAGTAATGTAATACACTCTGTTGCATGGAAATGTCAAAGTCGTGACTCACTTACTGCTGGTACCCCAGGAGCGGGTACCAATACACACCCTCTCTCACACACACACACACACACACACACACACAGTGGCGCCCACTAAAGAATTGCCGTTACACATTTCCAATTGATACAAAGTGCACTCTGTTCATACAATGTTTACTGCATGTTCCCTTTTTTGGTCATGTTCCACTCAGCACCAGCTGTGATGTTTAATAAAAGAGTTTCCACCCGTCTTTTGTCTGTGAGCATGTGTGCGCGCGCGTGTGTGTGTGTGTGTGTGCGTGTGTGTGCGCGCAGCCAGGAGGGAAGTAATTGACTCTCTTGCATATCCAGCCCATATCCGGACTCAGGTCTCTCAGGCCTCGCAAACAGCTTCCAGCTTCTCCTCTCCTCCATCCTTCACTCTATCCCTCTGCACACCCTCTTCCCTCCATTTCTCTATCTCTGCCAGCCATTTATTCTCTCTTCATGCAGACCGAAAGTTGGCATCAAGCCTTGGATCAGATCACTAGGTAGTTCCTGATTTTAATCAAAACACGATTCCAAAGAGCAGACCTCAGGTACTCAAGTGTAGAGAAGATGGGTCATGTTGAGCTGTGATTAAAACAAACAAACAAACCCCAAAACAACTTTATTTGTTATAAAGCTTGTTGAAATGTCTTCATCAGGAGTTCAGCCTGATATAAAAACTCCACATACTTTTATTTTTCTATACATGAGCACCTGAAGTTTTAAGGAGTGCCAGTGTTAGCCTGTTGAGCGCGTCCCAAGTTTTCACCCACTGAGCAGAACACTATGTTTTTTGGCTTTGCCAATTTTAGATAATATTTTATTTGAGCAGTCTGTTCTTGTACAGCTGCTTGCAGTTGGACATTATTTAACATTTGAGAAATCTGAATTAAATTAAAAAGGGGGTTTGTGGACAATAATGACTATATTTTGAATCAGAAAGGAATTAGGAAAAAAACCCCGTGGTCGACATTTCTTTACATTTTTGAGCTCTGATCACTTTAACGAAGGGGATGAGCTTCTCAGAATCTTCCATTTCAATAATTATAAGGCCTTGCGGGATGACTTTACCAAGGATCTTTGGGGGGAAAAATGATTAGAGAAAGGTTTTCTTGTAGTATAATTAGTTTTGTATTGGTTCCTTCCCCGGTAATCATCTCACAATGCCTTAGACTTATCCTGCAATCCCTTGGGAGGTCCCGACCCCCATGCTTGGAGTCAGTGCTGTAGGTGACTCCTGTGATAAATGTGTATGTACATGCAGGGCACTGAACTCTTAATAAGGTGCCTGTCGATAATGAGCCTTCGCTTCAACTTTAAAGCATAAAGGAGATAATGAGATAATGTCTCATCTGCTGTGTGTGTGATGTTTCACAGTTTGGGAATGCGTACTTGTGTGTGTGTGTACGTGTCTTAAGGGCGGCGGAGTTTAGTGCGCTCGTACGCATGGGTTCCTGACTTCACTGTGCGTTTGTTTACAGGAGGACTTAGCGGATGCTTATTTTCTGCTCAGTTCCAGCGTGAGGAGCACCGGGAGCCTTTCATCTCCCCCGTGCCACTTTACACAATCCCAGACACTGTTAGCAGTGTTTAGAGGAAAGGTAGAGCGAGACGGGGAGAGAGAGAGGGGGAGATAAAGGGAGATTTGTGGTCTGGGGCCGAGAGACGCGCAGGCAGACGCGCTCACGCACACTTCAGACGCAGAAACAGGAAAAACAAAGAGCAGGGGGTTGATCCCGTCCTTCAGCGACAACTACACAGGCCAAGATTCTCTCTGAGGTTTTCCCCTGGAAATATCCTGCAGTGTGTGCGGCGGGGAGGGTTGGGGGGTACATGTGTGCGTTTTCGTGCCTGTGTGTAAATTTGTGTTTTTGCACACGGCGATGTATGAATGTTAAGCAGACCACCCAGCTCTGTGATTTCAGCTTGACCGGGACATGATCCCACTTACATATTCATAAAAGATAGACCATCTTTATGACCCGTGGGCTCCAGCCGGATGTGTGTGTGCGTGTTTGTGGGAGGGGGTCATACATCTGCTCATAATTTCATTTTGTCATACCTTCATCAAAGCATCATATTGTATTCTGTTTGCATGTGATGGCCCTTGCGGTTGCATGTAATTTAATTTTGTAATGTCATTATCAAAGCATTGACAAACATGGTGGAGATTCAATACCAGGCCTAAGATTTAGAGCTGTACCTTAGACACACACACACACACACACACACACACACACAGTCATTATGAAAATGACTCCTCCTCTTTCTAGGATGTGTTTAAATTACTAAATACCACACTTTGAGTGCAGAATACCAGCGTTGATACTCAAGTTACTATCACCTAATACATCACTGAGGCTCAGGTAATTACTATTATCAGGGAAATATAAGATAAATATTTAATATCTGGATTTGGGTTAATCTCTTTAAATGCAGCAAATAGCTAAGTGGCACATTGTTGAGTATCTACTTTGTGCTACCAGATAGTTAACTGTGAAAGCTACAGCAGCTGACTTTGAAGAGCTTAGCCAGGACACACATTAAAAAATCTGTTCCCTTCTGTTCCTTCCTGCGCTCTCGGGTAAAACGCAAAATTGATGTACCGTAAATCATAACGAGAACATTCGCCGCTAACAGCTTTTGTCGCTCATGCGGTACATAAAGCCACTACAGTTGAAAGTCCTGCGCTGCGGGAAATATAATTTGCTTTGTTGTACAAGTTTAATCCCAGTTCCAGTATCACTTTTCTCCCCGTGTCTCCTCCTCAGTAGATGTATTTGTTTTCACCGTGCAGGTTGCGGATAGTGAGGGCCAGACTCGCTCAAGCTGCGCGCCTGTGAATGACAGTGAACTGGCAGAGGGAACGCCTCCTCATACGAAGCGTGTTTTGAAAACAGAGATGAAGACAAATTCAATCTTCAGCCCCTTGTTTCAGAATGCTGCATTTAAGAATGTAAACACAGTGCGGTTAGACTTTTCTCACACAACCTCCTCAAAAGATCACTTTCAGCATGATCATTCCCCTGGAAAATCTCGAAAGAGAAAAAAAAAAGCAGCGCCCATTATCCCAAGCTTAATTATGAACTATACAAATTAAAAGTTGGTATTCAAACGCCTGGGAAAAGCAGGATTGTATAAATGTCTTGGTTTGGCAGCCTGTTACTTAAGTAACTGCTACATAAAACAGAGAGATCCAATCAAAAGGTGAACAAAGAACTAGCAGTCCCCACTTTTAAGCCAACGTGGATAATATGTCCTTGAAGTACTCTCTAAATCACCATCCTTCATCTCCGTTAAACGGGAAAAAAAAAAATCTGTAGTACTTCAGCAACTGCCTGGCCATCATCTCTCAGTGTCCCTGAGGGGAAGCGGCTGTAATCGAGCCTTCCTGGGTCCTCCATTGTCGCAGGAGAGACAGAACCGGTTGTAGACAGAGGATCAGTAATACAGGTCAAGAGGGTGGAGTACCACTGGAGGCTCTCCTAGCGCACACACACACACACACACACACACACACACTCTGATTCACACTCAAGATGTACGGCGGTACGCACATATATATGTGAGCTACGTGGCGTCGCATTAGCAGAACAGGGATTCATTGTTTCCTAATACCAGGTGAAGCGCAGTAAACAGAGCCGTGCCAGCCTCTCATCCATCACCCCCCCTTAGTTTCTCTCCTTAACTACTGTTTTTCTTTCTATCACTAAATCTATATGTTGTTTTCTTTCTTTCTCACAGTATTCTTTCACCCCCCCCCCAACACAGACAGCTGTATACATTTCATTTAAACCAACCGCCTCTGCCTATCTCCTCTTACTTTTTCATCAGAGTGTCTCCGCTGCAGAAGTCAGAGATCGTGGACATGGTGAAAAAGCACGTGAAAGCCATCACCCTGGCGATTGGTGACGGCGCCAACGACGTGGGCATGATACAGACGGCGCACGTCGGGGTGGGGATCAGCGGCAACGAGGGCATGCAGGCCACCAACTCCTCCGACTACTCCATTGCACAGGTGGGCGGTGGATGCGGCAGAGACGCACAGGCGACGGTCATACTCACGCATGGGTCCATGCAAACAAAGATAATGGATAAGTGTTTGGTTGCCCACCCTGCTGAAGTGTCTTTAGGCTAGACACCAAATCCTTACCTGCTCACTGTTCAGTTGATCCGGACCTTTGACCTTCCTTTGGGGTGGGGAGGGGGCAACTGAAAGGAGAATTTACTCACAGGGGTCACTCAAGTATCATGTTGTCAATACAAACACACAGCTCATTACGACTGTTTATAGTCCTAGACTAAATGAAAGGCTTTTAACAGCTTTTCTCTGTTAATTGAATATCTTGAGTATCTTGAGTTTTTCACGTTGGTCGATTTAAAGACGAGCTCTGGAAAACTCTTATGGGAGAATGATTAACAGACTTATCGTTAACCCAAATGTTTTGTTTCTTATTTATCATCCACGTACGTAGCTCAAAATGAAAACTCAGTGGGAATGGGAACAGGACAAAACGCAATGAAATGACACCCGCATAGTTAGGAGTCTTTTGTCTTGTCTTTTCTGTGTCTGTCTCCCACACTAATGCATTCTGTCACTTTCACTGTTTGAGTTGTTTATCACGTCGGCCCCGGGCAGAACTTACCTTTATCAGCGAGCCTCCTCTTTCCTCAGCGCTCTCCTCTCCCAGTAACATTCTTGAAATCCTTTCTGTCTCTAATTGTTACTTTTAATCTTCACGTTTTCTCCCCGTATTCCAAACTTTTCTCTCCCTCTCTCTGATTGGTAGTTCTCCTACCTAGAGAAGCTGCTATTGGTCCATGGGGCGTGGAGTTACAACCGTGTCACCAAGTGCATCCTCTACTGTTTCTATAAGAATGTGGTCCTCTACATTATCGAGGTAAGAGCTTTGCCACTACATCCACATCCTGTGTTACACACACACACACACACACACACACACACACACACACACACACACAGAGTTACATTAACAGAGATGTTTTGCAGCTGTTTGTCGACACGACTGACAGTGATGGACGAGGTGCCCTTCTGGTGTCTGCTTTCTGTCTGTTTTGCACACACACACACACACACTCACACACTCACACACACACAGAAAAAACGTGTGTTGTAGATCAGCAGTGATGAGACCTTGGCTCCAAGGGTCGACAACTTTGTGTGTGTGTGTGTGAGTGTGTGTGTGTGTTATGAGGCGGCACACCGCAGCCCTGGCCTGTCTGTTATGAGGGGTATTTGTCAGCTGTGCTCCGCCCCCCCTCACCCTCTGTCTGACATTAAGGATGCCAGCAGGTGCGGATCCTCACGGGAGTCGCAGCTTGTGGCCTACTGTCCCGCTCACACCACCACTCGGCTTCTGTGCATGTGTGTGTGTGTGTATATTTATATGTGTGTGTTTCCATGATTATCTCACATGATTGGCTCCCTGCAGAGCCCTCTAGGCCAAAGGTTAGAGACTGTCTCTGTCCACTTAGTGGAGACAGAATAAGGGGGATGGGTGTGGTGAGAGTGTTTTTTTGTGTATCTGACCTCACCCCTAGGCTGTATGCTCCACTGTATGCCTCAGGAATGCCACAACTCCCACCAGTGGCCCCAAACATTTTCTCTATCTGCCCTCAGATCAGCCTGTGTCTGCTCCATGACTGCGTTCCTGCATGTGTATATGAGAACAAGGTGTTAATGAAGGTTTCCCTTGGGCCACAGTCACATTTAGGCACTGTGTTGAGCTAAATAAGCTTCCATAAAGTCAGACAGTGGTTTCAGACCCAGCCGCAACCTGTGTGAGGAATGCTTTTAAAACTTCATGCCAGATGGCTTAACGGAGCTACAGGAAGGGCCGCTACTATACTAGCATTTTTATATTGAAACATCAATATGTCAGTGCGAATTAATCATGATACATTGGAAAAACTTTTGCAAACAAATGGAACCTTGATCTCCTTCTGCCTCTTAGCCAGCTTGTTTCTGCATTTTCCAAAACTAAACGCTGCTTTTATGGGAGACTTCCTCTCAGGTACCAAGGTATACTGATCGAAAATTAATAACTAAAGTGAATGCAGGTAACCAAAGGTGTGCAGGATTTCTGGTTTCTTCTATGATGTACAAATGCTCCATGCAGAGCCTTTAAGTTCAACTGGTTAATTTTGCCATGTGTATTGGGAACAGAGGCACAGATTTGGCCCTCTCTCGCCCAGCGTTTCCGCTATCAGCACCTCCCTAAGGCAGATTTACCCTGCACTATTGTTCATCTCATCCCCTATCATCCTCCTCTTTGTGTCCCAGCTCTGGTTTGCCTTTGTCAACGGGTTCTCTGGTCAGATCCTCTTTGAGCGCTGGTGTATAGGCCTCTACAACGTGGTGAGTATTTGTCCCCCTGCTCCCTCTCAAACTGTCTCATTCTTTCACTCTTTTCCATTTCTCCACTCTCTCTCCCAGCCCCCCCGCTGCTATTAATTGCCCTCTCTTGCTCTCCACCTATCTCTTAATCAATCTCACTCAACTTTGTCTTCTTATCGCCACTCTTTCTGCATGCCAGAGACGTTCGTATGCATGCATGTGTGTTTGAGAGTGTGTATTGGTAAATGCCTTCAGGCTCCCCATGTGTAAAACTTTGTGGAATTCTATTTGGTTCCTTTCCGTCTGATATGAACATCGACTGTCCGGTTAGTATGCGTATATGCAGTATGCTGCTCTGTCATATTATGTTCGTTAATGGTTGTGTTTGTGTCCTGCGTGTGATCCAGATATTCACTGCGCTGCCTCCATTCACTTTGGGGATATTTGACCGGCCTTGCAGCCAGCAGAACATGCTTCGATTCCCGCAGCTCTACCGAATCACCCAGAATGCCGAGGGCTTCAACACCAAGGTGCGTGTGCACGCGTTCACGGCCCGCGTTCACCTGCAGCTCGCACACCAACCACAAATCAAAGCTAAATCTGTCATCTCTGCACCCTGCATTCAACCCGTCACACCTTGCTGGGTCATGTGCGGGAACGACGAGCGATGCCTGCTGTTTGTTTGGGACGCCAGCGGGTAAACAAGTGGCATGGAGACTGGGATGTTTCTATGGCAACCCCTAATGAGATTCACAGAGCCAGAATAAGGAAGTCTTTCATTTTAGAGCGTGCACCAGCAACCCAACCTACTGTACGTGCGTGTGTGCGTGTGTGTATGTTTGTGTGAGAGAGAGAGAGAGGGAGAGAGATTGCAAGAACACAGAGGAAGTTGTTGTTACTTTTAGGAATTGCTGTTTGTGTGCGTGTGAGTGTAGGGGCATACATGTGTTTTGGAATTAGTTTGCACTGACTTGTTTTCTACTCTTTTCTCCCCTCTTTCTGTCTTTCAGGTGTTTTGGGGACACTGTATCAATGCACTGATTCATTCTATTATTCTCTTCTGGTTTCCACTCAAAATGTTGGAACACGGTAAGTGGCTTACTTCACCTTCCCTCACACCCCCATATGTGCGGGTGGTAACACTTTGTCATGAGGCGTCTGTGTGTGTGTGTGTGTGTCCCCCGCAGACTCTCCCTTCATGAACGGTCAGGGAAATGACTACCTGTTTGTAGGAAATATGGTCTACACAGTAAGTATCTTACTTGAATTTATTATGTGTGTTTTTGTTTTCTGTGTCTTTTGGCATAGAGTTGCATTCATATTTGTGCATCTGCACAGCATTTGTGTACACACCGGCACTGCGCAGCTTCCTCTGAGTCTCCGGTCAATCTCGTCTCGTCTAGCCAGTCTGTCTCCTCTCTTTATCCATCTCCTTCTCTCTGTTCACTTCTCCATCTCAAAGTCTCATACATCATTTCACTCCCTTCAGCCTCATGTGAATGTCAATGGTGTTTATTTGTTGTGTTACGTGTGTGTCTGTGTGTGTGTGTGTGTGTAGACCACAGGGGGCTGTGGGGGTCCTGAGGGTTTTAGCAGACATTGCTGAGTTTACTATAAAACATTAATGTTTATTATCTCCACAGTCGCCAGTGAACTAATCCTGTTTCTCTGGTGTGTGTGTTTTTTTTATTTGCCCTCCTTCTCCCCTGTGTGTGTATGTGTAGTATGTGGTAGTTACAGTGTGTCTGAAGGCTGGAATGGAGACCACCGCTTGGACTAGGGTAGGAACATTAACACACTCTAATATGCCACACCACATGTGCTGTACTTTACTGGACCGTTAATAAATAAAGAGGAGGAGGGGGGCCCACTCTGTAAGGATTTCAGTGTGAGGATTTCATGTAACCTGGTCTAAATGCCTCATAGTCAGGAAAAAGTTTGGGAAGAGTTGTGGCTTGCCTTGATCTTGTGGCGGAGGTTTGAGGTTTTCTCAAACTACCGTTGCTTGCACCCCTTATTCCACTACACTTCACATGAGGCTGCGCTTTTTTTCCTTAGGCCCTTGCACAATATGTCAAAACAAATCCACTGACAATAAAACTTGGACAGATGTCTGAATGTTAATAAAATAACACTCCTTAACCATACACATCGCTTAAACAGATGAAACTTGCCGGGAATGAATGGATGTCATTACTGCTCAGATGCAGCACAGCAAAGGAGAAAACCAGATTAGAAAACAGCGAGATTACCATCTGTTAGATGAATACTAGATACAGCAACATATGAGCAAAATAGTAGTTCTCTAAATGGTTAATTTAGAGCACAGATGTCCTCATTCCTTTCAAATAACGTTCAGTTTGAGTCATGTGAAGTATAATTATACACTTATCTTTATGGTTTCTCTCAGAAGTTCAAATTTTGTTATTTATTAGCCATACTGCCAGGCAGGCTTTCAGTAGTTGGGTTTCCTGTTTACTTACAATCCAGGATGTGGGAACCACAATGTTACAGTAGTATATTGAAATTTTCACCAATGAAAATAAAAACCCACTCACTGGAAAGTATTTCATTATTTTTTTCAACTTTAATTTGTATGTAGCACGTGTTTCCTAGAACCTGTCCCATCACCTGAACATGAACTTTGCTTTAGTAAAATACAGTAAAACAGTTTTAATGAAGGGAACATCCGATCAAACCAGAAGTAAACCAAATGAAGCATCTGGCCGAACACTGGGTTCACACTTTGTGTGTTTCAGTCAAGTCAGCAGAAATGCGTATGTCGGGCCCGGATTTGGCTTACCGCTACTGTAGGAAAGAGAGAGATTGGCAGGATGGACAGAAGGGCGCTGACACCTTTGTCCGTTCAGCTGTCCACACAACAGCCTGGCAGTAATGAAGCAGGGTCCCACTGGAATTCACACAGTGTCCGCTTACAGCAGATCACAGGGAGTGGGATGAAGACAGGGGAAGGAGGAAGGGAGAGGTTGTCTATATTCGGATGAGCTGTATGTAAACTATTTGACCTCATGCTGTCTCTTTTCTGTCTCTTAATCTCCGTCCTCTCCTGCACTCCCTCCCCTCGGCTCTCCTCCTTCGTTCTGTCCCTCTGTTGTAGTTCTCCCACCTGGCAGTATGGGGAAGCATGGCTCTCTGGATGGTCTTCTTCGCCGTCTACTCAGCCATCTGGCCCACCATCCCCATTGCCCCCGACATGCTGGGCCAGGCAAGTCCGCTCACTGTAAACATGTGTCACTCATTTCAAGTAACAGGGGGTGATGGGGGTTAAAATAGCCCTAGCCTCAACATCTCTTTTCCGCAACCTCCCATCACCTGCCCCTCCCGTCTTCTTAGTTGCCAATGCATGGCGCCTATGAGACTCACCTCTTGGGTGTTCCGCGTCGGCACTGCTGGAGCCCCCGGGGGAGATTTATGCCCTTCCAGCCCCTCTCACCAGGCTTCCCGCACCTGCTGCGTGTCACCCGAGCCCCCGGTCTTTTACTGCCCTCTGTGGAGGTGTTGACTCAAGAGGGTGGGCTGCTGCTGCTGCTGCTGTCGGTGGTGATGAGGATCTAGTGGGGGTGAGAAAAGTGTACGTGGGGACCCCTTGATTGAGAGACTCATTTTAGAGTTTGGGGATAAAGGCGGGGGTGAGGTGAGGTGCCCCACTGAGTGGGTAGGGGAAGGGAATAGGGCCGTCTCAACTCCCCTCAGCCCATTAATTCAATTTGTGTCAGAAATCAGGAATGCGGTCAAATATCTCTGCAGCTGCTCAGTCTAACTGGGGAATGGTCAGAGACACTCAACCACCATCCCCCAGCGCGCCACCGTCCCCCTTAACTACCCTATTACCTCTCTTATTTCTCCCTGCTCTCACTATCTATATTCCCATCCGTCCATGGGGGACAGAGTAATGGAAAAGAGCTGTATAGCTCTTTTCCGAGTAACTGTGTGTAAATTTGTGCGCCCCAGAATTAATGCACGATGCGTGTCCAGCGATCTGTGATTTGTGTTGATTGTAAAGTGGTGGAGACCAGCAGTCTGTTTCTATGGCTATAACAAAGCAGAGAAAATCATTTAGCATTCCTGCATCCTCACAGTGTCTGAAGACCATGTGATATACCGTGTGTCCGGTGCCGTAAAACAGGACTGTGCGTCTGTGTGTAGGTGTTTGTCACAAACTGAAAGACTGAGTGTCTGTGAAGCCTCTTGGATCATCTGCACCGTGGTTGTGATTCCAGCTGCAGTTTTCTGATTAATTTTCCTCGTTGCCTCTTCCTCTGGGAACCAAATTGTCTCTATATCTCTGGATCCAAGCGCAGGACACAGGGAACGCATGACATGGGCAATAAAGTAGTAATTAAGGATGTCATGGTGCATAAAGTGTTTGCAACTATTGACTTAAAAGGTTCACGCCTAGAGACAAAGAGTCAGGCTCGCGAACCACAGAGCTCTAACAGATAACCAAAGGGGAGATATTGGGTAATAAAGAGAAATCTGGAGGATTTATAGGAACAGGCAAGCACAAGCAGCAGAAGATAGAGTCACTAATAATGAAAAGAAGTTGCGAAAGAGCGAGATTGGAGGGGAACCTCAGGAGAAAGGGATGTGTGGGAGTAAGAAGCGGGGAGACAGACAGACGGACAAACTGAGACAGATGTATGATTAATATGATTAATCCCCTGAGAGGCACCAAGGGTGAGGGTCAAAGGTCAGATGAGGCTGGCTGCAGCTGGACTGCTCAGACAGGTAAGGGGGGGGTCTGCGGTTACATTTTTATCTTTTGGCATCATAGAGGCATTGTATTTCAACTGTGGGAATGCTGTGTTAAATCCAGTTTGTGGTGCAGATACGGGGTGTGAGAAAGCCGTTAAATATGTTTGGCTAACTTTTAGGGGTTTTTAACTTTGGCTAACTCTGATCCTTTATGCTTTGTATGGCTTTGCACTGCGCTTTGTCTCACATTTCTCTCTGCCTTCGCCACGTGTTCCTCTGCACCCGTTGCAGAGAAAATGACTTAATACTCGATTTGAATTAATATAGGAGCAAAATAAATAGAGCCTGTGTGTTGTCATGGCAGGCTGGCAGGGTGATGCAGTGCTGGCACTTCTGGCTGGGCCTGGTCCTGGTGCCTACTGCGTGTTTACTCAAAGACTTTGCCTGGACCGCGTAAGTAGAACGTATTTAATATAAATACATGGGAAATCCATACAGAGACTATTTAACTTAACCGTAGCGTTTACATAACCCATACTGAGTCTGTGTCAACACTTACGCACACTTCGCATTATGAATCACATGTGTCTGCAAAGTGAAACACTCAGACTTTCCTTCATGGGCCTGATGAGCATATTTCTGCTTCGCAGCACGCGACGCACTGTGAGGAAGTCTCTGCTGGAGGAGGTGCAGGAGCTGGAGGCTCGGGCCGTCGACCCAGGGGCAGCTGTACTTAGGGATGCCAGCGGACGCAGGTATCCAAATGCTCCACGAAGCATCATGGGATCATTATTCATTTTTTTATGGTGATTTGAAAGACCGCAGACAGTTTTCAAGAATATGAAATTGTTATTTATGTCATCACCCCATGTACATTGCAGGTTTGGTGGAACAGTGTATGTCAGCAATGTTTTTGTATCGATGAAATAAACAGTATTCCTGATTCCCCAGTGGCACTGTCCGTAGGGCCGAAGCCAAGGCTGAGGTCCCATAGACCCAGAGCTGTCACAAGCTCACAGAGGTAGTTTCTGGGTTTGCACTGTACCCACTTTGTGAACTTTGACCTCAAGTGACCTGTGTGCCTCACCTACTACAGTCCGCTTTGGAGTGACTCTCGCCTGTTTTCCATTAACTGAGTGCACACCTCTCTATTTGATCATTTTATTTCTCTCCTTATGTCCATTTCTTCTATTCCGCCCTCTCCGGATCGCTTCGTAGGTGGATCAATTTGAACTGCTGTACAGACCTGGTGTGTTTACTGGATTTGCCTGTCATCCTCACGCTGTGACTTAGCCCCGTGTGCCTGGTGTCACTAGAGATGTCTTAGAGCTGACTGTTTACTCCTGGGGTTATAGAAAAAGTATGTGTGTAGGACTGTAGAGGTTTTTGACCATTTGCAGTGTTGGAAAGTACATTTTCTCAAGTATTCAAATACAGTCCTCAGGTACCTGTACTTTAGTATTTCCATTTTCCTTTGTACTTCAACCCAACACTCCATTCCTTTTTCCACCACTCTTTACTAGGTAGTTTACAAAGAGTTGTATAAATGCTCTGATGTTAGGACCTGCAGTAAAAAAGAGTCAGATGTGAGTCTACCAAGACAAGCTGTTTTCTCACAGCAGTTGTGGTTCTTGAAAGGAACTGGAGAGGTCTGAGGTGTGTTTTCAGGTTGTGGAGGGATGAGTGGATAACCACAGCACTCCTCCTGACCCTCACACGGGGCCCCCGTCCCGGACTGAACCTGCATTTAAAACCAGGATCCTTGGGCCCTTCTCCATCCAGAATAAGAGAAGGAAAGTCAGGGTGGGCAGAGAAGCAATGCAGCAAAATGGAAAAGAGCACATCTGTGTTTGTAGTTCCTGGGGAGGTCCTGGGGTAGGCATGGGAAAGGGGGTGGAAAGGTAGAGTAAAGGAGTGTCTCGAGGGAGGAGTTCAAACGGAGCACATCCTTGGGCCATTTTGAAACAGAGGATTGTCAGAATGAAACATCACAGGGGGAGAAAGGACAATTTGAGTCTCACTGATGCATGAACCGATCATTTATTTGTCCAACCGCCATTTAGTCTTTTTTATCATTCACTCAGCGCTCTCATCTATCTAACAGACATCATTTTGTTTGGCCAAAAACTTGCTTGAACAAACTTCAGAGCCCCTGATTTTTTTTTTTTTCATCTTTTTTTTTCACACTCCAGTGAAGGTTCCCAACAGTCATACAGTGTTAAGAATTTCCTGACTGCTTGCTCCAAATTTTAACATCGGGAAGGCTGACTTTTTTTCCCCCCGTAACTACCCTGTTGATCTTCAGCTCTGCTGCGCCGGTGCCAGGGAAACCCCTCTCGTGTGAATTTAATGCTCCAGTGGCAGATAAGGTTGAAAATGTGTTCTTCCAGATGAAATTGGCGAACGCGAACTTCCTGACATGGCCAGCAGTGATACAAGTGTTACATTTACATCCAGCGCCTTTGTCTAACGACTTTAATGGCTGCAATCATGGGGGTGAGCCTGGAGAGAAGTTAAGAGAGTGAGAACCTAATAAGTGTGTGTGCATGCGTGCATTTGTGTGCAAAAATCTGGAAAAGGCTTAGTTATTTTTGGTCACGGGAGGAGAGGAGCCGTGACGGCGTGTGGTCTCAGAACAGAGGATCCAGTCTTCTTCCTGGAAAGGGGGGAGTTAAGAGGAGAGGAGAGGCGAGTGTGGGGGGGCGGGGGGTGAGGAATGGTTTACTGTGGATGTCCTGTTACGCTGCAGGCAGTTTATGAATTACTGTTGGGTCAAATTGAATGTCAGGAGCAGTCAATATCAAATCCACCTCCTACCAACTTTCTGGAGTCCACTTAGATTTTTGTTGACTTATTGATCTGTGTGCTTCTACTGTATGTTGATCCCTAAAGAAGAAATTTACCTTTGCCTGGTATTTGCAGTGTTTCCTGTAAGGCCACCCAAAGTTTGAAAGAGCATCACCTCGCCGCCTTAGATATGTGGCTAGCTTCAGATATGAAATGTAGATAACCAAGCTAAAACTACTGTTTTCCAGTAGGGAGTAGTGGTGTTGTGCAGTAGTGTGAGCAGTAGCAGAGGGTCTCTCCTAAATTACCTTTAAGCGTGTGGTTATGTGCCGTCTCTGTGGGGTAACTGTTCTTCCTTTCCCGTCTCTGCAGTCTAAACGAACGGGCCCATCTGCTGACAAGAGTCTTTAGGAAAACACCCTCAAGCGTAGGACGCTCAAACTCGGTGCAGCAGACCGTGTCACGTGAGTGTGTTCTCAGAGTCCTGCTTTCGACGAGCCTTAAGGCTAATTTTCTCATGCATTGGTCTCACCTGGGACTGCAAGTCCAGATATTAAATATCTGCGCCATGCATGGAGGGAACAGAGAGAGAAAGCAGCGCTGTCACTCTCACTGTCGCTCAGAGTTCATGGTTTGAGACCCGTCTTCTTCTCTCCCCCCGCAGATGGCTACGCCTTCTCTCAGGAGGAGCACGGCGTGGTGTCCCAATCCCAGGTAGTGCGCTCCTACGACACCACCCGCCAGCGCCCCAGCGTCTAGCCCCACCCCTGACCGGGGCTTTGGCTCGCCGTAGCCTAACAGTTGTCGAGGTGACAGCGGAGACAGACTGATGCATCACCCTCACGCTGGGGTGAACGAAACCCTGCTGTGGCCTTACTGGAACTATGACCCAAGCCCCCTTTGCCCGGAAAGGTGTGGGGGTTCGCGGTCAGGCGTGGAGGCTGTCGCTGGCGCACGGATGACTTGAGAGAAGGGTTCGGGCCGCATTACACGGATCAAACTTTCTTCGAACTCACACAAGCTGCACAGGCATGAGCAATCATATCCACGCACAGACATGACAGGTCAACTCAGACTGCTACTCATACTGTATCTGTATACCCCTCAGACTGGGTTTGGTTCATGCTGTTGTGTGTTAATATTTGTGTGTGTGTGTGTGTGCGCGTGCCCATCCCCAGTGTGTTTGTATCTGCCTGTGCATGTATGCCTGCACGCACCGGTGCTCCCGTGTTTGTGTGCACGCGTCGGCCCGCGTGTGTTTATGTGTTTCGCTTCCACGGTTCCCCTCTCATCTCGGTCTTGTGAGGTGGGTTCAGCTCGTCTGTCATTACACGCCGATGCGGGAGTGTGTGTGCGCGCGTGTGGGGGGTGGAGGGGTGGAACGTCAAAATAAACACAAACACGAGCGCAGAAGAATTCCTTAAAGAGGGGAGGGAGGGCAGCATAGACCGAGGACCACCGGAGCCCTGCATCCCCCCAGTTACAGGCCCCCACCTCGTCCCGTCGCAGCAACGAGCCAATCACCACGGCGACGGCGCTGAGGCAGAACACTCACCCCAAACTGGACCATCACGCTGCCCCACTGGAACCTCCTCTTGCTCGTCTCTTCCTCCCTAACTCTCCGTCTCCTTGCCGCTCTACGGCTTCCTCATCTCCTGTTTTTGGTTCTGACCACTCCTGTGATTCCCGACGCTGCCTGTCGTGCGTCGTCAGCAAGCCTGGCATTAGCGCTTCCTTCTTCGGTTCTGTTGAACTCCCACTCTACTGGACTGTTCCTTTTTATTAAAGTGGAAATTAATGTGTATATGTTTATCTTTTTTCTCTTTACATTAATGCCTGTTTTTGTACTCATATGTCGAGACTTGTCTTAGAGGGAATATTATACTTGAACTAGTGCTAACAGGCATTCAAACAGAAGGGATTTGATCGAGTCTCTCCCCTGGATCATATGTTTTTTTGGCTGTGGGATTTTTCTGAATGTGGAGTCCATTGTCTGCGTGCTCCGTGTTGAGGACAATCTGGTTAAGGAATGCACGACCGAGGGAGTGGGAGAGAAGGGGGTGTCCATCCGAGTCCTAATCATTAAATCTAATCAATCCATGGCCTGACAAAATGTCTCTGTCTGTTAAGTGTAAACTGTCGACTCGCGCAATCAAGTGGGTTTTACTGAGTCAAACGGTGGCTACAGTGTAGTGGGAGGAGCTCGGTTTACATTTTATGCTTAAAATTGATCAAAAAGGTTTGATTTGTACATGAGATGCTTGAGATTTCATATACCATCAAAACCAAGCCTCTCCCACACTCCCTCTCCAAGCTCAGGAGAGTTGGTGGAGATGGACCATTAGCCGATTAATGCACACCCCAGCCCCTGGACGCTGGAGATCCCTTTCCCACCCACCTTCCTGGACGTGACCCAGCCCAAACCGACTACAGCTGCTACAGTATGGAGAATCCATCGGGCCACAGCCGCGCAGGAGCCAGGGAGCCATTTATGCTTTGCAACTCCTCCCCAGTGACTCCCCAATGGCCCGGTCCAGCTCCGCTTTCCGCATTACTGAAGCTGAGTTTCTGGAGGACGGGGCCAAAACTACACCTCCACAATGTCAGAGTTTTAAACTGCCTATTGTTGTGCTTTATTGGTCCCCCTCTCTGTGTGTCGGGTGATGTGACAGGTTCTTGTTCTGTCCACTGCAGGTGGTTGAGCTGTCTGTGAATGTGTGTAATTAGTGTTTCTAATAGCTTAAGTATGAGAGTGTTTGTTTCCAGGGATTAAGAATTTGAGATAACCCTGTGCAAACCCATTCACTGCACAGATTTGGTTTTCGCCTTAACCAAGCCTCGTCTCCAAGTTTTGGTGTATAAATATCAGCGTCTCCGAGGGACAACGGAAACACAAAGATTTCCCTTCAGGGTTTTGAAAGACAAAGCGTTGCCTGTTGCGTGTTTAAGGCCGTAGAGGGTGATAAAATAGGGAAAGATGAGGTCTCAACACATGCTTTCTGGTTAAAAAGTCGTTTATTTTTTTTTTGGAGGATTCGTATGAAAAGAGTGCATCAGATCACCGTATTTCACAGACGGAGCAAACGCATCGGACCAAATTGCACCCACCGTTTTACAAACACCCTTACTTTGTCGCACGCAAGCTGCCTGCAGTACCTTACGGACGTTGTGCTTGGGGTACAGATGAGGTACACAGAAGTACTGCTTTCAGCGCAACTGCATGGCACGTCTAATGGCTGCACGCTCAGTGGAGCAGCACATTCCTCAGATTGCGCATTACTGTTAACTGCGAGTTACCAGTAAACCAGCTGCGCGACGAACACCAACAGTAACCACCATTTCGACTCCTTTCTTAAGTGGAAAGTAATGACTCAAAGTTGCCCTTGAGCTGCCCGTGCCCTCTACTGACGCTCTGAACTGCGGGAGTGTTAAATACACATATATGCACACACACTTCTCACGGGGGAGAAGTGAAGGGGGCATTTGGCAGTTTTCTCTGTATAATTAACTCCGTAATCTTCAGAGGGCTGCCTCTCGCTCCTCCTCTGTCACACACTCAGACTAGTCGGGTACATTAACCGCCAGCCTTGCATGAAGTTTTCCGGTTTTTTTTGCGTCTGTGCGCTTCCGTTAGGGGCCGGTCGGGGCAGGGTTTTTTTTTTTGGCGTTTTTTCTTTTTGGGTGGCAGAAAGGAGGTTGTATAGTGGGGCGGAGCGTCACAGTCTGTGTCCTGTGTTCACTTCATTAGAGTTTAAATGGTCTACGGGGGGATTGCAACTGCCTTTCACATCACACCACCTGCATTTCCCATTACACGCAGTTCACTCACAGTTACTCATACGACCACATCCCTCCACGCTTCACACTCTTTCCCAAACTCACACACGTACAGCACAAACATCTTTTCACATACTCTCTTTCCTCATTCTTTCAACACAAATATATACTGTATTGTATAAACCACTCACAACCATTCACAAGTGCAGATGTGCACATGGCATAAACACAGCATGTGGTCATAATTTTTTGTTTTGTTTTTTCTTGAACAGCCACTTCTCATTCAGTCCACCGCGATAAATCATCCAGTCAGCACTCATTCAGGCTGATACGAGCCAACAAACGTTTTTTTCCCCACTCTCCCATACACATACATGCAAACACAAATGCATGCACAGTCTTTATTTGAGCTGCAGGCTGCAGTTAGCTGTGCATTACCACCCATCTGGGCTGTCTGCCTCTCCTATATGCAGTTTAATCTTTGCATCCAGACGGAAATTTGTTTATGCCTCCATCCTACCCCATCGTAGACTGAGCTTAGCTCATTTCAGCTTGGTAAGAGATCATATGACACACTTTACAGAAACACACCACACACAATAGCAGGGCAGGCCATGCTGCCAACGATGGCTTTATGAGTCCTTCATGTGAGTTTGACTCCCTGCCTTTATTTTTCCACTCTAGCAGTGTCCACAAAAGGTCTCTGGTGCAGCCCTCACAGGTTAAACTTCACGAGTAAGTCTTCACAACAAGAGTGGCAGAGTGGTCTGTGTGTTGGCCCCCTCATCACACTGTCACTGGAGGGTATTTCTGGTCACCGGTGACACTGGACCCGCCGGTGGGAGGAGGGCAGGGGGACTGGAGGGGTCTGTATCCACCCTGGGTGGGGTCCAGGAAGGCTGGGGTGGGGGACACGGGGTGAGCATAGCCAATGTACTGCGGGTGCAGAAACTGTCCCTGGTGAGGCATGATCTGGGTGGCCTGCTGGCAGTTGAGTACAGAGAAATTGGTGGGCATGTTGACAAAGACGCTGGCGTCGGGCGGCAGGCAGCAAGAGGCCTGAGCCCGCATGAGTGGAGGGGGGGCAGGACGGGGCGCAGCAGGCGGGGCAGAGGAGCTGGATGAGGTGGCTGTGCTGGACTGGCGGGACGATGAACCTCTGGAAGTGTTGGCCATCATTGGGATGGTTTCCATGAGGCGCCCGCCGCTGGCCCCGCCTCCCGCCGCGCTTCCCGATGACAGTTCCTGTTTGGGCCGGAGGCAGCGGCAGCAACACACAGCCACCACAGATCCCACCAGGATAAAGGCTACGAACACAGAGCCCACGATTAGGAATGGCACATAGATGGGCACTGCAGAGAGAGAGAGAAAAGGAAGACACATTCAAATTAAATAACAGCAAACATCCCTGTTTTGGTGGCAAAACACTGACTTCTAAGTTGAACATTAAACTTCAAAGCAATGCCGCCTCACACACTCACATCTCTTGCTTCCCTGCACAAGCAAAGCTCCAACATGTGAGCGGAGATTGGGTTAGACACTTAAACAAAAGACTGAGCAGAAAGGAGTGTTTGGACTCGAATTGAAGAATGAAAGGTACACTGAGGATTGGGTCCCCAGGGAGCCCCGGGCTCTCATTAGCAGTTATTAACTTTGTTTTGATCTGTTTTAATCCCGTGCACCCTGCTGTGTCCCCAGCGTCCTCGACCCTGCAGACCAGTGTGTGCGTTTGCATGGGTGACGTTCCTAAGCCGGGCTGCCAGCAGATATTTGTGACCCTCCTTTTTCTTCAGCTATTTACGACCAAGCCTTTGAAAATAAGTTACTCAAGTCAAACTCCAGTACTTGGCGTCTGCTTAAAGAAGGGTATTAAAGTTGACTGATTTAATGTAGCTGAATGTGCAGTTATTCAGCCTTTTCAATCAAGGGAGTAAGCCAGTTCCTTCTCACTGACCCTGTTCTTTCTCGTCGTTCAAAACAGCAAATCAGACAAACAGCAAAGTACTTGTGCAGCTCCCACCAATCAGGCCGTCATTCGCCAGGTCAAATAGCAGGGGCACCATTAAACAGGTAAAGGTCTTGACATTTTTATATGTGACAATCTCAAGTCCAGTCTGTAAATTTGCAAGGTGAACAGGAGATGCTCCAAAAACAACTTTGAAACATGATCAACAATAAATTTCCTTTTTAAGAATCAGGTTGTTTTACTAGCTCAGTGCCTTTGCTACTTGCCAAAATAGCAAAGGCACAGGGTGAATGTTTTCGGCAGAATAAAAAAGGCTGGCAGGTAAGATGAGGTCACTCCTGAGGTGTTTTCCTCAATCGTTCATTTCCCATGCTCACTCACACAAACAGCCAACAAACACAATAACAAGCATGTTACATTATAAGTGATTATTTGTGCTTTATTGTTCCCACGGGTTGTACTTATTTTCTGCTTTGAATGTGCCTATGTGTTATCAGGTGTAACTGTATGCCAGAGAGAGCGAGGTGGCAACTGGCTCCAGTTTCCTTTTGTCTCTGGGCTCTTTGAAATGCATCCATACAGCCTTGAGAAACTTTTTCAAAATGCTCATCAAAAGTAGCAGGGTATTAAAAGGATTACTGCATGAGACCTGTTAAGAGCTGGAGGACATTCAGCGGCTGAGGCGGTAAGTCCAGGTGACAAAAGACGCAGGCCGGTGGCAGAAGAGGCCGAGACTCTGTGACATGAATCAGCCCAGGACCTTGACCCATTTAAGAAGCGGTGTCAACTTCAGAGGCTAATGTACCTCATCAGTACACACACCTCCCAGTAAACAGGTTTTAACAGGAACTCTTGTTATGGCAACACATATAAGTTACATGGGCAGAAATGTCCCAGGGAGCCTTTCACTGCCCTGTTTTCCTGCACTTATATGGCCTCCACCTCAAAATCTCTGCTTACACTCCCTTTTTTTCCTGCACGGCTGATGAGGATTAGTAATTGCAAAAACTTTTCAAGTTAGTTCATCCTTTTTACAGTGAGGCCCTTTTCCAAAATGCTCTACAGTAAATCAGCGATGGGGGGGGGGGTTAGAGGAAAGAAGGAACAGTGCTAAGAGATGATATTCATACTATGTAGGAAACATTTGAGAAATGTTAACATCAGCATGCTGATATATTTAGCAGGTATAATTACAATGTTTGCCATCTTAGTTTAACATGTTACCTTGTCAACATTAGTACTAAAGACAACGTGAATCTGAGGCTAATGAGAATGCCAGTACTACTGGGGGCATTTAGTCAGAAACCAAAGTATTTAACAAATGAAAACATTGGCCCTATATTAGCAGGTAAAGTGAACCTCGTGGTGCAAAGGTCTCTTCAACGTCAGTAGATTTTTTTATCCTCTCGGCACCACAAATATCTGTCCAAAAAACCGTTATGTATTTTGGGCCTGCGTGACCCCCTAAACAAATCTGCTAAAGGAATTGTGGGTAATCGGCTAGCGCCGCTGTTACGTTGTGGCTATGCTACAACTACGAGCCTCTTCTGCCGCTGCCCAATAGGAAGCTCGGGTGGTACCGTAAGTCATGGATGTTACAGAAGTCAAAGTAGTAGTCGAGGATGACGATGTCTTAACACTTCATCGAGTAGTTGGCAAGACACTAAAGTGTCACTAAAGGGTCTAGACCCACATTGTCATGTGGCTAAAAGCTAAATTTTGTTAGACAAACAATTCCATGTTTTTCGACTCTTAAACCTTGTTTATCTGTGAACCTTTGGTTCTTTTTATATCACTGGGCCGATAATTTAAAAAAATAAATTCATTAAGCTTTGAGGTTAGTTCAAAGGAGACATTACTATTAGGTGAAAATGCTAACAACTCACGGACATCTGAACATTAAAAAGGGCTCCAAATGAATGCAGCTTTGAGCCACTGATTTAATATTGATCAGTGCATAATCTTATTTTAAAAATTCTACGTAAAATCTTAACCTAATTTATTTGTTATGTCTGTTTTTTTTAAATACATCTGCTGTACTCAGGGTTGCAGCAGAGGTCTTCGCACTAGGTCATCGCACTAAGATCACCTGGTAACACACAAAACTGTGCATCCATCTGAGATGTATAAAGTATAACGGAGCATAAAATTGGAAAAACTCGAGGAAATTAAATTTATTAAAATTGAATGGAATTAATCAGGAAGAAAACTCATAATCCAGTCTAAAAACTTGTTATTCAAATCCAGCAGCTGGCTGTCTGTTACAAGAATGTATTTTCTTTTTTTGTCTGTGATTTTCTGTGCACTGAAATCACTTTTTGTGCACATGGTGGTTGAAACTCTCCTATTGTTCCCTGTCACTCCTCCACACCTGTTGCTGCAGTTGAGCTGTGGCAGCCATGCTGCAGCGACAGCGGCCCCCCTCTCCTAAGCTCTTGTTTTGGGCACAGTCTTTGTGGCTGGCCAGTCGGACTCTCCCCCGTCTCCCTCGGCTGTCCCACGGGCATTCTTCTGTTCCTAAATACCATATGTTCCTTCATGTTGAGGACATTAATAATTTCCTGCCTGTTATCCATTCACATTACAGTGGTGTGTCTTCCCTGGATGATTAATAAGCTGCAAGCATGTGACCAATGGCTGGACTGGGCTTTGCATGAAAAAGCATATTTCCTCTTGTTGAAAAAAAAAGTTGCTTTTCTTTAAGTTATTTTGGCTGGATGCCACTGAATGAAATGTATATACCCCCTCCTGCAGTGATAAGGCATGATGGTCTTAGCAAATGAAAGATTATGGCTGGAGGTCCAAAAGACGACATTAAATCCCCTAGGGAAACATGAAATAAGCCTGTGTTGCCTTTTTCTCTGATGTGCAATACTTGCTCTGTTTTTCTGCTGTGATGTTATCAAGTTGTCCATCTTTTATTCAAGATATGATACAGCTTTGAGGGGGTTTTCCGGTAGATTTACATATGGGAATGTAAGCAGTGAAGAATGGGGAGTCAGGGTGGAGGAAGAAGTGAGTCACCTAATCCACCATATAAACTAGAAAATATATGTTGCCTTTGGTTTTGGTAATGACGCCTCTCTTAAGTGCAGTTTATTATGAGTGTTCAATACTGTACTAGTCTTGTATAAAGTGGATCTAAGTGTGAATCCCTTGAAAGCCCAGAGACACCAGAGAGACTGCAGTGGTGGGGGGGTGGGGGTGGGGATTACAGGAGCAGCTTGACGATGGGAAAAGGACTCCACGAGTCTGGTAGGAAATGATACATAACGCGATTTGTGTTTTTTATGAACAGAGCTGTCAGCGCCTTTTGGCGAGCCACTGTCCAAGATCCGGTCAAGTCCAAACTTGATCCCCGTGGGGACAGCGTGATCTGAGCCCGGCCCCTCTTGCACTGTTACAGGCCAGAACAAACACAGCTATTTATAAAGTGCTGCAGCGCGGCACAGTGTGCCATTTGTGAGAGCAGTTAACTGGTTTTTGGAGGAGTCTGCTGTCTCCTCTGCAGCTGTCGTTGCCAACGGGGATGGGCAGCAGATGAACCTCTTAACAGGGAGATACTGTGGGTCTGTTGGGTTTATGAGAGGAAGCCAGGGCCTCTAATAGGTCTGCAACTTACTATATCAAATTTAAGACATCCCGTGCATGCGCCTTGGGCATGGCGTCAACTTACCGTTAGAATGTATGAAGTTGGTTTGTACATTACATTCACATGTATATTAAATTTCCATGGAATCTAAATAAACACTTTTTTTTTTAGCTGAGACTAATCAACATTTTTGAAGTGAGCGGGGACACTACAGTCACTTCACTGAGGGAACAGGTCAAATATTTTAGTGCATGACAAAAGCTACCTAACAGTCTTTGTCATAAATCACAATGCATATTATGGGGATTATAGCTTTCTGTCTCCGTACTCTTAACAACCTTCCAACGTATTCAGACCATCAGTTCATTATTTAACTTAACGAGTCACATCCTTATAATGTATTTATGCTCTTTTTGCTTCTTTTGAACTGCTTTATCCTTCTTTTGGCTTTTACGTGTTCGAGCTGGAATCAACACGTTTGCTTTAAACGTACTTACAATGAGGAGCGATTACGTTCATATGCGTAATGTTTCTGGTCGAAGTTGTAGTTGCAATAGTGAAAGTTAGGGGCTAATACCTGCACCGGAGTCCTTGTTCTCTTTAGAGTCTGTCCCGGGCTCTTGAGCCTGCCGGTCGTTATCGCAGCTCCCCTGATCCAGCCGCGCGTCGGTGCTGGAGCAGCAGTAGCGCAGTTCGCATTTCCCGCAGCAGATGATCGCGTCCTCGCCGTCGATCTTCTCCGGGCACTGGAACCCTTCTTTCCACACGCCCTGAGAGTCTTGCCAGCCGTGGCAATACTCCCCGCTGGCTTTCACGTCGATGATTACCAGGAGCATTGTCACAATCACGGTGACAGACATCGGGAATCCTCCTCCCCACATCCTCGGCCAGGTGGCCCGCGGCCGCACGCTGGCGCACTGGAAGAGACAGGCGAGGCTTTCACGCCCCGCGTCTAACCCGGTGAAGGGGGCTATAGGGTCGATCAGTGCGAAGAAGGGAGCTGAGGGGATGCAGTGGGAGAGCAACAAACCACTTCGAAGCTGTCATTTGTCAGAGGACTCCCGTGCGTAATTCAGATCCAGCGTCTCCGAAAGAGATTTTCCAACGTAGGTTGTTATCCAAGAAGTGTTCAAAACAATTCAAAACAAAAACTTAAATATACTTTTAAAAGCAAAACTGGCAGAAATTATAAAGTACTATACAGATTCCAGCTGTAAGCCGTCTGAGCTCTGGTAAATCCAATACTGACAGACTAATGGATCTCCTCTGGCACTGCAGCGGGGCTGTTCATGTCTCCCCCTGACTCTTCAAATGACTTTCCACGGGGATGCAGAGAAACAAACACTTGTAGCCTGATCCATGGGCGCACAGCTGCTGTCACTCCTGAAACCCCTCACCACAAGCCCCGTGCGTAAAGATAACTTTTCAAACTCGTGTGGCTCGCTATGCATTGTTGGGCAACCAAGTCTAGGTCAGTCTAGTCAGATTGAACTAAAGCGCGCAGTCTTTACTTCAGAGTCAGGGCGAGAGGGGCGTGTAAAAAGCCAGATGCAAGTACACACCTCTCCGAAATACAGTAATAAACCGTCGGCGCGACCAGTGTCAAGTTACAATGACTAACTACAGCTTCCGGTTCAAGTCCATAAACCAAATCCTGAAACGCACAGGCCAATGTGTATATTACGACTTTGTTGAGTACTCACAATGAGAAACGTCAAAGTTATGGTATAGAAAATGAAAAACCTGATTTTCCCTCCATACCATACTTTTTCCAAAAACTGTCCACAATACCTTTGACATTTAAGATCGGTTGCGCTAATTGTCATTTATGGATGTATTAATTGCAATCATTGTCATGAATGAGAAGCTTTCAACTATGAAATACTGCTAGAATGTTCACACAATTATGCTTTAATTTTGAAAGTAAGACGTGTTTCCGGGTTAAATAATCATTGATGTCAACTGAGGGTGCTTCTCCTATCACTCAATAGCAGGGATTTGCTTGGAGCAGTTGCCCCAAAATTAAGTTAAACCTTTCTCCGGACTGAGCTTTGTGGTGAATGAACCTGACAGTAATTTTTTTCCAGGTGGAAAGCAGCGGAGAGCTTTGGCAGTTTGGCACTGCGCCTTCAGGTATCCCTCCTCTGGCCACACTAACAGGGGATCTGTATGGTGACATTGCCATCTAGCGGTGTTACCAGATGCCTGCGCCTCACGTAAAGTATCTTTTAATTTGTAGCCGTATACAGTTACTACAGTAAATGTAGGCAACGCTGTTACTTTCCATCACTGTGTATGATAATAGAATATACACGAGGATTTTTTTTCGAATAATTAGTAAATGGTAGACCTATCTCTCCCAGCACGAATCCTCCTTGTCCGCCACCAGTACTTCATTTCCCATCATGCTCCTCGGTGAAGCGGCGTCCGTGGCAACAGCGCAGGAAGTGGCGCGCAAGTGTTGGAAAAAACTGTCACACGGCACAACAGCCTGAAGAAGAGTTCAACTTCGTCAACCTCGAAGTTTAAATGACAGTAGTTTAAACTGCTGTTCTTTAAAACACACCGTGGCCTCGTACGCTAAACCGTAAGTGCTATTTCATGTGTTAAAAGCTGACGTTAGGCAGAGTGAGCTGCGCAGCTAACAGCGACTGATGCTGGCTTCATTTTTCATTTATTAATCACATTTACTGGTGATTAAAACGTGTGCGGACTGTTGCTACATTACAAACCGTGTGGCCCTTTATCACTTAACAGATGTCGTTTGTGAGAGTGGGGCGTCCACAACAACACAGCAAAGGCAAAAGGCCTGTTCGCCCCAAGAAGGCAGCGGGCCCCAAAAGAGAGTGGGTGGTGAGTCCAGACAGCTGTCGAAAAGAGAATAGAAAAGAAAGAACCGTTTAACCTCACGATGTGATTTTCTTAGAAGTTTTTGTCTAAACAGATTTGGTTAAACTCCATCTACTCAGCAACTTATTAATGTCAGCTGTCCACTGCTGCTTTCAGAGCACTGTCAGTGACCTGTCTGTGCACAAGCTGACACCTGCAGAGCTGGTAAGGTGTTTGACCCCGATGTTACGAATACGGCCTTTTTTTGCGTGCCGCTATACACTTGTTTGATTGTTCTCTTATGATTCAGAGTCATCGGCATGAGATTCACCAGTCCCACAACAAGGCTGCGGCTCAGTGGGAGCTGAGAGAGAAAGCTCTGAAACGCCGTCTCACACACCCTGGGAGTCCCGCACCTCTGGACCAGGCCAGCCTCAGCATCATCCGGGAGGTGTGCGAGATGATGGTTTTTACCCCTCCTGTGCTGATGTTGTTTGTATAAGAAGGAATATAGAGTTGTTTGTTAAACACCTTTTGTGACTCTAATGTTGTGGTGTTTTGTCATGCTGCAGGTTTTCTCTGACCAGTTGCTGCTGCAGGATGTGCTGCTCGCTCTGACAGAGCCATAGCTGTGGTCAAGGACCTGTTTGGAGATGCTCCACGCAGGCAGATTGGTAGCTGACAACTTGTTTTCTGATAGTTACTTAAATGTGGTGATTGGATAGAGTGCACGCTCATCCTTACAGCCTATAGACAGTCACTCCCACATTTATTTCAAAAAGACGTATTGGAAGGTTAGCTGTCTGCTGGTATTTCCATTTAGTAATTGCGTAAATAACCCCTTGTGTTTACTTTTCGAACAGGGCATCCCAGTGTGACCATTGCTCCAAACTGTGACTCTGACTCAGAACTGCCTGTTCTCCAGAGAGCAGATCCTCCGACTCAACTGTCACTGCTCAGCCAGTCTATGATGGACCCAGCAGGTTTGTTGTGTGTCAAGACAGCATCATAAAAATAAATAAATTATAATTGACCTTGCTTTCTTCTTGATAATAATGTACTGTAAGTTTATTGCATCATAGGGTTACTTTGCACTGAATGGCTCATTCTAGGCTCTTAATGAACTACAAGCTTCATGTGAAGACCACAGTGATGAAGAGGCCTATCCTTCTGGCAGTCCACAGCATCGTGTAATTCATAGGTACACATGCCTGCAGAACGGACTGTACCTGCATACTGCTGAAGTTTCACATCCCACTGACAGCAGTACATCCTTCATGATATTTTTCTTTGAAGGGCCAATGTACGAAAAATGAAGGCACAGCCTCGGGGTAGGGTGATACACCAGAAGAAAGTCCATTGTTCCATCTCTGACCAAGGAAATGGAGATAGTGTTCCTTTAACCCCCTGCACTTCAGGCAAAGCACCAGACCAAGCAGGTAAGATAAGCATGTGAGCTTCCCTAAGGTTGTGTCAGATCAAAAGGAAACGTTTCACACTTATTCGATACAGTCGATCCACAGTGATACATATATGTCAGATGTTCTACAGTACCTACATACTCACCCCAACTTGTTTCAGCTCTCAATGCCACAGTGGCTGTTCAGCGTGTTCGGACCAGACAGAGCCATGCAGAGGAAGCTAAAGAGGAGCCATCTGTCCTGGTTTCTCAGGTCTTAAATCCTGAAACGCCTCTCAACCAATCAGGTAATACATGGAAGGATTGTTTTTCAACAAAGCGATATACTGTGAATATGCCCTCATATCAGTAAAAAAAGAAGTTTTGTGTTTCTTTGTATGTGTTCTGCAGGAAGGATCAGTAGTCGAACCAGCAGGACCAAGAAGTGTATTTCTCAGAGTTCAGAGCTGGATGGCTCCTCTGTTGCCTCCCTCAGTCGAGACCAGTCTAGTCTGGCTCTGCTGCAGGGAATGTTGGGTCAGGTGGATGAAGAATTGGATACTCTGAGTCCTGACATATTACCAGGGTTGGCACAGAGCCCAAAACAGCACAGAACACAAGGCCTCACTGGATTCTCCGTCGCACTGGTCTCCTTGCTTGGACGTTTAGTGCACCGCCTCAAACAGGTACAGTAGTAGATTAATAAAGTCAGTAACAAAAAAAAAAGATTCTTACCTCATTCTCTTCCCCCTCTATGCCAGATGGATGGGCAAGTTCTGAAAGAGGCTCAGGAGAGGAGGAGACTGGAGGAGGAGCTGAGAGAGCAGCGGGGGCTGATTGATGCTCTCACTGCAGAGACCATGACTCTGAGGGAAGAGGCCGCCGCCCTGCAGGTGCAACAGAGCTTACCTCATGGTTCGGGCACTAGTTTAATATTCAAGATTCCTACTTTACTGATAAATCATGTTTATTTTTTGCCGTTTCCTCACAGGCAGGGTTGCAGCAGCAGATTGCAGAGCTGGAGCAGAAATTGGACTCAGTGGTGTTGGTAATTGGCGGACTTGGACTACTGGAGACAGACACTGATCCGCCCCAAGATATTGATGTCAAAGCTGCAGGTTACATACAGTGTGTTTGTGCATGGGTATATGTGTGGTCCTGTAAGTCATAACTAATCTGTTTACATTTTGCTGAATTATTGGTGAACAGTTTGTCAGTCTTCACTGGGTCCTGAGCAAGTCCAAACCTCAGTTTGCCCTGCCGTCCTGCTCTCCCCGCCTCGACAGGGATACAACTGGAAACATATTCCTGGTAAAAGTCTTTTCATTTCTTATTTGGATTCACCGGTTACCCCCTAGTTGTTCCTCCCTCACTCAGACAGAAGTCTAATTTTGCTTTTGCCCCCTCTCTCACAGTGACTCATCCTGCACCGTTGTACCAGCAGCTTCCTCCCGCAGATAACCTCCGTTCGTGTGACGACATCCAGGCCCAGGGCTCAGCCTCTAGCCTCACCAGCCTCCCCCTCACCAGCCTTCCCTCCACCTCCTCACTGTCACTGATGTCTGACCCTCTCGGCTCACAGCTCTCTCCGGAGGCCATGCTGGCTGAGATCGCTCAGCTGAGCAGACAGAACGACCTGATCAAGGCCCAGCTTAGCCAGGCTAAGAACCTTGGGTCAGGGGTTGGAGGATTGCCTAACAGCAGCTGTGAGCAGAGAACACCGAGCTCTGGCAGCAGCAGAAGGATCACGCCTCAAAGTGCTGGAGAGAGGAGGACGTCAGTGTCCAGCAGCACAGGGAAACAGAGCCAGAACACAAAGGTCGCTGACCAAAAAACGAATCATCGGGTGAATTGAATTGAATCTGCCTACATAGGCATAAAACTCATTATCGACATTCACAAAGGATTTGTGTCTTTTCTTTCTTGTTCAGGCAACATCTCCTAACCATGTCACCAGTGTGAACGATGTGGAACAGCGCCTCCTAGAGCTAAACAGGCAGAGTGCAGCAGCCAGGTGTCGACTACTGGAGCTCATTGAGCAGCAGAAACAGTGTGTTTCTTCCAAAGCTTCTCCCTCTGTCTCGCCCATCCCTGCTTCTGCCTTCAGTCCAACCGTAGCAGGTACAGTAGGTCAGTCTGACACATCGCCGTCCGTCCGATCACCTGTGATGTTTAAAATTCATCGCTGTCTTCTCATTCTCAGCTGAAAGTCCAGAGGTGTCCATGCTGCTGCCTGAGCAGGAGCTTCTGTCACAGGCTGGTGGTGGTGGGAGACGGTGAGTAGCCACAACCAGAGGGGAAGGATTTAAAATTAATAATCAAGTATTTTTTCATTAAAACTGCTTAACAAACTCTGCCCGTTTGAAAATTAACACTCAAAGCCATACTAGGCAAGGCTACCCAGATCTTTTCAGCCCTAAGATTGGGCCGAGATTGACAAATGCACCTCATTCCCGCCCTCCATGAAGTCATCTCATGTGCCCAAATGAAGCCCAGGAGTCAGGTAATTAGATTTTAGCGCCACCCCCGCAATCCAATGTCGGAACGGCATGTGTGTGGCTTGGTTCCGAGGCTGTCCAAACACATGGCATGCAGTTCGGAAGGAGTAAAAATTCTGCTAAAGTGGCTGACTGAAACATGAAATACTGTCCTCAGCAGAAGAAAGTGGAGTGAAGAAAGCATCGCACACGTCTGTCTATATTACGTCATTTCTGGGCATTGAAGTTCATGTTTGGATTATCGTAGATTAGAAAAATATGACGCAGGAGTAAAAGGAAGGAATGTTTTGCGATATCGCCCCAGTGATATTTAATACAGTCATATGGTAACATCATGATGTAATGACATTTTGTATTTGGTTTGAGTGTGTTTGACATCCATTTTTTATTTCGTGGATGAAGTTTTTCAATACACAGAAGAACAGCGCGGTTAGTAAGGACAGCGCTGACTGTTCTCTACTTCATACAGTATTATATTTCTTTGCTGCAGATCTGCTGGCTCTGAAGTGTCTTCTCACAGTTCTGAACGAGAAGCCGGGAATGGCAAAACACAGGTACACACCCTCACACGCACACACACAAACTGTACATGACACAGATGTGCGATATTTGACCAAACTGTAATCGCTTGAATGTAAAACTGTAGAACGTATTTTGTTTTCAACTTAACAGATGGAGAAGCAGAAAGTGCGAGAAGGCTGGTTTGCCTTGTCTGCTCACGTGAGATGACAGGAAGAGGTCTGATGATTCACCCTGAGAAACCTGAGGACATTTTTTTTAATCAGAACTGTTTCATTATTTCATCTGTGCTTTTTAATGAATGAATTAAATGGGTTGATTTTAATATCACGATTTTAAATGAACTTGTGTTTTCTTCATTGTTTTGTTCCTGTTTTCTTTCAGCCTGCTTGAGATTTAATAATTTGTTGTTCCTTGCAAATCAATCTCTTTCTGTGTGTGTCTGAGATGCTGTGTTGTGCATCTTAGACAACCCTGCCCCCCCCCAAAAAACAACAAAAAAAACAACAAAAAAACATTCTGAACTTCAGCCTCCTCTAATCCACACTAAGGTTCCTGTCTGTCAGTCCAGCTGTCTTTTCTTTCCTGAGACTGTGGTTTGGTTTAGTTAGGGTCAGTTTCCACATCTCTCTAACATGTTTGATATGACTTGGTTTCGGTTTTGGTGTCTTTCTGTTCAGCGTGTGCTTTTCAGAAGACCATGGAGGTTGCGTGTCCATAAGCCATAAAGAAAGAGAGGGGGGGTGAGAAGAGTTACTTCAACCCGTGGAGCCCTCTCCACTGCGGCTTCAACCAAAGTATGGCCTCTTGTGGCTATTTATGGTGCACAAACACACCACGCATGCACATGCACACAAACATTTGTTTTTTCTCTCGATTCTTTCATGTCTGAAGTCTGTGTTTATCTTGGTCTCTGTGGTCTCTGATTTAGTCCTCTGGCCTTTCAATTCTCTCTCCTTTTTTCTCTCTCTCTCGCTCTGAAAGATTCACACAGGCAACTTGGTTTCATTGTAATTTACTGGTTTGGGTGCATGTATGATACATTTACAATATGTATGTATAAACTGCAGGAATAACTTAGATCCTCTCTTTCTCTGTCCATTTGATTTGAGCTGAGACTACAACTCATGTTCTTGAGTTTCTGTTAATGTGGGAAACATTTGTACACACTCATTCACTTACATATACTTAGTGGCCAAGTAAAATTTTTGCATGCCAGTAATTAGCCTGCTGGGAATTCTTACTATCCAGCTGGAGCTTTCTTAACATGATGAGGTTGCCATATCCTTATCTTTCCATCCTAGTCATACTCCAAGGCTGTTTGTACAGGTGACACTGGTGCAGTGAAGTCAGCATATGGCAGCCGCAGCGAGCAGACATCTCTGGTACCTTTTGGACTGCATCACGTAAAGCCACCGCCTTTTAAAAACTCCATCTGAAAATCACATTTAGTGGTTTTGACCACATCACTTTCAAATGGCATCCTCTTTGTTTTGTCTCTTTGAAATCCAGCTTGTAAAGTGCTTGGAGCGAGTGACCAGCAGCGCCTCGGTAGTAAACGCTGTGGTGGTTGATGGGATGCTGCAGATGCAGCCGAGCCAGCAGAGGGCAACTAGCAATATATCCCAACATCCAGGGCCATAAGAGGTCAGGAACATTTCTAATACTGGTGTAGCTCTATACACCCACTTTGCATTGTAAAGCTCCAAAATAGCAAATTCTCAGAGTTAGGTAGCTGAGCTAGGTTTGTTGGCGTGAAGTTTAAAACAAATGTCATCTTACAGGTATGTAACTGAACATACAATGTTCAGCTTCAATTCAAATGTCATTTATTCCCAATATTCTTACAGGAAGTATTCTTGATTTAAATCATGAATGACAGATAAAGCTGTCGTCATTTTCACCCATGACTTGTGTAACACCTCTTCTGTGACTTTGTCCATTTACTGGTGGCTGCTCTTCTGTGTAGCTCCTCACCGCCTGAATCAGAAAGTCATGAATAAGTGGTCGTAAGCTCCAATTCAGGTAGTGTTTGCCGTGGGCTTTAAGGTTTCAGAGGTGATGCCGGAGTAGGAAGGAGAGCACTTGAGTTTTCCAGTCAGTCAGGAGAGCTGTGTGGGCAACGACAATGGCCAGCAGGGGAATCAAAAGGAGTAAATATTGCAGATAATCACAGAACGGTGGCATAAAGGGCTCAGGGACAGCGGTCGTAAACGTTGGGTCAGAGGTCACCGTGGAGACGCAGGGGGAGGCGGGCGGGGCTTATTGTGCCCGGCCCGGCTGAGTGAAGGACAGGGTGAATGGGGATTAACCCCAACCCAGTGCCTCTCAATAACCCCCACTCCGTTCACTGCACAGCCTGGGGAAGGTTCCCATGTGACCACCACCACCACCTCTCTATGGGCCTCATAGCAGCCTCATGACACCTCCTTTACTTCTCCTATGCACGTATTCACACATGTAGCGAGGGGAAGGAACTCGAATAATGGGAATAAATATTATTTTTCAGCTTTGGAAGAGAAATAAAAATCTAATAAGACTGGAGCAGGCGAACGTCACACACACATATGTACAATGACGTGGGGGGTGTAGGTTTCTTTATTCATTTAAATCTGCCCCCACTTCACCTCAGTGAAGGAGGCTGAAGTCACTCAAAAACACACACACACACACACACACACTTGTTGGCACATTCACACACTTACCTTTTGGCTGTCTTTTTCGTTGAGTTTTAATGGGATATATTTCTCATTAAATTTTGCATATATCGTGTTTTTCTGTAATGTAAGTAGAAATTCTTGTAGTTTTTAATTTTATTTTCGCCAGAAACTACTTATCCAAGTAACTCCTTTTTATTATTATATATAAAAGTTCAGAGAAGTCATGTCGTCTTTGTCCTTATGTTTCCCTTAAATATTGCAGTCTGGTGATTTTGCCACTAGAGGGCAATATTAGTGTGCTGCAGTGGCTTATTTGAGGTTTTTAAGGAAGTTCAGGTTGAATTAATTTCCCAGTTACCTCTCTTTGTTTTCCCCACAATAGTTTATTATTCATTCAAACGAATATGGAAACATCGTAAAATATGACTTCATCGATAGCAAAAGAAAAAAAGTGTAGAGGAAGAAAAAATGGTAAAGCACTGTGGTGCAGCAACAATGCATTATTCACTCAACTTTCAAAATAGGTCTGACAAACAAAAAGAAACATGGTAATAAATGAGATTACACTGGATTATCACAGCTGTTGTGAAATCTTAGCGGTTTAATTACCACACGAGCCCATGTGATATTACAAACATGCTTTTGATGTTAGTCTTTATGGTGTAAGTGAGTTTGTTTTGATGCAGATGCAGTTTGTTATCGTGCGCGGAAGCTGTTTTCCGAGCCGATTCTGCTGATTTCTTGCTTTTTAAAGTTCTTAGGGTTTGGCATCAGCGTGGTGTGACGCGTGCGTGACGAGGAAACCCTGTATGTTGTTGCATGTGTGTCTGTGTATGCATGTGAGTGCGTGCCCATGTGCGTAGGTGCGTACTCCACAGCTGCGCGAGGCTCTGATCTGAAGCAGGCTATTGCTTGCTGTGAAAATATTATTGCAAGTGTTTATTATTGCTTCAGTGTGAAACAGTGGGAGTGTTGTGTGTGCTGCACGGGCTGGTGGAGTATGGAGTGTGTGTGTGTGTGTGTGTGTGTGTGTGTGTGGGGATAGAGGTAGTGGTCGTGTGTGTGTGTGTGTGTGTGTGGGGGGTTCTCTCCCTTCTCCTCCTCTGCGTTTCCCACCGGCCAGCCCCCAGCCTGTAGCCCATTGCACCCTGGGTAATGGGGAGGCCTATTGGAGTTGATTAGTTCCGGCTGGATCCCAGATAGAGTTCTGACAGGCAGGAGAAACGAGCTCTCAGCGTGACCCCCCCACACACCCCTGTCTCAGGCACAATGGGTAAGGCAAGGGAAGGGCTTTTTAAACAACTGCAGCTTTGCTCTACTCCGCATCCCCCACCACCACCACCACCCCCACCCCCACAGGCTGAAAAGTGGGCCATCATTACTACAAAAACCACATTACACTGCTGCACAAACACAACCTTTACTGCTCCTACTAGTGTCCATCCACACCTAGTTATTAGAACGGAGCATGTGTGCAAGTAAAAACAATCTACCAACATACTCTCTTAAACAAATCCGAGCCGTTGTTGTGAATGCTGCAAGTAAAGCCTTTGCAGTGTGTTGCCCAAAGAATTGGCTGCATGCATCAGGATCAGCCACAGTGCATTGTGTCTTACTCGACAAACCTTCACGTTGACCATGTTGGAAACTGACGTCCATTAGACACATTCCTCAGCAGAGCAGCATCATTCACGCACTCTTTCTCTCTGCAGTTTCATCCTCTCTGTCCGCTTTATTTCCCACTCTACCCCCTCATCCTCTCTTTCTTCTTCTCTCCTTTTCTCTCTCTCTCTCTCTCTCTTCTCCACACATAATTGATGAAGGGCCGTTTTCATAAATCAATTTGGGACGCACATCAGTCAGCCCTGAATGGAGGAACCCCCCTCTGAGCAGCGGTATTAATCTACCTCAGCATGCCCCTGCCACTCTCACTTACACACACACACACACACACACACACACACACGCATGCACACACACACACTCTCACACAGATCTGCATAGTTTGTTTTCTTTGGGTTTTGGCCGTTGCAGGTTGCCAAACATGAAATATGCAAATGTTTTCAGCAGTTTTGCAGACACTCTAACCTGGAACAGGCCATCTGACAGACGCACACACACACAGTTTCCACTGAGTCTGAATAACGCTCGCTGTTATGAAGAAATTGGAAGAGAAAAGTGGGTGTTTGGGGGGTTTGATGGATTAGAAAGAATGACAAAAGCAGAGGCAAGCAAAATAAAAAAGAGTTTTTTATGGATGTGAAAGAAGTCCAATTCTTTCCATATGTCTTGCTGTATATCCCTAAACAAACAAATATGGTGTTTGTGCACTCAGCAGTCTGTCTCCAAAGCAAATGCTTCTTACTGCTGTTTATAATTACGCTGGTTTAATTGTCATTATTATTAAGTGACTTCATCTCTTTCTTGCTCGCTCTGTGTGTCTCTTTCTCCTTTTCAAGCTGTTGTTTTGGATGTTTTGATATGAATGTAACCATGACACCACCCATTCTTATTAGGAAAAAAACGTGCCAAGTTGCAATGGATTCTGGGAACATGAGACTGCAACAGCTGCAAGTGATATGCTTGACTTTCCTCTCTCCCCCTGAGTCTGGATTTTCTTACACTCTGCCCTTTTTCTCTCTAACTTTTTCCTTCACCTTGATCTTTTGTTCTTTTATTTTTTAAATACCTCCTTTGTGCCCCCGTTGCTCCAGCTCCTATTTGTTTCTTGTTCTTTTCCCTTCCCTCCATCTTTACCCCCCTTCGCCCCGCCGCCTCTCTCCGTGCTCCAGGGTGTTGGCTTTAGTGGTAGTGAAAGCTGCTTTGCCTTTAAAAACAGTTTGTCTTAATGAGAAGGGGGGGGCAGGCAGGAGAGAGGGGGCGGAGGGTCACAGCTGAAGCCAATTGCGTCCCTTTCCTGTCTGAGGTGCTGCAGAGCCGGGGTCAAGCTCAGGGTCACGCTGGCCCGTCACTCCGGCTGGGTCCTGGTGCTGGTTCTGAATTGCCGCCAGCGTGTGTGCACGCATGTGTGTGTACAGGGCTGCGTGTGTGTTTTTGTGTGAGTTAAGAGAAGAGGGGCAGGAGGCACATCTGTTTCTGATCCCCCAGAAAGCCTCGCTCTCCGGACCTGGAGGTGCTGGCGTGCCTCTGGAGGACTGAGACGAGGAGGGAGGGGAGGAGAGGGCGAGTGAGCGGTCACACACACACAGTACGTGTGTCGGGTACGACATGATGCGATGTGGCCTTACCTCCTTCTCAGCTTCCTTCTCCTGCTGCCCCCTTCACATTTACATTTTCAGGATGTAAAGTCAAGTCCCGCTAAAGTCCTAAAATATACGATAATGTGCAGTTAGTGACCTTAAATGGTCTTAAATAAAGTAAAATTAAGGACTTTATACGTCTTATAGTCTGTTTAAAAGTTAAGGCCTCAGCTAGCAGCCATGTAGCTTAACACAAAGAGTGGAAACAGAGGAAGACAGCTAGCCTGGCTCTGTCCAAAGGTAGTAAACTCTGCCTACCAGCACCTGTAAAGTTCACCAAATAACATGCTGCGTTGTTGTTTATTCTGTATGAACAACTCTGTTAAAGATAAGTTGTGGTTTTACGAAGGCTTGTGTGCATGCCCGTTTATTGACAGGGAGTAATTTCTCCCTGAAGTCCCCACCGGTTATCTGGTTTGTCATTTTAACACTTAACTTTTATGCCCCATTGTTACCAGAGCCATGCTAGCCGCTATTTCCCCCTTTCCATTCTTTATGCTGTGCTAAGCTAACCAAATCGACTGCTGGCTGTTTACCATACACAGATGAAGCAGGTATCAATCTTCTCATCTCACTTGGCACCAAAGCCATTTATTTTCTCTTTAATTTCAGGGGGTCTGAACAATGTTTGGCTCCACCGCGGTCTTCACTGACCGACACAGAGGCAGGCCTTTCTGCTCGTCATGTTTCCTGCAGTTCAACAGATGCTCTCTATTTAGTTTTTTTTAGTCGCATTTTCCATTCATTATGGCATTAAAAGGATCTTTAAAGGTTCTTTTATTTAAGTTGATGAAACTTGCAGGCGCTTTTCTTCTTCCTCCCTGTCCAGTTTTTGTCTGCCTCCTCCTCTCCAAGGACAACTGTACTGTATCTAATGCTTCTCTTCTCCCTACACTGTAAACCTTCAGTGCCCTTTCTTTTTCACAATTTACTTTGCCACAGCAAAATAACTGACATGTTATTTGACTAATCCAGTCTTTTTTTAGTTTACAAACTTTTGCCTTTCTCAGCCCAAGTCCCCTAGTTTCTCCCATTCTTCTTCTTCCTCTTCCTCCTCCTCCCCATCCTCCCCCTCTTCCTCCTCCCCCCTGCCTGTCTATGTGAGAAGGTAAGGTTTAGATGAAACACCACGTCAGTCTTTGAACACAGCCCGTAAAACAGGCGAATATTAACAAGCATGACTAACAAGCTGCAGGATCCGCAGTGCTGGATCATACTGTGATCACTACACACACACAAACACACACTCACACCCCTACATCATGTCTCCTGCATGATATAGTTTTCTTTCTCCCCTTCATGTAGTTTTTTTTGTCTCTCAGTTGCAGCTTTTCTCCATTCTCCACACACATTTCATGCATGACATACATAAGAGCTGTTTTTAAGTATTTCAGGGAGAAGTCTAAGTCGAGTCTCGTTAGAGCCGGTCAGGGCTCACTTGAGACAAGCTTCAACAAAACTTGAGCCTGGATGGCTTTTTTTTCTTTCATAGTTGTGTCAAAAGATAATTCCAGTTTATTTCAGCTTGTGTCTTATTTTGGTCATTTTGGCCGTAGTGTCTTCTATCGGTCATGATAAGATTGTAGGCTACTCACCGAAGTAATTGCTGAGATGTGGGAACACAGAGCCAACCACAAAGTCTGCAACAACGGTCCACGAGAAGCACCAGTGGTCAGATGATCAGACAGGTTGTAAACAAATCAAAGGTTTAGCCGGAGTCAGTTTTAAACCACCGCAAGTGTAAGTACAATAGGTCAAAGTTAAACCATATTTTTGCTGTTTGGTTTAATTTTCTCTTCCATATACACATGACTAACCTGGAGGGCCTGATTGTCTGTGACTTCATTCCCTGTCTGAACTGTTTTTAGGAATGATGCCACATTCCCACATCTCAGCAATTACTTACAATGTAATCACATCCAATAGAAGTGATGGCCTAATGAGTAAATACTTTCACTTAAATTGAAAATTGGGTTCATCTGCATCAAAACACATTTTTTGCTCAGTTCTAAACCTTTAGGAGTTTGGCTGCTAGAGCTTTACTTGGTTTGGTAAGAGAGGCTATTGTGCTTTGTCACTGAGTCAGAGTACTTTTGTTTGTTGGATTTATGATTCCTTTCTAAAATGTTTTTCATTTACTCTTATCCCATGATTGTTGCTCGTGACAGCTGTTCAGCTAAAGTCGCATTTCCTAAAATCCTCACTTTTGTGACTTAAAGCAATAGTTTGACACTTTGGGATGACTCGCTGGGGGGTCTGGTTTCTTTCCAAGAGGTTAGATCCATGTCAGTAGGGTAAATATAAAGCCTCAGCTAGCAACTGGTTAGCTTAGCTTAACATAATGAGTGGAAAAGGGGATACAGAAAGCCTGGCTCTGTCCAAATCTGCCAGCCATGGATGTATTAAATTAATTGTTGAGAAAAAACAATAATTAGGTATATCAATCATATATCAATATTTTATGTGTGGTAGGTGGATTTTGTTATCTTTGGTCAGAGCCAAGCAAGCTGTTTCCAGTCTTTATGCTAAGCTAAGCTAACTAGCTGCAGGCTGCATGCATTTACTTTCCCTCTGTCTGCTACTGTTTCTCTTGGTCCCTCTCCATTTTCTTTATTCATGAACACACTGTGCTGAAGTGTAGACACACACACACACACACACACACACACACACACACACACACTGGGCCCACTGCTATGACATATACTAATATCCCCCGGTCACCAGTTTCACAGTTCCAAACTCTGCTCGGCACACCTGAGCCAATAAAGTGGGACGTTTGTGCCAGGAAAAGCTATTTCATTCTGTCTTTGCCCCCCCTCACCCCCTTTCCTCCCCCTTCCTTCCCCCCTAAACACCCTCAATTTCAGTCCCTAAGGCCCTAAAAACTGCCCCATACTTAACTTCTCCCAAACCCCTGAACACCACCATGTCCACCACCAGCCCCCAAACCCTTCTCCTGTTCCCTAACTTGTCTGTGGCTCCATCCCTGATGGCCTTAAGCCGCCGAACATTGAACTCCTCCTTCTCCCCCCTTCTCTCCCTCTCTCTCCCCCTTCAGGCTACTCCAGAGAGGTTCTTTACAACCCTGTCATCCCTGCCAGAGCAGTAAAAAACACATCTGGAATCACGCTCTACGCTCTCACCCCATGTTTAAGAAGCCCCCCACCCCTCACCTCACCCCACCCTCCTCTACGTCCCCCATCATCCTCCCCCCTCTCCTTTCCCTCTCTCCTCACACACACTCACAGCGAGGGCCACGCCACAGCAAAAACACTCCCATAACGAGCTACAAACGCTGAAATAACACTGTTACCCTAAGTGAGATGTTTCTAATGAGGGCTGGAGAGACGCGTGACAGAGAGACGCACATTTTGTTGGGGGAGAAGGGGGAAGGAAACCGTGAAACAAGACGCAGGCATGTTGGATTTCACTGCATTCACCCGCCCACACAGGCTAAGGCCATTTTGGATCTTGGTCAAGCTTCAGTTTCCCTCCCCTGCCTGCGCCTGTATTCTTTCATAGTTTGTCGTACGACCCCGTGTTCGCTCTTTTCAGCCTTTGTGTGAGAAAGTGTCTCCTTGCCTGAAGCGTGACTATATATACATTTAATAAGGGCCTGTGTGGTGTAGTAATGGGTGGTTGGGTTCAGCTACGGCACAGGGAGGAAATGTCAGCAACAGATAGAGAGCTAAGAGAGCGAAGAGAAGACAAATTGATTCCCTGAAATTGCCACCTCATCTGCTCTGATTGAGAGTTTGTGAAAAAAACAGTACTGTGTGTGTGTGTGTGTGTGAGAGAGAGAGAGAGAGAGAGAGAGAGAGAGTGTGTGTTTTCAGATTTGCATTTACTACTTTTCTGTCTCTGAGAAAGTCTGTACCTCTCCCTCGGTCTCAGTTTTCCTGAGCTGGCTCCAGTGATGGAGGCTTAAGATTTTTTTTTTCTTTTTACTGTGCAACCTAATCAGGATGGGAGAAAGGCGTAGAAAAACTGGAGAGAAAAGGGAATGATTGAAGGGGACAGAGGGAAAACTGTAACTCCTCCCTTTTTCGCATTTTCTGAAATGAAGTTCTGGAAATGAGAGGAACTCTACGAGCGATTGGGTTTCTTTTGGAGACCAGAACCTTTTAACCAAGACCATGTGCCACCTCTTGGCTGGTTTGTGTGTATGTACGTACTGTATGTTCGTGTGTGTTTCTGAGAGAGACACAGGGTCAGGTTTCGGCGCTTAGGGGAGGTGCTCGGCGCTGTAAGGGAGAGAGAGTAGTGCTGCGGTAGGTAAATAGGGCCCTGACCCAGGCCTGCCAGTGGAACGCTCTCTTCTCTCTCTGCCAGAATCTTTTTTGTTTTGTTTTCAGGGTTTTTTTTTTCTTTCTCTTTTTCTTCTTCTTCTACAAGACTTGGGGGGTGAGGAGGGGTGAGGGTGGAGTTAAGATGGAGAGGGAGTGTGTGTGTGTGTTTTGGGGGGCAGGCTATTAACGAGCACCATCATTTTTCTAATTAGTGCTTTGGGGAATATTTTCTTAAGGACTGTCGACCCTCCCTGCTGAGCTTTTTGGGGGAGAAATGCGTGCGTTTGTGTGTGTGTGTGCACGTACATGTGTGTTTGTGTCAGCCTGTCCACGTGTGTACAGCATGTGTGTGTGTTTGCATGCTGTGATGAGTGTGTCAGAGCGCGGTTTCATCCTGCGGTTTGTCATTTTTGCGAAGAAGCTTTGAAGAAACTGACTTTACTTTCCCTGCAGCTCCGTGTATTCATGACTTTTCTGCTCTCACACACACCCTCGTCCCATCCTGAACGTATGGATTGGACACGCGTATGCCCCGTCTCACACACACTCTACACTCCCAGTTCATTAAATCGAGGGGTTTCAGATCCTCCCTCCTTCCTATATTCTCAGAACTCAAGAGCAAAGGAAAATTTCCTTTCTCTTTTCTTCCCTCTCCAAACTTTCTTTTCTCTTTTCTTCCCTCCTCTGCTGTTTCTTTTCAGTGAGTCTACTGCTCTCCTCCTAGCTTTGATCACCCCCCACCACCCACCCCCTCAAAATCCACCCCTCCTATCCCTCCCAGGGCCTCCAGCCAGCTCACTGGAGCGGTTTCCTGAGTCTGCCCAGATTAATGAGTGTATGTTAGTGTGTATGTATGTGTGTGAGAGAGAAGGAGGGAGAAAGAATGCTTCATTGTACCACAAATTGTGAGTGTGTGAGTTTGCATACTGTACAAGCCCTTGTGTGTGTGCATGTTTGATCTGTGGTTTCCAAACCAAAATTTATTTTGTGGATTTTTTTTTCAAAGATCATCAAAGTAAGTGATTCCACAGAAGGCTGGCTTTCGCATTGCATCTTGGTCATTGTGAAGAATTCCCCAATTGTGAGCTGCCGGGATATGATTGCAATCAAGCGGCAGGCGTCTGCAAACCCCCCCAAAAAAAAACTACCAAAAATGACCCAAATTATACCAAATTTGCCTCTGTAACACTACACGGGGGTTAGTTTGTGGAGCTAGGGCTGCAAACTTCATTCACAGTCTCAGTGTGTGCAAACTGAAAACAATCACAACACAACTGATTAGAATTCCTCCAAGAAAAACCAAAGTGCTAAAAATAATCCCTTGATTGGAGCCATGTGTTGAATTTGGGGCGGTGGGGGTAAGGTGGTGTGTGTGTGTGTGTGTGTGTGTGTGTGTGTGTGTACTGCGGTGGGTCGTAGAAAAAGGGAGGAGGCAGCAGAGGGTGGTATGAATCAAACCAGAAAAAACAGTTTGTCTTTTCTCTGAGCTCTGATAATAATGCCACGTGAGTCCCCTGCTGCACGGCGTTTATTTACTCTCACAACTTGCAGTGTACACACTTTCACTCACACATACACATTCGCGCACACTCTGTCATCAGCACGGCAGACACACACACACACACACACACACACACACAGACGCCTTCCAGCAGACTTACAAATATGGACATAAACATGTAATCACAACCATGCATGGTCCACTACAGCCACAGTTTCTCACCCCTCTCTGACACACATAGATGGGAGGAGGAGTGATGGAGAACAGGGGGCTCATAATGGCCATGTGGTTTGAGTTAGGACATACAGTATTCCACCTGAGAGCATATGAAAAAAAAGAGGGGGGGGAATTAATTTTCTTGGCCAGGTAAATTTCGAAGAAATTCAACTTGGGTGGTTTGCATCTGAGTAAAGTGACATGAGATTGAAAAAGTAGTATAAAGCACAATTTAGAGTACAGATTCGGGCATCTGGTCTTTTTCTGATACAATAGCACTTAATAAAAAAAAAATTTTAAGCTGAAAGAGTTACTGCAGTGATTCAGAATTGCCCTTCCATAAATATGCATGAATCACAAGTTTGTAAAAAGTTCTCAAGACATCCTGACTTTTAGTCCACAGTATGGGTTAAGTTCTGAAAACGTGGGATCCTAAACTTTCCGTTTTTGATAAATGCACACCTATTTTAAACTCTACACCCCAGTTTTATAACAGGCTTTCTGTTGCATGGTCTCTGAGTCAAAGAGAATATAATCCCGATGACATCACCAGGGTTATTTTTTTATGACTTTAGAAAGTTTCTCCAGAGTCACATTTCCCATAAAGTAACTTTGTTAAAAGGCATCTTCAAACATTGTCTGACACTATCATGCATCATTAGACAGAGCTGACATCATTGAAGATGTTTAAATTTGAAAGCTTTTAACAGTCGATGTAGTGGGAGGATGGGTTCAAATGTCTGCCGTGACTCTCCGGGCCAATATTGACTCATAAAGGCCTCATTGTGGGAGCCACCATTGGCTCTTATCTCTCTGTCATAACTGAGGGGGCTGCCATGGCGACAGAGAGAAAACACTGTGTCATCTGTCACATCTGCTCTGTATATGTGTGTGCGAGAGTGTCTCTGAAGACACCCTCTAAATCCTGGCTGGAGGGAGCATCACTGCTACTCCAGGGGAATATCTGTGAAGCACGTCGGCCCCGCGCGAGCTGCGTGTGCGGTGCTGAGTGTGCACCGCGAGGCACATCCACGACACGTGAAAGGAGATGGAGACATTTTCAGCAGACGGTTTTTTGGCTATCAGGAGCCGTGAGTGGATGCTGCTGTTGACACTGACGCTGATGTGAGTGGTCCGCTTTGCTGTCAGTCATCGTGAGCGAGCGGAGGCCTCCGCGGCCCGGAGGAAAGTGGGTGGGATATCCTCCGGGAGCGCGTGGTTGGACAGTGGGTTCGGAGGCAGTGTCTGCTTATTTGATAAGAAGTCGTCCGTCAGGAAGGAAAATAAACAGTCGAGTGTGCTGCTACTGCACAGCCAGAGGAAGAGCTGTTACTAGAGCACAACACAATATTTAGACTGCTGGGCTGACCCACATCCACACAGACACACACACACACACACGCACTTGCCAGTGCATATACCTGCACACATTTAGGGGCGAACAAACACTAAGACATGTACATATACACATGTACAGAGAGGAAACAGGTGCTAGGATGAAAACCGTATTTGAAAAAAAAACATGATTTTAGCTGTACAAACAACAGAGATTGTGGGGATTGTTATGTGCATGCATTGCTGTGTACAGGTGTATGCATGCATAGGCCTACAGTATATCAAGTATGGGGGAAAAAGGTACAAGAATGTCCTGTAAAATTATTTAAGGAAGAGTATTTTAACTAAAAAGGAAAATTGGACAGTCAAGAAAATGAAATGAAAAGAAAGTAGATCCAGTCTTATCTGACAGGGAGACAACAGCACTGGTGGGTGACATTGTTTGTTTATTGAGTCATGTGGTCTTAAATATTTAAGACCATTTACCAACAACTAAATACATGTAAGGTTCCAGCTAAACATTTTAAAACATCATGCTGAATGTATTTCCCTCACCTTTGGTAATGAATGATTTCTGTTACTTTCTGTTCTATGTGAAAATGGCAGCCTTAGGAAAAATTAGAATCCGTTGTCTCCCTCTCTTCCTTTACTACTCTCTACATCAGAAAAAATCTTGAAAATTTGATCACAGCACTATCTAACAGAATGAAATGTACTCTAAGCAGGCTTAGATGAAGGTAAATATATTAATTACCCACTGTCAACTGGCACCCAGGACATTACCATCTATGATAAAATACTGTGTTTCACTTCAAGATGTTCACATTATTATGTCCACCATCCCGTGCTTTGTGATTCTGCTTGTTTGCGAAGGCATCTCGAGGAGCGCCATTTGTGTGTTTAGATAAGGAAGGAGGGAGAGCCGAGGGACTGTGAGAGTCCTGACCTCCTGGCTCTGAGCCCCGCCCTCTGGCTATGACTGACAGATAGCATCAGTGCAGCTCCTTATCAGCTCCCAGGCCCCTGCACTCTGATGTGGGATCTGCCTCCCAGCACTGCAACAGGGGGGGGGGCAGAAGACACTAACACACACACACACAGATATGCACATATATGGACAGGTATGGTCATGTGAAGAATATCTTATGATTTGACATTGTTGATGTGTGATTTATTTGGCTGTTTTTGTCCCACATATGAGAGTACAACACAACAGAACAGTAAATTAATTAATACAGAGGAAAAAAAGGAAAGAAAAGCATTCTGTTTAACCAAAGAACCAGGCAGCTTAATTTCATGGTTTCTTTCTCCCTCACTTTTCCTTTTTTTAAACTTAATCCTGCTCTCTCGTGCGAATTAGTCATATTGAGAGTTACTGGACAACTTGTGTGTGTGTGTGTGTGTGTGTGTGTGGGTGGGTAGGTGGGCGTGTGTTGCTGCTTTTGGATAGTGGGCCGTTCTGTGTTTGTGGCCTGTGTTTGGGAGACTCTGTAAGTCATTTGGTGTGTTTTTTGGAGGGGGTGAGATCATGCTTTCGCCGCTGACACTGAACATAAAGACGCATTGAGTGGAGTACGGACCATAGGCCAAGTCTGGAGGTATGGGGGGAAACAGGGATCTGTGTATGCACACACACACACACACACACACACACACACACACACACATATACCCTTTCTCTCTCTTAGGGCAGTGAGTGTAGAGGGCTCCCGAGGGCCAAGGGGACTATCGTGTTCCCCGTTAATTATGACCGTCTGGCAGGCTGGAAAGCAGGAAGTCAGAGAGGGAGACATGGAAAGAGGGAGGGATGGTAGATAGATGATAGGAGGCAGAGGGTGGGGGTGGATGAGAAAGTGAGCCAAAATAAGGGAGGAGAAGCAAAAGCCAAGATGGATGATGGGAGGAAAGAGGGAAAAGTATGAAAGGGCAGTCCAGGAAAGGGAAGGGGGAGTGATAGAGAGACGGATCCAAATAAAACCATATGCAGGGAGGGTTTGGATGATAAAACCAGGTGCATGATAAAAGGTGGAATGTCAAACTTTCAGCCACGTCAGGTGTTTTTTCTGCGCGCGTGTTTTTCTCCTCCTTCCACCACTCGGCCCGCTGGTGTTCACTCCCTGACTTCTGATATACAACTCACACTCCCCGACCTCGGCTTTCGTTCAACCTTTCGACCCTTTCACCAACGCAGGCTTGTTCTTTTAACTTAGATTTACTATCCAACCTTGTGTACCATCCAGCTCCTGTGATGGGCCATTCCTCATCTTACTCCCCCAAGAGCGAAAAAAAGTCGAGAGTAGGTAGATGTAGCAACACAGCAGGCTGTATGTTTCCGAAATCAATATTTAGTGTTTAAAGAGTGAAAGACTGAAAAGATAGTTCAGGCCAACTCAGGACCAAACAGCTATATGAGCTCTGCTGAGCTGAGCGGGTCTGGGATTTAAGTGGCTCCAGGTCCAATTAGGACCGTCTGCCGCATCTGGACACAGTTAGCTTTTAGAGTCAAAACTCACACTTTACTCCAACGGGGACATAAAGTCACAACTTCTCAGACTTCAGGCCAGTTAGGTTTTAATAACATAAAGTGCAGAGAATATTTACTGCACCAGTCACAACATGGCTACACCGATAAAACCTGAAAGAGGAGGAGACAGAGTGAGATGGAGGGAGGGCTGGCGTGCTGCTGTCAGATTGTGTCAATAAAGAGGATTTTTTCCATGTTGCAACATACTAGTTATGTTTGAGGGTTTTGCTGAGGGCAAACAATTACAGGAAAAATTGCAAGATCAAGATCTCCACACTAACAACATTCTGAGTTTCGCCTTCAAGTGTATTTTAAGTTTACAGACTTCAAGGCCAGGGAACACGCAGACATGTTCTCCATACACCAACGAAACAAACTTATGCAAATGTTGGAATTCAAATAAGAGCAACTGCTTTGTTTTGTGTGTGTCTGTGCTGTATGTGTCGGGGATGGTAGATTTTAAAAAAACAAACAAAGAAAAATGGATTTTATGACTGTTGAAGCTGCTTCTCAGGGAGACCATGTTCTTAAAACTGTGGCTACAACAGACAATCGAAGGATAAAAAATATAGTCAAGAGGTGAAGATATGAAGAAGTTTTTTTTAATACATTAATTTAACAAAACATTATGAGCAGAGGATGACACAACTTTTGGGAAACAGTGAAACGATGATGCCGATGCACTGATGTAACTTCCTCTGCTTCTTACTGCTTTGTGTATATGAAATCAATGGCTCCCTCTTTTGCAGCTGAAAAGCGGTCCATTTTTTCTATAACTGTTTCTCAATTAATGTCAGGCTTTGTCACATTCTTCTGCAGATGTAAAAAAAACAAAGATAATACAGAAAGCTAAATGGAAATTGCTCAAAGATGAGGATGGTTGAGAAACCTTTGCACTGTGGAAAGAGCTGAAAGGATGGAAAGCGAATCGAACAGCAGTTGGAAAGTTCCAGATCTCAACTTTAACCGATGATGATGATTACCCATTTTGACGTATTGGAATCTTTGGAACCAACAAGAAACGCTGTAAATAAAACTGCCACCTTGGTGCAAGAACTCCCCTGTGCAATAATTTTAAAAAAAAACAGTTGCAGAAAATAACATCCCGCATGAGCAGCAAAACAGCATCTAATCAGAGCAGTCGCACAGCACATTCCTCATCATGACACACGCACGCACAGAAACTCAGCCTGAGGTCCGACCCCACCTGAGCCTGGATCTCTGTCTCAACAGCACAATCACGCTGGAATGAGAACCAATAACAGCCTATTACCCTCCATATCCCTCCAGCGCACACACACGGAGTCAGCTTTACATCAGTAAGAATAAAAAAGAACAATAAAATCTCCGGATATGAAAAACTCCTGAGGCAGCATTGCATAGTACAAGTACAAGATGGTCCCTCCTTGTGTTGCGTGTGCGTGCGTGTGCATGAGTGCTTTGAAGACATCTGAAAAGAAAAAGATGCCATAAATCTCTCCTGCCTGAGTTGTAATAAGAATTTTGATTGTGTCTGCATGAAGAAGCCCAGGGCACTGTTCAACATGAAGGCTATCTGTCTCTCCAAAGCCGAAGCTAAGCTGAGAAAGTACATTCATTCCAATAGTGCACAGGTACTCCTACTGTTTTGAAAACCATAAACTGCAATCCTTTACTTCATTACGTGAATCTGATGGCTGTGGTTACTGACAGATAAAAAATATACTTTGCACCTTAGAACCAACAACAATCTCATTTTGATAAATACAGTCATTTTCTGGCCAGATGTGAAGCAATGAAGGGAACCACGAGCAGCAAAGTTCAGTAATGAACACATTATATCATGTTTGTTTAATCTGTACAAAAACTGAAGTGTACCTTTTTACACAGCCAAGCTAGCTGTTTCCCCCTGTTTCCAGTCTTTATGCTGAGCTAATATAAAAGCGGTAACTCTATATTTATGGTTCGGACATGACATTTGTATCAGTCTTCTCATCTAACATCATCTAACCCTCATCAAGAAAATGAAAAGGTGTATTCACACAATTTCAAACCTTTTAGGTCTGAGAACTTACTGCTATTCCTAATGTGGAGTAAACCACATAAAAACACATTAGATCATCTACAAAGATGGACGTCACCGATTTGAAAATGTGCGTCTCATGACGACTGTACGTGTAAAAAGACTTTTAAGTCAGATAATTGCTGAGCACAGTTTTGACTGCAGGACTGGTGTTATCAAGGGAATTTGTGTACTTTCTCCTCCCCTGGATTTTACATAAATTATGTGCATGAAGTTTCGGTTCAGAGGTCATGAAACAACAGCATTCAGTGCTCTATGAAGACGTTTTCCCATGAGCGCCTTTTTCTTTGGTAATTTAAGAGAGGAAAGAAAGTCAGAAGTAGAAGTGGAGGGAAAAAAAACAGATGACTCCAGGCCCTGCTTTGAATCTCTCCTTGGACAGCTCCGGCATGTGCTCTGCAGTGTTTCAGCTCGCCTGCATTTATTTTTAGATGTACAGTATATTCTAAGGAACGTCAGGAAGCGGGACTCCTGCCACTGCACTGTCAACTCTACCACCCATCGTGCTTCATTTAATCCTTTTTTTTCAGATACTGTAATGGTATTATTTGTGCCATAAAAAGGAAGGTCCTGTAGGATGACACTGGGCTGGTATAGAAACACCTGTTGTTTGAATGTCTGGGTTATTGCAGTGATTTGAACCATGACTGAGGGTGTTTATGCAGCGACCAGCAGCACATTTCTCCTGTCAGGATAGATGAACCCTGAAACTCCCACTGAGCTTCAGGTTGCTGTTGTTGTCCTCGCAAAAAAAAAAATAGTTGGTCACTTTAATGGATAGGGTCTGATCTTCTCAAGCTTATCTGGTCCGTGTCCATACGTGCCTTGAAAAAGATATTAGGCGTTGTATCATTCCTCCTGTCTTCACTGGCTGTGAATTGACGACTCCATTGGGTGAATACACTGCTGGAGATAGAAAATACTTGATTCTGTGGAGGCCTGTGTGCAATAGCAGTGACCTTGTCACAGTTTGTGTGATGGATCTTGGTTGCAATCTGTGTTGGGCTCACAATTGCGCTCACAAGTGTATCAGCTTCTTTATTCTGCGTCATTTCATGTCAAATTCTGATTGGTAGGTTTGTAGGTGTCGGCTGCAGTAGCCACATACAGTATTGGTCGGTTTAGGGTTTCATTATGCTTCAACTGAAGTACTTGTCAGAGGGTCAAACCGCAACAAAGAGCCCCTTTCCCCATATATTTTCAATGTGTGAATTAGGAAGGCCTCCTCTGTCAGCATGTCTGTAACTTTTTGAAACCTACAATACAACAGTCATGGCCGTACCATGCTGTGATTGGCCAGGATTGGAAGAAGTAAGCAGCAGAATAGAGAGAGAGAGAAAGTACAGGATTCTTTTTCTGTCTTTCTTTCATGAATGTGAGAGTGTGCTGATTTAGTACACCTATGCACCACAAAGCACAAATGTGTGTTTGTGTGTGATCCATTCTGGTTTTGTCACACTGAGGAAGTGACACAGCTGTTGAGGTCAGCAGGATACAGAGAGAGCGGGAGCGAGCGGGTCGTTGTCATGGTAGCCCAGCGAAACAATGGAGCGAGGAGGTCGGAGAGGAGACGGCATCGCACGGTGCAGACCCTTCAGGAGAACTCACCTCATGCTCTGCACACACACACACACACACACACACACACACACACACACACACACACACAGTGCTGAACAATGCACCCTTCAATAATGGGACACACACACTGGACGAATTCACACCTGACAGCTGACACCCAAAAACTCACCCTGTGCTCTTACTCCATCTAACTCAGTCTTTGTTGGTGAAACACACAAATCACACCACGTGCACATACACACACACACACACTGCTGCACCCCACCCCCCCAGCCCCTGCTCATTCGCCATTACTTTCATACCAACTTTTATAATCATCTACATGACAATCTGTGTGCGGCTGTATACTGAGGCTTGGGGGGGGTGACAGGGGTTAGCGCTGAAGGGAAGCAGTGCATGCTGGGATTGCGGCCTGCTGAGAGAGTGGCATTCTGGGAGGCGGTGTCCTGCGGGCAGGGCCTCTGGGGGATGCAGTATGGTTAATAGGCCTTTCATGGCCGGTCCACAAAGCCTTTTGTCCTGGGATAATTCATCCTGCCCAGCATGGAGAGATGGGGAGAAGCGGGGGGGAGGGGCACCATGGAAGGTTTTTTAGGGTTGGGAGTCCCCAGTTTTTCCTGCTCCCTTTCTACTGTGCAGTGTAGTGCAGGGTGGCGCTAGTGTGAGGGAGCCACATACAAAGAGAGCCCTGCTTGGTAGCGACAACACCAAAACATTGGCAGAGGTTGTGAAGTGCTGGCAAACTGCAGCACAACACTGGAAAACACCCGCGATTCATGACTCCTTGAAAACATCTTGAGGCTGGAATATCCTGCCGGGCGCGATCAGAGTCTGGGACGTGGACATTCTAATGTCGAGAAGGTTTTAGATTAATTTCACATACATGAAAATAAATGCACCAGATTAGGTGTCTGTGTGTTTGAACAAAAGCCACAGGTGACACAAAATGCTTGTCAGTGAATGATGCCCCCAGCTGGGTCGCACCAACGCCTCAGGTACATCATGGTGGGAGTTCCTGCATTCACTGGGGCGAGATGCAGCCGGCCTCCCACCAACAGACACCCCCCCATCCAACCTTGTGATCTGGGAATAGTCAGTTATTAATGAACTGGACAGGAGCGGCTGTTGCTGATTGAAGTAGAGAAGGGAATTCCTGAACCGGGCCGGGGGTGGGTGAGTGTTGGAGCTGTGATCACTCTGCTATGAGAGCGTGTGTCTGTGTGTGTGTGTGTGTGTGCGCTGCACAGTCCTGACTGGGCCCGGCCCGTCCACAACAACCCAACACAGCACTGCACAGCTGCACTGGAGGGCCTGCAGGCCTCAATGGATGGGGGTCAATACAAACTCTGTGGGGACCAACGCATACCAAATCAGGGGGAACAGAGCAGGAGGAGGGGGAGGGGGCGCGCTTTTCTCCTCCGGGACACCGTAGGTCTGAGGAAATTAAGTTTTTAGGAGTTTATTTTTTATTTATACACCCACGTGTGCATTATCAGTCCCGGTCCAGGACCTACTTTTACTCACAACCTCTGGAAAGCCCTCAGCAGCAGTGTGCATGGATCTGTAGTCTTGAGAAACGGCGGCGCACTACCCGGCTCCGGGGTTTTTGGGAGCCAGTCCCTATTGTTCAGATCCCTCCTCCTGCTTGGGAAGTGGGAGGACCCGAAAAGGCGTCGCAAAAGGGAGAATTGTTTGAGAGCTCAGTCATCCAAAAACGGCCTTTCAATGTGAGAACTTGGGGAGCCGAAGAAAATGTCGGTGGCATCGCAGTAAATTACTAAAAGCGGCGAGGCTTTAAGAGGGAAAAACAGAAGTTCAGAAACGGTTGCTTTTGGGACTAAAAACGCGGCTGCAGAGGAGGAAGAGGCGAAGAGGAGATCGGCTGGTTTACAGGCGAGGTGTGAGCACCAAATACAGCGGTTTTGGTGAGTTTTGTGTGCCCCTTCGGGCGCTCCATGTTTTTGCGGCGTTAACACTAAGTATCCACATGTGATATAAAGTCATACACAAGGCGTATCAGTTCTGCTTTGTGTTTGCTGGCTGACAGAGCTCTTTACCCACGCACGCGTTAGTTAACGTATAGATAAAGCGGTGATTTTGGCGTTAGAGCACCGCTTCATGCTGCTGACTACTACTGATAGCCGCATTTGTTTAGGTTTGTTTTTTAGCTCATTGGTGCACGTAAACGTCGCTACAACCTCCCCGTAGCGCCCATCACCTTTGTTTTGGGACGGAAGCGTGCGTTTTGTGGGTCTCGGGGTTACTTTTAGTCTGAAAAGTGAGCTTTACTTTCCGACTTTAGCCCGTTGTTGATTGGACGAGCTCCGCGTCCGTGCTTCGCCAAAACTTTCTCCTCATTTTCCGCCTTTATCTTTAACACGACGCACGTACGGGGACGGGAATCAGCCTTGTGTGACACGTTGCAGAGATTCTCGGATGTGTTTCCAGACGTACGTGAGTGTTTTTTTTTTTTTCTTGAGTGCGGGGGGGAAGAAAGTGTGTCTGCGTTTTAGCAGGCCGCAGCCTATAGTCGCTCCCATAGGGTAACAGAAAACAGACACGGTGAGCTCTGCCAGATTCAACCCCCCCAACTCCTTTCCATATTATCATCGGGGAGTGCAGCAGTGTAGAGGTGGGATGTAGAGGTCGCTCAACGCTGTCCTCAGGTCAGTTCTAAGGAAAGCCACAAAAACAACAACATTGGAATATGTAAAACACGTTTTCACCAGTTTCTCAATGATGCTCACTGTGATTTCTGGTCTGAGAAAGTAAACGTGTTATGAGTACAACTAATCAAACGTCTTGTTATTTATGTTAATGTACACAATGACCTGCACAGGTTTTTTTTTTTACTCTTGGCACGGAACAAACAATAACAAGGCTGCATGAGAAGCCCCAGAGCCCCCCCAAGTCCTGTTGTCAGAATAACCTAATTAAAGCCTCCCAATAAAGTGACAGCTGCTCGGTGCAGGCGCATACAGGAATGCAGCATCCTGCCCCGCTGTCAGGAGATTCTCTCCTGACCCCACCCACACACACACACACACACACACACACACACACACACACCACCACCACCACCACCACCGCCAACTCCCTCTCATTCAGGTCTGATTTTAATGAGAAAATGTTTGTCTTAATCCCTGGGGCTGCTAATGAGTGTTGGCCAGGGTGTCACTCACCATGCATGCCTGGTGGAGAGACAGACAGATAGAAGAAGAAGAAGGGATGGGGGGGGGTACATTGACATGGAGGAGGAGGCTTGCAGGAACAGCCGCAGGGGCTCAAGTTTCCAACCCCAGGTGTCGTTTTTGTTATTTGGATTACATGTAGCCTCCTCCGCCTCGCATTGGTGGGGACCATTGCCGGTTCAGTGACGGACATGGCATTGGACAAGAGGGCCCGATTGTTCCCACCAAATCAATGTCACTTGGATTAAAAGTCGAAGCGAATGGCCCGGCCTCCTCCAATTAGGCGCACAGCTTATGAGGGAATGAATTGGTCTCAGTAGGAAAAAAAAAAGAGCTTCTTGTTGGGTTTGTTGTTGTTGATGATCATCATCTCTGGCAGCCGGGCGGATCAAAGTTGAACTAATTGATTCCAGTCTGATTAACTGCCTGTTTCTCACACTGCTTTGGCCCTTTTGATTACTCATGAATGTGGTGAATGCAGAACATAATTGTAGGGGTTCATCGTCGAGACCTGACGGCAAAAAATATATTCAAGATCATACAATTAGAAATTATGATTTTATTTTAATCCTGCAGTCATATGATAGGGTTAAGGCAGACTCATTTCATAGCTACATCACAGACGCACTTTAAGTCCTTCTAGAAGTATTATCGTACCATGATTTTATTAATGCAGAATATAAAGATGAATTTACTGCTTTACTTGACATATCTGATAGAAAAGATATCTAGGTTTTGGGCTGTTGCTCGGACCAGGTAATCAGTATGTAGATGTCACACGGGCTGTAGGGGATTGTAATTTCTATTTGCGCTGGTTTTGGACATTTTTTATATGATGAAGGTGATCCTCATATGAATTGAAGACAAAAAATAATCATAAGATGCAGTTGGACTGCTTTAAAGTCGACTCAGCCCTTTACCGAGTATTAGAGACTCACTTAAAGTCCCAATGACAGTGTTGTATGTTTCTTTTCAATACAGATTGTTGTGTTGAAGGAAACACTTTCAGACTGATGCCCCAGGCAAAGAAGTCTTCCAAAATCCTTTAATTTGTTGGGACTAAAAATGTGCATACCTTCAGACTTGTAGGTCCAGGACTGTGAACTGACTTTTATGTCTTTTGGTTCCAGAGCCTGATTTGATTGTTCCTAGGTTCACCTCGACAGCAGCTGCTGACTTTGAAATGATATTTGATCGATCTTTGGTCGTCTGCCAAACAGACATGTAGTGGAGAAATAAGCTGCTAGTTTTCCACTTATTTGCCCAGAATCTGGTGAATAGTTTTTCATCCATTCCATAGGAGCCAGGTTTTCATATGTGTTCTGCCTTGTAAAGAAAATTTACTGTGTGGATTTAGGTATGTAGCCAATAGAAATGGAGTTTCTGGCTCATATTATAGTTTGGTTTCAGATTTTACTCTGCCACATCGAAGCATGAGTGCAAGGATAGGATTTAACTTGTTTGACTCTCGCCTTGCACAGCCGGGTGTGCTCTTTGACATCTGGATGTAAATCAAAAGCCTTGAGACAAAGATGTATTTCAAGATGCATTGTGAGATAACAAGCAGCCAGTGGTTCCACGAGGACTGCTGTTTCTGCTCCGATCTCATGTTTGTGAGCCAAGCGTTCCCCGAGTTTTGAATGCGGTGCTGGAAAGCAGCGTTGTTATTGTAGAGGGTGTAGCATTGGTGTAAATTGACAAAGGAGGAAAAAAAATCCTTCCTGAGGGCGAGCTTTCATCTCTATGACAGCGGGTACACTCATGCAGTCATAACAGCCTGCAGGCACAATCCGTGGGCCTTTGCTTGCACGTGTGTGCGTGCACATGTGTTCATGTGCATGCAGGTTTTGTGCGTGTGAGTGACAGTTTTTGTCCGATCAGGATCATCCCTTTGTGCTGGAATGTGTTGCTTGTCATTTTGGTCCTCAACTGGCTTCACCTGCACGGTCGTTTCCCGACTGCCGAAAAAGAAAAGAAAGGAAAGAGTGCGTGTCTGTGTTTGTGCGTGTGTGTATGAGAGAGGGAGAGAGAGAGAGAAGTGGGTTTACGCTTTATAATTTCAGCCGGAGTGTTTCTGCGTTATTGTACTTTTCATAAACCAGCACAGAACGCAGCCATCGCCAAATAAGGCTGCTTCATTTCCCAGAGCCAGACATTATTGGCCTGTTGACATACAGTGCATTAGTCCTCCAGCGCTGACAGACTGGAGGCTCAGGCGCAGGCCTCATGCCCCCGGGAGGGTTTCCGTGTCCAGTTAAGACATTGGATAACCAGAGAGGGACACCTGGACCGGCAGGTGGCCGGGATCCAGGCCCCTCCCCTGGGGCTGCATACCTCTCCCTTCCTGATTCTCCCTGTTCAGCCAGGACCACGGAGAGAGGGAGGAATGTGAAGTTCTTTTTTGTTTTGTTTTTTAAAGTGGTGGGGGGGGTATCATGAAGGAGAAAGTTCTGACTCCTGAGAGGGTTTTTAGGCTTCAACTAACGTGCCTATCCTCAGTTCTTATGTGGATCATAAATAAAATAAGGCTTCCAGTCACCTTGTGAACAACCTAATAGAGATAATCCAAAGTCTTTAAACCAGTTGAGTTGATTTGTTCCACTACTTAAAGTAAAAGTTAAGAAGCTCTTGATTGGATAATGAAGTTACCCAAACCATACTCTCGCCCCCTTATGCACACATGCAAACACAGACACAAACACACACATTGTTGAGTGTGGTGTGAGTGCTGTTAGATCAATGATCAACTCCAGACACGGGTAAGAAGACTGTGTGTGTGTGTGTGTAGACAAATAGCCCTGTGTGTGCAAAGCAGATATTTGGACAAAGATTAGAGGGGTGTTATTACGAGCCAAAAGCAACCCAGACACTTTAATAGATCATTCACACACAGGCATGAGGTTGCACTCTGACTGGGACTGCTCAGCTTAAGCCTCAGTCACTTTCTCCCTTTTCATTTGGCCCGACCTCTCAAACACACATTTTTAGAGTTTGTCTCGTTTTGGGCGGCTTAATGTGGTTCGTTGTGAGTCTACAAGCCAGGTCGGTCAGTCAGGACCGACTTCCAACCCCAAGTTCTCACGCACGTCCATCCATACCTGTGCTGCAATATTAATATCGCACTGCGTTGCTGCATGGAGCGTGTGTGAACGAAACAATAAAAGCGTCGGAAAGACAAAAACGTCGAGGCATCTGGGGTGTGTTCTGGGGCTTTAACCAATAATCAGATTCAAAGTGTTGCCCCAGAGAGAGAGAGAGAGAGAGAGAGAGAAAAAAGTCATCATTGAAGAATGTCAAACTGGCAGGAGAAGACATGATTCAACAGAATAAATCACTGGGCACCAGATTAGTCGGTTATTGGGCCCCCGAGGTTATCGCAACTGGAATTTTCCATCGACAATGCTCCTCTGTCTGCGGTCCAAATCGCATGCGTGTGTGTGAAGTTTTATATAATGATATTTCAGAGCTTTCTCCCATAAGATAATGCACATACATGGCTCTGAGTGACAGGACAAATGGTAGCTCGGCTTTACCACGTCTCTCTCTCTCTCTCACACGCACACAAATCCAGCTTCTGAAACTGAGAGCTCTCTTTGAAACGAGCCTCCTCCAGCTGTTTCTCCTCTTAAGGAACTCTTTCAGGCCCAGCGGATTTCACTTTATAACCATGGAGCGAGCAGTCGAAAGTCAAAAAGCCGACCGCGCCAACTCGAGTGCAGTGGACGCCCCACAATCCCTCACTCGGCGTTCAATTTCCTGCCTCCTCTCTGTTTCGTAATTCCTCCTCGTATCTGTTTCTCCTACAACTTTCTCCTCCAGTCCAGCCGTTTTAATATCATTTTACAGTCTGTCTCCATTCCCTCATCTCTCGTTCTGCCCCCCTCCTCTCATTCGGCCTTATCTTAATTTCCTAATGCCTCCTCATATCTGTTTTTCATATAATATTTCACCCGCTCTGCTTTTCCCTTCCTTCTTTCATCTCCCACTGAGAGTTGTAGGCCCGTTCAGCCTCTCTCCCTCTCCCTCATTTTTTTTTTCTCCTCCTGGTTCCTGCAGAATAATGGGGAGAAATTGCTCTTGATTTATAATTGGTTCCATTCACTCTGATGCATGAGCTGCCAAAGGAGTTGGGGGGCCCCTTTCCACCCACCAACCCACCCCACCCCACCCCCCCACCCCCATGATGCAGGAACACACAAGGAGCAAGCTGCAGATATGTACAGCTATGAAAGTCTATATTAGCGTGTATGAGTGCTATATGTAGTTTATCTTTTTGGCATTAAGGATAAGTGGTAGACTGTTTTTTTTTTTTTGTTTTTTCGTTTTCTTTTTTGGCATGCTGACGTTTGGTGTTGGAAAAACTTCCTGAGGTCTGCATATTTATGTGCCTCTGTGAGTATACTTTTACCATGTAATAGGAGTTTGTGTGATTGCTTGCTTATGTGTCATCAAGTGTGTGTGCGTGTGCAGAGAGGGAACACACAAGCAGGCAAAGAATGGTTGCGGGTAAATGAAATATGTAACTGTGTGTGTGTGTGTGTGTGTTTGTGTGATGAGTACTGTGAAATCTTGGCTATTAGTTAGTTTTCCCAGTAGAGTATGGGAGTGATTATGTGTGTGTGTGTAATCCAGACTCTCTGTGCTCAGTTATGGCTCCTTTTAGAAAACTGTCCTCCTTCCACCAGAGATTGTGAAGATATTTTTTGGACAGTGATGTGTTTTTAAATATTTACTTGTGTCTAACCAGCAGTCCAAAACTCAGAGACTGTCAGTCCTCAAATAATTAAAGGTATGGTATCTATCCATCCTCCCTTCTTATCTCAATCCTTCCCAATTTCTGCCCATCTTTTCTTCTTTCCCTCTATAGACCCTGGCAATCTATCTTTTTATCTATCTTCCTCTATTTGACTCAGGTTTCTTTCTTTCCTCTGTTCTTTTCGACTAGCTGTGCTATTCTTCTCTGTACCCATCGTCTCTTCTATCAACCGCTTTTTTCATTCTTCCTTTCGGCTGTCTATCCAGCCATCTTTCTATCCATCCATCCTTCTTTCCCTAGCTCCCTCTGATGTGATTGTCATCTACCTACATCACTGTTCAGTCCATCCATCTGGCTTAAACTCTCCCAGAAGCCGCGATGATCCGATCCTGTTCCCATGGCCCCGGTGGGCGATGCTGGCATCCCACACCGGGCAGAGGAATGTGGGTGTGCGTGCTCACCGTGGCACCATAATTAGCTCTCCGTGGTTAATACAGCTTCGTTATCTAAATTATGCAAATGCTGCGGTGCCTAATTGATTAGGATGCCCCCCCACCCCCCAGGGCCTGTCCAGATCCCTCTCGTTAATCCTCAAGACGGTCTGTAGCTCGTTAGTGTCGGGGGTGGGTGGGGGGGCATAAAGCTCGTTAATACTTTCTGAAGCGTGTGTGTGTGTGTGTGTGTGTGAGAGAGCATTATGAAGGAGGGGTGAAATTCCCAACCTTGTTAGGGATGCTTAGATGCTTTTGATGTGTAATTTTATGGCATGAGAACGAGGGATGTCTCGAGTGGAGGATTTGGACCGGCCCCCTCTCCACCTGTTGGGCAGAAATTTCATGCCAAGCCCAGACCCCAGAAGGTTTTCCTCTTGTCCGAGAAAGGGCGTTCCAAAGGGGAGCGGAGAGATAGATTAGGGATTAGGGATTTGTTCTCCTCCAAGTTTTTTTTTTGCTTGCATGAAGCACAACAGAGAAGTATGGCGAGTCTCCACTTCAGTTAGCATACTCCATTGCATGGACACATTCAGCAGCGTGTACACACGTGTGTATTTCTTAATTTTGATACAGTGAAAGAGGGTAGATCAGGTATTTACAGTATTACAATTACATTTCGTCCATTTCTTGCCCATTCATTTTGTAAAAGTTAATGGTTGCATAGATTTAGTGAGTTGATCTTCACAAGAAAAAAATCTTGTTGATAATAAAGTCCAATTGTAGATGGACAAAAACCGTTAGTCAGTTAATAAAGAAAATGATGGACAAGTTAATCAGTGATGCAAATAGTTATTAGCTGCAGCCCTTGATTGACTGTCCTATTGCTAGGTTGCCCCCCCTGCATGATGGTCTGATGGTAAACTGGATATCCCTCCTCATCCTCCGCCGCCGCTCGCTGCCAGGCCAGGCCAGGCCAGGCCAGGCCGAGAGGCCAGCGAGCAGATTGACTGAGTGAGGGGAAAATATGTTAGGACATTCAGCGACGCTCTCACACACACGCTGTCTCAAACACACCCTCTCATTGACGAGGCCCTGCTCTCTCCTCCTGCTCGCCTGCCAGTTGACATCCTCTCTATTAATTTGAGTCGCCGTTCTGCTTTCACACACACACACACACACACAAAACTGCCTCCATAAACCCCCTCCACCCATCTCACATCAATCCATAAAGGCAATGACACCCCCCCAAACTCTCCACACACTACTCTCAAACCTCTTGGTCATTGAGCCCCCCCCCTCTCTTTGGTCATTGAGCGGGGCCCATCAGCTCTTCCCTGGGCCCTTCAGAGTAGCGTCTCCCCTTTCTCCTGGGGTCCACGGGGTCTTTGTCCGTGCACCGGCTCACTGCTTTACAATGACTCTCCACTCTATTAAGGTGCGTTCTGCCTGTTACCGTCGCCAGGGGCAACCGGCCTCCCGCATGGCAGCTATGCAGCATGGCATTGTGGGCCGCGGGCCCGAGTGGGGCAGTTGAACCCCCGGCACTCCTCACACTTGACACCGCATGTGTTTATCTAAAGGGGGGGCTTTGTGGTGTTTGGAGAACCTCGATGGAGGGTGGCTGGGGAGGGGGGGGGCACGGGGGTGTAAAAAGACGTAAAACTGGGGGAGGAGGGCAAGAGGGGAGTTTGGGGAGGTGATAAATATTCAACAGCTCAGCTCCTCAGAAGGAGTTACTACCCTGCTACCCCTCCACCCCAGCCCCCCCCGTGTGTCCTCTCCATACCAGAAAGCAGATGGAATGTGAGCGCTCAGGGAGGAGGCTCCAGTCTGGTTTTATCCAATTAGCAGGGTTGTCAAAATGAATTTATCCACGGAGGCAGGGGGACAATGGGACCGGCAGTGGCCCGGGAGAACAGGGGCCCCGGTGTCTTTACTTAGCACGCTCACAATGAACTCCTGTCAAGTGACTCTCTTACCACAACGACATATAAGGCACTCGCATACCTACACTCACGATGCGTGTCTGCGCACCGCCGCCAAAAAAACCCTTCTCCCGGTCGCCTCGGTGATATATATCCCACAGATGTTGCACATGAATGCACCCGCAGACACCTGCGTTCAGAGCTGTTGTTAAGCCTTTTGAGTTGGGTCCAAGTCAAGTCTTAAGTCCTCGAGGACCAAGTCAAGTTTTCTACAAAGTGCAAGTCAAGATGCTCTGAGGTACCTCATGCTGACTCTTAAACCGAGACAGCCTTTGACCATTTTCTTGAGTTTATAGTAGGGACGACCTTATTTGTCCTTTTATCTCTCACAATACCAATTCTCATACGGTAACTTGATGTATCTGAACAATGATCAAAGAAAAAAAGTTGTCTCTTTTTCCCCCCAAATTTTAATTCAATTCAGTTTATTCATTAATTAGCATATTTCTTCAATATAAGGTAACATAATGTTCTGCGGCACCAAAAAATTAAGTGGACGACCACTGTTATTGAATAAATGTAACTAATAGTTGAAATTTATTCCGATTATTGTTATTCCAGGATTTTATCAAGTCTGCACTTTTACCAAGTGTCAGACTTTGTTTCTTCCTTGTCTCCTCAACATGACTGCGAAAACTCGCTCTAACTCCAGTAATCATACTTGTGCGCTGGAACTGGCAGATCCGATAAGTTCACAGAGTTCTGTGCTGTTTCTGAAGTATGTTTCGATACCACAAAGCCGCTCACACTGAGTTGTGTGCCATGCAGCGCTTTTCGTTACTGGTAAGGAACAAAACACACACGCATACGCACATTCTCTGGGCTCTTAATTTAGTGGAGCTGTCTGTGTGTGCGCTCTGGTTTTTATCAGTCCCGCTGATGCGTAGGGGGCTCTTCTCTCTGCGCCTGTGACTTCTCTGGGACGGTTGGATGGAAAAAGTTGGACGTCGATGTCAGGCCAACTTTTCATCTTGTGGCAGGGTATCTGCTAAGCAAACACAGGACCCAGCTGACTAATGAATCAGGCAGACAGGCTCAGAGGAGTGCGGCTGTTTTTTAGGGAGTGATGATGTATGGAGGGGCCTTCTCATGCTGCTTTTACGACAAGGCTCCGCCTCCGTTTCTCCGTCTCCCTGCCCATCTCGCTGCCTCTGCTTTTATTTTGAAGTGAAGGAGACGAGAAATTGGACAGGTAAGAGGGCTCCGGGCTGAGGTAACACGTCCTGCTGTGTGTCCAGTTGGCAGACTGGCCGGTGTGGTTTACGGTTAGTGACTCTCACAGTTGGGACAGGTGCTTGATGCAGATGTATGAGACTTTTATGGGCAGCCGTCCCAGGTTGCGTCCGTACAGCAACCAGCCACAGAAGCCACAGGCCTTCAGCTATGCTCGCCCCGACTCCCACAGTAGCTTTCTGTTTGTTTACCAAGTCAGCCCACTACTGATGGGCCACTCCGAGCGGACCAGTGAGTAAATGAAACTCTACATGTATGTAGGGCTGCAACTAAGGATCCTTTTCATTACTGCAAATACGGGAAATACCTGCCACAAGTTTCTAGTCCACCGTGTTGTTTTCAGATAGCTTGTGTCTGACTACAGCCCCCAAAAGGCCGCATTTGAGAAGCGAGATACAGCAAGCGGCCGTAATCAATACTTGTATTTTAACAATCAGTCTGCTTGTATGTGAAAGGATGTCACTCACTGTGAGGAGCGTTTTAGCACCTTTAAGGTGATTATTTTCTGCGAGTTTCATGTTTTGATTGGCTCTAATCAGCTTTATTTTCAACTATAGCAAGAGGACAGTTTTACACATTTGTGAGTAGTCGTGCTGTTTATGTTATGAAAATCAGTCAAACAAATAGTTTACACACCTTGGTGGTGTACAGTTGAAACCTAGCGGGGTAATGTGTGGCCCAGTTGATGCCGTTAACAGCTGCGTTTCCATCAGCATGCCGCTTCGCTCGTTTTCAATAAATGTGCCAGGCAGCTACACTGCTGCCATTAGATGATGAAGGTGTGCTGTAAGAGTTTCCATTCTCTTACTGTCCTGCTTTGGCCCCTTAGTCTGTTCTGTGCGGGTGCATTTAGTCCCTCGTGTCTGGGCTTCATTAATCATTGCCTTGCCATAATAAGATCAGGACAAATATGTATGAGAAAGTTGCGCGCTGCTTCCATTTTTACCGTAGCGTCGCAGGATGGTTTGCGCCCTCCAGCTTGTGCATGTTGGACTACATGTATGCGTACGAGAGGGAAAGGGAGACGGAGAGATTCGGTTTTGCAGGACCACCCTCCTCATTCTGACGGGAAGTTGTTAGTTTAACCTGACAGGAAAGAATTCGGGAAACTTGGCAGCGAGCGACAAGGGAGAGAGAAACGCTCTTCTCTCTACATTAACTGTTAATAGACTGACCATTACCAGCGTCTTCTCCATTTTCCTCCCAATACATACTGCACTCAACTATAAAAGAGGCCACCTCTCCTCCATTACACACACATACACACTGCTGTGATATATATACCCCCCCATCCTGCCTCTCATTAGTTGTTCTTTGTCCCGACTCTTGAATGCAGCCTGTGTGTTTTTGCTTCTCCCCTTTCCCTCCCCCTTCCCCTCCCTTCCCTCCCTCCTGGACCGTCTACCTGTATCGGTTACACCTGAGCTGGAGGGTGGAGGGGGTCGGGTTATGGCCCGCAGAATAAGGGCGCCCCTTTGATGAATGCAGGCTGGAGGGTGCGGGTGCAGGCGGAGAGGAGATGGGGTCAGCGGCGAGATGGGGGCTGACAGAAAAGAAAGGCTTTATTTGTGTCTGGAGTTTGGCTGCTGAGGGTGCTGCGGAGCGCACCGCCTCACCTGGGTTGTGCTTGGTTAATGGGTGCCTGTTTGTGCGTATACAAGTAAGATAGGAGCAGGGAAAGCGGGTTATGTTTGAATTCAAGGTTTAATGTTTTTTTGGATGCTGTGTGTTGAATTGTGTTTGGCTGTTGTGCTGTTTTGTTTTAAATGCATCAGGTCTGTAAATGACTCTCTAACCCTCTGTGTGTGTGTGTGTGTGTGTTTCAGGGGGTAGTGTATGGAAGATGTCTGGAAAGCGAGACTGGACTCCGTGGATGAAAAAGAGAAGGGCTCCAGTGTTGTGTGCTCTGGGTGCAGTACTACTGTGCTGCCTGCAGTGCGGCGCCGCTGTCTCCGGTGAGTAGACAAAATGAGATGTATCTTTAAGCATTTTTTAAAAAAGAAAGAAAAAAGTTTCCATCTGTGTCCAACAGGCTCTATGTATGCTCAGTTTAAGAATGCCTTTACATTAGTTTTTTTTCCAAACACCTGGTACAGGATAAGTCTTTGCCAGGGACAGAATATTCTGGCTCACAGTGAGGGAAGTGTTTTATGTGTTTGGCAGCAGCAACAGCAATTTGTTTGAAATAAATCCGAAGAAGTAGTTGGTTTGCATAAGCTGTACGAGCCACCATGGGTGAACTGAAAAAGAAAAGAGGCCCTGTATGCAGAGCTGCAACGACTCGCCCACTGAAAGTTGATTGAAAGAAATATGGTAAATCTTTCACTGATGAAGTCAACATTTATTGGCTCCAGGTACTCAAAAGTGATAATAAATGGTATATTATCGGGTTTTGCTGATTTGTATAAGGTAAATAACACCTTTTTAATCAGCTCGTGACTGCTTCACATGCTCTTTTCTTCAGATGAGGTTCCAGTGTTCACTGAGGAGCCATTGTCTGTGGTTCAGAAGCTGGGAGGCAGCGTGAAGCTCCGCTGCAGCGCCCGACCCGCCTCTGCCAACATCAGCTGGCGCCTGAATGGCCGGGAGCTGTTGGGTGGAGATCTGGGCGTGGTGCTTGGGCCCAGCAGCCTCTTCATCCCCACACTGTCCAACCTGACGCTGGGGAGATACCAGTGTGTGGCCAGCACCGGCGCTGGAGCCCTGGCTAGTGTGGCTGCCAATGTCACCGCTGCCAGTGAGTAGCCACCCACACAAAGCTGCAACAAATAAACACAAACACGCGGGCCCCTGTCGGCCCCTTTTTGGTTTGCTGGGGCATCCAAAGAACGCCTTTGACTTAATTTTCCTCTCGTAGAACAAAACCAGTGAAGGGGCGGGATTTGTTTGCTTAAAATCTTCACCAATACGCCACTGTAAACCTTGTACTTTTCCACTGCACATCTGCTGAGTTTGATGATTGCAAAGCTCCAGCTATACTTTTGGTGGGTATGGTGGGAAACTGTTGCACGTCACTGATTAGTTATATAGCTGGACAGCCAGAAAGTGTTTGTTCATTGTAGGGAGACAGCTGCTGCCGTTAAGCAGTATCATATTGATCTAATGGAGTTAGAGTGAATTATTCCACATGCTGACATTTTTAGTGCTTTGCCGGTCTGAGTGTGTGTTGTTATATTTGATATGCATCATGGGACTGAGAGGGAGGCCTGAAGCTCTGTAACTTGAGTCAGAGGAATGGAGGGGACCCAGGGGCCGGCGGCCAGTTGGAGCAGTGAGAGGGGACCAGAACTAAGCCCCCCCCCCCCCCCCACCCCCACATCCACTGGCCCCTCTTTTCCCCACAACACCACATTCCTCTCCACAGGGCCCGACAGCAGGGCTCACCAGAAATTATGGCCCCGTAATTGGGTAGAGGGTTGGGGGGGGGGATCAGGATGCCGTGTGTGAGGGGGTAGACAGAGGATATGGGTGTATGTCTGACTAATACACGCCATTAGGTGAAAAAAGGGCACTGCTAGCTGCATTGTTTTACATGTAGTGGTGTGATATACGAGGCTGCCGTAGCCCGAAGGAGCTGAAGGTGTTTCAGGCCAGTCGAGACAAGATCCCTCCACAAGATGAGACGTGATGTCACATTCTCTGTCTCCTCCAATCCCTCCATAACCTCACACACACACACACACACACACACACATTTCTCCTCCTTCACAAATTTTTCACTCCTCACCCTGTCACTTTCCCCCCCCTCCCAGTTCGCCCCTTTCATTATCTCTCACTTTCCCTCCTCGTTTGTTATCTTCACCTGGTGTTCTTGTTTTTCCTCCTTTCTACAGAGTGATATTTTGTCAAGCCGTGGTTGGGAGAGAGCATGGAGCGCACATGCAAAATTAGAAGTTATTGATAGCTCCAATAGTGTGACGAATCGTGTTGAGATAACCACATGTGGAGCCAGACTGCTTCCCCCAGAAACCTCCCTAATTTAATAACGGCCTCTCTCCTCGGCCACCCCCATATCACCCAAGGAATTGCCCCACAGGGAGTATGTACGTGCCTGCCTCTCAGTGAGAGCCCTCTTAGTTGTGCACACATGTTTTTTGTGATTAGGATAGGTTGATTCCAGACCCTCCGCGCTATCCGACTCTGTGCTAATCTGCGCCTTTTTGGCATAAGTTAAAAGCTCCCTGCTTGATTCTTGCGCAGGCAATCACCCTCCCTTTTTAGCTGCAGAAAACAGACATGTATCTGCACAACGTGAACGCACAACACGTTGCACAAACATGTTATAATTCAGATACACACACACATGCACGCAGGCCTCCTACTGCTACACATAAAGATGATGAATGCACTGTCTCTCTAGAAATATTTAAGTCGGCCTTGCCAAACAGCCCTGGTGCGGGAGGTCTGCTTCACTTTATGAATACCATCAATCCTCCATCCCTGCAGGATGCATACACATACACACACATACTAAAAAATACATGCGCACACACACACACCTGAGAGGCACACATGTGGGGTTGTTCCTGTAAAGAATGTGGGGGGGTAAAAGGTGTAACTGGAGGATTTTGGAAGAAATAGGCAAAAGGAAGAAGGTGGGACGGGTAGATATGGTGGTGGTGGTGGTGGTGGTGGGGGGGTGCTTTAAAAACAGCACCTGATTGATTTAGCAAATGGAGCACCACACAGCCTCGCCTCTCTTTAAAGCTTTTTTCTCCCTAACACACACACACACACACACACACACACACACACACACACCACTTAGCTTGACATGTCCTGGCTGGGATTCTCATCTTTCAGAAGAAGAGCTGAAACAGAGCAGAGTCAGAGATGGAATTGTGTGTTTGTCTGAATGTGTGTAGAGCCTGATTCCCTCCCCCCCGGACACTGGGACAGATCCAGCGTGCCTGGTGAATAAATCAGTCTCCTGCAGTGAGGGTATTTGTCCAGTGCTTTCAGTAAATCACTGTGATGTCCCTATCAGTGGATGCCCTGGCCTTAACTAAACTTTGCTTATTGAATTAGAGCTGTATACAAAGTCTCATCAGCTGACTGTATATACCAGCAGCTTGGTCTTTTTTTTTTTGCCAGAGAACGTGTCTGGTCCAAGAAAAACACAGCAGTTATAGCACCTCTGGAAAGAATGGAGAGGGGCCGTGTTTGTTAAGAATAAATCAACAAAGGCTGGTAGATGTTTAATGACGTTCCTGGAGAAGTTTTATTTATCTTTCATTTCACTGCTGGACTCCTTCGTGACAAATTTCTCCAGTTGTTACTTTCTTTTTCCCTCCCTGTATTGCTCCCTTTCCTTTTTTATCTTTTCTCAGACTCATTTTCCCTCTGCTTCAAATCGATAAAATGGCAACATATCCCCTGCTATGCCCCCCCCCAAAGTTTAGCCGTTTCCTCCCCAAACCAAAACTGGATATCATTCTCTGAAACTCTATAGGATGGACACCTCTCACCTTTGACCTTCTGGCCAGGCCTCCGGGCCGCTCAGGCGGGGGTTTAGCGGGTCAGGGGTCAGATGAGTGTCTGTGCTGTGCAGACTGTGTGTCTGTGGGACACAGTTGCAGCACATGGCCCCAGTAATCTCACTCCTCCGTTTCCCACAGAACATGAACCGGCTCCAGTCCCACTATACAACAGGGTTAACTGCTCGAATGTTACAGACACCACTCTTAGGCGTTGGTCTTATACATATCATATGACATGAAAGAGCAAAAAATTAGCCAGTGTATTTCACATTTTTGTGCCTCTTTTCGTCAGATCGAGTTGAGACAAGTAGTGGGAAAGAAATTTTGTGTGTTCATAAGTTGTGGGAATGTGGTTACAATACAAAGGGGACATGCAATTTGTGAGGAACACCCAATATGGAAACAGCACAGTTATTATAGAGTTTATTATTGCTCATAAAATTGTGTTTTTCATCTTCTGTAGTTGCGTACTGACTGTGTACATGTGCAGTTGGATGTTATTTACACAGTGTGTTAGGATGATGAAAGAACGGTGAACTGCGACGCAGCGATGTGACGGCACTTGACTTTTCCCTCGCTCGTGTTTTCCAGAGCTGCGGGACTTCGAGCCCGATGACCAGCAGGAGATCGAGGTCGATGAAGGCAACACGGCCGTTATTGAATGTCACCTCCCCGAAAGCCAGCCCAAGGCTCAGGTCCGCTACAGTGTCAAACAGGAGTGGCTGGAGACATCCAAAGGTATGGAAGCAGCTTCATGTCATTAGGTTAACGTTCTCCCTCTCTCTCCCTACTTCCCTGTTGATTCCCATACTATCTTCATAATTTACCGGAATGCTATAATCCTGTTATCTGAGCCATTATAAAACCGGTGATAAGGGTATTATCTCCAGAATGTTGAAACATGGGAATGCAGTTGTTTATTTTTCAAACTATTTACTTCTAAGTTGCCTGGAAGAGAAGAAAAGCTCCCGTGGTTTGGGTCTGGTATGCTGATGATGCCTGGGAGCTGTAGGTACTGATATCTGCAGCTTATCTCTGAGGAAATGAATACCACATTGGCGAGCGTTCACAAACCGGTCGCGGTCAGACTCTGGGGTGCCACCTTGTGGCCTTTTGCTGATGGTGCAGGCGTGCGCTGGAATGGCACGTACGACTCATGTTACACAAAGTGCTTCACAATATGGGCTTGATTTTCCTGCGGTTCCCCTTTTTCTCAGTCCTATGCACGGATCCTCTCGCAAATATTTTCTCCAATATTCCTGCTTCAAAGTTTAAAAATAAGTCTGAACTACATTTGTAATAGTAAATCTTTCACTAACCAACAGTATTACTTGCACATTGTCCTCTGTGAACCCTTGGCACTGCCCTGTACATTTGCTCTCCAGTGAGTACAAAATTGTAAAAGGTGCATACACCTGTATCACATGATCCCAACGTACCTGGCTTGATTTTGGCCTTGGTCCTTAATTGCACATCAGGTCTCTTTCTTCTTGCTATCATATGAAGGCAAATAGCCTTTATTTGACCTTAAGTGATTATTTATGTTTTTTTCAAGTATTAAGAGTCCATACCTACGTTTGTTTCCTGCAGGGAACTACCTCATCATGCCTTCAGGGAACCTGCAGATAGCCAACGCCACGCAGGACGATGAGGGGCCGTATAAGTGTGCTGCCTACAACCCCGTCACCCAGGAGGTCAAAACATCCACCTCTGCTGACCGCCTGCGCATACGCCGTGAGTCAACCTCTCCGACACTGATATTAAGACACAACAGCAATTATTTTTTTTTTTTATTAGCATAACTTGTTCTAATTAAAACACATTTGAATGACATGGAAGAAGAAGTCAAGGTCATACTGAAATATTCACTGCTCCTTTTAATATAAACTACATCAGAGGAAATTGAAGACATTAGAGAGCTTGTAACTCCGCAGCATGTGGTGCACATGTGTCTCACACTTTGTGGCTTCTATCATCTGATCTCGCCAGGATACATTTAGTCACAGGTGATGATGTGCACATTTCATGCTTTTGCATCTTCCAAGGCTCAGAGATCAAAGTACTTCACACTGTGATTTAAAGTCTTTGTATTCTGGATATAATTTCAGCCACAACAGGTGCACAAGCAATTTAAAGAAATGGAGACGGGTGGGAAAAGATGCAGAGTTTTTCCACATCATATTCATGACCCGGCTGTCGTCCATATTTTCCAGGCTCCACGTCAGAGGCAGCTCGTATCATTTATCCGCCTGCGCCGCGTTCCATCATCGTGACGAAAGGCCAGCGGCTGGTGTTAGAGTGCGTGGCCAGCGGCATCCCCACCCCGCAGGTGACATGGGCAAAAGATGGACAGGATATGCGTTTCCATAACAACACACGCTTCCTGCTCAGCAACCTGCTGATTGACGCAGTGGGCGAGGGCGACTCGGGGACGTACATTTGCCGAGCGGACAACGGCATCGGCTCAGCCGACTCTGCAACAGTGCTCTACAACGTGCAAGTGTTTGGTAGGTGGACTAGACTTGTCTTAGCATGTTGTGTGTCTGCTCATGTCGATTAACTGTCCCTGGTTTGTTGCGTTTGTATAATTTGTTTATTTTTCTTAATACCTTTTTTTTCATCCTTAATTTGTTGTAGCTGTAAAGACTTTTCATAGCGAAAGGAGTTTGTTCATTTGACTCAACAGGGATTTTTCTTTTTACGGGCGGGGCTTTGACTGTGTTATGGATTTAATAATTAGACTGACTCCTGTTTGGCGGACAGAGAAGACAGGGGTCTGTATGTGTGCAGGCATTCGTGTGCGACAAGCGTGTAAGAGTGGGTGGTGCGTTGGAAAGAGCTGGTGGAGACAGAGCTCTCTATTCTGTACCAGAACTTGATTGAGTGTGTCTTGGTAATGGATGACTGTTTTTACAGTGATTTTCTGTGTGTGTGTGTGTGTGTGTGTGTGTGTGTGTGTGTGTGTGCGTGTGTGTGTGTGTTGTGGGCTCGTCTCTCTGCAGCTGGCTCTAATTAAAGCCTCAGCGCTGCTGTAGCTGTAATGAGCTCTGTCTTTCCCTGATTCACAAGCAACCAACCATCAACTAGCTGGCCTGATCTTTCTGGCTCTAAGTTGCCCCCTCCCCCTTTTCTATAGCCTGAACACACACATATGTGCTCAGTTAGGATTTTACCCAGAGACATGCTCTCACATATGTGACATTGTTAGAGCTGAAACGATTAGTTGACGGAAAGTTAACTGACGGTTATTATGATGATCATTTAATGCTTTAAGTTGCTGAACAAGCAAACATGAAAAATTATTGGTTTCCACCCTTTTGGATATGAGCATTTTCAGGTTCTTCTCTATTTTTCTTCTTGTGGAATGAATATAGTGGGGTTTAGGACTTGCAACCTGATCTCTCTTCCGTCTCCCGCAGAGCCTCCTCAGGTGACGGTGGAGCTGCAGTCTCAGGAGGTCGTGTATGGCGAGACTGTTCGCATCGCCTGTCAGGCCCGCGGTAAGCCCACTCCATCGGTGATGTGGCTCCACAACGCCCGGCCCCTCGCCCCGTCTCCTCGCCATCGCCTCACCTCCCGGATGTTGCGTGTCTCCAACGTGGGCCCTCAGGATGACGGACTGTACCAGTGCATGGCTGAGAACGGGGTGGGCAGTTCCCAGGCCTCCGCTCGCCTCATCACGGTATCAACCGGTGAGTCATGCAGTTTGGTAACTTTTCAGCGATTTCATTTTAATCAACCTAAGAGCCTTTAAATATGATTCATTCTGTCTTTACAGGGATTTCATCCAGGGGGAAGTTACCCTCAACCTATCGGCCGCTCAGCCCGGACAAGGTGCTGAGAGAGCAGCCGCCCGTGAGGCCCGGGGCTTCAGGTGCCATGCTGCCTCTGGATTGCTCTGAGCTGCCAGGACAGATCCTTCCAGCAGAAGCCCCCATCATCCTCAGCCAGCCACGCACAGGAAAGGCTGACTACTATGAACTCACCTGGAGGCCGCGGCATGAGCGAGGAGCGCCTATTCTGGAGTATATGGTCAAATACAGAAAGGTACTGCAGGGGTGCTGCTTATCCTCAGACTGAATGAAATTGTTTTAGCTCCTACATACTGAAGCCTATGCATTATATGTGTCAGTGACTGAGCCCTCTGCCTCTGCCAGGTGGGAGACCCTCTAGCAGAGTGGACCTCCAGCAGCATCTCAGGCGCTCTCCATAAGCTGACCCTGGCTAAACTGCAGCCAGACAGCCTCTACGAGGTGGAGATGGCTGCTAAGAATTGTGCAGGTTTGGGACAACCTGCTATGATGACCTTCAGGACCGGAAAAGGTACGACACAATCAGAGCAGTCATATTCAGTTCTGGTGATGTTTTTTGTTGTTTGTTTTGTTTGGTTTACTCTTGGCATTTTTTTTTTGACAAAAGCAAATGTACAGAAGCTCTTTAATATGGCTCAGGAAGAATTTTGATGTTCCCGTTGTTGTTCTTTTGTCAGGTCGCAGAGGAGGGCAAAACGATCCACCGAAAACTCCAGCTGTTCCTTCGCCGAGCCTTTCTCGTAAGTTTCCTTCAGCTACTCTCCTCTTGTGACAAATCCTCCTCTAATTAACAACACTAACCGTAGCAATCACGCTTGCTGTGATTACTGTAACTAGACATTGTTTTAAACTGAAGCTGTCAACTGCTAACCTTTTTCCTTTTGGCTAACACGTACACTTCTCAATTTATCTTTCCTTCCTGTCACTGAAGGATGAGCTCTCAGTAAGTTGAATGTGATGTGTTTTTGCCTTCACTGTTACGATTACACAAAGTTGTCTGTGAGTTCATCTGTTGTTGTCCTATGTCTGACACCGCCTCTGCTCTGCAGCCCCCGAGGCCCCCGACAAGCCCACAGTCTCCATAGCAACGGAAACGTCGGCATACGTGACTTGGATTCCTCGCGGTAACCGCGGCTTCCCCATCCAGTCGTTTCGGGTGGAGTACAAGAAGGTGAAGAAGGCAGGAGAGGACTGGGTGACGGCGGTGGAAAACATCCCCCCGTCGCGGCTCTCCGTGGAGATCACGGGCCTCGAGAAAGGTCAGCCATCTTCACAAACACACACACACACACACACACACACACACACACACACAGTGTTGTTCATTATTCATGGCAGTTTATTCTGACTCGGTGGAGGTGGGGCATTGTAGGATGCCGTACCATATAATTACTACGATGATGTCCTGCATAATTACAGTCCCACGGCCTGTAAATTCATCAGCATAATGAGTGTTGTTACAGTCATTTCAGTAATTGCTGCCATCAATCAAAACCACAACCGGATTGCAATCAAAATTACATTTGTTCTGAAAAGGAAAACAGAGTAATGTGAAAACAAACATCATTAGTCAGCAGACAATGGGGAGCTTCATTGGGTGCAGCTTGTAGCCTCCAGAGACTGATTAGGAATGGTCAACCCTCTCCCTGTAGGTACGTCCTATAAGTTTCGTGTGGTGGCGGTGAACGTGATCGGTTCCAGTCCTCCCAGTGTCCCTTCTAAGGCTTACACTGTGGTGGGAGGGAGAACCCACGAGCGCCCTGTTGATGGACCCTACATCACCTACAACGAAGCCATCAATGAGACTACCATCATTCTCAAATGGACGGTGAGTTACTTGAAGAAAAAAATAAATGTTTGGGGATTTTTTTTGTCGACTATCAATCAGGACAGATGAAGGTTTTTGTAGGCTTGGATCATGATTTATTTCTTTCTCAACAGTACACTCCTGTAAACAACACGCCCATCTACGGTTTCTACATCTACTACCGGCCAACAGACAGCGATAATGACAGTGACTATAAGAAGGATGTGGTTGAGGGAGACAGATACTGGCACTCAATCACTGACCTGCAGCCCGAGACTGCCTACGACATCAAGATGCAGAGCTTCAATGAGAAGGGAGAGAGCGAATTTGGCAATGTCGTGATTCTGGAGACGAAAGGTGAGGAAACCTGGCTGATTTAGGTGCATTTAGGATGGCCTGAGTATCTACTCAGCTGTTTTGTTAACAGGTCTTTTTAAAACTTTTGTCTCCTCAGCTCGTCTGTATCCACGGCCTGCTCCGTCACTATCATCAGAAATTGGGGTGAATCCCCCCAATGGGCCGGTGCCTCGGCCCGGCGACCTCCCCTACCTCATCGTCGGCATTGTGCTGGGAGCCTTCGTCTTCATCATCGTCGCCTTCATCCCCTTCTGCCTCTGGAGGGCTTGGGCCAAACAGAGTGAGTGCTCTGCACATCTCCTTAGGTCTTTGCAAGCATTAAAAAGTCTTTGCCTGTACATGTGTGTAATTCTCTGCCTGCACTAATTTCAGAGCAAACGTCCGACTTGTGTTTCCCTGCTGTGGCCACCCCTGTGTCGTCCTGCCAGTACACCATCGTTCCCCTCCAGGGACTTGCCCTCGTTGGCCACTGCCCGCTAGACACCCACATGACTGCTCCACATGCTGTCTACCCAACTAATGGAGAATATGCTCCGAATGGCAAACCTCACCACCCAGCACACTGCCTGCCACGGCTGCAGCAGGTAAAAAAAAAAAAAGTTTATTCAGGCTGATATAGACTGTTGACACGCTACTGCTGTTAAGAAACTTCTTTTCTTTTGGGTGTGTGATGTAAATGCTCTCTATTTTGCAGGATGAGGTGGATCGTGATATGGAATGTGACACGTTGTTGCCGCAGACAGTTTCAAATGGACATCTGCCTGTCTACCACTACTCCACCAGGTACTCAGGAATAAAAAAAAATAGCAAAGCCAATTTGTAAAAAAGCTATTTGGAAAACTATCCCGAAATTTTACAAGCTGATACTGACAATAATCATAAGTTGCAGCCCTAATATGATTTTTTTTTTTCCCCCCCTCATCTACCTCAGCGGTCCAGATCATCACGAACAGATTTGCTGTTCTCCAAATGACTCCACTCTCCGGCTCCTTGACTCGCCCCATCAGTGCCACAGTTCACAGGAGCTGGGAGGTGCTGGACATACAGTGGAGGAGGACATCACTCAAAGTATGTGCGACTGTGTTAAATTTACATGTTTTCTTTCATTTTGAAACCCTTGAATCAGCATCCTTTAAACACACAAAAAAACAGCCGCACGTTTTTTGACCAATGCTCTTTACCGCTTTCTTCCTGCAGAGCCAGCATCTTTCCCTTTTTTATCCCTAGAGGATGAAGGGATTTTCACCACATCCTCATCAACAGCCACAACGCGGCAATCCCAAGATACGATACAGGAAGTGAATATCCTCCCGAATGAAGCGTCCCCTGAGGACGAAGGGAGAGACAACACAACAGATGCATAAGAGACTGTTAAAACAGAAGAAAACAATAGAAAATATTTATTTTTGTATCACAGATATTTATATATTTATGCTTTTGTACATATGTGTCTGATTATACTGTATATAAGGTTATTTTCATATGAAAGAAGACTCTTTACTCATACAACCCCTTCACACTACATCATGGACAAAGGGAGTACCATGCTCTGATGCTGAATTCTGTCTGCATTTTCTGAGGAGGGAAAATAAGTTTTGAGATTTAAGTCCTCATGTGAAGACGATCAGGGGCTTCCTTTCAGGTCAGCACTTCATGTCGAACCCGTCCTCATTCCTCATGTCATTCCTTGTAGACCTCCATCCTGAATGTTTGGACCTTAGGTACTTAGCTTTATATACAACAGAAAACAAAGGGACCACGCAAACCAGTCTGATGCTGTAATTATGAGGTGCTTTTTCACGTTTTCACAGTACAAGTGTCCGTCTGTCATATTGTATAGCAGTAACACAAATGTATTATGCATTGTTCATCATTAACAAACTATTAACAATTGTATGCAACATAAATCATTCTGTTTCAGTAGTGTACAAGAGATTATATATTGTATAGTTATTTATTTTTTTGATTTTGTTATTTTTTAAATCACTGAATGGGAGAGATTCTGGAAAATATCTTTTTAACTCAGTCATTGATAAGCTGAACTTTATACTGCAACCACTTCTGTTTACTCATTTACTGGTTACCAAATGACAGCCAGGTGAGGGCGTTGTGACAGGTGTGTCAGTATTATTCCTCCCTCACAGGTCGCTGCATAAAGTATTAGTCTTTGCCAGAGACATCTGCAATCGAAATGAAGGAGATCCTGAATCTACACTCCCCTTTTTTAAGTATAGCCGCTTTGTGGTTGCACATGCTGGAGCACTATTGCATGTAAATAAAAGCTTATGAAATTGGACAGCGTGTTTTCTTTCTTTCAGCGTGTTTCCTTTTCTAAAGGAAAATCAGATGACAGCATGGACCTGCTTACATTCGAAATCGATTCATTTGCATTAATTGCTTGATCACCACGCGCCCTGCGGTGCCAACAGGTGTATCTTATCATCTAATCAATACACTGCTTCACAGGTACTGCAGGACCAACCGCCCCGCAGCGTGAGTCCCACTTTGCTACACTTTGTTGTCATTAATATTTCAGGCACATTGTTCAATGTATATTTTTAAGTGTGCTATAAAAGCCCAATGTTCTGAGCGGTCTGAAACACCTTTTGCCTCGCTTTGTAAACAGTTCAAATGGGGTCTCACTTCCTGGAAATTTTTTGGAAATTCAAGTTGGAAATAATTTAGGGTCTGTCGTGAGTGATTTCATGCTTGGCTTATTAAATATTCGTGTTTTTATTAAGCCTAACCTGATCAAGAGAAGTTTGAGGTCTCCGTGCAAGTAAACAAAAGTGAGTTACTGAATTCATGTGCATTATAAAGTGGAGCATGAGTATAGTAGGAAACACTCGCATACAATTCTCCAGTTGGCTGCAAATACAAAGGTCTTCTTATAAACTTTATTATCAATTTTGTATTTACAAATACATACATAATCTAACAATTCTGATATGAAACATTGATATTTACAAAATAGCTCTTGGAAAAAAAACATTCTGTACAATACAACCTGATATAAGTTAGTAAATTACATTGGTAGGTAACTGTGCAGAAGGTTTCTTTGTGACCCCGAATACAGTGAATTCAAGTTCTAAACCTAATTTGATTTTGTTTTACTACCAAACAGTTGGTTTAACCAACACTTCAAAGAGCTTTTATGTCCCAATGAAATAAAACGATTTTTGAAATATTAGAAATTATAACCATCATCAAGCTTGTTTGAACATTTGAGATTGATATTTTGTAAACATGGTAATTGACCGCCACCACTTTCTGAAAATTAAAAAGCCCAAAATGTCTCAAAAAGAAAATGAAGCTCGTCGCTCCAGTACACCAGTTCATCAGCGTGCGGCCTCACACAGCCGAGCTGCCGTCGTGGCCCAGAATGTGGCTGATGTTGTGGGCAGGACGATTCGGCTGCTTGCTCGAGTCAGCAGATGATGTGTTGGACAGGGACAGCAGGGGGGACATTGGCATGGCTGAGCCGTCGGGGGGCATGCCAGTGGCGATCTCGGGGAACAGAGAGGTGAGGCTGAAGTTGGATATGTGTGGGGTGATTCCCGATGAGTTGGCAATGGGCATGGGGGGCATATCTGGGAGCAAGGGGAAACTGGCCTGTCCAAATCCCACGGGGCGAGGTGGAGAAAGGATAGAACCAAAGCGGTTGTTGAGTGGAGGCCCACTGCCTTTGTCAGCACTCGGGCTGGTAAACATTTGGTTGGGAAAGTATTGGAGGGTGACATCGCTGGGGAGGCTGGGGTGGGCTGCTGGAGAGTAGGAAGGATAGAAGGAAGGTAAAGTGTTCTGGGGCTCCACAGGCAGGAGGGAGGGCGTGCGGGAAGCATTAGGCTGGCTGACTGGAGGGATGAACGTGGAGTTAGCATTGATGGGAGGTGGAGGATTCATTCCTCCTTCAGGAATAAAGGGGAAACCAAAGTTTTGTGTTATGTGTTGGTCAGGAACCAGGTTGTTTTCGCTTTGGACCTGAGCACTGTCTGCCATAAAGCGAACAATAGTGCTGCGCCGGGCTTCTCCTCCAGACTGTGGTCGGCTCAGCAGCACCCCTCCTCCGGGGGGCAGAGGTAGGTGGCCCTCAGGCTCAAACGGGTTGCTTGGTCTGAGAGCACCTGATCGAGGCCGGTCTCCAGGTCTGAGCTTGGCGGTCTGGGTATCCCGTGCAATGTGGCGAGAGTGCTGGCTAACCGCAGTGGGCGGCCTGGAGGGGGCCGACGACCGACCTGGCTCCGAGCTGCTGTGCGGGGTTGGAGGGTGGGGCAGGCCTCCTCGCACACCTGGGCCTCCATGCATGTTACTGCTGACCTGAGAAATGTGGCCCTTGTTACCGTCTCCGAGCCGCATAGCAGGAGCCTTCTGAGTCTGGGGCACACTGGGGCTGGAGGCCTTGGCCTGTATGTCTCCTGAAGAGCTTCCAGGCACACAGCTGTACTCCATGCTGACGGGGGGACAGCACTGCACCGCTCGCTGGTGGTTGCTCTGCTCAGGAAGGTGGGGGGAAAGGAGGCTCTGCATGAAACTCTGGTGACACCCTTCCTGTTCCCGGGGCAGTGCCGGTCCAACCTGCACTCCTTGTGAGCCAGGATGAGCGCCGCTGTATCCGCCACGGTTCCTGCCATCTGCTGGAGGACCCACATTCATCCTGAACCCTCCCTGCTGCTGCCCCTGAGGGCCCCTCTGAGATGGAGGCACTGACTTGGGTGCCATGTCGCTCCCACGAGATACCTGAGCCTCAAAACCGCTGAGTTGATGTGCTCCTCCTCCGCCACCCATGGCCTTGAAGGGCGGACACTCTGAGACCCGCTGGACATCAGCAGACCCTGGATGGTCTGAAGGCAGGCGGGTCTGTGGGTTGTGTGCAATGTTGGCCTTCCCTCGCGATGTGTCCAGGTAACCGCGGAGGTCCGGCTGCTCCTGTGTGGCGCCGTGGCCTGGCTGCAGGTGAAGCCCCATGCGTTGCTGCTGTTCGCCGCTCGTGGAGGATTTACCGATGAGCGCCTCTGCAGAGTAATTGGACACGCGGTGGCGTTCCTGGCGTGACGGCGCACAGGCCAGGTCAGACGAGCGGGACACAGGATTGCTGGGAGGAGAGATGAGCTGCTGCTCCAGCGTCCTTGAGCTCATCATTCTCTGCATAGCGTTATGGTCCTGACCAGGCTGTGGGAGAAAAAATAGAAGATATGAAGAGAAGCTCAACCTAAATACCACAGGCAAGAGTATTTTCTGTTTCCAGTCTTACTTAATCATAGCATCACACAGTACGTTGCAACACGTAACACTACCAACCTTGAGGTGTTCCTGCTGAGCCAGGTGGTTGCTGTGGTGGGCCCTGGATCCTGCTGCCTGGGCTTCACAGCTCTTCTCCTGGTGCCTAAAGTGCTGCTGCTGCTGCTGCTGCTGCTGGATCTGCTGCTGTAGGTGCTGCTGGTGTCTGGAGTGGGAGCTCTGCTGCTGCTGTAGCTGCTGCTGCTGCTGCTGCTGTTGGTGTTGTTGATGCTGCGTCTGCTGTTGATGCGTCTGCTGTTGATGCTGCTGTGGATGAGAGGGTTGGTGCTGTGTCGGCTGTTGATGCTGTTGCGATTGTTGGTGGGACTGTTGCGGATGCTGCTGTGGCTGCTGCTGTGTGTGCTGTTGGTGTTGTGTCTGTTGTTGTTGTTGATGCGAGTGCTGCTGTTGCTGCTGAACTCCAGACTTTTCCAGGTGATGCTGCTTCTGTTGCAGGCCAGCAGGTGAACCAGTTTGACTGCCTCTGACAAGTCCCCGCTTCTTCTGGACATGCTGCTGCTCTTGCTGCTGCTGAAGCGCCCTCTGGTGTAGAGAGTGACGCTGTGCAGGGTCAGGCTGAGTCAGATGGTGTTGCAAATGATACAAATGGTGTCTCTGTTGCTCTTGCTGCTGCTGTTTCATGTAAAGGTTCCCTCCAAGATGCTGGCCGGGCTGGGTTGGAGCATGCTGAGAGTGACCTTGGGGCAGATGAAGCACCCCGGGCTGGTTCTGCTCTGGTGGTCCTTGAGGAGGGCAGTGGCCATCTGTGTGCCGAACTACCGGGCTCATGAAAGAGTTTGTGGAGAAGAGAGGCCCTCCGCTTTCTGAATTGATCCTCGTCATGACAGCCGAGGAGGTGGGCAGCAGCTGTCCCACCATCATCTGGCTGTGATCTGGTGCTTTCACATCCATATGGCTAACAGTGGTAGCTGATGGGGGACAAGGCTTGGGTCGTTTTCCAGTGTTTAGCATCACCGCCTCCTGGGCCTGCCGCTTGGAGATGATCTTCACTTGTCGCTCACCCACACTGACTCCAGCCTGGGCCCTCATTAATGCAGTCTTTAAGGGGGTGTACTCGTTTGGCTGGGCTGCACCTGAGCAGGGTGAGAGGGCATTGTTTGAGGGTTGGGAAATGTGGGCTGAAGTCCCCACGGGTGAGGGAACTGAGCCCTGTTGGCCAGCAAGACTGGGAGAGCCAGGGTAGGGCTGCTGACTGGAGCTGGGTCTTATCAGGTTGTTGACACTGAGGCTAGCCACCGTGCCACTCTGGGACGAGCTCTGAGACTGGACCTGGGGGAGGGACTGAGACTGGGAGTATGAGATGTTTTGTGGATGTCTGCTTCCATTGGGCCCACTGACAGACCCCTCGCCAACTTGTCCCCTGACAGACACTTGGACAGCAGGTTTAACCGTTACCGGATCCATGGGCTTAGTCGCTTTATGCTGCTGTCCGGTTGAGCCTCTTTCTTTACCGTTAGAAACTGGTGGGGTTTTGGGGGGTTCCCACGGGGCTGTCGTAGGATTTGTTGAAGCAGCACTGTCTCCAGAGCAGCCCCCACTCCTCCTCCCAGGGCTGTCCTGTTCTAGCATGGCCAAAGCCAGCATCTCTGCTTGCTCAGACGTGAATGTAAATGTTCCAAAGGAGCTAGATGATGCAGTAATACCTTGGCCCTGAGGAAGCATGGATGCCACAGAGAAGCCTCTGCCTGCCCCAGCCCCTGTAGACATGGGAGAATCTGTCTGCCTGCTAGGTGTCATAGGGTGCTCCAAAGTTTGATCGTCAAGGTTAGTGTACACCTGTTGAGAAAGGGCAAAGTCCTTTCTAGAGGGAGTGTCAGAAGTTGCGGCCACCAAGCCCTCTTTCTCTGCTGCTGTGGAGTGTTTCTCTTCCTGAGTCTCTCTCTCTCTTCTCGGGGCCTGGGATGGTTTGACTTCAGTGGGATGGCAGGGAGTGGGGTTGGACATGTTTATGTCAGTCTGCTGTGTTGGAGCTCTGCTGGTGCTGACCCTTTTCCTAACTTCTGAACTCATTGAAGGGGCCGTGACCGAGCTGTGGTCTGCAGAAAAATTTGGTGCAGCTGATGAGGGCACCACAGTTTTGGACACAGAGGCTGAAGTGGTGGGCTGAGGCTGAGTTTTATTACAGGGCAGAGGAGCTTGGGTATTAGATTCCTGGGGTTGGCATGCTGAAGTTAGATGGGTGGCCTGATTTAAAGATAATTGTGCAGTTGTTGTGATGCTGCTGGTACAGACTGGAGTCAGACATGCAGCAGAAACAGTGGTGGAAGTGTACACAGTCTCTGTGGCACCTGCACAACTGACCACGGATCTGCTCTGTCTAAAAACAGCAGTGGTAGGAGCTGACTTACTTTGTGTGGTGCTAGCTGCTGAACTGGTGGTTGGCTGTTTGACTTCTGGAAGTGAGACTGTGGGCACAGTTGAGTAGTTGCCAGAAACTACAGCTGGTTTACTCTCGGTGACCACAGCTGCACTTACTACAGGCTTCACTGATGTGGCACTGACAGTTGTTACCGTAGGCGCTCGAACACCAGCGTTAGTATGACTGCATATAGCATCACTCTGAGATGCACTGACAGAAGATTTGCTCTGTGACTGGGACTGACTAAATATCGCTGTCTCACTTGCTGAACTACAGACAGTAATTTTCTTTGTGTTCTGTGAAGAAGTGACATTTCCTATAGCTTCACTGCTATCTGCAACTGTGACAGCTGTTGTGCAAGTTGGGGAAATGTCTGTGATTTTTACAGCTGAGGACTGCAGGACTTGAGCTAATGAAACCTGAACTGTCTGACTCTCTTCTGCAGCAGCGATGGGTTTAGCTGAAACAGCAATCGCAGGCTGCACTTGACTGAGCTCTGTTTTCTTGACAGGTTTAGTCCTTTTAGCTGTTGCTCTTTTAATACCCACCGCTGTGCGAAGCCTCTTTCCCGAAGCCTTAGAGGCATTAACTGCCAGCCCTGACGTGACTGGGTTCAAACAAGGAACCTGTAGTTGCCGGACAGGTAGAGCAAGTGTAGTTCCAGAGACGTGTGCCGGAGCAGGCGGCTGCTGCTGTGGCTGGACTATTGATAATGAGGCAGCTGGAGGCTGACCACTGTTCTGGTTTGAAATGGTGAGTGGAAGGCCCTGAGATATGCTCTGGTTGAGACTACTGAGAGCCCCCAAACTGTTGAGGGCCACATTAGTAGTTGGTTCCTCAGAGGTGGTGGGCTGAACTAGCTGGAGCGTGCTCTGTCCACCCTGGGAGCTTGATTTGTCAGAGGTCTTCATGGGCTGCAAAGCAAACACCTGGCCATTCACAGTGATAGTTTGTTGGGTTGGAGGTACCGCTGGAGAAGAGGTTGCCTGGGTGACCTGCAGGGGATGGTTCATTTGAGACTGAACGGGGCGTGGAAGGATATGCACCAGCTGCTTCCCCCCAACACTTTGTAAAGTGGCAGATGTTGAACTGCTAGTTGTGGATATTTGAGTGGACACAGCAGGTACTGCAGAGGGCACAGCGGCAGGCAACACGCCAACCTGGGAATTCTGAGGGGCAGGTGCAGCCTGACTGGGTGTCTGGATGATTACAATATGCTGACAGGGTGTCTGATTGGTTATTTCCTCCCTTACAACTGACTGGGTTGGGCAAGTGCCTGCCTGCTGCAGGATGACCACACTTGGATTGTTAGTGTTCTGTGGTGCCGTTACTCCCGAGGCTGTTCCTCCAGTTGGGTTGACCTGCAGCACCTGCATGGTCTGGAGAAGGGGCAGCATGGTGGCCTGTGGCTGGGGCACCAGGGCTGGCTGAGGGAGGGGCTGAGGCTGAGGGATGAGCGCCGTTGGAGTATTAGGAAGCAATGATGCTGGTTGAAGTACAGCAGGCTGGGGTTGCGACACAACGGCAGGGTGTGCCACCACAGCTGGCTGGGGTACTATGGCTGACTGGGGGAGGACAGCACACTGAGGTTGGGGTGCTAGGACAGGCTGAGGCTGAGCCTGGTTCAGGATTGCTGGCCGTAGCTGGGGGGGTCTCTGAAAGGGTTGCGCTTGAATGTGGGCTGTAATAGGTGCCTGCTGTACGGGGACATTTGGCTGCATCTGTATTTGAATAGGCTGAACAGATGATTTGTTGCCCACTGGACACAGAGTCACTTGCTGGAGAGCCTGGGTGGTGTTACTGACCTCTGGGGTGGGGAGACTCTGGCAGACTGGCTGCACTGTGTTCCCTGCCATCTGCAATGTTGTCCAGGTAGTCTGTGTGCTGCCTGCTGCCCCTGCCCTGAGCAGGGCTTGGCTGCTAGGGATAGCAGCGTAGCTTACGGTCTTGATGGCAGTGTCCTGTGTGACCCAAGAGTAAACCTCTGAGGCCGTTGCTCTGGTTACATTTTGGGTAAATGTGTGGAGAGTGGATTCAGGTGGAGCAGGGCTTTCAGTGGGGAGCTGCGGGGCTGAAGTCGTTGCTATTGTGAGGGTCTGGGCTTGGGAGGTGGGTTGTGGCTGCTGTGGCAGGGCTGTGGTGGCTGTAGGGATCTGGAAGGTGATATAAGACAGAGAGGGTGGCAGGGTGGGGGCTGGAGCCGGGGTCTCGACCACACACTGCTCTACCACTCTCAGGCCTGGCATTGACTGGGTGGGTGTGACAGTCGACCCAGGGAGTAGCGCAGGTGGGGAAGAAGAGGTATTAACTTGCAATACGGCTCCATTAACTCTTAATCTGCCACTGACCTCAGAGGGTGGCTGAAGAATTAATGTTTCTGAAGGCTGTTTCCCCGGGCTTGTCTCCTTCCCTGCTGGGCACGCCACATTGCCATTGGAATAGACGATGATCCCCTTTGGGAGCTGGTGAGTAGGCGTCACCTTTGCCACTTTGGCACAGCGTTGTTTGCCCTTCCAGTGGATGGTGGGGTCCTCTAGAAGGTTAATGTCATGGGCTTTAAGGAGCTCGATGTAGTGAGCACTCTCCTTCCTGAGCTCCTCCAGCTGACGACGCAGCCGTCGGATCTCCTCCGCTGCACAGAGGCCAAGCACATGCAAACAGTCAATTCTGTACTTCATCAAACTACAACTTCAAGCGCAAACCATATAATCGCACTTCAAAAACTTAATATAATCAAACTTAGTAATGTTATTTGGGGTGAACAATTGTTGTACTTCACCTTGAACTTTATCTCCTCCCTCCAGAAGCATTGCATCATTTTGTTTCTTCAGTTCAGTGATGTAGCGAAAAGCCTGGTCCAAGATCATGTTCTTACTCTAAAGATGAAGGTTGTATATTGAAACGCTCCATGTAACAGTTAGCTGTCCTACACAGACACAATCTGACCAGAAAACATTGCCAATGAGGAGATATAATAATGTCAGCTTGTCTCTTACCTGTTTAAGTGCCTGGGAGCAGGGCAGAAGATTACCAATGCGGTTAATCCCTGCATTAATCTTCTCTTTTCTGTGTCGCTCGACTAAATCGAGAGAATAAATTTTAATGTACAGTCGTGTTTAAAATGCTTTGTACTTATATAGCAATACCCCACCTAAACCAGGCAGCAAGGTTAGAACAGAAGCGAGAACATGACATGTTATTTTACCTGCATTGTGAGATTCTTTGTTTTTTTTCTTTCTGCAAAACAAAATTAAATGAGTTCATATTTGTTTTGCATTTTTTACGCCAGCCTGTGCTGATATTTTATTTAAAATAACAATACCATGCAGATGTCAAAAATATCCTTACTTGGGTTTATGACCAGGTGTCTGAGTTTCAGTCATCTCTGGCATCCTGTCCCAACAGTTGCCTGTATGTCAAGGTACCAGTCAACACATTTAATAGCTGGACCTTAAATCCCTTCCGTGTTCGTCCTACAATGAAAACACAAGGCATCCGGACAGAGCAGAGATCATAAAAAAAAAAAACAATGACGACACCGGACGGATAATAACAAATAATTTGGATGCAATTAGCCAGCAGCTAGGGTGTCCTATGATTTGAGAAAGCAGTAGACAAAGAAAAGACCTTGTTTAAATACACTAAGCTTGTACTACAACAACTAGATGCTAACAAGCTGGTGTAGATTAACCTAGCTTTCAGCTAACCTAAACTCATTTACCTGCAAATTACAATCTGTATAACAGCCACGGTTGTTGTGGTGAGTTTTGGTTTACGATGTCGACAATCGGATAATTATCCTGTCATTTAATCAGCAGGAAACTACCAACCTGAGCAATTACCTATTCAACTAGCTCTCTGTTAGCTAGCTGGCTAATAGTTAGCTTATCTTACCGTTACCGACATAATCATTAAGATAATGGCGAATTTGTTTGCGTCCCTGTTGATAAAAGCTGCTAATGTAGGGCAATTTCCACTAACCTCTCGTCTCGGCATTTTGGAGACTGTATGTCTCTGCGAAAACTTTGAGTTTTGATGCTAACTGTTAGCTACCAAGGCATTCCACTCAACTCATCTCTAAAAACAATCTAGGTACACCTAACTTTGTGCAAACAAGGGCGGGCTCTGGGAAAGCTGTCAGCCAATTGCATTTCAGATTTGTGAGGTTTCAGCCAATCACGACGTGTATAAGGGAATCAGGGACGGGTTTAGCACAGCTTTCTATGCAGTAAATGTCTTTAGACGACCTCCCCCAACCACATTTCTGTGGATTTAACGAATAATTCACAAAGTAATACAAAATAAGACAATTAACAACACATTTACTGCAAATAGTAACTCCTTTATTTAGACGTTAAAAAGTCTTACAATATAGAGCTCCAGAAAAGATAAAATTCTTCAAAGAAAGGAAAAAACATGCTTATACTACAGTGGAGAGGACACAACTCTCCTTGCATGCAGAGGGATCAGAGCTTCCTCTGGGTAGTACACCGTTTGAGAGACCATACCAAAACTTCCAAACTATCAACTGAGCCTCAGAACCCAATGAAAGTATGTAAAAACAGAAGCTGACTGAAGCAGGAAGTTTTAGACCCATTTCTGCAAGATGGCTACATAAGGTGTCAAAGGTGTTAAAAGGTAAGATGTCTCAAAACACTTCCATGCGTTTAGACACATATCCTCATACACCATTATACCACTGAAAATAATGCCCAAATCCAATCTATTGTTATTGAGATACCCATTGTGGAGTACTTTTGTCAGAAACACATTCAGTATTTTGCATTTTATTTCCCTAATTCCTTAAAGTTTTTCATTTTTAGTAAACCCAGGAGAACCTCTGAACCATTTGCCTTCTCAATGTAAAAAATAAAAATAACAGAAACAGTTGAAGGGGAATTAAATTAACAGGCTGGAAATTAAAGTTATTCAGAAATTATGAGTGGTGAACACATCTTCCCACCATCTCAAAACCGTTCAGCCTTCCTTTGCGTCCGTAATGATGGGATGCATTTCTGCTTTTCCCTTCTGGACATGATATATCAACAAACTGGTCAGACTCATTTCCCATGAATCCCAGGGTTCAATTGGTGAGGGAATAGAGTTGTGACCGTTCCGCGTAGCAAATCAAAGCATCACTCCAAACTGACCAGCTGGGATCGTGTGTGTCAGTGATGGTCTTTCAAACACTTTTACCGCTTCAAACCAACTGTTATCTTTTGTTCAACAGTATAGATATGTCCCCAATAACTTTAATAACTGCATAAAAACAACTCAAACACAAACAGTATGATTTGCAAACACCACACCCTCCCCCTCCACCAAGTCTAAAACTGTCTTAACTTGGCAACATTGTCAATAGGAACACTTCTGGATACTGAGCTTTTTGTCATTTTCAATTATCTGTATGAGGGAAGGGGAGCGATAAAATATGCAAAAATCAAAGGGGACCCCTTTGCAAAATAAATGCAGCAATTTTTGTACTTTAAATTTGTTTTCTCTTTTTAGCGTCCTTTGAAGAAAGTGTTGAATGTGTCGACCCTGGGGCATTTGTCACAGTTCTGTTTCTGTGGAGGCGGGCACTTTTGTGCTCTTTCCATGATGTGCCCCTACTCTGCCTTCTGAAGCTCTCCGGTGGGGGGTGCACATGGACTGCGCAGGCTCTTCTGCAACACATGGGCATCTGCGGGCTCTATCCTCTTGTAGTAATTCTTTTTTGTTTCGATGATCTCAAAGCCAAACTTCTGGTAAAAATCAATGGCTGACTCATTGCTGATCTGCACATGACTGTCAGGAGGGAAAAAAGAAGTGTAGTTAGTGCTACAACAGAAAACTTTGTCAAAAAGTAACAGTTGACAACAGAATTAATTTATTTGTGTTTACACTTGGGCATAAAGAGTTACTCACAGGTAAATGTTGTCAAAAGTGCCATCCTTCTCACAGATGTTTAGCACATGATTCAGCATCTTTGTACCTGAAAGACACACAAAGGCAAGTTGTAAAAAGAAAAAAAAGTAAGATCACAAAATGCAGTACAGTGTCTTCTAAAGATTCAGCACTCCTTACCAATTCCAAGTCTACGGTAGGGTGCTAGACAGCCGAGTGTCATGATGTACAGTCTCTTCTGGTTCTGAGAGTGGTCCACTCTGCAGCACACAGCCCCCACTGCAATGTCATTGAAGTATGCTGCAAGACAAAGGAGGTAACATTAAAAGACAGGTTCGCACTAATGCCTTGTAACCTAAAAAGTGTTCACATCTAGACCCCATAGCACAGGGAAATTGGAAGTTTTATTGACAGTTTTTTGACTATTTGTGATATCCATTTTTATCATAAAGAACATATTTTTTTACAAGTAACCTTTTAAACTGAACTATCTGACATTATCTGGATGTGAGTTACATGCGTGACATCTCTTACCTAGCTTTGCCAGCTCTCCCACTTCCAGTACATCTTTGTAAAACTTGTCGTTGTAGCTTACAGGGAAGATGACCTGGTTCAGGCGTTTCAGCTGCTTAATGTTGTGGGGCGTAACATCCCCCAGCTCGATCCGGCTACTGGAACAAGAGCGAAACGGTCAAATAGCTGATAACAGTTACACCATTTCATTCAGGATGCTCAGACTCAAAATGCATCAACCTAATTTTGGGCCGGCTTACCCCATCTTCAAATTTCACAAAAATTACTGGCAAATTAACTAATGATTAAAATGATCATTAGTGACAGTCATGAGTATAGTCATGCAACAGGGAATCCAGAGTTGGTGGAAATGTTGCCAACAGTGCCCACAGCACAGTGTGATGTCATGTAGTATTTCCAGAGGCCAGAAACATTTTACCTATAATCAGATTTTTTAAACAAGCACACCTGGAGCTAATAAAGACTTGAGGTTTATTCACTAAGAACAGGGATAAAGTACTCGTATTCTGTTTTCTATGTGCCTAGTTAAAGAACTTGGATTTGTGTCTTAGCAAGTGACCCAAACACATCAGTTCATTTTGTCTGGTTGAGGGGTTCACTGTGGTATTTTTAGGACGAATACACATCCAAAAACAGCTGTTAGTCACGTGTGTTGTTCATTCGGATGTACAGAGCCAGCATCCGACCAAGCTTCAGATGGTGAAGTTTGTGAAATTCTATCTGAGCACTTAACACAGTGCAGCGTTAATCGTCCTCATGCCATCTGAGAATCGAGACCTTCGCCAAAAATGTGTTAGTAAAAACGTGGGGCATCATTGCTAGTGCGTTACTTTGACAGATCAAGTTACACTGAGTAAGCTAATACAAACTCTGAAGTTGATATCGTGTTATCAGTAACACAACCGACACAGAGTTGAACAACACACGCTGACTGTTCGCTAACTTGTTTAATAACTTGGCTGCGCTGCCTTATCTACAGTTCAGAATAGCTGGTGTCGACTTTGACGCGACTACAGAAATTATCTGAGATCCAGGCTCTGTCCATTTAGCTTAGCGAAACTAGGTTTACTGACTCAGCTTCCCAGTAGCAACTAGCTGGTTAACTCCGCTTGTGCGCGACCCAAACGAACCGACTAGCGGCTTAACTTAACGAGAATATCTGTGACAGAACCGCGTCTGCAACGGTGGTGTCGTTTGTATTTTTGGTCCTACAGCCAAATAAAGGTGGCTTAGCGGGCTAGCTAGCTAGCCTGGCCGTCTCCTCCCCGCCTCCTCTAGTAGAAAAAAAACAGACATGAAAAACTTTACTCGTGCTAAGCTACTTATCCGTGACTCAAAAGGTTACACTCACCCTTTCATTGTAAACAGATATTATCCCTTATTTTCGACTAGGCTGAACTTTACCGTTGTTTGGGGTAAAAAGGAGGAATTTTGACAGAGTTAGGGTCAGGGATGCCTCCCGTTTTACCCTCCACATGTAGCTAGTTGCGATGGTTGCAGTTAGCTTAGCCGCCGCACTCCTTCCACGACTGTGTGGAGACTGTCAACCCTGACCCCCGCATGCGCACAGGCATGGCTGCATTTTTTGTGACATTTTTAACCTGGGTTTAGTCTGTAAGGTTACCAGTTTTGGGTTAGTTCGATTTATATACATCACAGAGTATCAGAATAGCCATTTAAAATGCAATTTATATTTCTGTAATTGTTATAAAACATATGTTGGTTACCAAATTTACTAAAACTAAATTTAGGGTTAGCTAAGTCCATGTGTTAATGATTAAGAGAAGAAATACAGCCTGTGAGTCCCTACTCAGGGTTAAAAAAAAATATATAATCATGTTACAACTATTAATTACTATTTTTTACTACTTGGGACTGTAACTGTAGTTTTGTGAAATGTAATTACATTTTTTTTATATATAAAAAGAGTAAATGCTTGGTAAACAAACAAAATTAAAAACATACACCAAGAGATATATGTATAACTAGAGTCCACTTTATGAGGTATCATTAGATATGACTCTTGGATGTAGAACATTTATTTGCGTTAAAATCAACATTAAGATTATATTTTTAAGGTGGAAACACATTTATGAAGTAAATAATTAATCGCGGCAATTTGTGACAGCACCCCCATTTTGGCTCAAAAGTTGCTGCAAAGCTATTCACCACATGAGAGATGGACGCATAGGATAACTTAGACAATAAGTTGTATAAATATAAAATAATTTCGGAATATAGTATGAATGTAATTATTTAATATATTACATGTAATATTTAGTAGCCTTTTCTCTGTTGTCGCACCTCACAATGCTTGCTGTAGACGAATAATGATCTAAAGTGAACGATCACGAGTGTTCATCACTTGAAAAGATCTTTGCGGCAGTCCCGGGTCGGATCCAAAATGGCGACAGTTGCAGAGGCCCAGCAGTAAAACCGAGCGGCGAGTGAATGAAGTCAGCTGACCTCAGTCTGCTGTCACGCATCGCAACAACCATCGTTTCTCTCTCGAGGCGAGACAGTAAACCACCACTTCACAGCCACACGGTGAGTATTATGTTTTCATTCACCCGTGCTGCGTTATTTCGATATTATAATCCGACATTTGCTTTGGTGTGTGTTGAGAAAGAAATAATTTCGTTGTCTCATTGCACCAAAGCAGCAGTTCAGCCAGAGCCAGGCCGAAAGACCAGTCCTGCTACCGTTTTCATCCTAGCAAATAACCTACGGTGTTAGCTAACGTTTTGCCGTTTAGACGAAGTGGGATCGATTGGAAATTACATATATGTTTATTTGCGATATATCGACCGGACTATAGACTCTCCTTATTGTGCTAGCTAAGGCTCAATTTAGAGGAAAGCTTATCAAACAGAAGATCCTGCACTCAGATCAGTTTCAGTGCAACGACACGAAGCCCTGCTCATTATATACTATATACAGGCTGACACAACATATCCACATCAGTGGCTCTCTACTATTGGAGTGGAGTCTTGTATTTAAAAAAAAAAAAAAAATGCAGCTTTCGCGTCACGCGATCTGCTACCTGCATTCAAGGAGTGTGCAATTAACGCCAGTGTGTCAGGATGTTTTGCCTGGTCATCTCACGTACATGTGACATTTCGGAGCCTGGTTGTGCAGCGTTAACCCCACTTTACCTTAACACAAATATTCAATAATACGACGGACAAATCCTGTATTCAGTCCTAAATTGCAGGTAATGCACATGCAGCCCACTGGCCCCTGGCTGGTTAAATTCTGTATTGCCTTTCATTCATTCTTAATGTGACATTTGATGTCACAAATCATTCCAACCTTTTTCTTTTAGATGGTCAAAGGCATAATAACGAGAGATAAAGTTATCTTTAGTAAACCCACTTTATGCAGAGAATAGTAGTCATGGGGGGAGAGAATTTCTCCAGTGTTTCCACACACAGTCATGATTTGTACTTCCCTGTTTTGCACCATGCTTGTTTTCCACTTCCTTAAAGACACTCACACAGTGAGGCCAGCTAGTCATGTGCCAGGATCATATGATCAAGTGATATTTCTGTTATGTCTGTCATTTCTTTTCCCATAACTCTTGGACCTGGACGTTCTGAACAAATGCTGTATTACTGCAACCTGGATTATTACATGACAATTTGACCTAAACGGCATGCAACAAATATTCTGATGTTACTGTCACAAAAAGACATTTTTTAAATGTTAATATTTAATTCAAGTTTTATTTGAAGGGTTTTTATCAATCAAGCTGACAGAGTTGTCTGTGATCCTAAATAAACGAATCATCAGAACAATAGCTGTTATCTTCCCACTGTGCACTGCTCTCAGGAAGCTCTTCTAAAAACATGAAGTACACACTAATACTTGTTCATTATACCTCTAAATATTCAAGCTCAGTTTGTGATTGAGTTAAAACACAGTATTACAAACTGAAGGCAAGCGACTTCAGTCTGGTCTTGGTCCTTTTTTTTTTTTTTTTTTTAAAGGATGTCCCAAAGGAAAAGAGTGAAGCTTTTTGTGGATGTACTTCTTGTGATTACTGCATTGACCTGATGGTGGAGCTGCTGTACTCCAGGAAGCAGTGTGCATCAGTGGGAAGGACAAGAAAAGGGCATAGATGTAGCATGTGTGTGTGTGTGTGTGATATGTTTGCCAGATAGAGAATGAGAAACGAGGGGTGCCAGAACTGAGCAATTCAAGTGTGTTGGCTTGATCTCCCGCGGCCGGTGCAGACAACACACTGCAGATAGAGCTGCTCTGTGACGTGTCCACGGCATCTGCAGTCGGCTCGCTGTGGGGATGGGTTCACGACTGATGACAGCTTGTGTTTGTGTAACTCCTGCACGGGTAAGGATGGTATCTGCTGTGACTTTCAGGAAATGTGACAGAAAATATGAGTTACAGAATGAATGCAAAGATGCGCCTGTGGAAACGGAGAAACATGCTGCACTGTGCAGGATTCCCCTCTCATATTAGCATGACACGTCACTGACTGACTGTAGCGCCTACAGGATAGGCAGTGGAGGGCAGGCGTACGGGTGGATCAGGCTCTGCAAGACTGAGAAATATGGAGTCGTGAGCAGTGCTGGTGCTGTATTTTCCTTGAGGTTTCCATGGTTGCAACAAAGGTGGTGCCAACACAGCGGCCAGGAAAATATTGGTCTGTGCCTTGATGATTTTTTAATAATAATAATAATAATAATAATAATAGTTTAACATAGGCAGGTGGCAGGTGGAGCAGGTGGCCTCTCCTGCAGTCCTCTGCTTAATCTTCTCCTTTCCTTTTAGTTCTCTGTCACTTAATGTCTCCCTCACGTTGCTCTCCTCTGTTCTTACAGTGAGACCAGTCAACCCGTGAAGATGGACATGTCCAAACTGCCTAAGATCAGGGATGAGGAGAGAGAGAGCCAGTTTGGATATGTTCATGGAGTCTCTGGACCAGGTCGGCCAGCGCAAACACACACATGAACACTGTCACCTTCTGTCAGCCTCTTCCTCCATGCAACAGATTTATGATAAAGGTCCAAAATCTGAAGCAGGTTAGAAGTAGAAATGAACCAAATGTCATTTATTTAGTTAAGAGAAGTTGCAGATGTGGAAAGTCGACTCATCTCGGTACATGCAGTGTTCATGATAAAGCCAGGGTTGCTACTCCACTGTCAGTGCACGTGTGCCTCATTCTTACTTGTCTTCCACATTCTTGGCACTCCTGGGTTTTGTAGTTTATATGCTTGAGGTCTCATGATTACGCCTCGTTTGTATTTCCAGTGGTGACGGCCACAGCCATGGCGGGAGCGGCCATGTATGAGCTGGTGCGTGTCGGTCACAGCGAGCTGGTGGGAGAGATCATCAGGTTGGAAGGAGACATGGCCACCATCCAGGTCTACGAGGAGACGTGTATCCTTACCGTCAAGCAACTTCCATTACTTAATGGCTGTGAACTATGTGCTTTGCTTCATAAAGGCTGGGTTTGTTGTGTTAGACTGAATTGATTAGAATCTAATAAACTGGTATGTATTCACCCCAGTAAGACATTTATGTGAGGAAACTGTTCCAGACTTGAGTCCAAACTTATCGGATTTTCCTGAGCGTGAGCACAGCCGGTGTGTCTGTCGGCGATCCTGTGCTGCGAACGGGGAAGCCTCTCTCCGTTGAGCTGGGTCCCGGAATCATGGGGTCCATCTTTGACGGTATTCAGCGACCCCTAAAGGACATCAATGACATCACGCAAAGTATCTACATCCCCAGAGGCGTGAACATCGGAGCCCTCAACCGAGACCTCAAGTGGGAGTTTTCTCCCAGCAAGAGCCTGCGGGTACGCGTCTGTCCGGGCTGTTTGCTCCACATGTCAGAATCATTAGGTTAGTTAGATTCACGGTATGTCACTTTGCCTTTCTTCCTGTCAGGTTGGTAGTCACATCACAGGAGGAGACGTCTATGGCATGGTGTACGAGAACTCCCTTATCAAGCACAAGATCATGCTGCCCCCCAAAAACAGAGGCACCGTGACCTACGTGGCTCCTCCTGGGAACTACGACGTTACCGTGAGTAGAACGCGTGTCCAGCAACATCTCTGCTCTCACAGTGGCTGTTAGGTGTTGCTTTGTGTTAAAGGTGTGTGTGTGTGTGTGTGTGTGTGTGTGTCAGGACGTGGTGATGGAGCTGGAGTTTGAGGGGGTGAAGGAGAAGTTCACCATGGTGCAGGTGTGGCCCGTCAGACAAGTGCGACCCGTCACAGAGAAGCTGCCTGCCAATCACCCACTGCTGACTGGACAGAGAGTGCTGGACGCCCTTTTCCCGTGAGTTCCACCTCCTCTGTTTAATCTTTTCACATAGGACATCACAAGATTGACTCTTTTTCTTTTCTTTTCCTTGTGAAGATGCGTGCAGGGAGGAACCACAGCCATCCCAGGAGCCTTTGGCTGTGGTAAGACTGTCATCTCCCAGTCCCTGTCCAAGTATTCCAACAGCGATGTCATCATCTACGTAGGCTGCGGGGAGCGTGGTAACGAGATGTCAGAAGTACTGCGAGACTTCCCTGAGGTGGGCAGAGATACCGGTCGCCTTTTTAATACTGATTACAGTGACTTTCGGGTGGTAACTGAAATTGCCATTCGACCACTAGCTGACCATGGAGGTGGATGGGAAGACGGAGAGCATCATGAAGAGAACAGCGCTGGTGGCCAACACCTCCAACATGCCTGTCGCTGCCAGAGAAGCCTCCATCTACACAGGTAACTGTCAAAGGTGGTGTATGCACTTTGTAGGTGTTCAGAGGGGCTTCCTTATCGAACTGCAGGACAGCAAAGTGTGAAGAGTGTACAACGCGAACCGTCGCTAGCGTTACCTAACGGATGACTCATGAGCTCTCATTCTGTGATGGCTTGTCGATTAACTCGCTGACTTTCTTTTGGCAGGAATCACGCTGTCTGAGTACTTCAGAGACATGGGATACAACGTGAGCATGATGGCCGACTCCACCTCCCGTTGGGCCGAGGCCCTCAGGGAGATTTCTGGCCGTCTGGCCGAGATGCCCGCCGGTAAGTTTGGTCTCGCCTGGAGATTTGTTCTAAAGGTGAAAGGTTAGATTCACGCCTCTGTTCTGAGTGGAAGTAACAGAAAAATTGCAGCTCCTGTTAGTTTGCTAGGTTCCCATGGCATCTTGAGAATGAGGAGTTCAATTCAGGTCAGGCATAAGACACTGGATTACAGCAAATTGGAAAATCATTTTGTGTAAACCAGAGCTTTTTTTAGTGTCAGCCTTCTGATTTATTAAAGGAAGTGGCAGTGAATCTGTGAATTTTGCAAAAATTACACAATGTTCGGCTGCCAGATGCTCTATTCCTCCTTTGACTTCTCATATCCTTTATTTAGTCAATTACAAGGAGATCTTTATCGAAGATCAGGTCATGATTTGCAGACTTTAGTGATTGTTGCATATTTTCACAAATTTATTAATCAAGAAAATAGTAATAGTTTTTTGTGTCTCTGCCCACAGACAGCGGTTATCCAGCCTACCTGGGTGCTCGTCTCGCCTCTTTCTACGAGCGTGCTGGCAGGGTAAAGTGTCTGGGCAACCCGAGAGAGAGGGCAGCGTCAGCATTGTAGGAGCGTGAGTACAACTTTGTGTCACTAGAGGGCGACATCGCCCTGAGCATGTCCTGTAACAGTGAAAGGAAAAGGCTTTAATTTGGGTTATTTTTTCAGTGTTTCCCCTCCTGGTGGTGACTTCTCTGACCCTGTTACTTCAGCCACACTTGGTATTGTTCAGGTAAAATGTCAAATTGTGATCGCAGGGTCGTTTTTATCAGGCTGATCAGATTTGTACATCAAAGATGCTTTCAGTTGCAGCGTGACCAATGCCTTCCTCTCTCAGGTTTTCTGGGGTCTGGATAAGAAGCTGGCCCAGAGGAAGCACTTCCCCTCTGTGAATTGGCTGATCAGCTACAGCAAATACACTCGTGCTCTGGATGAGTACTATGACAAGCACTTCCCTGAATTTGTGCCCCTGCGTACCAAGTCCAAGGAGATCCTGCAGGAGGAGGAGGACCTGGCTGAGATCGTGCAGCTCGTTGGGAAGGTAATTCAGCTTAATTTTGGTGGCAGAGCTAATTGATTCTCACGGGATCTGCTTCAAAGTAAAAAAAAAACAAATCATGTACACTTATGTCATGTTATCTGCTTGTTCAGTGAAGTTGTTGAAATGATCATAAGCAGAAACTGAGCTGATCTTCACCCTTAACAGGCATCACTGGCAGAAACAGATAAAATCACCCTGGAAGTGGCCAAACTGATCAAGGACGACTTCCTGCAGCAGAACGGTTATACTCCATATGATAGGTAACATGATCAAACTGATTTTGGAGAGAAAGCAAAAGTAAAACACTGCTGCTGATTCGAGCTAAATAGTCGTACAGGCCTAAAACATTTGATAAGGTCACTGATTTGATCTTTTGATTACTAAGCCTATAACTGACTGGTTACATGTCTCTTCAGGTTCTGTCCCTTCTATAAGACCGTGGGCATTCTCTCCAACATGATCGCATTCTACGACATGGCGCGGCACGCGGTGGAGACCACAGCTCAGAGCGACAACAAGATCACCTGGGCCATGATCAAGGAGCACATGGGAGAAATCCTCTACAGGATCAGCTCAATGAAATTCAAGGTGTGTGTGATTTTTTTTTTTTTGTTTTAATACCTGCTAATGCTTGTATTAAGAGCTGAAAGAATCATAGTAAAAGGTGTCAAATTCAATTTTATGTAATTGTCTTTTACCCTGCAATCCTGTACTATATCTGATGCAGTAACCCCCTGCAAACTTTTTCAAGAGAGGTCCAGCTTAAGGGGCCGCATAGAAACATTGTTACACCAATAACAAGGTTAACAAGCTTGGATAACTTGTTTCACAAACACACCCACAAGAGTAAAAATGCAGAGTTTACAGGGAGAATGCAGGCCTGAGTTAAATCACCACAGTTCACTCCAGGTATCTTGTTTTCTGTTCATGTTGCAGGACCCAGTGAAGGACGGCGAGGCTAAGATCAAGGCCGAGTATGCTCAGCTGCTGGAGGACATGCAGAACGGCTTCCGTACGTTGGAGGAATAAGGCAACCGCCTCTCACCGCCTCTCCAGTTTTCATCTCTGATCCCCTCCACTGCAGAATCACATTCCACCTCCTCGTATTCCCGAAAACCCACGTGATCCCCTGTGCTCCTTTTGTGGGTGATTGTGCGAGTGTGTGTGCACAATTTCATGTGGAGGGAAAAGAGAAAGATGTACTGTATTCATTATTATTATTTGTCGCCTCATATAGGCCTACTCTGGATCCTCTGCATGGTCACTGATCATGTGTGTGTATGTGTAGATTTAATGTGTGTATGAAAGAGGGATCTCTTCACCCCCTTTTCTTCCTTTCTCTGTTTACATGATTTCCGTGTGTGTTGCCGTGTTGCTCTTCCTGAAGACGATTGTTCGGTTAATGTATTGTAATTCATAAACCATCTGTACAGAAGAGTATTGAATATAAATTTAATAAGATCAGTCTATTTATTGCCAGCATTTTTGACGTGAAGGCTTCGCTGTTCTTTCTTTTCGTTTTTATGGTTGTGTTTCATGCTGTGCCGTGTCGTGTACTTTGCCGTGTGAATGTGTAAGAGTCAGACTCCGGCGCTCTGCTGTCCTTCGTCATGTTACTCCCAAAGAATTAAAAACATGGGGAAAAAGAATAGTGCTTTGTTGTGTGTGCTTGCCTGTTGGACCTCATTAGTTTCTGACAATGCTGTTGGACTGGTCTGTCTGCATGACACTCATACTCTGCAGTCTCTTGCACCGTGACGTACATTCTTCATAAAAATACATTTCATGACTTAAATTGTTTTTGAAAAATCGGATCTTATTTTAGTGTTTGCAATTAAAACGAGTAGAAATCACCTCGTGTATCTTAATTTTTTTAAATTTTTTTTTGGGTAATTTTTAATAAAAACTGCCTCCATGAAGGAAAACACACACCCCTGTAGCAGTGCGCTCGCCAGAACACTTGGAATCAAGTACAAGTACATGCCTATATTTAGTATCAGCTTCGTCTGAATAAATGAAAGGAGAGGTAATTTTGGAGCCTCTTAACTAGTCCTGCGAAGACCAATGAGCGTCACCGATGAGGCGACAACTCCCTGGCCGTAGGAGATGCAGCTGCAGCACACTTCATTTAGAAACAGAACTTCAGCGCGGTGACGCACTGTCTTCTTGGTCTATCTATTTTTAAAATTAAATTTAATCTTTTTTTAAAAAATCTCGGTCACTGACACGTAGAGAACAGAAACCCTGGGTCCGCTCAGTGACAGGTAAGTGACAACAACAGTTTAGCTTAGATAACCCGCATGCGGAGACACGCTAAAGCGTGCAAACCTGTGCGCGTTCGTCGCTGTGCGTAAAGGCTTCCACGCGTTATTGGTGACTTAACATATCTCACAATAAGCTTTTATCGTCTTGGTTTTTGTCTGATTAGACATAACATTCACTTCGGCTGATAGTCCATATCAGTTCTTTTGGCGACGCTTTCCCACGTAGCAGCTTTCCGCGGGTGTTTGTAATGATAGTCATGAGTGCATAAAGGTTTCTGTTCATTGGCATGACTAAACTCCTTCAGTAACCCTCCCAGTCAAACCTGTTCTGTTGAAGTGATAATGACTTCCCCTGTGGTGCTGCTTGGCAGCCCTGTTTGATGACTTGTTTGATGATCTCAAAGTTCAACTCTCAAAAGGCCCACAGGTTATATATATTTTCCCCTCTGGTCTCATCTTGTGAGTTGAAGTGATCACAGTTTTTTTTTTTTAAATCCGAGCAGTGCAGCAGAGCAGATGGACCAGGTATCCAACCGGTCAGGAGTGGGCAGTGATGACATTACAGATGAAACGACATCCCTGGTGGATGTCAGGTGGAGTTCTGATGAAGAAGAAGAGGTAAAACTACACACTACACTGTCTCATTTAAGATAAGGCTACGTCTGTTTAATGAAATCAAGCTTTTTGCATCTGTGTGATTTTTAAACCATCGGATCCATCATATAATTCACTCTAGTTCTACTTCTAGTAGAATTATTAATGAACTATGAAATGGAAAACCTCTGACTGCCATCTTGTGGCTCAGATTCATCACACCATGTGTCACCTCATACAAGTGGGATTGCTCTTGCTTGCCTGATGCAAAGCCCAAAAGGCTAATAATGTTTATCATCTGCACAAACTCACTGGAGATGTATGTCTACCTTTTTTCCATCTCTGGCCAGATGATATGCCGCACTTATAATTTGTTCTTTTTCTCTGCACAAAGACCAAACAAACTCTCTCCATGCTTTGAACTTGAACAAATACTGCATTAATGTCTCCAGAGTCAGTAACGTTCACCTCTTCTCCACCAGAGCTCTGATCCTCAGGGACAGTGTCTCGCAGCACCTCAGACTCCTCTGCCAACCTATAAGCAGAAGTTTGATGAGTTTAAGAAGTTGTTCAGAGAACTGCCGGAATCAGAGAGACTCATAGTGGGTGAGTTGCGAAGTTATCTCTTATGATGGTGTTGTCCCCTCATCCACATATTAATTTCATCACTTAAGATGCCCATGTTCTTTTGCTGATACTCCGTTTTTTCTCCAAATGCCATCATCTAGGATCCATGTAACATTTAGTCCCTTTAAGACTATTTGATACAGATCCAGTCACATGGAGCTTTTACTTGTTGTGGACAATTTTAAAAATCCCTTCTTGGTTTCAGTTAATTTTGTGCTCAAAAACTTGTATCACTTTTTTAGTAGTCTCAGCAGTCATTTGTATTTAGAGGGAACACAGTAAGAATACAGCAATATCTAACTGGAGTGACCTGTTTTATAAATAGTGTGTCAAAGAACGCCAAAGGCAAAACTTTTGTGTATGGATGATTTCTCTGGCTTCAGCAGCCCCTATATATTTTTCCTCAGACTACCCATGTGCCCTCCAGCGGGACATCCTCCTTCAGGGACGTCTCTACCTCACAGAGAAGTGTCTCTATTTCTACAGCAATGTGTTCCGGGTTACGAAGGTAATAAACAGTTAAGTTATTGTCCTACATTCTCATCCATGTAACCTGTGGCAAAAAGAAGTACAGTACAGAAATCTATAAGTTTGGGTTATTATATGTATCCCCTCTTCTCAATATATATACATTTCAATGATGATTGGTTATTTCTGTGAATTGTCTTTTGAGATCCCTTTGTTGATTGATTGCTATCCCCACAAATAACTGGCCACGAGTTTGAGATAGCGATGAACAGATTTTTTTTGTGTCAGATTTCAAAAAGAAACAGCAAGACCTTTAAGGTGCCACAGTTTACACACCACTGGTAACAGATTACAGAACAATACAGAGACAGACAGCCAAGATATAGCCGGTTATACTGACAAAGAAGATTCACTGTAACTGCTATGCTTGTTTATGATACAGCGCTGACAATAGTACATGTGAGCTTCTTCATTTGAATCATTACAAGATGTTATCTTTTAATAACTCCTAAATGTTGCATAGCAACTGCTCTTACGTCATCCCTTTTCTCTTCTTTTTTTTTTTTTACAGATTACACTGTTTCTGAAAGACATCACGACGATGAGCAGAGAGAAAACAGCTCGGCTGATTCCCAATGCTATCCAGATCTGCATGAGCACAGAGAAGGTGCATTGAGTTAGGGAGAAGTCAGTAATTCATACTTGAGGAACATGCAAGCAATTTACTGTTTGTCTCTTTGTGTCTTCACCCTCAGTTCTTCTTCACTTCCTTCTCTGCACGAGAGAAAAGTTACCAAAGTGTTTTCCGCATGTGGCAGAACACACTGTTGAACAAGGTAAGGTCCGGCTCACCTCGCCTGCTGTTACCTCATACATTGCACTCATCAGCACAGTACTCAAAATTCATGCAGGTCAGACAGTCTTTCCTGCTTCATACCTTTAGTTGACTCTTGTCATACATCTGACAGCATAAATGCCATGATTCCAGTTCCTTAGCTGCTCTCCCTAAATGCCTCTCAGAAACCCAGCCGGTCTGTGACTTTACCCCACACTGCAACACTTATCTGATCTGTCCAGAGTACATATCACACTGCCCTGACCACAAACTGTCCTTTCTTTGAGGTTATCAGCAGTGCTCTAATGCTGCTTGGACGGTAAAGACCTGCACGCAGCAGTGGGAATTGCTCACAAGGTTTTGTTTATTGTTCAACAAAACTGAGGTACTTTGCTTGGAATAGTTTACTGGTTGAAAATAGCCGCATTGATGCTCAACTTAGCTACCTTTGACCAAAATCTGTGTGCAGCATATAGACATGAAACAACAAACACTGAGAGAAAATGTAAGTGTGCTTGCTTACATTGAGAACTGCAAGCGCAAACACTAAAAACAAGTTTAAATGTGAGATGTAGAGTAGTAAGACGGTGGCAGCTGCAGTCGAGGCACTTGAAAGGTTTGAAACATCTTACATGTGACTCACGTCACATTGTATCCCATGGGAAACTTGAATGTCAGTTTTGCTGACCTGTGACAAATACATTTCATGAGACTTCCTTCCCAATTACAGCCACTCTTTTTTAGGAAATGTTCACTTTGCATTATAAGTGATTTCTTACAGCTCTTGATACAGCTGAAGGCAAGTGGACAGTAAACAGTACAGCTATTATCAAGCAGATCAAATTATTATAATTTTTTTCAGATGAGATGCATCGTTTCCTGTGAATCCCTAGTGCAGCCTCTGCCAATAACAATGGAAACTACTATTTAGAAAGGACGCTAATTATAGCATGCAAATATATTGCATTGGTGCTGACAGTCAAGAGACTAACAGTTTCAAAACAGGGTTTTCATTGATCAAAATTTTAAAGTATAGATTTAAAAAAATTGTAATGTTTAGATGATGTGTAAAGGCTACAAGGAGTCATTTAAAAAATGAAACCACTAGCTCAGCTCAGTCATCTTTATTGTTGAATTACTGTAAAGCATTAGCAGTATGTACACAATATAATAACGTGTTTTAAGAGCGGACACCAAGCAGCAATGCTCTTCCCTGCTTCTCTAGTATGATCTCTATGGCTTCCTGCACTATGACTCCTCTTGTAGGCAGGAACTATGGCAGCCTGCCCACAGGGGGAGGCGGATGTATGGGTCTGCTGGGATCTGGAGCAAAAACACCTGTATTTGAAAACATCACCTTCTAAAGTTCATTGACCTCCTCAGGTGTGGCCTGTTTTTGCTGATTTGCATTGACGACCTGCCTCCAGACGCATGGAGCGCGCTTGACGGCTCGGCTTGGGTCGGCGGTGGTAGGCTGCTGAAACCGTCTCGTGAAAACACGAGCGGCTCCTCTGGCCGCTTGAACTGCCTGGTGAACCGGACTTTCGACAGGCAGAACGCGCTTTTGTTTACCTTTTATCTCGGCGTAAATCTGGGCGGCGCGTCTTTACGGCCCTGAACTCGCGTCAAAGCCCTGGACTTCCTGAATGTGCGAGTGTGCGCGGAGTGTGCGTCCAGGTTACTGATCACTTGTCTTGGGAGCCAGCGGCAGCTCTCAGCTGCGGGGAAAGGTCCGCTGACGAGTAAGTAAAAGCCCGTGCGAATGCACTTTTTAGAAGTGTCTCCCGGTTTCGGACGGGCGGCACCACCGTTTGCGTCCCTGTATGGTAGAAAGATTTCATTTTCTTTTTGAATAAACGCGTCTCGAAATATACAGACCGTGTTATCACGTTTCACTGTACTTGCAACAGCATTGCTGTTTGTCGTGTTTTATGTCAAAACTGACAGTCCCGTGTGTTTCCTCTGAATACTTGTTTCCACAGATGGATTCAATTTGTTCTACGGTATATACCTTTTTTTCCCCCAGACATTCATTATTTTAACCTGATAGAGCTTTTCATGGCTGTCAAGGGTTAACTAAAAAAATCGATGGTGATGTATTAAAACGGTTCAGCTCGACAATAAGGTTTGGAGGTTGTTTGTCCTGCGTGAGATAAGATTAAATTATGCAGTGTGGAGGTGGCTAGGGTTACATGCAACCGATTTGTTTTGTTTTCACATTATGGCTCGTGTATCGACCAAAGCAAACGGGTTCTTGTAGGGAAAGAGGAAGAGATATCAACGGGCTGATTTCCTAATAAACCTTATGGTTGTCGTTTCCATGTTTTATATTTCAGCCTCTAACTTGCTTGGAGTTTTGGCAGATGGTTAAACAGCATTATGGGCAAGACCTGGGCCTGAGTTATGAAGAGATGGAGAGCGTACAGATATCAACAGAATCAAGCATGCAGACAAGGTAATTGCACTTGCTCTCCCACAGTTTCACACAATTATAACGCATTATAATTTTGTCACCACCTGTTTGTTTGTTTGTTTGCCTGTAGCGTGACTGTGAGGCCGGGTGGCGATGATGGTCTAGGGAGGCTGGAGCGGACCACCTCCCTTCGCCTCCCTCTGGTGGAGCATGGGCCTTTAGAGGCCTCCACGCCCCAAGTGGAAGACCCGCCCTCCCCTATCGGATCACAGAACTCAGCCAATGCGGTATTAAAAATAATCACTCTAATTTTTTTTATGTTATTTGGCTTGTCCATATCTAAATGTTTGTGCAGCTCAAATTTCACACTTCCCCACAGGATGACTCTCGCAACACCCCGTCTCGGGGTCGCAGTCCTGCCCCCTCGCTGGACCGAGTCGCGCCAGAACGGGCCTCCAAGCGCTCCACGCTTTCTCTTGACCTCAACGCCAATGAGAACGGCGTTTCCGAGCATAGCGGGTCAGAGAGCATCGAGGAAGGTTAGAAAAGCTCCCAACGTCCCAGGCAGTGATGATGCTTGAGCTCATGTATTTTGTATTTAAATACCCCCCTTTCCTTCCCCTGTCCTCTTGGCTATATCAGCGGAGGAACGAGTGGGTCCGACGCAGGTGCAGGGTCGGCTCTATTTAAACAAGGTCTTCCACATCAGCGCCAACAAGATGTTCGAGCTGCTCTTCACTGACTCCAGCTTCATTCGCAGGTTTATGAACGTCACGAAGATAACCAGTAAGTTCCTTTCTCCTCACCCCCCCCCAGGTTCCACCTCATGAAACCTGACAAGTGTGGCCTTTTGTGTTTTTAGATGCCAGTTTTACCGCTTGGCAAAAAGAGGCCTCAGGGAACATGAAGAGGAGTCTGAACTACACAATAACCATCAGCAATCCTCTGATTGGCAAGTTCTCCACCGCTACAGAGAACCAGGTGTGTTTACATCAGTGTGAACCGTGTATGCACGCTTGACTGGATGAATAAATAATGCTTCTGTGTGAATTGTGGCTCACTGTGAATTTGTCCTTTTGTCTCTGTCTTTCAGACCCTGTACAAAGAATCCAGGGATGGCCAGTATTACCTTGTGGACTCTGAGGTGTACACTCATGACGTCCCCTATCACGATTACTTCTACACTCAAAACCGATACTACATCATAAGAAACTCAAAGCGGAAGTGTCGACTAAGGTATGGTATTGATTGTAATTCACTTTATCTGTTGATTTTTAGATTTTCTAAGGGCCTGGCATTTAAACCTTGCATTACGCTGCTAGGGTTTACACTGATGTGAAGTACAAGAAGCAGCCATGGGGCCTGGTCAAGTCCTTTATCGCTAAAAACTCCTGGAGTGGCATTGAAGATAATTTCCGACAGCTGGGTGAGTAGAAAGCCCGGTTCGCACACTTCCCTGTCTGCTTTCCAATTTACCAGTGAATCATGTTACAGCTGCTTTTGCAAGGAAGTAGGAAAGGAAGATAATGTTGCTGTTATCAGCAATATTAAGCACACTGAGCTAAAACAGGAAACCATCAGCTGTGTACAGTATATTTTTGAATTTTTTTTTTTTTTTTTTTACGGTGTACCTGATTCTCTCCCATACTTGTGTTTACCTCCTCTTGGCTCGGCATCAATACAACACAGAAGCAGAACTGCTGGAGGAGGAATTGGAGATGAATCAAGGAGGCGGCGATTCCGGCAAGATGGGTGGGCTTCGGAGGCGGCGGCGGATGTACAGCCGGACTCTGCCGGACCACATAAAGCCCAACAAGCAGTACGGGCAAGACGCAGAACAGCACAGAGATGGCAACATGGGTACATGAGATCTTTTACTAATCACTTTAAAGGAATGGATCAACATTTGGGGAGATATGCTTGCTTTGCTAGCTTGGCAAGATTTGGATTTACAGCCAGCAATTAAGGAGAAAAAAATCACTAATTTATTGATCTGTCTGATTGTATTGCAGGCACCGTAGAAATGAAAGGCGCATACAGATGGAGCCCCACCACAATAGTAGCTGGGATGAGTTTGATGTAAGAGAACCTGGTGTGACACAATTTGATTTGTGTTGTCTCTCATATCTGAAGAAATTGTGTGTTAATTTCTTGTGTTGTGCACAGCAGTGGCTCAGAGCTTTCCGTCTCTTTTTAGTTTGCTGATTCTGACGATGCTGAATCTGGGCCTGTTCTTCAAGCTGTGGGCCATGGAGGACGTGGCCCACCGCATGTACCTGAGCACAAAGCAGCGGCTGAGGGAGAGGAGCGAGGCCAGGTCAGATAACTCTCTGCTACTGTTGCTTTGGATCGTCAGTAGCTCAGTAACAACAGTAACTATATCAGTAGTTGCCATGATCACTCAGGAAGCAGAAGTCTTGGTGTGGGTGGAGGGAGGGGAGGGGGTTAGTCTTTCTCCATCTTTTTTTTTTTTCTCTGATTAAGCAGCCCACATATGAGAGAGCTGTTGCTCCCATGACTCACAATTTTAAACCTATTTGTCAGCACCAGTAAATGCACATATATCTTTGCCCTCTTCTTACATTTTCTTCACGTTATTTCTGTTATTTGTGTCCTCTGCTCCCTTTTTATGTTACAAAAGTAAATACCTTGTTGTGTAACTTTTTTCACATTGTTTGACAGCGTGGCCCATGATTATGGTCCCAGACAGGGAGCTGGGTACAGGACCCGAGAAGAGATGCACCTACTAAAAACTGTACTGCAGGACTCCATTAGCCTTTTAGAACAGGTAGGTCAGTCTGTTTTTAAGCCGGCAATGCAGTGAAAATCTGAATTGTAATTCCACTCAAAGATTGGGATGATATTATAAAGGAAAATAGTAAAATTGTTTACTAAGGATGAATGTGTTGCAGTCAATTGGAGATAAAACATGGAAATTAGTTAAAATCCATAAAGATGGGAGAGATTCCTATGAACTATGTTTTGATTACAGTTTGAAAAATGAGGTTGAAAGCCACCCAATTTGCAGTGACTCCCCTGCAGAGACCTGCAGCTGTTCATGTTCTGTTCTACAACCAGCAGGAGGCTGTCATATCAAAGCCTACCTGCCTCTTAACACAAAAAAACCCTGAAGCAAGTGTGTTGTTGCCGCTGAGTCAGTTCTTCTTTTCCTCACAGCTCCGCAGCTCTCTCGTGGTGCTGCAGCAAAACTTTGCCATGGCCAATCGAACAGCGGCACCGCAGTGAGGCTGCAAACCCGGCGACAACAGAATGCCTGCCCCCGGCCCTGTGGAGGAAGGAAAGCCCGCAGCACTTCATTGCCTCTCAGGAAATCTCTGGTATCCAGTGATGTTGCCATGTAGACCTCCCCAGATCCCCTGACATGGCATGTGTTGCCAGAGGTTACACTTCCCCAAAGCCTGCGGCGGGGAATCAGGCGCCAGGATGTTTTTTTTTTGTTTTTTTAAGGCTGCGGACTGACTGCTGGGAGGGCAAAGTTACATCGGGGTCAGCCGCAGATGGAGCAGCAGGGTTAGATTTCTACAGGGTGCTATTGTCCGTTCCCATGGCTGCTACTTTTTCCCCTCTTTTCCTCAACTGTGGCAATGGATTTCAGAAAAACTCTCTCCTGATGTGCCTTACTGAATTCTGAGGAACTTTATGTCACATCAGATGTACTATTGTAAATATTTGTGCTTCTTTTTTTTTATCCCTGGGAAGTGAATCAATATTATTTAAAATTTTTCCCTGTTCAAATTTTGCACACATTTTAATTTTTTGCACATGTGCCCTGTAGAGATCTTTTAGCTATCTTTTTTATATTTTATTTTTTCCAATAAAAATTACAGAATCAGTAGCTCTAATGAGAAATTTTGTCTTATCTTTTGTAATTATGATACAGTTTGCATTTTTATATATGTTAACTGCAGGACTGGTTGCAACTTCAAATGTACATTAAACTGCAAATATTAAAATAACCTACTTTGAATTTTATAACACTGTATATGAGCCAAATCTAGTGTACAGAAATACTGCTGATAGTGGTCACATAATTAATACATATTTTATTCAGTAATTTAAGCTCTGTTCTGGATCAGCAAGTGTAATGACACTGTATTTTTCTATTTTTCCTCTTCTTATTTGGTGTGTGTGGGGGTTCATTAGGGGCTAGCTCAAGTTATCTTAGCACTGTACATTCAAATCTATCAACACCAGACACAAGTTTGTTCTAATTTCCAAATTGACATGAACACTAGTCAGTTTCTCCCCTTTTCTTCTGCTTAATCACTCGTTGACACAACTCACCTTTAGCCTTCCTTGATGTTTACAGTGTTGCCATCACCCTCGTCTGTGTGGATGATATTTTCAGCTTTTCTTACTTAAAACCACATCTAAGTCACTGCTTGTTTAAATTAGAATGCCATTTTGTACATTTTAGTCATATCTTTGCACTATTTTAATAAATCAGATTTCTTGCTCTTACTTGTGCTGACAGTGTTTCTAAGAAACAATATATTAGGGCTGCAAACCCAAATCTTCATTATTAGTCTGATGGCTGTTTTATTGATTAATGTTTAGTCTCAAATGCAGAGAGAATTAAAAAGATATTTTATATTTTATTATAGTTTACCTGAGCAGCTGACATTTTAATGTATATATTTCCATAAGTGTACCTTTCTCTTCTTTACCATAGGTGATGGTAGAAGCTGCCTACACTGTGGAAACCACGGAAGACTAAATGGGCGTTAAGCCAAATGTGTCCTTTGTGTTCTTTTGTCACAAGTGAAATACAACACCGCTGAGACTGTCTTAAATTATTAAACTGGGATCCTGTTCACATATAGTCCTACAGGGATTTATTTTTATTTCTTCTGTTGAATCTTTATAAAAGGTATAACGGCTGTATGGTATTATCCTTATAGTGATGTTTTATTGTGATGTTCAGTCATGGAAAGTACACATTTGAAGTCCCTGTACTCTTATGTTTATCTGATAGCTGTATTACTAGTAACTTTTCAAATTAAGACTTGCGTCAAAAACATAGGATAAGCGCATTTGCCACATGGTAGAGGTTTTAACTGCCTTATATAACAACTGGTGGGCAGTTTATTCTTTCATTAAAAAAAAAAAAAATTTGTCCAAAAAAACTTGTCCAACTCGTTCACATGTATGTAAAATCTTCACCGGATAGGTAACTTCTCTGAACTGTTAAACAAATATAGTTGAGTAAAAAGTATAATATTTTCTCTTGAAATATATTAATATAAAACACTCTCAATTAGAAATACTAAAATAAAGTAGGCTACCAGTACCTCAAAACTGTACTTAAGTAGCTCGTTACTGTCCACCATATGGAAGGGCCATATTTTTGTACATTAAGAGTCATATATGATTACTAGTCAGTCACTTTCCGGTGTTCTGAAATTTTTTCCTACCTGAAATATTTTCCTACCCGAGTGCACCGCGCATGCGTACTACGGCCAGATCCGTGTTCTGAAATTTCTTCCTACCCGTAGCGGAAATTTATAGCCATATCTGATATTTGGTCCTACCTTGTGAAAACTACTACCAACACGCATATCTTTTTACCTCTGTGTTCAGCGTGGTAGCAAATTATTATAGACATCAGACCCCCATAAATACCTGCTACCCTCCGTGTTCGGGGTGGTAGCACATTATTATAGACATCAGACCCCCATAAATACCTGCTACCCTCCGTGTTCAGCGTGGTAGCACATTATTATAGACATCAGACCCCCATAAATACCTGCTACCCTCCGTGTTCGGGGTGGTAGCAGTCTATAATAATGTGCTACCACCCCGAACACAGAGGGTAGCAGCTTTTTATGGGGGTTTCGTGTCTATAATAATGTGCTACCACGCTGAACACGGAGGGTAGCAGGTATTTATGGGGGTCTGATGTCTATAATAATGTGCTACCACCCCGAACACGGAGGGTAGCAGGTATTTATGGGGGTCTGATGTCTATAATAATTTGCTACCACGCTGAACACAGAGGTAAAAAGATATGCGTGTTGGTAGTAGTTTTCACAAGGTAGGACCAAATATCAGATATGGCTATAAATTTCCGCTACGGGTAGGAAGAAATTTCAGAACACGGATCTGGCCGTAGTACGCATGCGCGGTGCACTCGGGTAGGAAAATATTTCAGGTAGGAAAAATCAGTGCAGGAAGTATTCTCCTAATCACCTATAAAAAAAGTTATCTCAACAATCTATTCTTGAGTGCCTATGAAGGTTTTTGCAGGTAGAAATAACTGTTGTGAAACTTTTTTTTGCCTTCGAAATTGTTTTGTCCTTTTTTAAAAGCAGCCCGGGTTAACCCCCTAAAGATGAATTAAGCCTAGTAGAATCGGACTGAATTGCCATTTGTTAGGTTGTATTTTTTTTATTCAGTGTGAAATGTTCATGGTAAGTCCATTCTTCAATATAATACACTTGCCCAGGACAGTACAGACCAGTGCGCCCCACAATCACAAAGAGGCACCGCTCAGAACTGAAGCCACTGCATTGTATTTTTGTAAAAATATTTAATAATAAAAATTAATTTTAAAAATTCTGCAAAAGCTTATTAATATCCTGCAGCACTTGGTCATGTAAAGTACTGTATACTGCAGACAAGTTGTTAGCAGTACAACAGGATATACAAATGCTGAGCACTGCAGTAACACTAGTGTTTTGTTGTTGTTTTGGTTATGTAGCAGATGGGCTATTGGGCACAACCACAGACCCATTAATCAGTACATCTGTTGTCTCTCTGGGCCCTTTAGAGCTTTCACCATTTAGAAGCTGCTGAACTTTATAAACTTTTTATTCATATTAGTTTGATCATTGGCTGACTTGTTCAATCAGAGGCCTGTTCAGGCCCAAAACAAGCCGCAGCACCGGGACTGTTCACTTGCTGTGAGTCATTAGAGCGTGACAGATGTGTGACAGATGGGAGGGTAAGAGATGGACTGGATGGGATCAAATGAGCAGAGTCTGCTTTGCAACGCTGCGTGGTGGAAATCTGTTTGGAACCGCTCCAGCCTCCAAAGCACATACAAATAACTGGTAAGCTGCTGTAAGCAAAGGTCATTTCTGCATAGTCAGCTTTTGGAGGTATTTTCACTCACTGCATATCCCATCTGTCTTTCATCTGCAAACTTTTCTCGCCTTTCTCATGCATTACACAGGTGCCTCCAAAAGTTCAGTTAATTATTGCACAAATTAACGTTTTTTTTTTTTTGTCTACATCTGATAGGCTGCCAGGCTGTCCGACATGAAGCGAGCCAGCAGGGTACAGGAGGAGGAGGACACCTTGTGCTGCTGTGAGTACGTGAACAGACACGGAGAGCGCAGCCATGTCGCCGCCTGCTGCTGCGACTGTGAGGACCTGGATGAAACCTGTGACCGGTGAGAGACATTTATCTGAATAACTCTAGGGCTGCAACTCATGATAATTTTAATTAACAGCTGATGTGTTGTCTTTTTTATTAATTGATCAAACAGCAGTGAAAAATGCTCCTCACAATTTTGTGGAGATGAAAGTGGCATCTTCACTTTGCATGGTTTCTCCAACAAACAGTAAAATCCCAGAGACAGTCAATTTACAGTGATACAGTGGAAAACCTCAATCCTCCTGCCTGAGAAGCTGGAGCATTTTTCACCCTGCTTGTGTCCTTATTGTTATTTTTTACCCTAAGCTGTTTTTAAATATGGAAATAAATCATTAAGCAAACATTTTCAGGTTTCTGAAGAGGGAGCCTCAGAAACCTGAGTCCCTGTCAAGGTGGCAGCTGTCTTCACAGACCGGCTTCGCGTGCCCTGGCTGTGGGGCGGAGCCCGCAAAGTGGACCTGTCCATCATCCCTCCTCTCGTTCTCCTTCCTGTCCTGCTGCATCTGGCCGCGCTCCACTTCCTGCTTGGCATCGCGGTTCTGACGGCTCTGCCCGGCCTGGTGCTCTGGTACTACTACTTCACCCACCGCAAGAAGGGACGGACGCTCTTCTTCCTCAGCCTGGCCCTCTTCTCCCTGGCGTACATGTACTACTTGTTCATCACAGAGGTGCATCCCCGCGGGGATATTGGTCCGGTCCAGCTCTTGGCGGTAACTCTCGGGGTTATCCTCACCCTGGTTGCTCTCATCCACACCAAGAGGGAACCTGGCATTGTGCTGTCGAACCAAGAGGTTACTACACACAGCACGGTGACTTATTACAGCCCACCGGCAGACAGAGACCCTGCCCTGAACGGGGGGAGGCAGGATGTGACCGTGACGGCACTCAACCGGGCTGGATGGTCCGAGCCGTTGGGGGAGGAGCTGAAAGAAAGCAGCCGGAGGAACTGGTGTGCGGTGTGCAGGGTGGTGCGGCCCCCGAGGGCGGGGCATTGTCGGATCTGCGGTGTCTGCGTGCTGCGTCTCGACCACCACTGTGTCTGGTGGGTTCCGCTGCGATGCCGCTCGCTGGGCCTGTCATCGCTGTTTCTCCCGTCTTGATGGAACATATTTGTACATTGTGTCGAACATCACTTGCATTGTAATCGCAGCAACAGGCAAATGTTTCCTTGCTGCAGAACACTCCTACACTCACAGTTTTAGTCTGCATGTCTACGCGTAGTGTAGCTCTGGGGTCTCAGTACAACGTTCTGTCTGTCTGTGTGTGTACTTGTGCGTTCGTGCATCCCGTCCATCGTTGCGGGGGTAGGATAAACAGCTGTGTGGGGCAGGCCAACCACCGCAGCTTCCTGCTCACGCTCGTCCTCTTCCTGTTGACGTCTCTGTGTGGGATCGGCCTGGTGCTGCAGAGTGTGTGTCCCAGACAACACCTCCTTACTGCCCTGCTGTACTGCCCGGGGGTCTACAACCAGTACAGGTATTAAAAACACAGACACACACTTTGTGCACACAGGGTTGGCTGTGTAACTGATGCTGATGTACTGATTTTGTTACCTCTGGACAGTGCCAGGCTATTTTTTTTCCATGCGGGTACTATTAATTGTTTCATCTAACTCGTGGCAATGTGGAATGAGCATATTTACCAAAATGCCAAACTAGTCCTTAAAATATGAATATTGATATTGACCTCAACTTTCCTTCCATTTCAAGAACCTTCACAAAATCGGCCATTGTTTAGTGGACAGTTTAGATGGAACCCATGGAACCAGGAAATGGCAGCCATTGCCTTCTTTTAAGAGCTCATAGAAATCAAATTTAATCACTGTGGGACATTTTGACATTTCCCCCAGAATCCACCACAGATTGGAAACTTAATTACTTTACGTGAGGTTTTTGCTTGTTCTTCTTCCACTGTATCGTTGAATCGGTGTCACCTACACCGAGTGTCTCGGACCATTTCCTGTCAAGCTGTTGGACAAAGAGTTGCTGTTTGCGCTCAGAGCAATGGGAGTGTGGTTGAAATGATATGCTCTGGCGCTGCCTTAGGCGTCGCACACTGAAAATAGGTCCTCAGAACATCTAGCACAACCTTTGACTGCTGAGCAGACAACGTGGGTTTTATTGATTTCCTCCTTGTCTGCGTTCCAGCACGGCGCTTTGCTTCACCTGTGCCTGGTACAGCAGCATCGTGACCGCAGGGCTGCTTCACCTGCTGCTGGTGCAGGTCATCAACGTCAGCTACAACGTGACCGAGCGCGAGGCTCGCCTCGCCCTGCGAGACAAAACCGCGCGCAGAGCCTACTGGGGGCTCGTCGTGGACACCGGCGTCTACTCTCGAGGTTTCCGTGGCAACTGGGCCGAGTTCCTGACCATGGGCGACAAACTGAATTCTCCCTCTCCTGCCCCAGCAGACCTGGTGTAAGAAACTATTATGAAGGTTTTGGAAAATGTAGTGGTGGGATTATGGCTGCTGTTCTGTTCCTGTCCACTGGATGGCAGCATGGCTCCTTTAACCTTGATTTAACTTTCGCTGGCTGCCCCATTTGCAGCCAACCTGAGACTATTATCACTGACTTACTGCAGCTACTGAGGTGTCAGATGAGTTGCCCTGACTCTATCACAAAGCAATAATGCCACCAAACTCTGCTAAGATACATCACTGCCATCAATGTCACTGACAACTGGCATCTCCTCCTCCTATGCAGCTATATCCACTCACAGAACTTTTATCTCCTTCCACTGCTTCCTCATTCCACCTTTCATCAGCCTTTCTGCCAAACAAATATCGCTGTTTGCGTCACACTGGACGTCTTCCTTTTGACTTGAAGCGTGTCTTTATGTTTTCCTCTGCATTCCAGTGCCTTGGTGGGAGCAAGCAAACAAGAAAAATGCGAGGATGAGTGATCTGTTGATCCTCAGAGTCATTTTTCTCTGAGCACAGCAGCATAATGATGCCACTGGAGCTGATCAGTCCTGCCCAAAACATGGGCTGAACATCATTTCAAGGATGGTCTGCCTGCACACTACACCTCTTCCATCCTCCACAAACACATATCTGTAGTTTTGAAAAAGGAGAAAACCTCACTTGGCATATTAAATCTATTATGGATATTTCTATCAGAGAAAAAGGAAATATAAAAGGAAAGGGAACATTAAAGTTCCATAGCATGTCATCACATTAAACATAATAACTTACTGTACAGTTATGAATATATTGAAAGTTACTTTTACTCTTAGCTGGTTCAGACAGACTCCTTAATTAAACAGCTCTGGAAACACGAAAAAAGGGATCGAAAGCTTTTTCTTTTTATCCCAACAATTGTTTGAGTTCAGTTGTGTGGTTGTATGAAATGAATTTATTTTGATTAAATTAACGTGAGGAGCATATTAGTGTTTTCTGTTTTTATGAATAAGTGTCCCCTTATTAAGATGTTACTTGTGCGTCGTCGGGTGTGGGTACGCAGTTTATCTTCGGCAGCGCAACTCTCCCCCGAAGGCTTTACAGTGGATAGGAGCAGAAATCAGGCAGGACCTCAGTTACTTTCCGTCCCAGCTTCTCACGCCGCTGCTCCCTCACTCTTTCCTTGCGCATTAGACACGGAAACTGCCTCCAGGCCAGGAAACATTGCCGCAAAACCCGTCTGAATTGTAGGCAGATGGAGGGGCAGACAGCAACACAGCAAGTGAGCATCAACAACTGAATTATAGGGACTTCTGAGTTGACAACGCCTAATGAGTTTTCACATGATGTCACTTGGGGCTCATCGACAGTGGCAGGCTGGCAGCCGGTGGGAATTCACCTGCAGGCTGTGATCATTTAGTGGACCTCACCAAGCTGAAGTTCATAAACATTCATAGGTTGTGGCATTAACAATCAAATCATTACCTTAGGTCAGTGCTGCAGCAATCATTGATTTTGACCACAGTGAGAAGCAGAAGACCGCATAGGGAGAAGTAGTGTTAAGCATAATGAAAACCAAACACAATTTAATATTTATATATATATGTTTTGGAGAAAACAAACATTGCCAAAATAATTTAAATGCAAATTAGAAAAGTTCCATTAGTTTTTTTTCCCGCTCGTTGTCCAGACTGAATCTCAGCAACTATTTGATTGATTGCTGTGAAACGTATTGACATTTCATGGTCTCCAGAGGATAAATCCTACTGATTTTGGTGACTTTTCATCTGTTGTGAGGTTGACATCTGTGATTTGGAGAGAAAATACTGGACAACCACTGGATGGATTGCTATGAAATTTGCTACAGATGTTCAAGGTCCCTGGAGGGTAAACTCCGGTAGCTGGTAGCATTGAAACTCTCTCGGTGTTGTTTGAACCATGCAATACTAGATGCATGCACTACTAATAGAAAATTAATTGAGTAGGAGATATCTAGGGAGAGAATTATTGCTGCAAAGACAATACCTGTGGTCAGAGACCATTTAGTCCAGAAGTAGTCTGCTACACCTACAAACTAATTTAGCCATACCGAACATTTTCTACCCGAACAGCAAAAATGACCCCATTAATCATAATACAAAGAGACATTTACAGCTCACAGCAGATATGAGGCACTTCAATGAAGACAAAGAGATGATGGGGTAATTTTCCTGCTGCACAGGCAGTTGCAGTAAAAAAAGGACATGAATTGTGCCACTTCACCACCAAAGTGCCCATATTTCATGTCTGTAAATGTCCAACGATTGCTTATGCAATGCTTTGTTCAATGTCCAGCCCTAATCTGCAGCATTTAGAAATCAATCAAGCTCATTCATAGTCCCTGAAAGTTAGTAAACTTTCTAAGGTCTTCAAGGTATTGTAGCTGCTTGATGTACTGTATTCAGAGTGGTCTGATGTTGAACTTCAACTCGTGATTAGTGTTTTTGCAAGCTGATTAATACACCCTGTTAGTCAGTAATGTTACGAGGGCTACACACTGCGGCATCCATAAAGAAAATATGGTGAAGTTGTGGGTAGCAGACCTGTCACTGTGCTCCTGAGCCAGCTCCTTACGGTCCCACTCCACCAGCCTCTCCTGGGCCACGTAGTCCAGCAGCGCCAGCAGAAACCTCCTCATAGTGCGTGTGCGATAGAAACGCTCAGCTCGCTCCTCCTGAATCATCCGCCAGTCCTTAAGCTGAGGTGGACAACGGTCATTTAGGGATAAGAGTATTAAAAAGCGACTTATCTACCTCTTTCAAAGCTGGAAAATGCTGCTAATTGTCTTACAACACACCTTTTAGCAGTTAAATCCACAACAGAGCAATTGCAAGTTACTCGGTAAACTGTGGTGATAAGGATGGCACATGATTAAACAAGAAATGAGTAGAAAACGGTCTAATTTTTTCTCTCTAAAGACTGGGCGCTGGGCAAACATAATTGAGTGCAGGTAGAAGAGAAGATTAGGAAATGTGTTGGCTCTAAGTCAGTGACAATTATTCAGTCAGGACTGCAGTCTCCCCAGCAGTCCTGACTGAGTAATTGTGCTTGTGTGTGTGTGTGTGTGTGTGTGTGTGTGTGTGTGTACAGGTGTATACACACTCTTTTCCAGCAACTTAAGCTCCTCTGAAGCAAAAAGTGCTGGTGCAGGTGGTCAGCAGAAGCTTCTCTCTCTGACAGGGACTCTCTCGCTGATTGCTGCCAGCCTAGTGTACACCGCCTCAGTAGGAAGAGGCTGTGATGACTCTCAGCCAGCTGGCGGGGATTGAAAAGAACAAAAAAAACAAAAAAAATGCAAATACACCAATGCACCCAAATGCAATTACATGTGCCAGGTTGAAATAATGGAGTGGTATGAAATGATGAAGTGCGTGGAGGGTTTATATCTTGCTGTGACACACGTATGCACAGGATTGTCTGCAGGATTTTTTGTGACGCTTCGGAAAGGCGCGAGCACTTGGAGGATGAAACTGTCAAGGGAATGCAGCCTTAAAGCCTTATTGTGTGCTTGTGTTGGACATTTTACCTGTGCCTTGTTTGTGTGTGTGTTTCTTGGGTCAAAGTGTGTATTCAAAGAATGTCACTGCAGCTTTGCCTTTGGCTCGGGGTGTTGGACTTTGCTATGCGTGAGTGTGTATTTTTACCAAGACAGTTTGCTCATTGCTGACAATTATCAGTCTATTAAATGTGTTAGAGTGAGTCGCCTGCAGACACACAGCATGTGGCTTGTGGTACTTCAGGATAATAATAAACTTTATATAGCACTTCTGAAAATGTGCTTCACAACCAGGGAAAATAGGCAGATTAATGAAATGGAAAGGTGGTCAAAGAAAAGTATTCCTAGTAACAAGGATGATAAAAACAGAATATACATAACTATATGATTGACAGCGACGGTAAAATACATAAACGGAGCAAAAGATTATGGTAATGTGTGTAAAAAAAAAAAACAGCCAAGCCACTGACTTACAAAAAGCCTTTAATAGACTGCAGTCTGTGAACAGCTACCGGATGCTCGCACAGTGCTGTATGCTGTTGTATCTATTTAATGTTCAAGCAAGTCTATAACCAGGGTGGGTTTTTTTTGTTATTCAAATTCATTGCATGCATCAAGGCTGGGAGTTTTGTGCCACATTTACCACTCGATGTCAACATTTTCCTCCTCCGCTTTATTGTAAGTCTGTTCCAAGCAGCTGTGCAATAATGAAACGCCTCCCTTGCACAACTTTCCAGTTAAATAAGATTTTTTTTTCATTGTGCTCTTCAAGGTTAAGGCCAGAATCAACAGCATATTAATATTTTGAGTTGAAGGGCTAAGGGCGGGTTGAGTTTTGTGGGAAATGTGCGTGTGCCGCTGCGATGGACATGACAGGTGGCTTACCTGTATGTTGGCTTGTCTGAGCTGGATGAGGCATTTCCAAGGCGCCAGGCCTCTCCGTTGCAACAAGCTTCTGAGGTAATGCTGATTGGCCAGTTTTAGCAGCTCCTGCTGCCTTTTCAGTTGCCTCTGTTTCTCCTCTTCCCTCTGCATGCACAAAGATGGTGACGTTATTCAAATATTCTGCATTGTGTCACAAGAGTTCAGTCCTGCTAAGTCACAGACTCGTAAATATGCGGCAGACTATGAGAAGCAGCCATGAAGCGAGTCCTTGCTTCATGTATTCTGGCTCATACTTTTGTGACCATCCATAAAATATGAAAACACATCTCGCCTCTCTCTCCAGCCTTTTCTCCTCCTTCCTCTTTTCCGCTGCTTTGTGTTTCTCCTCCTCCTCCTCCCTCTGTCTCTGCTCCTCAGCGGCTTTCATCTCAGCCTGGAAAAAGTTACAAAAGTTTGTTGAAATTTTTTTTTTTTTTCCATGACGTCAGACGATTCCAACTTGCTACAATCTTGCAAAGCAGTCTGGTGGTCCAGAACACGACCTCCCAATCCCTCACCAGCTTTTCCTCTTCCTTCTTTCTCTTGAGTTCCGCGATTTCCTTTCTTCGCTCGTCACGCTGACGTGCGCGGGCCTCCATGGCTTTCCAGAGAGGGAGAGGGGTGAGGTGAGCATGAGGCATTCTTCTACAATAGTCTCAGGGTTGGATATGTGCATATTTATTGAAGTTTCACCTTTAACATTCTTAACACGTAAGTGGAAGTTATGGATTTGATTGCCACTGTTGAGCGGCTACTGTACGCATTTACGTGTAGGCTCATTATGTGTGACTCGAGGTCACGCGATTTTCTTGACAGAAAAGCCACAGCACTGTGTCGCCACGTTTGAAAGAAGAGACGTACCTGCTGTGTATGTTTCTACGTGTGTGAGTTTTGAGCTTGCCAAGTGAAGGAACTTGCAGACTGACCCGAGATGATTGGATGCACGCACGTCTGGCGTTTGACAGCTTTCCTCCGAGGTGTGCGCTGACTGTCAGGCTCTCCTGTAACGCTCAGTGCCCTGCAACAGTAACAAATCACAGCCAGGAGCAGCTGAACAAAAGATCTGTCAGAATTCTGTACATTCACATCTCCCTGATCCTTGCCTGGGAAATTTTATTCAGGCAGGTATGGACTAAAGGCAAACTCAACTTGACATGCATCAGACTATCCATGTGTCTGCAAATGAATTTCAATGAGGTGCAGAAGTTTTTTTTTTTTGCTTTTACTCATAAGAACATTTTGAACCTTTATTCAAGGTTGTATAGATTTCATCATCTTTTACATAAATATCATTAGACAAGCCCTGAATGTACAAAATATTAACGCTATCTTTCTCCCTCTAGTCTATTTCTTTGTATTGACTATGGTGTGTGATTTGTATTGAATTTAAATGAAAACTATTAACAGATAAGGGTAATAACTTTCAACCTGCGCTTGGTCACTGAGGTGTCCAGACAAAAAAACTCTGAACTTGTTCAGCCATTAGTCGTGTAGAGACAGGAGTCAGCTAACCTTAGTAATTATTCATCATCTCGAGAGAGTTCAAGAGTTAATGGCACATTTGGGGCACGTGAAATTAGGCAGACTGTCCAACTCACAATGCCCTGTCATTGTGGGTTACAGTGAGAAAGGGTTTAACAGGAGGCCAAGCTTCATTTTGTACATTATAACACGTACATATGTGCCCATACTGTACTTTCTTTACTATTCAGTTGACTGAATAATCCTAAAGGACAGTAAATACATGAAAATACAATGTTCAGTTATATGAGAGGGGCGGATTCTTCCCTTTTCATACAAATAAAAAAATGCCGTTTTGTTTACATCCACTCTATTGTGGTGTCTATCATGTCAGAGCAGACAATTGCTTGATTGATATTGAAAACAGGTGTGCACCGTTTGTCAGGGACAAAGGGCTGCCAAGATGAGTTATGACAGTAGATTTACTTTATTGCACAGTGCACATGAAAGGGACATCTCTGCCAGGAAAAGTGCTGAATGCTATGGGCATATATTACGAATGGATATTTTAACATCTACATTTCTACAACAACGTGGCAGAATCCATCTGCTGATGAAAATTGTGTGATATGACAGAGCGCAACAACAGCTACCAAACTGATGTTTAGGTAAGTGCTTTCTTGTTAGCTGTTTTCAGCGTCAAAAATGAATTCAAAAAGTTAAGTATTACCGACAACTTTTGATGACATTCAGGCGACCGTGTGAGCAGATGCGAGTGATTTCATTGAGTGCAGCTTTGAACGGATGATACAGCCACAGGACTACATTACCTCTGCTCTGCGGGGTCACACTTGTGGCTCTGTGGTCGCGAGCCTCTTCGCGCTGATAGCTGTGACAGCTGTGCCGTTCTCTCCATCTCCAGCTCCAAACCCATCATGCTCTGCTCCTCCTTCAGCCGCGCAATTTGCGCCTGCTTGTCCTTCAGCAGCTTCTTCTGCTGCTCAATGATCTGCTGCTGGGCGGCGTGCCTGTTCTCGAACCTGCCGCCGGGTGACACGGCGCTTTTTGAACGGGTGAAACCACCGCCCTCACCTCTCCGCCGTGCCTGCTGGAGCTCAGCAGCAGTCGGCGCTGCATGCCTTCGGGTCACCTGCCATGGATGAGTGGGCTGAGCCAGACGACCCACAGGCACCTTTTCCAGATGTACCGCGGAGGCGTCAGCGGCTAAAGTGCCTGACCCTTGGTGATCTTCCTATAGTGAACAAAACAAAATGGAGAATATGTTAAATAATACATGACAAAATCAAAAGGCTGCTCTGGGTCTAGGTCTACCAAGAGCTTAAGGGGTAAATGCAAATATAGGATCAGGCTCCTATACCTACACTATGTCCGAGCAGTTTATTATTATTTATATACCCTGATACATAAGCAGCAAGTATGGCCTTTTTATTGTCCCCTCAAACCTGAACTCCTTCTCCATTTGTGTCTGTGTCCCTCAAGCTCCATTCCACCGTGCTACACCTCTTTCTTTCTCATTGCTTTCCTTTGTCCTATACCTGCTCTGTACCTTCATGTCATGTCTTTATTTACACCACTCTTCTCTTCCTTCACTCTCCCAGAGTTGTGAATATTTCAGCAGGAAAAAGTTTTTTTTCTGCATGGCTGATGTACTAAGGAAGGTTACACCTGATGCTTTAGTCATGATTTCAAACATTGGGTAATATCTGAGCTCTTAAGAATGTGACTTTTAGATTGTTCCTCTCACCTTCACTGTGGTCTCTGGTTGATTAGCTGCCTCAGGTGAGGCCATTATTGGATGATAATGTGTTTCTGTGGCCTTCAGTTTGCCTGATGATGCAGCATTGATTAAAATGGCCATCTTGCACCGGGTTTCCTGCTGTTGGGCCAAAAGCTCCCGTTTATCCCTCTCCATCCGACACCATAGCTGCCACTCATTCAGACATCGCCTCAGCATGCGCCTCTGGTCATTCTCCACAGCCAGCTGGCATTGTCTGGAGGATGTGATTGTGTATTTAAACATCAATTATTGCTTGGTCGGGATCAGGTCAATAAGTTTGTTTTCTGTTACAAGAGATACTGTCACAATTTATCTTATAATTTTGAACATAGGGAGTAATTTACATTGAACCACTTGTGATAAAAGGCAGGATTAATACAGTGACAGGTTTACAGGACCTTTCAACAGTCATCTTCTTTAGTTCTTGCCTGTTTTCAGTTCGTAGCTCCTCTTCTGCTCGCGCCACCTCTCGCTGCTTCTGTTCTGCCCACACCACGGTTCGCCACGCTCGCCACGCTCTCAGCTGTGTCTTCCAGTTAGAGAGGGCCGTGGCCTTACCCATACGTAGCCTCCGGCCCAAAACCACTGCGTACCATCCAGAGAAATGCCTCTGCAAACACTAAAACATGCACACAGATGTGGGCACGGGAGTTGACATTGTTGCATTTCCTGCATCTAACTGTAAAATACGCTCACACTCACATAGTATATGTACCGACCTTAAGCTTGCTCATGTCAATCATGGTTTGGATTTTCTGCTCTTTGTGCAGTCGCTCTGTTTCCTGCTGCTGCAGTTTTGTGGAAAGTGTTGGAGCTGGCTGGAGAGTCCTGGCTGTCCACTGCCCTTCCATTCTCTCCCGTTCCCTGTGGAATGAACATTATTAACATAGTTATTACCACTTAATCTACCTGGGATCAAAATAAATTACACGTATTTCCAATGATTACACTGAAAATGTATGAATTTTATGTTCTTTGTATAAAGAAAAACTGCATATTAAAACTCGATCAAATAAAATACAAACTCTGTTCCACCCATCGTATTTAATTAATAGGATTTATTAGTGTATCAACTGGAATTTAGCCATTTTCTTTAACGATACATTTCTATTTAGTTTTAAAATAATGTATTACTTTTTTATATTTTAGTGACGAACCTTTGGAAGACATTTTTAATGGCAATAATATAAAAATAATGTTTCATCAATAAAAATACTTTAATGACTACTCAAAACTAGTGTCCTAAAAAACAAACTCAGCCTTTTGACATTCGAATGATCCCAGAAAGCAAGGGGCAAATAATCAATTTTCATTTCACACTTATTGCATAAACAATGTTCCCGTCAGCCCCAGCTGTACTTTGTGTCTAGTGCTGATTGAGTACACGGTAAGAGTCTCATCATGCTGTCCTAGGGCTTAAGTAGAGACACTTCTGCAAAACTTGTTTGGGTCAGGGAGGTGTCTCATCACGGGCTTAGTTACTATTTATCCATTCTACCCCCTGTAGGAAGGGATACAATGCAATCAGACAGGAGATTGAGGGTAATTTCAAATAGAGGGGGCTGCTGTAACCACTTCAGCAGAGGGCAGTGGTTGCTGCGGAGACCATACCTCTGTCTAACCAGCTGTTTCTGGCTCATCCTCTCCTCCATCTGGCGTCGCAGTCGCACCATCTCCTGCTGCACCATCTCCTCCTGTCTGCGTGCCTCCTGCTTCTTCCTCCTCTCCTCCTCTTGCTCCCTCTTCTTCGCCTCCTCTCGGACAGCCCGCTGAGCCTCCCTTACTCTCTGCTGCCTCTGTCTCTCAGCCTCACGCAGGGCCCTGTTCTCTCGCACCTTCAGTGGCAATCAGCAGCAATTAGTGCAGCTGGGAATGCAACTCGAAGGCCCATCATTCTGCCTGATTCGCTCTATGCTACTACTAGTGACAGATTTTGAGCCCCCCCCCCCACATTTCTTATACGAAATAAAAAATTTTAGACTTGATTTGATCACATACCTGCTGGTGTCGTGCTTCCATGGTAATGACTGGGTCTCTGAACCTCTTCCTTGTTTGTCCAACATCCAGCGCCAGTTCCTCCATCATCCCAGAGTCCAACACCTCTTGCTCCATTAGATCTTGTAGGAAGCTGTGGACAGCGCTGTTCTCTTCTTCCTCAGCCAGGCAATTGTAAAGATCTAAGTATTTTTGCACAAGTGAAAAAAAGTTTTAAAAAGTATAATATCACAACTGAGGGGTTTCTAAAGGATTGTAACAGTGATTTAATCTAGTTTTATCCCATTAACTCCAAATCATTACTTGAAATTACTGCTGACTGCCTTGCAAAGCAGGATAGGTTTTTAGATTTTGTTCCTTCTCTCAAGGCAGCTGCTGGTTTCCATTCATTTCACCATGGAGTGAAAATCATGTGCAGGGACAACACTTTCTTGAGTTAGGTTATATATTACAGTAAGCATTTAGTTAATGTATTATATTTTCTCTGCTGTAGTGCAGTTAAAATCTGAAATGTTACCTGCTTAAAATCAAATGTAAACATCCTTATTCCAATTATGGCCAACAAAGTCGCATTTGAATTGGTCTTGACTGATTGTAGAAATGAGCCTAAGGTTCACTGGGTAGGTAACAGAGTTTTTATTACCATCAAAGTTGTTGCAGTTCAGGGCATTAGGCTGAGAACTAGCCAGTGCAACAGGGCTTCTCCTCTCAGCAGAGCACGTTAAGTCATCATCCTCCTCCATCTCCAGTTCCAACCGCAACTTACTGCTCAGCCAATCACCAAGCAGAACCTGAGCTGCAAGAAGCAACAACCCAAATCTCACTGTTCAGCTTGCTGCTGTGCAGGCTCAAATATCTGTTGTATAGGTAACACTTCTCTCAAGACACCTCTATATATATAAATTTTTTTTCTGGCTGACCTACCTTCACTGTAAGCGTCATCATGATCTCTTAACTGGTCCGAGCTTTGCAGTGGTACAGCTGCACTGCTGGTTCCTGAATGAGGTTTCCTGCGTGAGAAGACTTCAGATACAGCAAACTCGGAAGCCATCTCCACTCGCTGAGGACAAGAGAATAAACAAACAGATGTTGCCCAAAAGCCCAAATATATTAAATTTTCAATGATACAAAAAGAAGATGCATCTGGAAAAAATATCCCTTCAAAATATCCCTGAAAATGTCAGTTCCCTTACACCTCATTGAAACAATGCTGCAATCCTCCTGGAAAATGTTAAAATTTAAAGGTCTTTTGTCACCCCTGCATGCATCTGGTTTGCCGTAGGATGAAAGAATGATACCATGAAAAGAACTACATTCTTGGTTATTCCACAAAAATCTTCTAACATGGCCTGGACAAAATGATTGGTCAAGAGGTTTACAAGTAGTGACAAATAAGTGGATTGTAGTGATATTGTAAGTGGACTATTTTCTTTAATTAGTATTTGTGCGAACCCTGGAGATGGATATCTTTTTAAGTGGAAGAGTACACACACTATGAGCCACACTCCATAATATACAAAAAGCTGCACCAACTCACAAACTCATCTCACCTTCCTCCACTGATCAATGGCATCATTCTTCACATGCATCTGTGATTGAAAGAAAAATAATTCCTCATGTGAGTCAAAGTTGTACGTGAGACCACAAGATCAGTGGAATTGTTGGCCTCATGATCACCCTTTCCTGCTTGAAAATGCCTGGGCGAGCTCACTGAGACCTTAAACTGCAGACTTAGTGTGCACACTGAGGGCTGAGCCAGTGCCTGATGTCTGCAAATTATTTCCCAGGAAAGCAGAGTCTTTGCTTTGAATCAGCAGATCACTTCAAAGTTATTTCCCAGGCGTCCAAGAGTTGGTGCTGTACTCGCGGCGATTCAGCCATCTCTTTTTCAGACTTTATTCGTGTGAATATCTAAAAAAGGTCTCCTGTATGACATTTCCCAACCACCCTCTAAAAGCTATGAGTCCATACATAGCATGAACAGTGATGTGCATCTTCTTCATTCATAAATCTAGCAAGGCACTTTTAACAAATATGTTTTATCGCCTGGAGAAAGTCTGTGAAATGTGAAAATAGACTGAAAACCTTCAGATAAGAGAAAGTGTTGAGATGAGCACCTTGGATTTATTATCTGGAGCAAGCAGCCACAACAATATCTGTGCAGACCTCTCTGTTTTAAATTAATTAACACCAAACTTACCTTGTCTGCAGATGTTTTGTTCTTGCCGAGGCTTCTCCACCTATACAGGTGAGGATTATGACCTGGGAATGACATCATCTGACTTTCATTCTGGCTACTGTTATATAATCCAAATATTCTTTACAGAATATTACCACCAACATACGCCAACCACAAAGGCTGGCTATTTAAAATGTATATCCCAAAAAAGTTTCTCAGAGGTCATTACAAAGAGCCCGAGCAAAACGAAAAAGCTGTACACATAACGCCCTTGCGTTTGACCGCGTAGACATCTGGGTAATGTAGTACATGAACCATGTGTCTTGTCTTATTGTCGCACAAATGAGGCATTTCAGGACTACGTGTCCCATTAGACATTGTTAGTAGTTAAGGCGTCTCTCCAGTAACTATAGCAACTGTGCTTGCCTCCAAAACCCGGAGCTAATTCAAAAATATGAACAGATGAACGTAATCCAACGAAAACAGTTTTAGATATGTTGTGTGTTAGCACTTATGTTTTAAAAAAATTAAAATAGTTGGCGCGACGCTACTTTAAAATTTCGTAAGTGTCGCTTTGGATGAGGATGACGTCATGTTTCCGCGACTGGAGGTTCCTGTCGCGGAAACGACAGGAAAGTTTTGATGGTGAGCGAAAGAATGACGCTCTTATCGTGATACGTCAGTGGAAGTGTAGCTAGCCACGTGGTTTATTCACGTGCTCTTTTACTACAATAGCTATCCTTCGCTAACTGGCATCACAGTCATTCAAACGCCGTTACAATTACAAAGGACGGTTATACATTAGCATTTTCGCCACTTTAGACTTTTTTTTGACCCGGTTCAACTATAGCTACACGTGCGCTGGCAGCAGGATGAAGCTGGAGCCTTCCCGGGTGGTCCAGGGAAAAAGTAGGCTGGGTGTCCTGAGGGTGCGCGGCAGGACAGGACAACACTCCGTTGACGTCCCGGGCTGTCTGCTGTACACGCACTTTGGCACAGTCCCCCACCTCACCCAGGACACGCTACACACTCTGAGTAACCTCCCTACTGTCACTCAGGTCAACTTGTCCAATATGTAAGTTTCTCACCACACACCCACACGCACACTGAAGTCATTCTAAAATCTAACTTGTATCTCGACGTTTTTACCCTCTAGAGCTGAGCACCAGGAGGTGTTGGAGGAGTTTAAGGATGGATTCCGGAAGTTTGCAGGTACTTCAGCTCAGTCCTTGGAGAAGGGATGAGTGGAGAGAAAAAAATTAATGATAATTTGTGAACATCACTTTGCAGGCTCAACATCTTGTACTGGTGCACCTAGTTGATTTATGTAAATGTCACATGCACGATGCATTCATTTACTGTGAAGAGCTCAGGGTGTATGAATTATATTTCCACTGGCTCAGCAGGAAAAACTGGAGCGGATTGCAATGCTTCTAAATATATAGTATGTTGAGTTCAATGTTATGTTATGTTATGTTGAAAAGCTGATTAGATGCCCCACGAGCCTGACTAAAAAGTAGTGCTGTTTTGAGTAATATTTATACAATTGCCCCAGAAGATTGACCTAATTCAGCTCTGCTGTACAACTGTAGCTGTGGTACTCGGCATTATCCTACCTCAGGCAAGTAATTTGAAATAAGAAATGTTAAGATAAGGTAATATGAAAATTACTGTACTGTTAGTTGTGTGTACTGTCAGGGGATTACAACAGTGCTGTCTCTAAAATCCCAGAAGGGGAGAGCTGTGATTGAATAATTAGAAATATTAACAGCATTTACTGCTATTAGCCTTTTGTTCTCCCACCTTTTGATCTTCTGCTGCAGCTGGCTTTGCTGATAAGGCCACACCTCATTTCTCTCTCCAGACTCATCACAGTCATCACATTAACATAGAGTAATGAAACGTCTCGCTCCGCCACCTTGCCTTGTGTTCTGCCTTTTTGGTCTCTCCGAGAGGTACACATTGATTTGGGGTTTTGTACTTTGCAGGTCTTCATGATACTTTGCTGTACTGCTCGCTTCACGATCCTGCAGCCCCGTGCCCAACAGGCTATATTACTAACAAGGTGAGAATAGGATTCTGCTGAAAGCAATAGTTCAGAGCCCTGTCCTGATACAATTGAAGAATAGCCAAAGCTGTTCTTTTCGCTTAAGTGAGTTTCCAAGTGAAAGTCTCCTCTCTCGGTTGTGATTAGACAGTGTCGGTGTGGGGCAGTGGTGGGCGGATAGAGCTGACTGTGGCCAAGTTCATGGCTCTCCAGAAGACCATACAGCCCGACTGGTACCAGAGCATGGCGGACGGAGAGACGTGGCAGAACAGCACCTCTCGCAAACGGGTTCGGAAGTCCGTGGATCGAACTCTCGCCCACTTGGACGAGTGTCTGCTGGTGCACCAAAACTCACAGGTACACACGAGCTGAACAGTCACTGAACACACGCTGTCATTCTCTCACACCGTCAAGACTTTTTAGAACTTTTTAGAACTAGTTTTGTTAATCAGTCATGCACGGCGGGAATGCACGAGACAAGGATTGATGTTATGATGGTAATTCTGTTGTCACAGGGGCTGCTGTGCAGCTGTGCTGTGGCTGGAAACAGCGAGATTAGAAGGAACACAATACTTGAAGGTGTTAAATGGCTTCATATCAGGCATGCTTAATGAAATCACCGGCGTTTCTTGTCTGGCAAATCCAGCGCTGTGTTACTTCATTTCACGATAAAAGGTACAGAGTGAAAAGGATTCACATAAAGAGGTGCAGGAGATGGAGAATTTACTCCAGTTATCCTTCAGAGGAGATGATCTATTTTTAACTTAAGCCTTACTCCTATGTGATCCACAGATTCATGGATTTTTTTGTTTGGATCACTGTGCCAGATGTTTGTGTGATTCTGTTTCTGATATTTTTGCTGCCTGTATGTCTTAGCTATAGACTGCATCTATATGCTTTTTTCATTGGTTGGCTATATTCCAAAGTTCCCTTAGCACAATGCATATAAACTGAATGATGTTTAGCAAAGGGCCAAACAGAACTGACAGTGTACTGCAGCTAATTTTTGACATCAGCATTGTACTATGTGAGCTGCTTGAGTTCTACCAAGTGCAGTCAATGTCGTGTCAAGTCATCAGAATCCAGCTGTGCTCTGGTGAGGATAAAACCTGTTATTAGTTGCATTTGAGGACCCCCCACACACACACACACACACACACAAACCTTGTCATGTACCACATTTGGTCAGAAAATGGAGCTCCCATCTATATAACATCTGCATTAAGTTGGGTTGGGCAATGTTTCCTCTGTCTGTTCTTGCGGTTCATTTTATCGAGCAGGATCTCTTTCTGCCGGCTGTTTAATCACCAACCTGTCTGTCATTGCCAGGAGCTGGAGGGAGTGGAGGTGTTTGGCACGGTGGAGGGAGGAGACATCCTTGAAGAGAGGGTGCGCTCAGCCCGAGAGACGGCCAAGAGGCCCGTAGCAGGATTCTGCCTGGACGGCCTCCAGACGGGCTCCATGGACCAGGCGCTGAGGACACAGCTCATCACTGCTGTGACCAAAGAGCTGCCCGAGGACAAACCCAGGTCAGTCCTCCCCAGTACTGCACGAGAAATGTGTGTATTGATTACTGATGTGAAGGCACTGCCCACCCCCTGCTAATCATACAGTCTTCAGTCTTCCAGTGTTTGATTGAAAAGCAGTCACTGAAGACGGTCATCAACTAGAAACAAACAAAAAAAAGTAATGGAGGGTGGCTTGAAAAACAAACAGTACCCTGTGTTTTTCTCTTATTCACCTTCTTGACATCAACAAGACAGATGTAATACAAAGTTTGTTTATCCATCAATTTAATATGAGCCTGGAGTTCACTCTTGTTTTTGTGGTTGCCCTTTGTACCCGAGACAATAAAAGCAAACAGACAGACATAAAAAGTGAAAACCTGCAACTAAAGGATAAGGATAGAATTGACAAGAGGTAAAACAAGACTGAACACTGAACAATATTGTACGCTAAATGTTCTTCGACTGATAGTAATAGAACATTACAGTCAATGTGCTGTTGACTCATTCGCTCACTTTATAATAAAAATTTCGGACACCATTTAACTGTGGTATACATAAACTCTTCGGCTGAGGTAAATATAGTCCCCTTTAAAGGCACAAGGACAAACTCACCCAAGAAGTTCTCCCTTGTAAATCAGCCTTTGTCAGCCGACTCACACGAGCACTCCTGTCCTGGGGGTGATGGAAGAGCTCTGCTCGTGGCTCTGAGTGTGAAAGAGAGGATTTTTAAATGCAAGAGCTTCAGTCTATCCAGCTCCCCGATCACACGCCTGGATAAACTGACAGGCTCATCTCAAATATCAAGGGACACACAGTCCCAGCAGATTGTTGTGGCTGTTGGGGGATGCTGCTTCCTACTGGAAAGAGGGGTGGCGTCATTATAGAACTGGGCCTGACTTGACACCTGCAGACAGAGTCAGAGGGAACCAGTTAACTGAAACCCCAGGAAGAGCAAAAGCACACACACAGAATGGTGCACATGGTAAAGAGAGAGGCTGCTGGAGTGCATGCATGCCTCTTCTCTCGTCAAAAATGTATTTGTTTGTGTGACAGTGATGTTTAAGATTTAATCCTCAATTCTTAGACTGCTGCAGGGTGTAGGACGACCTGATGAGGTGCTGGCCAGCGTGGAGGCCGGTGTGGACCTGTTTGAGAGCTTCTTCCCGTTCCAGCTGACGGAGCGAGGCTGTGCTCTTTGCTTCGACTTCGACATCTCCCCCGACCCGGAGCGCGCAGGTAGAGCGTCCCCTGCAGGTGTGGTGTTTCGCTGTGCTGAAGAGTCTTTTTTTAATGTTTGTTCTGTTTGCAACTCTTCTTTTCAAGTTACGTCATTTGGGAGGTAAATCAATATGCCTGACGAAGTAAAGCAAGGAAAGAAACTTATTCAGCAGCTGTGGTGTGGTTACAGGGATTGGTCTATCTTGACCAAGGACGTTATGTTTTCACTTATGACTGTTTATTTGTTAGCAGGGTTATGCGAAAAGCTGGTGGATGTATGGGGCATGGGCCCAGGAATAACCCTTAGAATAGGTGCAGATCTGGTAAAAGGGATGTATTGTGGGATTTTCAATAGTTTATGTAGGCTATATAGTCCCTAGGCACCAAACTCCATTAATAAGCACGCCTGCATGAGTAACAATGCATACATGTTTGCAACAAAGAAACATATAAGGAGATTTAGATCTGGCTCGTTAATTTTCAGTGGCTCGAACATTCCCGTTTAACCCCACTCCCCTCATTATAAATGAATATGTAATTAATTCTCTGAAATGCCCACGCCTTTTCTGGAACAGCAGCTTTCTTGTTCCTCTCGGGCAATAACCTATGATGCCGTCATTGTTTTTTCATACCGGTAGCATTTGAATCAAAGTTTATTCCCCGCTTTTAAATGGGACAAAGGTGGAAAGGGGCTAAAATGAGACATTTTGAAATTTAACAGCACTTCGTTGCCTATTTGCACTTTTTTGCTCTTGTCAAACATAATGACCTCTCAGCGTACAGCGAGATCTTGCTCAAAGGCACAAAAGGGCTTTTTAAATGCAAGTGTGATGAAGACAATTACCCCATAAAGATGGAAAACACTTGCATTTATCTTTAAGAGCTTGCAATATGTGCCTCGAGCAAACTGACATGTCACTGTGTAATTTGGGAGTTCGGGTAGGGGGTCTCTCTCACCAGATAATAATGAAACCTGTATGAGATGGGATGGTGGCTGGAAATATGCTCCCTCTCACCCTGATTGTTTGCTGAGCATTGTTTCTGTGCACGAAGAGAAAATATTTCTCTATGCGCTGAAATATCATGAGCACAGACGCATGAATGCAACAAACCGGGAAGAAGCACCAGCTCTATGTGTTTAATGGTACAGTGCACTGACCCATTATTAAAGATGCCCAATAATTAGTGGGCCTATGTTCATTTCTATCAGAAGAGCCTGAGATGTTGAGGAGAAAATGCATAGAGTTAATGTTCCTGGTTCGTATACAAATGCAAAGGGGAATTCCTCTCACAGGCGAGAATGTTCTCTAATTACACTATGGTTAATCAGACTGAAACAGTGTATAGGCTGCTTTTAAGCACTGTCCTCACTACATGAACTGCCCTTCATATGCAAAAAAGGGCAATGTCTGCTTTGTGAGCCAGTTTTCACATAATTAATGAGAAAGAAGTGTGTGCATGCGGTGGTCATGTTGTCCGGCAGATGAAGGATTTATTTAGCATTAAAATCAGACATAGATCTAATGGCTTGTTGGATTGTTTGTTTTTGTGTGGTGGTTGGGGTGTATGATCTAGCCCCAGGTCAGTTGGAATAATTGGGTGGGGAGAAATTCAGCCGGTGAAATGAAATCAATGGTTTGTCTCATCGCAGCTCCTTGTAAGGTAACAATTAAGTCCGGCCCGTTGTTCGGGTTGTTGTCCCAAGTGGAAAGCTACAGAAGTGTTATGACAGTAGCTGTGGAACCTGCACCAACTCCGTCCGCTGTGGACTTTTGTGCTTCATTAAAAAGTTGCGTTAAAGTCGTCTGACAGTCGGAGTGAAGTTTGGTATCTGGGAGCATCCAATGACAGATGGCACTAATCGATTCTGCACAGGGAGCGTAATGGAGTTCAGTGGAGGTGAGAGCAGCGATGGTGTCAAACCTGAAAAGAAATTCTAATTCCCCTCTAAGCCAATTACAAAGGCCCATTGGGTGTGTGTATGTATGCGTGTTGGGGGGGGGGGAGTCAACACCAACATTTCCCATTTTAAGTGTGCCTTTTGACACGGCAGACCACATGCTTCCTTCCGTCTCACCCTCCCAAAGTTTTCCTCTGTTGCCCTCTTCCCTCCTCCATTTTCGGATCTTCGTATTTTCAACATTCATTCTTCCCTTATTGCATTTCATCCACCAATTCAGCTCGACAGAGCTCAAAGACAGGAACTACATATTTGTTCCAAATTAAATCGGACTCTGTGATAATGGTTTTACCATATGAATATTACTATGTCATAGAAATGCATATATTGGAGAACATTTGTAAGACCCAGAAGACAGATGACAGGACAGGTAGGCCTTTAGATACCCAAACATCAGGTGCAGTATCCATTATTTTCCCTTTTTGACAGTGATTAATAATCATACCATAAAGATTTGCACTTATCTGTTTCATAGTTGTGCAGAGTGGCTTTCAAACCCTTTCTTCTCCCTGAGATTACAACTCTGCCTTACAGAGTCTGCACTTACTGCTGTCAGACTTTCTAAGGCAGAGTTGCTCTTCAGTGCAATTTAATTCTCCATGCTTTATATTTGATTAGCTTTGGTCAAGCCTAATTTTGTCCCCTTTATTTTTATTCTAATCTACACCCCCCCCTCGGTTTGTACGCTTTGTTGCTCCCTGCTTCACCCGTTTCAGTTCACGCCAAACTCATTCTACTCTTTAGTCTCTGTTTAATCATTTGAATCGCTATGCACCACTTTGTTGGCAAAAGACAGCCCTTCATCAGCTGTGGTCGCTTTTTCTCCATTTTCATGACATTGAGTGAAGTCGACTTGTAATGAACACCCATCTGTGCAAGAAAGGCTTTGATAGTCAGCACATAGCCTGTAAGTAATTAGAGAAAATACATGGAAGGGGGGAAATCAGGACACAGCAGGTTTTAATAGGGGTCAGGCTACAGTATGTGTTGGCGTTTGATTTTTGCTGCCAGGCTGCCAGAGCGCCGCACTTCTTCTGCGTATAGGGGCTAATTTTCAGATACAGGAGGAGATTATGGTGTGAATAATTTGTGACGCGCTGGGATTAATGAGATGCATGTCTGTCGTTGCAGTGCTGCAGCTCAACGACGATGATGATGATGATGACGACGGAGAGAGGGACACAGCGGCGGAGGAGCATCAGAGCGGAGATCTCAATCTTGATGATCGAACACGGATGACATCCTTTGAGATCAGTCTGAAAGACAAGAGGTTTGTGGCAGGTTTTGTAAGACCACAAAAGGCTTTTCTAAGTAGCTTGCAAAATCTTACGTGCCATGTATTTGTTGAACGCCCGATTTACATGTAGGTTGCCTGTTCATGAATTATGCCAGAACTCACTCTGAACTTCTATCCAGGTACCAGGATGACTTCAGGCCCCTGGTGGAGGGGTGTGGCTGCTACTGCTGCCAGAACCACCAGAGGGCGTACCTGCACCACCTGCTGGTGACCAATGAGCTGCTGGCGGGGGTCCTGCTCATGATCCACAACACAGCCCACTATCACGGCTTCTTCAGCGCCATTAGGGAGGCTATAGCCAACGACAAACTGGACCTCCTCAAGAGACAGGTACTTCGGAAGAGAGGTAGGCAGACAAACAGGAAGGAGTAAGACAGATAAATCAGAAAGATAGGGGAGGGACTGGGCTCCTCCGAAGGATCACGAGACTGACTCGCCAGAGGCAATCAAAGCTCTATCTTGCTCCTGCCAGTCCAGTCAGAGGAGGAACAGCCCTTGAGACTGAGTCGCTCCATATGTTGCTAAAGTCCAGTCTCTCAAGTGTGTTGGGGGGGGTGTGTGCAGATAAAGATAAAGTTGATGCCCGTGACGCTGGTTTGTATCCTGGTTTCACATCAGGAGCAGCTCTCCTGTTAAGATCGCATATTGATTTGAGTAGATGGGTTCAGTCCGCTGTAAAGGGAAAAAGGGCCAGATAAGCGGTCAAGAGGAATTTGCATAAAGAAAGAAATGTGAGGATGGATGCCGGTGGACATTGACAATGACCGATTCCCATGTGCCTCCTGCTGTGGCCTGATTGCAGGTCAGCAAATGAAGTGTCATCTGTACTCATTGACATAGTAGCATAAACGGTGACCAGTTTATTTGAGGGAAAAACTAAAATAGGTGCAGCTTTTCTGCTGTTACACATTAAAATTTCATGTGTGTAATAACATTGCCTTGAGGCTGTGTTCTGCTTTTTTGTCATTTCATACATTATTGACTGGTTTCATCAAGCATTTGTCACTCTCTGTGATTATTTTTAATGTTTCCGTTTGATAACTCTAATAGATTCTCCCACACAAAGCAGATTGACTTCGTGGCGTTTTCAACTTGACTGACTAACTAGCATGTATGATGAGTGTGTGTCACATGAAACCATGAAACCAACGCTTTTCAGCATGCAGCTGTGGCAGCTGTGGCGGCTGTTGTCTCCTGTGGGTTTTCAGAGGGGTTAACTGTAGGTTTGAGCTGATGGCTCCACCATTCCTGCTGCTGGGAAAGGATAAAGATCAGATAAAGATACAGGTCTCTGCTGCATCCCATGCATGTGGTGGAGGGAGGCTTTTCGAAGGTGAAGGACTATAATTGACTGCCAGACCATGCAGATGTCTGTGGGGGACAGGGGACAGACTGAGAGAGAGGAGAGAGTGTGACAGATTTATGGAGCAGCCGTGAGAATTTTTGTTGTACTCGTGGGTTTACCTTCACTGCATAAACCATCATAAAGAAGTAGGTTGGAGGATTTTCTGTCGTTGATAGGTGGGCACTGCGCATAATTGAGTTGGGGAGAGATGAAATGCTGGAACTTTACTAATGCCTGTGGGGAAAAACGAGCGAAAGCTAAAACAAGCGCTGACCTCTAGACTGCCGAGAAGGTTGTAAAGTCAATCCCCTAGATTGGCGGTTAAAAATAGAAAAGATACCGAATGACTGTTTTCTTCCTTTCGGTCGAAAAACTGCTTTTGATTTTTTTTATTCAGAAACTGCTTCAGTGGAGGTGTTCAACATCTTAAATGACAACAGTTTCCTCATGTGAATGCGTGTCTGACAAGGCTTTATATAAATGCATGCTGCACACTCCTCCCCTTGATGAATATGCAGTGCCTAATAAAGAATGCTTTCAATCTGGTTATTGTAATAATTAGGCCACTTTGAAGCCATTGAGTGAAATTGCTCCAAATAAGTGGAAACCACCGGACTACAGCGGATTATTCATTGTGACATGTGTTTGTCAAGTTTTTGACCTTCAACTGTGGGATGAAGCGGAACATGTGATCGCAATAAACGATGAGATGCGGCACGATGAACAAGAAGATAAAGTGAGCATCGAAATGCTTTTGTGGTGAGGTGATGGCGTTGAAGCGCACCGCAGCCCAGAGATTACTGCTACATCATATGGTCTACTTGGATGGATCCAACCTCTGACTGTTTCCTACAGGATGTACACGCTCAATATTTAAACTGCAAATGTGGATCTTTAGCAGTGGGGAAGATGCCGCAACTTCAAAGTTTGATGAAGCAGCTCATACCTCCAGGCCACCTGGAGCCTTCCACATCACGCCCACACATTTTGTCAACTGTGCGGAGTTAAGGAAAGAGCTGATGTCATAGGTTTGACAGAGCACTCTAATATAATACAGCACAGCACTCTGACAGGTGTGGCTCTTGTGTGAAACAATGAGAGCTGAGTTTGATTGATTGAACTGAAACAGCCAGAGCCACACAGGATATGAAATAAGTTTGCAAGCATATAACTACTGTCTCCAAGTGGCGTGCAGTGAATATTAACACACTCTGAACAACATAACCATTTATTTGTAATTGTGTTTGTGGCCGACTGGCAAATGTTCCAAGAAGCACTCCTTTTAGCTCTATTTTTCATTAACTGGTAATGGGAAGGTAGCACACTTTGGGTTTATCAGCGCTTTTTAACAGAAAGTAGCTTCCCGTGTCCAGAAATGATGTTAATGAGAGCGGTTCGAAGGAAGCAAAAACGTTCAAGTTCTGGATCGTGAAGAACAGCAGCAGGTTGAGATCACTCATTGCAGCTGAGGAGGTAATTGTTCCTGGATTTGTCATTGAAAGCAATATCTTTCACATTTCACGTCAACATATGACACATGATATGAAAACATTATCTGAGCGTGCTCTTGTGCATTGACTCACAGGACATCAATTATGGATATGCGCCTTGGATTGCTGAATGGCCGCGTTTTCATTTCAAGTCTGCAAATACCTCATACACAGCTATAATCTCAAAACTCTGCACAGTTTACACCTTCCACACTATTTTTACTGCTGGATAAATTTAAAGCTGAGTTTATATTAGAAGTTGTGTCCGAAATACCACCTAAGACTGTCTATTAGCCTCTGACTGAAACCGTGCAAGAGTTCATTTCCATCTAGGAGTTATATTTGAATATATTTGAGAAGTAGACAGGAGCTGATGGTTGCGCTCATGCTGTTTCTTTGTTGCACTATGAGTGACACTGGGCACAATTTCCATGTAAAAGCGCTCTGAATGACATAGTCAGCAGGTGGCCCTCACTGCTCATTTCAACCAATTATCCAGACGGAGTGTGCTATTCAGGCTGGATCGCTACAAATTTCTTTTTTGTCTCTCCACTCTCCTGGATAAGTTTGCAGCGTGAGCCGAGCGGCGCATTTGTTTCGCACTTCACATGGCCGCCGGATTGTTATCTGTTGTTGTGGCAGCGCAACGTGAAAAGAGACTGAGCTCAGCTGCTCCAGCAAAACAACAGAGCGCCTCATAAAGCCGGCAGTGTGAGGTGCAGCGGGTGTTATCGTGGAGGAAACGACGGCTAGAGAAGAGTTTTATCAGCGTGCTGTCCGAGCAGAGAGCCCAGTGTCTTTACGAGGAAGAGAAAGTGCCAGCATTTGTCACTTTGAGAGGCAAGTGTCTGTGACACTGTGGAAGCTTAAATCATTGATTTGACAAGGTGTTGCAGTGGCCACAGCCACGGATGGATTACTGAGCAGGGGCACTAGGGACAGGGCACAGAGGGCCTCTGTTGAAAGAGATTATAATTTCTTGTCAGAAATAGATGCAACTGCAAAAGGAAACAAAACGACCGAAATTAGACTCAAAACAAGTAGGGAGATGCACTCTTTCAGACCGGGTGACCCACTCTAATATACACACATCTACATGTTTGTGCCTGGGGGCCTGTTGTCACCTTATCTTACAGCCTCTCCTCCTCTCCTCCTTCTCAAACTCACCCACAAATTATCAGGACGTCGTCACCCGACGCGTTGACGGCTCCCTCTGCATCTCCTGACCCTGTCCCCCGTCCCCATGGTAACCCTTGACCACCGGGGAGGAGCTCCAGCAGGTTCTCGCCGCTCAGTGGGTTATGAATGATTGCTCACTAAACAGGAGGCCAAATGCCTTATTAGCTCCCTGAAGTATTTCAGCATTCATTTATACACATAAATCATTGGCTGACAATGTTCTAAATCAGCGGGGACCTTCCCTGTGCATCATAATGTATAAGTGTAGGTTAAAGGATTCTGCTGAAATATAGAAGACGGGTCATATTACATTAATGCTGTAGAAGAATTGGTTGCCATACTATCTGACTTTCTGCCCTGGTGTCATGTGTGAATTGAGTGGATATGGGATGAGAACAGTAAAGAAAGAATAGTGTACGTTTTGTCAAAGTGTTTAGAATATGTATCTTTTTTCCTGTGTTTGGTTGCAACTGTAATCACATGAGTAGTATTATAATGGGTCTATTTTCATGTCAATATATAAGTAATGTTTTCCCTGCTGATGGTGCGAGATGAATCATCAGGGAATCACCAGACTCATTAGGATTCATCTTCTGGGCACCATGGACAAATGTACCAAGTGTCACGGCAATCCATCTGTGGGTTGTTGCGATATTTTAACATGGACCAAATTGTTGACCATCCAACCAATATCGCCATCCCCAGAGCCATGCCATAAGAGAGAGAGTGCCCGAACCTCACTACTGCCTATTTGGTAAATTAACTTCAACAACGAATGACACGCAGCCCACGTAGTTCCATATTCAAAAATCAAATAGTTGCAAAAACACTGGTCGAAACAGCAAAACATTATAAATCCAAAATACTGATTAACAGATTGAGTCTTTAGACAGACAGATGTTCAGTCTACCATCATAGTACACACAGAAACGCAGCAAATCTTCACATTTGAGAAGCCAGAAATTTAACTAATAATCAGTTTTCTAGTTGATAGTTTCAGCTCTGCTGGGCACACTCATAGACCAGAAGCAAACTTGGCACTTCTTTTTGGTCACACACCAAATTCAGTGAAATATACTGCCGAAGGACAAAACATCGAAGGAAAACAATCTGTAGGTTTTACTTGAGTGGCTGTGTTGACCTAAACTCGCATTTTATTGGAAGGAGTGTTTTTTTTATTTGTCTCTGAGTCAGCAAAAAGGCTCTATGTTGAGAAAAATGATTGGAATTTTTAGACGATATTGGAAAAAAGAAGCCTTTTCTGACACATATTTATCTTGCCGATCGATAGCAGAGCAGTACGCCCGAGGCCAAAAGGGAAACCTGCATTTTTCATCTTTGGCACCTATAAATTGTGGCCGTGAAGTGTTGTCTGTACGGTGATTCGGTTCCTTAAAGCAGGATTATTGTCTGATGAGGTGGCGATTGTTAATATCCAGTGAGCTACAACCCTGAGAGAACCGAATGTGTCTCTTCTTGCGGATAGAAGTATTTTGGAAAATCTGTGCTGAATACTTAATATTGGGTTTACTCAAAGGACACCAAATGTTGCTGATGGCCGATTGAGCTTGTGCTTCTGTAGTTTCTGTGTTTCACTCAAGCAGGCTTCCCAGGTTTTTTTTCTCCTCTGCTGCCCTAGAGGTCACAGGGAGTTGAAGGAAAGGTCAGCTGCGCTCAGTTTAGTAGAACAGTGGACAGATGAAAAGGCCGTGTAGGATTTGACCTTTACTGATGAGCGTCATCGGTTCTTGCGGGAAAATGGGGAAGGAACATCCCATTTGGCATAATTTCAGGTCTGGGCTCTTTATTGAAACGGAAAAAGGGAGAGATGCATAAAGGGGGAGGGGGAGCGTTAACACTTAAACTTTCTGGAGCTGGATGTCGAACAACATCTCAGGGAGTCAGCCAAAAGTGATTTGTTGTACTTGAGGTGCTTACAGCCAAAGGTATCCTTCAAGGATTCCTCCCTACAGTATTTCTTGTTAGGCAGCTATTTGAAAAGCCTCTCCCTCAGTGAGTGATGATCGAAAGATTCATCTCCTCCTAATGGTGCGATACACGCGTGATGTAAGCTTGGGGGAGTTGTTTATGAGATTTCCTTGAGGATGCTGAGGGGTAATTTGTAATGCACCTGCAAGCCAGTTTTATTTGATCGCCACTGTTGTTTATAGACCATGTGGTGCTCGTTTGAAAGAGAGAGATGACGCGTGGTAAAGGAAGCCTTAATGATGGAGGATTTATCTGATTACCCCGGCGCCAATCAAACCACACTCACAGATATCCACCACAAGCAATCCAGTCATACACAGCCATAATTCGGGATTTATTCATCATTTCTAAATTCATTATCCATAAATTCAAAAATGCGATACAGTCTTGTTTGTGCATTGTAAATTCTTTTGCTCTATTTAAGGCTGCTGTATGGAGGAAAATGGGTATTGCATTAATGTCAAAGCTTGACTTACAATCAGCGATTTTAATCGTACTGTTTCACCAGCACCAACCACTCGGGGGGGGGGGTTATCCACAGCCTTTGTCATGGGTGCGAGTCAGAAAACGCACTTTATGAAAATGATGTTGTTAGTCCAAAGGGGGGGAAAAAGTTCCCGCACGCCTTTCACGTTCTTCTGTGTTCACGCATTCTCGCTCACGGTAACTGTGGCGGGCGGTTAAACGGTGATGTCACAAATAATCAGGCTGAAATCAATAGAATCTGATTGTAATGACAGCTTAGAGGGCTTCGTTATGAAGTGCATGACTCAGCATCTTGATGGTTGCAGAGCCTTGATTAAATAGTGATGGCATTCTCAGAAGAGTTTGGTTGTTCTTTGTAGGCATCGGCGGAGATTTAAGTGCCTCAAAGGTATTTACAGCGAGAACTGCCAAAAATCGCAGTAGCTGCCCTGTGGTATAATGGAGTGCCGTTATTATTTAAGGTGCAAACTTAAAGATACATTATAGTAGCATTATTTTTTTCTGGGTATTCAGAAAGCACCGGTTGGAAATGAAAAGAAATAAGCACACATGGGATTGATGGGATGGCAGAGAAATGACTGGCGACAGCAGCCTTTGATGGAGCAGGCGACCAGCATAGAAAGTGAATTCTTAAGTGAGAGAAATGACGAGCGGGGAGCGCATCGTTCCTGCTCTTCAACGTGAGATTTTCTCTCCATTCGCCTTCACAAGTGGAGATAGCCCGTAGCTGACAATTATGAGTTTGTCCGGATTTGAGGGAACATGAAAAGCAGATTCGCTCTTCGAGCTTTAAGTCAAATCGCGGATTTGTTACGCAGCGTGGGGCAGACTCACCACAAATGGTGGTGGGGTTTTTTTTAGAGTAGATTTTCCCTTTTAAAGATCCCCTCTGGACAAAATTCAGTAAGTACCCCGCATCGACCAATATTTTGTTTATAATGGATTTTTCACAATTAAAAATGTAACTTAAAATTCATAAAAGCACATGTACTTCCACTCTGTGAATATGCAAATAAGCAGCTGCCTCAGGGCTCCTGCTCCACCCACCATCACCACCTCTGGTCTCCTTGTACCCCTCTGAACTCCATAACTAGCACCTGCACAACCCAAGTCATTCGAAACAAGTGGAGTTGATTTCTTCTAGGCTTTGTTTTTGAACACTCTTGACTGGATAGCTGAGAGCCAGCACTGCTGATATATAGCCCAATGACATTTTGATAGACTTAGAAACATCTTATTATCTGCAAAAGTAAGCCCAGCAGATTCTAATGATTTCATCTTGTCATACTGAAGGCATTATTATTATGGCATGACATTCAAAGGGGTTCCACATGCACTGCATATTTTAGATTGTAGCCGACGTCAAAGGTTTATTGGCACCGCGGTTATAACATCAGGCCACGTTGTTCATATGTGAACACACGTTGCCGAATTCAATTAGGTTATCTAAAAACAGCTGCTAGCAGTGAGGTAACAATATCAAAGTCACCGAGGAAATATATTGCAAAAAGAGAGATTTCTTTTGAGGCTTTGTTTAATAAGATAAATACTTACACGCTGACTTCCATTCACAATTGTAACCCCAGGATAAATAGTTTGCAGGGCAGCACCAGCCTTCGGAGTGAACTTGGTGGCAGATAAAATCAATTCTTCCTTTCTCTGCGTGGCCTTTCTTGGATTAAAAAAAAAAAGTAGGGAGCTTGTAGCTCTGGGTTTCAACCTGAAACTACACAATCTGTCATGTTGCATTTTAAAAGACTAGACCGAAAAATCCATTTGTGGACGTGATGTCACAAGTATTGCTCGCATATCTCCAAATGCGAACCCCTCCCCCACTGCCTGCACAGGAGATAAACATCAATCTGTATAATGAGAAGTAGCGCTCTCCAACACACTCTTTTGAGTGGAAGGGTCTTTAAGCTCATGATGTTCTGGGTTTTATACTTGGAAAACCAGCAGTGTGACTTGTGTTGCCACTTTGATAGATGCACTGACATTAATTGAGCTTGAAGGCAATTTCCCTGTGTCTTGATTAAATGAAGTGTTAGATGACCTGGTGGCTGGTTCAGTTGTGGATACGATGTATTCAGCCTATAGGACCTCTTTTAGTAGTCATCCCCTTCTCCCTCACAGTCTGTGAGCAGAATGCTTCACCTCCTTGCTCTGGGCTTAAGGGAGTATGTGTTTCTGTGAATGATGGATCCCAGACACCCATTGAAACGCTGGCATTATTCCAGTGTTTGGATGTTGTTGATGAAATGGCTGTCAGGAAGCTGCATGTAGACACAAATCTCTGCTGTCCACCTCTCCGCATCCCAGGTATTCAGCTCACTTACCCCCCCACCACCACGACCACCACCACACACACACACACACACACACACATATTTAGCAGAGAAATGACACCAGCATTGAGATCAGTGCAGATGAGCATGTACAAATATTACGTGGGATATTTACATCTGCTTTTCAAGTGCAACCGTCTATAGGTATATAAGTCATTTAAAATGCATAAGATGGGGCCACAGTATACCCATATCCAATCAGCAGTATTCCACCTGGTTCACATGTCATTACACCACTGAGGTGAGGCTTATTAGTAGTAGTAATGATTTGGTTTATGAATCCACTTATAAGATAAAGGCAGACTTCAGTTTGGATAGCTGAAGAAAAGGAAACACAAAACTTGAAACACAAAATAAGCAAACAAAAAGCACACCAAGTAATGCATATAACGCATCAGTTATCATAGTGATAAAAAAAAAAAGAGAAGAAAGAGTTTCAATGAAAACTCAAAGTACGGGAGCTGCGATATGAGAAGAATATTATTATTGTGTTGGTCCCTGAGGCCACATGCCTCTTAGACACTGGTGGCCTTAGCCTGTATCGGTGTCACAACATCTCATATCTCTGCAGCACACACACGTTTTTACTCCAATATGTACCTGAATTACTATATTTCCGATCCAAAACACCAAATGGGACTCAGGACGCAAGACACAGTTCCAATTATAGTAAGGTGCAGTGGTTTGACATATCCTAATGTACAAGATCCCACGTGCGAGTATTTGTCTGTATCTTCTGAGAGTCTCACTGTATGGGTTCACATTCTGAATAGATTAGGGATTTTTCTTTACATTGTTATTATTATGTTATATATTTTAGCCATGCGAGCAGAGTGGCTGAAGTGATGGCAGGTTTGTGTTAGGCAAATGTCTCAACAACTAGCAGAAGGATTATCATTACATCATGTACAGACAGTACTTATGTACGCTGCAGAAATTGCTCTTAAAAAACATTGTCAGCTGATTTACAGCTTCACTGTTCTCCATGCATAAAAAGCTATGGTAAACACAAATTGAGCCATATTTTTTTTGTCAGCAGGTGATACTGATTACCACTTTTCATCAGGTGTCACTGATTGTTACCATGGAAACCCGGCTCTTAGCCAGCTTGAGATATGATGGCTGATGTCTTAGGCTCAAAAGAAGACTTTATTACGTATTTATTTTGGTGCACCTGTCTAACTTACATTAGACTAAGCCTATGAATAAAACTATGGCCTCTCTAATATATTTTTATGATACAGCCTGTGAAGTTCACCTACAAAAGTGTAAACACTCATTAATGTCATCTTTGCAGGCACTTTAGGACTATTTTGTCTATTTCTAGTACAGTTGTTGCATCTGTGATGAATCATGGCCGTGTTGTCTCTGTGACTTTGCTTTTCAGTGTTGTTGTGGGTACTGCTGATGTTTGAGCCAGCTGGGTCGCGGTGTTGTTGTTGCTGGAATTGTGGAGGTCAGACACAGAGTTAGCTGCAGGGACAAAAGAACAGCTGGGCAAAACAGCATATCGCCTGCAGCTGAGGGAAGGCCAGGCACCCCTCTGTCTGACTACAGAGTGCACTTAGTATGTATGTGAGTCCACATGTGTTCAGGCCGTGCGTCATGCGTGAATATTTGTCTTCATTTGTACATGGCTCAGCATAGTATCATCTCACTTTGCATGTGACCTCTGTTCTGTTCCTTGAGATGACAGCTGCTGGTTAGAGGAAACCTCCTCCGCCACGCATCAGGGAATCATTAAGTCTCCAGTGGAAGCACCATCTTTCCTGATTTAGTTGACATATCAACAGCAGGAGAGGAGAGGTCATTCAGGAAGAATGGAGCCAAAGTGAAAATGTGGTAAAGACAAAAGTGAACATTTTAAGCACAGAGATAGCAAAAAAGAGATGCATTATGCAGTAGTGAAGCAATTTCTTTCTGTGACCCAGGGAGCAAGAGAGAGAGAAAGAGAGACTGTTAGCATTTAGTGATTGAGATTGCTCTTCCAGTGTTTAGATGGCCTCTTTGTAATTGTCCTAGTGCACACATCCACACACACTTCTCTCAATTGGGCCGAGTATTGGGCTGGCGTTATAGGAGGAATTGTATGGAATGAAAGTCATCTATTTGTGCTCATCGATTAAACATTGTTCCCTGGGGTCTTTCAATCTGCAGATTTAATTAACAAGTTTCACAGGACTAACAGGCAGCAGGGGCCTGCAGCTGGGAGTGTGAGAGTGGATTATTGGCAAGGAAAAACAGAATATGAGAGAAAGGAAAGGTGTGAGAGACAAAAAGACATTTTGTCTGCGGAAAGAGATGGGGCTTTGGGCAACAGTAAAGGAAGGAAACTGAATTAAAGAAGTTGATAGTTAGTCTTGGGAAAAGGAATGAGCACAAACAATTAAAGAAGTTTTAAAATTCAGCAGCACACTTACACTTTAAGCAATAGTTATAATATATAATAGTAGTAACATCACAGGGAAATGTGCTTATTTACTTTCTTGCCAGGAGTTGATGAGAAGATTGATACCGCTCTACTTTTGTAAGCCTGTTAGCTTAGCTTAGCTAAGCATGAAGCCTGGAAACAGGGAAACAGTGAGCCTGGCCCTGTCAAAAAGAAGCAAACACCACAATTTTTACACTCCAGTTTTTATATGGATTGAAAAAAATTGATATAGTTTGTATATTACAGAGCTAAAAGACTTTTTCGCCTGGCTAGCTATGCTAATCTAACTGCCAGCTCGCTGCAGCAACAGTGTTGCTAACTGATAAATATGTTATATATTTAGCTCTGCAAAGGTGTACGCAGAATAATATGTTTTTCTTTTGTTTCTAGTCATTACAAGAGGCTAATGGGATGCTTGCTTGCGATTTATGTGAGAGTAGTATTGATCTTCTTATAAAACTCTTGGTAAGAAAGCAATCAAGTGTTTCTTCCAGAAATATTTATTCATTTAAGTCAGCTCTCAACATGTACACGGCAGGCAAAGCGTTCAGCTACAGAGCGGTGAATACGGCCTCATACCAACAACCAACAATCAATACATTGCAGGATGACACATGGACAAAGCACATGTGATCGCAAGGCAGAATGAGCTGCAGAAGGGGCTACTCAAACATGCTGACACAAAAGAAGGGGACAGATGTGGAAGAAAATAAAAAAATGTTCGTGGAACCAGATTAATTTGCCTCTTAGACTCTGTAGCTTGGTGCTGGACTCGTGTGCAGAGTATCTGACCAGGCTGAGGGAGGTAACACAGGAGAGAAAAATTGAAACTAAGAGCGAGGAGGGCAGATAGCAGAGCGGTCTACCAGGAAAATGCGAGATGGCGTGTGAGTCTGTGTGCTGATTAAAGCAACCAGTTGCATCTACTGTAGGTGTTTGTGAGTGTGTGTGATGATAAAAAAAATCTTGTCATATACACAGACTCTGAAGATGTGGGAAGCTTTCAGAATAAGCTTGAATTGGGAAAAGAGGAATGATGTTTTGTTGTCCTTCCTGAATGTGGTGAAGTACTCCTAGTTGAAGCATCTGCGGCCTGCTCAAAATGGATGGCAGCCATGAGAACAAAGTGTGTAATTAGTGTCATTACAGCAGTTTGGGGCTAAATGTGATATAATTATTCCATATTTAATGCTGCATGTACTTTAGCCCCTATAGGAAGAGAATAATCGAGTCTTTACGTGACCATTGGTGTCTCATCTCGTCTCCAACAGCTCCGACGCGTTTTTTTCTGCTCCACATGCAATGCGCCCGTGCACCCTCACACACGTGAATGCACATATTTTTCATAAACCTCTCACACAGACAGTCACTCCCCGTCAGCCCTGCCAGGGTGGTAGGGAGGTATTGCTTTAATTGCCCGACAGATTGACAGAATAAGGGGAGTCCAGGTGCTTAAGGTCTAGAGTGAGAAAGGTGTGACCGTGCATAGACTGCATTACTTATGCATGCCAGCTCCTGATACATTATTGAATGTGTGCCTCTATTTAAGGAGCACAGCTTATCTGCAACTAAGAGCAATTTGCAAGATTCAGTACATCTTCCCGATAGGTAAAATAATCATTTAATTGCCAACATTTCCTCCAGTATGTATCAGTGTCTCCTGGGATATACAGGAGCTTGTGCATTAAGGGATAGTCCCAATGTTTAGCTCTCCCCAAGTGAAGAGGGATTGTGGATTGTTCCTTAGATGAATCCTGAAAGGTGGAGAGGTTGTTCTGCCTCTATCTTTGTTTCTTGCTTCTCCTCTGCTCATTAACTCCAAAAGTAGCTCCCCGGTCGAGACCTGGCTTGCCGATAATAATCACACGGCCGCATTGTGATGGTAATTCTCAGGGCAGCAGCGTTTGCCCTTCAATCTCTTCTACAGGAGAGGATCTAAGGAAACGCTGAAACGAAGAAGTTATTCTGAGGAGGTGTAGTGCAAGCTATGCAAACCTTTGAGTGTTTCTATGCGATTGCTTGTGCGCAACCTTTGCATGCTGCATCTTCATGGCTTTGTGTTTGCGTGCATGTTGTGCATTGTGTGAAGCTTTCTCAGGGACTTAGCAGGCAGTTCCTTGGTGGAGGGCTCCTTAATTGACTGCTCATACTACTTATACAATGAACTGTAGTTGAACTGTATAAGTCTTCATCCTGCGTTGTGACTTTTTTCTATCATTCAAATGTCAGAACTTTGCCACAGATTTTTTTGCTGCTCTTGTTTCAGGTCCACATCTACTTCTCAACTTTGAAAAGTCCTTGGAAATCTCCCCTCCCCCCTCTTATTTACCAACACTCCAAATCACTAATCATCTATAACTAATTATATCTAATCACTCCAAGGAGTTACCTCAAATTCTCAGTGCTACTTATAAATGTTGGTCACGAGACACGCTAAGAACATTGTCCTCTTGAGGCCTCCATTCTTCCTCTTGTTAACACCTTATCAAAGAGGAAGATAAATACAGCCGGGATACATGAAGGGGAGTTGAGGGGCTGCAGGGCAGGGCCACACCCTTTTAAGGGTTCGCTTGCAAAAGAGCGTTCAGGCATTGCATGTACAAGAACATATAGAAAATTAGCATGCTATCAGAGGGTAGCCATACTGCTGCTGATGAAGATAAAACACACATAGTCCGGTCACGTTTGGTTTTTACACTCAAACTATGGAGAGTGAACTGGCCAATCAATGCAGAATGACCCCAAAACAAAGCAGGGTTAAAGACATTCAAACTCCTGCAGTACAGCAAAGATATTTTTTTTTATCTATGTAAACAGGAATGGATGTATGATGGCTGCAGCTGAGTTGGAGTCAGTATTTTTTACACAAAATGTAAAATTTAAATTCCACAGAGGAGAATGGGACTTCAGTATTGCTCAAATCCTGGTTGTGGTCTGGGTAATAACTTGTGATCCAACCGTGAAATAATTTTTCTGTTTTCTTGCTTACACATACTGACTTCACCACGTAACATCCGGCCACATGCAACAGCTGATTTTCTTTTAATTTTATAATAAAAACCCAAAGAGGAAATTGTGTGTGAAATCATAAAATGGTGTGCTGACAATTTCCCCCCTTTTTTTTAACCCAGTTTCAAGTTAAGACGATGTGAGAAATTTCCCTCTCCAATCTCAAGCATCCCAGTGTAAAATGCATAATAATATTGAATCTTGATACAGAGATCACTTGTCATAGTCTCTGAATGAGACCTTCCAGTGCTGCAAGTGTTAATGTATGTGTGAATGTGTGGGATACACTCCATCAGTTGCTTTGATTCTCTGTAACTCATTAGCATGTTTAAAGGGCTTTAACTTGCCTCTTGGCCACATTATGCATTCATTAGGATCCTATAGTATTAACCTGTCACCATGGGAACCATTACACAAACATGTACGTACAGACTTGTGCGCATATAGACATACTTGTGTTTGTCACTTAGCAGGGCGTTACATAGACTCATATAAGTTAGCTAAGGTTAATACAGACTGGAAACAGGGGTGTATATCTGTGCTCCCAGATTAACATGTTATTTGTTAATTGTTTTGTCTGTACAAACAGTTTATGAGCATGATAAATCAGTTAGACCAGATGCAGCAAATTTTATTACATTTAGTCCAAGTCAGGCTAACTGCCCCCCCCCCCATAAATACACAGATATCTATAATACTCTATACTATTACTTTAGACTTGTGGGAAGCAGCTTTTTGTCCTCATATGGAACTCTCCATAATATGATTGTGTGAACACGTTTTTTTGCTCCTCAGCATTATCAGGGAAAATGCAGACAAACGTGAGACTGATAACAGTGTACCTGGTGTCTCCTCGGGTTTTCTTGCTTCAGACAGGAGAAACATTCAAGCATATTTGCCTCCATGGGAAATCAGATGAACAGCGAATGAATTTCAGATGCCACCAGAGATGATACTGTTCAGCCAGCATATAACTTGATGTCCCTACATCTTGAACATTCAAATTTCCACAACCTATTTCCCACCAGTGCGGGATGGCTTCCCCACACGACTCCTTAAATTAACAGGAAAGGTAGCATGTGCACAAACGACTGGGAGCGCCTGAGAGGGGAGGATGATTATCGGGCTGTGCTGACACGTTGGTGGGAGGAAAAAAAGTGGGAGGCGTTGGTTAAAGGAGAGAGGGACCGATTGAATGTCAGTCAAGGCGGATAGGCACCACTGTCTGTAATCAACATCTTTAGCCATCATCATTAGCCACTGCTAAAACACTGCAGCTGCCTATCACATCTGTTTGTCCACCCACAGAAAGGCACAAAGCCTCTCATATCTGTTGAGACAAAGGGAAGAAGCAGGCGCTATTTGTGTAGGAACTTGAGTGGTGGCACAGTCATCAACTTATTTTTGCCCTGTGTGCTTTGCCCCTGAGTTACATGCATCTGAAGCAGCAGAGATTTTAGCAAGTGAACGTTGGCATTTTGAAACGCACAGGGGTCCGACCACTAATCAGTCAGCGGGCACCTATCACTCAGGCAAAGCAACCTGCTGATAAACATGCAAAAGCTGCATTTCATTCATCTGTTCTGTGTTCCCATGTGTCACCCCCAGCGAGCAGGGTAGTGAACATACCGAGCAGTGAGCCAACCCCTCCCTCTGCCTTTCACTCATGGATGGGCTCCTTCATTTTTGATCCCCCCCCCCCCACACACACACACACACACGCACGCACACGCACACACCCACACACACCTACTTAAACCAGTTTACACATGTTCCATCATGCACGCCGCGTAAATGCATGCAGACACAAAGAAGGTGCGCACCTGCTTGTGCTTGCACAGACATGCTCACATCAGGCTCATGCGTGTCAGGCAGCCAATAATTTAATCCCAAAAGCCTGTGTATGTATCCATCCAGGCATGTATGCAGCTAGATTGCATATATAAAGACAGTTGGTACACTATACATATACAAAGATGCGTGGGGTGAAGGGAAATGTAAACCCAGTTAAAACTAGTTTGCATCAGTTGGCTTTCATCCTGACATAAACAATCAGGAATGCAACTGCTCTGTGAGCACAAAGGCCATATTTGTTTCTGTTTTGCTCCACTAGCAGAAAAAGAAATTACCCGTTGACTCAATTTTGAGTCTTCATCAATTTTTTTTTCAAATGTGCACAAGTTAATGTGTAGAAAATAAAAAAAATGCCTAAACTGTGAGAGGTTTTCAAATAAATTGCACATGTTTTCAGTATGTTAGTTACTTTTAAATGTACTGCACCTCAACCACCACAAGCTAAAATATTTTGTAATTAAGTGTTTGCAAGTATAAAACAAAGAATGAGACCATTATTTGAATTATGATGAAAAACTAGGAATTAAAATAAACCTAAACTAAACCTTAAAACCTAAGAATGACACCATTTTTTAGCTTGATAGGAGCAATGAAACAAAAATTTTTAAAAGCTTTAAACTGGATTACCATCTTTTAATCTGACTCGGTTTAGGAGTTAATCTTAAAAGAAGACGTAGTCTTAAAAGAAGAATCCTTAAGAAGATTTAAAGGAGAATTCTTTACGTTTGAGGGCACGGAGCCTCACGGGGAGGATGTAATGCACACACAGCTTCACACTAAAGACCTCAAATCCTCCGAGCCCTGCAGCTCCATGGAGGCGTTCCAACAAAACCAGTAGGATTGCAGCGAAAAGGACTTTGAACAATCTCAGTACCAAAGACTGAACCTGAAAATCTATGATGGTGCATGAGCGCTTCGTTCCTGCACCTGTGCGCCTGACATGTATTGAGGGGGGGAAAAAATAATTTTATACAAAACGCCTCATTTTACAGGTCTGCAATTTCCTAATAATTTCCTGTTCAGTAGCTTCCCCGTGCGATTTATTACATGAGAAAAAAGGGAGCTCTTTGAATGAAAGCTCCTTTTAAACCCACATGAATGAATTAATGAATTATTATCGCAAGCTTCATATGCTGCATATGTTGAATTGTATTCTTGCCTGTGGATGAACTGCACATTTTGGCAGTTTCAGCTCACCTGCTGTGCACTGATTGACTCTCCAGGTTATGAAAGCAATTACCTGGAATTAATTAGAGGTGTACCTTTTTATATTTTCCCTATAATTATTACAAAATTATATAATTCCTTCCAAGAAACATCTTGGAATTTATGGTAAACTATACTGAAATTATGAACCCGTACAATACAGTGTTATTATTCTCTTATTTTATTTTTTTCACTATACTTGCAGCAATTGTCCTCATTCAGCCTCATTTCTTTAAAATTTGTGCAGCAAATTTTCTTGCTGCCATGCAAGGACAAACCTCACACGCGACCACACACTTACAGACACTCAATCAACCCTCCATCAGTTTGTACTGCCTTTAGGACAAATGTCAACTTTGCACACAGGACGTCTTTTAATGTAAAAACAGACTTCCATGAAATTGGATGAGCATATACATGCTCCCGAAGGGGAAAAAAAATGCTTTTGTTTTTAATGACCCCATTTCAGTTAGCATCTAAGGAGAAATCTAACACTGCTTGTCAATACAAACAGCACTTTCATCAGTATGTTGGATTCACCGAGCTGCTTCATATTGTTGGATGTACTGCGCTGCGGACTCTGGGGGTCTACAGAGAGGCTCCAGGTCTTTGGGGTGTTTGCCTTGTATGCAGTTAATTTACAGTAAGAAGGGAATGGGGAATATTCTTTATTATTGTCTCTAAATGCCTGGATGTAATCTCGAGGCACAGCTGTGCACTGTGCATCTTTAATTAAATTAATTCATATTCATATATAAGTAAAGAGCAGAAGAAAACAGACACCTCATCCTATTATCAAGGAATCACATACTTGAGGGTCCTCTCACATCACAACCTGCGTCCACAAATAGAGACACGCACACACTTACACACACCTGATGCGTCATCGTCACAAGCAGTCTCAGTGGAACGAGGCAGAGTCGATGCAATGGCACAACATGTCGGGGCAGCAGGTGTTTATGCCTCTCAAAGCAATAAGAGAGCTTGAGCTGAGCTGTAGGCGGAAAAAAGACTGACCCCCTCTCCCCTCCTTCAGCTATCTATGATCCATCTACTTTTTTTCACTCTTACAGTCATCTTTGATCTTTGCTCTTTCATTCCATTTCTTTCCTTTTTGGCTTTACTCCTTCCTACTCAGCACTCCCATCCTCCTTTATCTCATTCATCCTCCTCCTGTGTCACTGCTGCTTCTCTTTTTTCGGTCTCTAAATCTCCCAATATCCTGTTCATTCAGCTCCTGTGTTCTTCCCACGGGCATTATTGCGTACAGATGGATGATGGCAAGGCTGGAAAACATTTAATCTTTTTTCTTTTTTTTAATTTACAGCACACTGCAGTAAGTGCTCTGTCCACGACAGACCAGCCCACCACGTGGTTTACAATCCTGCATGATTTGTTAAGATCACAGGGCTCCTACCTTCAGGAGCACATCCCAAGCGCCAGGAGGCAGCTGTAAATCATGGGGAAGTTTGCCATTATACAGACATGAAAATCTCATATTTTTTAAAATTCTAATTAATCCACATGGCTCACATGCCTCCACATCAATATATATGACAAACCTTAAAGTGGTGGGACTCTTCACAGGGTCCACTGTGATCCTTCAAGGACATTTCAAGTGAATAGCTTTCAATTTTTGATTTTTTGCATGCACAGGTGAATAACTGATAGCGAGGACGATGACAGGGAGGGGAAGGGTGGCAGAGTTGGGTGACATCAGTTAATCAACACAGTGCATTGGCAGTAAGCCTCAGGTTGAGGTCGCCTGCAGGTTCAAGATCAGTTCACTAGCCTTATAGCGCCATTGTGGTTTCCAAACTTGCAATGATCGGAAAGTCCTGAACTGAGGCAACTGTGCCAAAGAGCAGTACACACACTGTACAAGACACATCCACTAGAAGAACACCTTGTGCTATAATGTATGCATGTGAAAATTTAAGTCTTATATGATAAGTAATACTGTTCAGATGAAATCCCAGCCCTGTTGAGAGACAAACATTTGAATCTTTGTAGGAGTCAAAAAAGTAAAAATCCTCTTTTGTTGGCATTTATTGTATGACACGGTGTCAGTTCATTCCCATGCTTCACCCCGCTGCTACTGTATATCTTCTGTAGTACACAAAGCGTGTGGTCACTGGTTACTAAATGCACCACGCCTGAGTTGTGTTATGGCTCCTCAGCCTCATTTCCATTTCAATATCCTGGTGCGCCTCCTTCCTCAGCAGCTGAGGATCTTGATGAAGGCCCGTCTGAACTCGATGTTGAAGGTGGTGTAGATAATAGGGTTGAGGGCACTGTTGACATACCCCAGCCAGGTGAAAGCACTGTAAAGTGCAGGAGGCACATAGCATGTCCTGCAGTGGGTGTTCAGAATGTGAGTCACAAAGAAAGGCAGCCAGCAGATGAGAAACACCCCTGGTATGAAAGAGAAAGGGCGGCAGGGAATTGAGTATGTAAATGGGACAAGGTGTAGGTAGGAAAAAAAAGGGAAATGTAGGGAAATGTATTTATCGTGTAGATTTGAGTGTCGGTGACGGTGGATAAAAGAGAAAGGGAGAAAAAGAGAGAAAATTCACGTTAATCATGATCACAATTGCAATTGTTCAATCATAGCGTATTGCAACTGTAAGAGACAGCGGGTCTGTCGAGCTTTAGATTTCTCCTTATTGTTGAAACGATCGAGAAACATTAACATTAGCCGGTTTTAGAGTTTAGATGCAGCAGTCTGCTAGCATAAGTTGCACTAGCATATACCAGCTGATTAGCCTAATACAATGTGCTAGAGATGGTGTGATCTCAGATGACAAAATCAACAGTCCTCTGCTGGAAATTAGAAGCCTGCTTTTGCTTCCTAATGTGTAGGATAGAAGAGCACTGGATTTGACAATTATTATGAAATTTGAGTGGTGAATCTGTCATTGTTATCTTTGCAAACTGACTTTGTGCCATGCTCGACTGGATAGCTTGACAGGCGTAGCAACCGGCTTAGCACCTTAAGACGCCTTTGATTTCCCGTTCCCTTTTTCCCTTTCTGTGCTTTGTGTTGTATTCATGTGCAAGTCTTGACGTCACTTAATGTGTCCAGCAAGGTGTATTAAAGTTTATTATGTATAAACCACTACAAGTGGTGGTCTAAATTCAAGGACTTTAATTTGATCCAACATCGCAGGAAAGCAGTTGGTTGCCGGAAAAGCAGGTGCGAAGTGGGATGGCCCGAGATCGTCTTCTGTGTGTGCGCCACTGTTTTTACTGACACAAGCGTAATGTAATCAGGCACCTCTGATTGCATTTTTGTCAGCAGGCTTTGTGGTGTGCCAGAGCTAACAGGACCAGGCTTACAGCAACCTGGCTGATAATTGGAGCGTGTGGAAGCTGTGTCAGGAGCTACGGCGTGTGTCTGGACACACACACACTGTGAACCTGAAGCCAGCCAGACTTTTTTTTCCCTGATATTTCAGCTTGATTTATTGTGGCTCTGCAAAATATATGCAGCAAATGCTGATGGAATGAGCAAGTGCTAGACCGGACACGGTGAGGCCAGAGCAGTATAGCTGATGCATATGCCATAAAAGTCCATTAGAAAAATATTAAGGGTGATGAAGAGTTATAAGCGATTCATTCATACATAATATCTACAAATTTGCCCGTATGAAGTGTTACCGTGACATTTACAATTTCATTTCCTCGGGTTATCTCACTTGAGAAGGTCTCTACTCACCGAGCACAATGGCTAGCATCTGAGTGGCCTTTTTCTCCCGTGCGTGCATGCTCCTGAATCGTGGATTGCTGGTATAAGAGTGAGGCATCGGCCGCAGTGACGTGTGCGTCCGTCCGTTGGATAGATCCTTCACCTCGCAGCTCATCATGACAGGAGGCTGCTCGTTCTGGTTGCTCTCCTCCACCTCCTTCCCTCGGTCTTGCTCCAGATCCAACTCTGTGCGACCGCAGGACGCGTGACTGATGCTACAGTAGTTCTGCGTGTCCACTGGCGGCAGCACGGAATTCTCCACGGGTACTGTCTTCGGGCGTTTGCGCCACAGGCATCGCGAGAGCAGGTTGGACTTGGAGGGACTTGAGGGCTCTACGCTCTGCTGTCGGGATCAACGATACACTGTCATCAGGAACTTGCACAATGAGCGAGATGCCTTGCAACTGCACATATGTAATGCACAGACCAACTAACTTCTTCTCAATATTGAAAGATTACCGATATTTTATTCTGCTTTATGCTATTATGGAAAATATTAGAACCAGAGTGGCACTCAACTAAATAAAAACTTGGAAGATGTGGCCAATGCATCTAAAAAATTGAGTCCAGACAGACCGAGAATGCCTCCAAGCGCCAAGTTTGTAACAGCTGCACAGTTATTATTCGGCACACATCTGGAAATGTGACTGTTGTATCACTGTTTTACTTGTAAATGCAATATTTCGTTTTCTCTAACCTGTTCACTGATCTCTTGTACCAGCAAATAGTTTCAAAACTTTCCTAAGCAAATTCAGCATCTAACGCTCCGATGAGCCTTTTCTGTTTGGAGCAGTAAGAAGAGTCATCAGTTACTTTCAAGGATTTCCAGTATGGCCTCCTCTTATCATCTCTTACTCAGACACTCATTTAATCACACGTTTTCCTTTGGGGGAATATTACAGATTGTTATTCTCTCGGCCTTTGGACAGTCTGGGGATTATGCAGGTGCTGCAGTGCATCAGACTTTGCTCAGCAGACGAGCGAGCAGGCGAGGCAAGGCAACAAGCCACGCTTCAGAATCACGATTTTGGTCTTCTGCTCAGACCCCTGGGCTGCGACCACACAGCGGAATGAGGCACTCGCAATGTGCACGAACGTGCACACGGACGGACCCACATGAAAAGCTAAAAACAGAACCGCTTTGCTGCCCACAATGTCACAGTACGCCAACACAGTCAATATGAGAGTTGGTCAGGAATTATGCTGCGGTGCATTTAGCAAAACTAGAGCTCTAAAAAATCAGTTCAAGAATCTCATGTTTGAATCTAGTAAAAAAAAAAAACATACCACTTTAATCCTTATAGGTGACAGGTCTTGTTTTGCCTTGGGAGTCTCTTCTTGTAGGCAGGTCTCCTAAGGAATCAGAGGGCAATTTAAGATACAAACATATCTCACATAACCTCCTCTATCATCTCTTCTACAGGTAGATAATCCATCTGCCATTTACTCAGAAGCGCATTGCTTTATCTCTCAGGATTCAAACAAATCTTTAGTTTCCTCAAAACAGACAAGATAAATCAAGGGGAATTAGGATTCATGTCTGTTATGCTTCCAGCCACTCTCACTCAATTAAAGCTCAGTGTGAAAATAAAAAATAGACAGCCTTAGAAACAAACAAAAAACTGAACTTATCATTCCTCATATTAAATGTTCCTTCACTTGACTGAGTCAGACATCTATTATGCTGTTTCAAAACATCTTCTATTGTAACTCTCATAGCCAGATCCCCACCAGGACTGGGTTGATCTTACATTGAGTGGCTGCACTCATGGATCTGATGCCAAACTGAGGCTCATCCCAACCAATTATCTGTAACCTGCTGTTAAAATAAATCGCTTTGTGAATCTGTGTGCAATGAAGGGGGGAAATGGAGTGGGATTAAATCTAACTGTGTTACACAGGAAACTCCTGGATGTGGAAAAGCTTGTCAAGTTACTGAATTTAATTGTGTCTTTTATACACCATATATTAAAAATAGGGTAGATACAGATGTGCAGTACATGACTCGATGTCTCCTTGCCCGTGGTCATTATGATAAACCATCATTTGTTTGACAGATATAACTGGGCCAAATTAGAGTGATGGATGTGATCAAAGAACTGACAGCTGGTTGAGGAAAAAAGTCAGATTTGCACGGTAATAAAATGAGACCACAATGCTTTTTAAGGACTAATGTAAGGGCTTGGTTCTGAAAATACACATAAAACACTTGACAGTCTATCTTTAGCCTGTCTGTCTGGAAAGCTTCTTTAAAACATTTCTTCTCTCTCTTGATTTTATACCTTTTATTTTGTTGGGAATACACTTAATTTTGTTTGCTTTTAGCTATGCTTTAGTCCCTTTAGATTTAACTTAACTGTGTTTAGTGATTAAAAACTAAAGAGGCTAGCACAGGACACACTCATCCTTCCATCCAGGTTTGCACTGATATCTGATTCAGCTACTAAATAAAGCTGTTTATTTATATTTTATCTTTGACCTTTGTTCATCTGAAAGGCCTGTACATTTAGTCTGATTGGCTTAAAACTAATATTTTTTAGATGCTCCTGACACATCCTCTGAACCCTAAACCTGCAAGTGACTTTGAAATTCATGCATATGGTAAAAAAACCAAACCCCAAACTGTTTTTTATTGCAGCAGTTTTGGACAGCTGTGTTCTTATCTATCACAAGTCACTTTTCTTCTGTAATGGTTATGAGGCTTTCTGGCAGGTTTTTGTATGTGCACATTGTGAGTGTGTCTAACAGAAAAGGTCCATTATAAAGGTGAATTGTAATTTGCAAGTCATTATGAGTGTGCATAATGTAGGGGAATGCGAATGAGCGAGCGACTATATCAACAAGGGAAATATTAAGGTGCTGTCAAGAGAAAACCTTGCGTCTACAAAGAATCATCTTATTAGCAGCTAATAAAAAAGCACATATTCTTAACTATAGTCAACAATCGGATCCAAAGGTTAAATTATTGTGGATAATGTAATGTATTTTCTCAGTCACTTGTCTTATTAGAGAGCTGTGCCATAAATAAAAATTGAAGGAAAGAGAACCAAGATAATAGTCTCACCACAGATGGGGGGGTCGAGCCTGGCTGGATCTTTGCACTCGCCTGCCCGAAGGTGATCCGCTTCCGCCTCATCCTGAGGAAGACGTAGATGCGGATGTAGACCAGCAGAGTGACAATGAAAGGCAGGTAGAAGGACACCACTGAGGAGTAGATCACAAAGTCGGGGTTGGAGATGGAGCACACCATGGGGTCATCTGAGATAAAAGGAAAATATCATTATGCAAAATAGCCTCCAAAACACAGGATAATAAAAGAGACATTAGGTTTAATTTACAGCCAACCTCTGACCCTGGTTCATGCTCTCCATCTTGAATATGTCCTCCATGGCTAACCCTTTTTCATATTCTGTGTATATAATGATATGTACATTACTGCACACAGCCATGACCGTGAAATGGAGGTATGATTGATTTCACAATAATTGAGCCATAAAATCAGTGTAAGAGACCATTTGACATAATAATTATACTGTATAGACCAAGTCTTCAATCAAAATTCCTGTATAAAATATCTACAAGGTGAGCTAACAGTGCTGTAAATTGAAGTGACGCAGGGTCTGGACTGCAGCTGTGAAATGCATGTTGCATGTCAGTGGCATGAACAAACTGAAGTGATTTGCCTCTCCCTGGATGTTCCCCTGAATCAGTACTGCATACCTCACTACACAGAGAGATGGACACAAGGATGGACAGATATATTCTTAGCCACTCTCCAAACCACCTTCAATTTTTAGATTAATTATTATTTAACCATTTTATTGGGTACCTTCCTGCCCCTAACGTTTACCCAAGTGATCCCTTCCAGTGCTGATGCGAGGTTGCATACTGGAAAAAAAAACAGTGGGATTCCTGCAATCACCAGCCTTTGTTCAGCAGTGATTGTAAGTGGACTAAACCAAATGCCTGCTTCTCTGTGAATAGCTTTACATTGTGTCTGACTAATGCTCTTAATTGTTTAGAGGCAGTCATGCATCTGTGCTGCTGGCTATTGAAATTAAAATAGCTACTAGTAATGTCTCTCGTGTTTCTCTGTCTTTTTGGGGGTATTTTTTGTAGGGGATTATTCTTGTTCCCACAATGGTGGAATACAGAAAATGTGCCAGCACAGCAAATTTTCAGTTATATGGAAAGTGAGTAATCCCTAAAAATCCCTCAGAAGATGTCAGAAGAGTCTTTCCACCCTCACTTATCTCATTTAATCAGAATTCTGTGTGCAATCTTTACAGATGAAAAATAAGTCATTTTGCTACCAAATGAACCTACATGTAAAACAAATTGTGTATAGTTGATTTCCAAATTAGCTGAGTTGACTGCATCAATGTTCATATTGATGTTATCGAGTTGAAATGGTGGCTTTGCACCAATTTTTCCAATGGGTCGTGGACAAGTAGCAGAAATTTCTCCTGCCCTGCTGCTCTCAGTAACAGTCTGCCTGGTTGAAAGCCCACATTGTTCAAGCTCAAGACTGATCCACACAAAGCATTTCCACAAGCTGAGTGGTACTCCCTATGTCTAGCAAATGGACTCTGACATGCTGAATTGACAGAGTGCACCTTCAAATCCAATTCAAGGTCGTACTTCGTGTCCCCGCCGTTGACCCTAAATGACAAGTATGAATTTCGGGATAACAAGGCGCCTTCGTGCCTGCGTACCTTTCACTGGAGTGCGGGTGGACAGGAACATGAGGAGAAAAATGTTGCTGAGCTGACCTGTGGTGTTGAAGCCAAACAGCAGGGGACAGGAGACAGCGAAGGCCAGGACCCACACGGTGGCAATCATTACAAAAACTCTCTTCCTGGAGCGATGGGTGGTGTTGTACAAGACGGGCATAACCACAGCTGTGTACCTGCAAACCAGCACGCTCTGATTAGAGTCTGTCCAGCTCTAAAACGTGTGCGCGCACAGGGGATAGATGGTGGCATTTGAATGATGGTAAAAGTGCTGATGTAGTACAGTAAAATGAATAATTAGAAGGAGGAAGAGAGCATCTCTGAAAGGCTTTGGGGGTGCCAAGAAATGCACAGCCGAGAGAAAGCGGATAATATAATGACCAACAATGGAGCAGCAAACCAGCCATGTCTATTTTGAAATAATGTGGGCATTCAGCAATAAACCTAGAGAAGCTTTGATTTTAGAGTTAACCAGCAAACCATACCAAGGGTGTATAACGAGCTCAGGAAAACAAGGTACAGCATTGGCTCAGAGGAACCAGCAATTAAGCTGGACCCCGACCCAAAATGGATGTGCTGTGATGTTGTTTAGAGCCAGATAACTGCCACGATTGTTTATCCTCATCAGACTAATTACTCGGCTTCTTCTCTGGGCAAAACGCAAGCAGGGGCGAAAACCCGGAGCCAAACAGACACAGACGTTCACTAAAAATACCCTTTACTTGCTGTTTTCCTCTGTCTTCACCCTCCTTCCGTAGTATTGCTGTCTGGCTAAATAAAAGCTGATGGAAAAAGTGGAGTGGGGAAAAAAAATTATGTAGTGCACATGGTTTATTGATCAAGTTGCAGTAAAACTGGGCTCTTCAGCTCCCAGTTGCCACTCACAACGTGACCTATGCTGTGAGCGCTTTCTCAAAGACACTTCACCTTGAAGTTTAACGCAAGAACTTCCTGTCTGGTATATTTATACTGCCTTTGGTAAGAAATCTTCCCTGATATCGCAGCAACTTTTGCTGTGAACTTATAAATAAATGAGGCTGTCACGGAGGTAAAGCAGGTGTGTTTTACACTATCAGTGGCGCAGAATGCCCGTAGCGCTTCACATGAATTTAGCGCCTCACAAAGCATGTGACACTGCAGCAGTGTTGTTGACTTGTTGGATCAATCAATCACAGAGAACCACGGGGGGCTCCAAAGAACTTCATCCCTTAGAAGTACTGTACACAAAAGTACTACAGGGCAAACATAGCTGTATGCCAGCAGGTGTGCAACCGACTGCAATTAAAGATGCAAAATATGCTTAAAGTGTTCATGAGCTGCCTGACAGCTTATCAGCCTTGTGAACATGTTGGGATACATATTGATGCTGCAAGGTTAAAAGGAGCTGTGGAGTTTTCGAAAACATCCACTGTAGGAGTTTGAACGGATCTGAAGGAGACGAAGTTTATAGTATTTTCTTAAGGCACTGTGGAGCAAAACGTCAAAATCAAACATAGAGAAATAAGAAAAATCTGAGTTTGGGATTCGTTTACTGTACACAAGCATAGTGGGATTAAGCTGTTAGAGGGCTGTGGAGTGAAGAATTTTCTGTTATAGCCCTCCTGTCCATACTGTCTGCCACCCCCTCTGCATTGTGTATGTAACAAGACTTGTCCAAGTTCCCATCTAGACCCAGAGCCCAGCAAAGTACTCCAGTGCTCTTCATGGCTGCAGATTTTCTTTGCACTATTTAGCTTGTAATTTGATTTATCGCTGCGCTCATTAAGGACATGCATCATGTGAGCACAGTGTGAATTTAAATAATTAGGCTTCAAAACTGGATTTTGGCACTCTGTAAGAAAGGTGCATGTAAGATTATCATTAAAATGGTTGCCCACCTTTGTTTGTTTTTTTACATCTGTGGTGCAAATTCCTTAAAATCAATTTGGAATTAATCAAATTGTCCAAAATCAACAGATGCACAGGCCTGTGCCTGTGGGCAGCTGCATGCTTTGTCTGGGTGGTAATCCATTTTTTACACATGATGTCAGTAGTATCTTATGAAAGCACAAATCAGATGGTGTTACTAGCTGCAGAGGGAGGCAAATACTCCTTCTCCATACATGCTGTACAAATAGATCCCTCTGACATCTATGGTTCTTATGTACTTTATTCAGTCTGTGTAGTTCAACTTTCCCACGGGTTGTAAGTTCAAAAACCCAAGAGAACTATTAAATATTAATTGTGACACAAGAAGAGAACTAAACAAATAAATAATTTAAAAGCTGGATGCACAGCTACAGTTAAGATTTGAGCTGATGCAGCTCCCCCGGCATTAATGCAAACACGATGCCCAGCAATTAGACGTGAACACAGACAAGTATAGACCTGAAACAGCAAAACTTTTATCATACGGTGTGCCTGAAATCTCCTCATTGCTGTCTTCTTCACAGTCTTTCATTTTGTCACTCACACAGATAGAAACACACAGACATATGTCTAGAGTATCAAGAGAATAGCAAGATGGAAAAACATTGTCTTTCTCTGGTGAGTTTTGAAATATCTATGAGCTGAGGTGAAGATCTGCAAATATGGAAATCTCACATGAATGACATTTATACTAGAGATGTCATGGCAACATCTGCAGTCATACACAATAACTGTTGCAAAGAGTACACATGCGTGCACACACACACACACACACACTCACCTGTCTATGCTGATAGCACAGAGGTTGAGGATACTGGCGGTGCACATCATCACATCCAGCGTGACAAAGATGTTACAGTAGAGCCGGCTGAAAAGCCAGGCACCGCCGACCACCTGCGCAGGACAGACAGGCCGATTAACAGCACATACGTTTCTCTTCCCCTTTGTCACCGTGAAGTGTGAAGCACCTATCGAGCCGCACACATGAATGCACACGCACACTACATGTGACAGAGAGGCAGAGAAGTAGGAAAACTGTGCACATAAGAGAGGGTTAGGCTGACATGACATTAGAAATTAAGCCTGAGCAGCCAAATGTCCTGCCGTGTTCGCCCTCATATATAATGCCAATAGGGATATCAATTAGGCTCCTTTATGCATGAATTAGCAAATATGTTGAAGTGGTCAAGTGTAAACTGTAATGATGGCACTGTGATTGACGACATAGCCTACATAATGTTGTAAGCGTTTAATGAGAGGGGAGAATTTAGGGACTGTGTCAAACATGTGGTCTAAAGGGAATTTCCTTTTTCTCAAAAAGGGCATTAACCCCCAGCTAAGATGACACACCCCGAACATCTTGACCTCGTGAACATGGCTCTGATCACACCCACAGGCTTTCACTTTAGCTGCAGTACTTAATGCCTGGTAATAACTGTCTGACAAAAAAAACGCGGTCCAAGCTCCATTGCCTGACTACTGAGTCTCTTAAATCTGGGATGGGAATATACGCCTACTGGCACAGAGAGGCGGAAAACACACATGGGAATATGCACGTACAGACACACACACACACACACACACAAATGTAAATACAAAGCAGTCTCTCTCTCTCTCTCTCTCTCTCACATATACAAACAAGTGCACACAATAACATTTGTTTTCTTATACATCCTAATGTGGAAAAATTCACTGCTAATGTTCTCCTACACAGCCTTAACCCGAATCCAAATCTGAACTCAACCTCAACCCACACCCATGTATAGTTGTTTTTGCTTCATTTTTAAAGGAGCACTCCACCAGTTTTACACCAATCAGTTTTTTTGCCCTCTTTTTCCCTGAGTGGGAAAGTCAAACAGCGGATGTCATAGTAATGTCATAAAGATTATTTAATAAGAAAACATTTGTAGGCTTATTTAGTGATATAGAGAATAGGGGAATGACATGAAGGACACGGTGTAGGCAGCCAGGAATCAAACCAGGCACTCACTGCTCTGAGCATTTAAGCCCATGTGGTAACCCCTCCACTATCAGGTTGCTCAAGACATGGTCATTTAGTAGGTGCACAAGCTGACGTGAAATGCGCTACCAAGTTCCATTTTTGGAGCTTAGCTTATGTCACAGTCTGCCCCTGAGAATTTCGAGTGACACATTTTGGACATCCTCCTTGTGATTGTCCGCCCCGCCCTAATATTTTCCATCTGTGTCTCATTATCCCTGCCTCCTCTTGTGTATAGAAGTCTTGGTCTATGTCTTTGTCTTTTGCATGTCGTTGCTTCCGTTCAGCGGATTTCTTCTGCTCTCTGTTCACCTCCCCTTGTTCCTGTGTTCTTGCCATGGTTTGGTTGTACAGTAAAGTTTTGAATTTCTAACTTCTAAGTTTACCTCCCTGCCTGCCTTTTGGTCCTCCATCTTGAATCGCCCTGACAAATAGCGCTGCATCCCGACCCCAAGTTAACATGCTATTTCTGAGCAAGTATGTAGTGTGCTCACATGGAAATGAGCATAAGAAAGGCCAGTGCTAGAAGTGCATAGTTTATGTTGATGGCACTATTGATCTTCAGTTCCTGCTCACAGCTGGAAACAAAATTAGAATAATTGCAGGTGTTTTGAGACGGCTACAGCAAGATCTTAGAAAATTGCAAATTGCTGCATTGATTCTGACCATTCTCTATTTGATCTCTCTTGTGAATGATCAAACTTTATGGAAGCTCAATACTTCTTTAAAGAAGTGAGGGCCTGCCACTTTAATCTTGTTTAATCTTTGTATTGACATTTGATCCTCTTAGGTATAACACCAGCAGATATTCAGTATAGGATATGCTGTATGTATGTAGTACTTGTTTGTACTCATTCAACCATGTGCACAATGACTGGCACGCGTGTGGGTACATAGTGAATATTGTGTGGGAAAATGACAGTGACTCAGTGGGGCTCTGTGGCCGCCTCATGCTGATTCTGTTTGAGATGTGATCTATACTCCGCATTCAAGTGTGCTCAAGAAAAAGACACAGCAGGAGCAACAATTTTTCATAACACTGGGACAGGAAACAAAAAAGTATCAGCTAGGGAGAGATTAAAAAAAGCTTGATTAATTTGTGTGGGTTCGAATTTGCATCTACACTAACAGGGCTATTATAATATAAAAGAAACTTTCTTTTAAAAATGGTGGTGACCAACACTTTGGTTGGACTGGCTCCCCCTTAACATCCCAGTGTGTCATAATGAGCAAACCAGCTGAGATCAATGCCAGATTCGCTGTCCTGAAAGAAGAGCAACCTCCGCACTACAAATGGAGCGATTTCCTTATTGGATCATACATTTACTGAGGCTGGGCAACCGCATATGGGATATCAACCACTTTCTTCAAGTATACGTCTGTACCATTCAGAGTTGGTGGCTTGCTCAAGGGCACATGATTAGTATAGCTGCTGAGGGCAGGAAGAGCAATCCTCAGTCACTTTTCTTTTAAGACATGCCAGCAGAAGCAAACCAGAAACCCTCTGGTCAAAACAAGCTACTTCCCCTGTAATTCAGATTAGAGCTCACAAGGTGATGGTGCTTGCAGTGCCAGTTTTAGCACTTCAAAGTCTTGACCACCAACATGTTTTTTTCCCAGCCTAATCCAAGATATAACTGACCTTTACATACCTACTAAATTAATAAGTATTGTTCTGTCAAACTGTCTTTTAATGACCCTTTCCTTAAGGATTTGTGATTCTTTCCTTTGACTCTCAAATGAGAGAGTTCCAGAGAGAGAAATGAAAAAAGGAGCACAGCATGACTGCTTGCAGGGAAGTTAAATCCATGACTGAATCCTGTCGAGATTCCTGGCTACCTTAAATTACCTTTCATAGGATGTAATCATATTTAATTTGGCGGCTACTGTTCACTGAGTGTGTTAATTTTCTTTTTTCTGCTTGACCTGCCGTCGAAGCTTCTGCACAGTGTGAGAAATTGCACTTCCCGCTGACAGTGAGCAAACTTTGGCCAGCAGGGCGGCAGCTTGTTAAACATAACTGGACTTCAACCTGATGATTTTTAGACCCCATGCAGGCAAACACCTGCTTCTGTGCAACACACACACACACACACACCTGAGTTTATGTGATTCTACACACAGGGCAGCTCTTCGCTGCATTTCCAGTATGGCAGTGCGTTACTTTGAAGAAATGTGGATGCCCGGGGGACATGTGCACCGGTACAGTTAATGTAGTCACCACACAGCAACTGACACGAAGAAAGGGATGGAGGAAATGAATGTATAATTTCCATGAATAGTTGGGCACCATTGAAACTGACTTTTATCGTCATTGCTGCCTACCACCCACTCAGTTGTCACTATGGAATAAGCTCCAAATGACCCTCTTCTTGTTTCTCTCTGACTTCAGCTTCTTTTCTGCTACAAAAGTTCATGTAAACCCTGTCTCCTCTCCTCTTCTCTCCAGTGTGAGCTCCTCATTTACTGCCAGACATCTGTATTTCTATCTGCTTCACATTCTGTCTCTACTTCCTCTCTGCTTTATTGCCCTTCCTTCCTTCAGAGCGCTTGATCAGTGACTCCCAACTACTTGTACCCCAAATAATACCCCTTCTGCAGTTGCCATGGGGGTAGGTGGACAGATTGTGGTGTAATTCAACTAAGTAAAAGTATTATAAATCTTATTTGATTAAAAAACACATCTATATATTGTGTTTGGGGGGAATAAAAGGATTGCATAGAGACTGGTTAGTGAGTAGAGAAGCTGAAATTGTTTGCTAAAGGGACGCCTAACTGACCGGTCAGCCAAAGGTAATGGTTTAATAAACAGACCCTGACCTCCTTACCTCCAGGTACACAGCCCAGGGCATGACCAGTGAAGCCACCAGCAGGTCGGCCACAGCCAGGCTGACCACCAGGTAGTTGGTCGTGGTCTGAAGGGAACGTTCCCTCAACACAGCCAGACACACCAGCACATTGCCGAACACAATGGCCAGGATGAGCAAGGAGTACAACATGGCGTAGTAGTTGCGCCCCGCCTCTTCCTGCTCTGATGACTCTGAGCTCTCGTTCCTCTCATCCCATCCGAGATGGTCTGACTCGTTCCAGAGCCGCTCTGCACTGCTAAACATTGCCATGGAGATGCCCCGGTGACATGGGAGGTGAGATGTTTGGCAGACCTACAGAGGAGAAGAGCACAGATTGGTGTATCCACCCTCATCACATGACTTCCTCTCTTTTGGATTCCATTGCAAAAACACTGACATCACATTTGTCACTTCTCCACAAATGGAAGTGCAGCACAGTAGCTGTCAGACGATGGTGGCAGCATCATTTCAGATCAGACGCTTACCGGGAACGATCTCCTGGTTCCTAGCAACAGTTGTCAGATGAACTGATAAATAAAACATTTGAAATACATCCGAGCAGTAATGTTCCTAGCTGGCCAACACCACTGTACACTGGCACAAATGTTTTATCTGTCCTGCTGAATGAAAAATGGAAGCACATATTGATGTCTCTTCAAGATACGGCTCCATGGCTCTTATGGAAACAATCAAGTCCATAAAGACTCAGCAGAAATTAATGCCCTTAACAGCAAACTTCATCAGCATTGCAATGCCTTTATGATGGTTCCAGTCAGCCTTTCAAATGTATCCCCTTCCTTCCTGTAAATGGCTTTCAACACAAATAAGAGAGACAGAGGCCACAAAAGAAGAGATGGTAACTTTAATGAGGGGCTGGCTGTAGGCCTTTGAGCAGTGTTAGTGAGGCTAGCTCATTGGGGAGGGGTAATAACTCTGTTCTGCCACCCTGAGAGGTCTGGTTGGCTTGGGTCCCGTGCTCCGCTCCTTCCACACCATCCTTCTTTCATTTATTCCCAAAGCTCCCTATCTGGCCCAAGTCCAGATAACAGCGCTGTAGTGATGCTTACACCTGTGTCGAGATGGTAAACAAACTGATCCATCTTACCCAGCTTCCCTCTCTCTTTCTGTGACAGAAACATTGAGAAACTACTGGGACATATTTAGACCTGGCTGGAACCCAAAAAGCTTTTAAAGATTTCCTCAGTCTATATTTCCTCTCAATTCCTCACTGGCTCCAGTATCATATTTTTTTTTGTCCACCAGAGAATCTGAGGAAGCAAAGATACAATAATCTTCAATACCAATCACCTTGAAGTCTCCTAATGGGAGTCCAGCACTGAATGTATCACAAAATTAGGTGTGACAGCTCAGGAAGAGTGTAAATCATAAAACATTTGATGACAGCTACATCAGCGTGCATGCGTGCGCGCGCACACACACACACACAATGCTTAGATGATAAAATGGTGCACAGAGCTCCAGTGAAAGTTTTGTTTATACTTGTAGAACAAGTGTTAATTGAAAGTGATTTCCCCCTTCATGCCTCTGTTTACTGGACCTAAATCTTATATTAACCACCAACTACTCCTGCTTACTCACTGTCAATATGAAGTACCCTGACCTCCAAGTGTGTGTGTATGAGAGAGAGACACATAGTGAAATGGGCACATACACATACATGCACACATAGATATACTTTCTGGCTCAGAGTATATGCTCTGAAGCCATTAGGATGGGTGAGGGTAGGGTTGTTCTGCTGTATCTAACTACACGAAGAACTGTAGTCAACTTGCTTACATTATCACAAGAGTCATAATTGGATCAATTGTGGATCATTTAACCAGGGGTTATTCAGCCAAACTGACGGCAACTGACTGTTTTTTCCACGTTAATTTAAAAGCTGGAAATCCATTATAGCCGTCATTACAACCTTAATCGCAAAATTCAATTAAAACTCATGATAGGAGCACATTATCTTGGCACACAATCACGCTTCGAAAAAGATTGGGGTCAAATATAGTGCAGCAGCCCAGCAGAGGAATAATTACGCAGTTTTTTGCCACATGATGACCCATCAGAGCACATGTAAGACGAAATAATTAAGAGACAAAGCAGCAGACATGAATTTAACAGAACACAAACAGTGGAGCAGCAACAACAAAAATCATAATTTCAGGGCGTTTAATGATATCTCAGCGCGTGCGTTTTTTTGGGTTTGGTTTTGCAGAAAAAAAGTAAACAGACTTACATACCTGTTACTGTTTCCAAGTGAAGAATTCATCAGATGCCATCAAGGAAAAGCATCATCAGTGCTAAGTTAAAAGTTGTCCGGTTTTCGTGTCCAGCACTGCAAAGCAAGAGGCGGGAGGAGCCGGAGGAGCGCTCCGTGCCATTGCGCGCAGGCGAAATGTGAATGTGGGGAAGTTCACGGGAATGAAATCGCCGCGCAGTCGCTCTCTTCGTCTCCCCCCACTAAAAAAGCTCTGTGTGGCTCGATGGCTGTGTGACAGCCGGCAACTCGCGTCATGAGCCTTTTACACTTATTTGCAGCCACACCGGTGGCGCGCGTACGAGTGGTGGAGACGTCAGGTGGCGTCTATCTTTGCGCGTGATGCAGTGACAGATGAAGGTGACCATATATTAATGTTAATAATTATTTTTTAAAAAGAAGACAAAACATCAGTTTTAATTAAAGGATAAAATTATTTTCACTCAAGTTTTTATGATGAGAAGTTATCACATCTGCATGATTTGCGTTGAAATCCTGCCCCGTGGCTGTATTCCCCAGTATGACCCTGAACCGGTCTGGGTCGTGCTTTGCTGGAAGTGACATTGGCATAAAAATAGCCTAATGTGGAGCTCATAAAACAGGGCCAGTAAGACTTACATAGCGAAAATTAGGTCAGTCTGGGGCTATGCGTAAAAAAATGTATAGACTTACACACATGGCTCTAGTATCCTTTGGGTCCATTTCCAACCCACTTTCACAAAAGTCTCCTTCAGTGCAGATAAAAAAAAACTACTAGGCGCTTGTGTCTTATATCTCACATCCCCAGCCAGTGCTCTTTATTTTTTCTATCTTCTACATTGGCATTTTAAGATAAGAGTAATAAGCCCTGAAGAAGCTCCACAGCATACACCAAACAAATGAGACAAACCCATGTATCCAAGGAAGGTGTTATTTCTTTGTTCTCTGTGAACCAGTTCCAACTTGCAAAGAAAAAAAGAAATCACATTTTAATTTAGAAGAAATTCAAGACTTTTCAGATTTGGCACTTGTATTTTCCAATACACAATGGGGGGTTTCTTCACTACATTAATATGCCAGTTTTTAACAAATGACAAACACCAAAAGCAGAGCAAAAACATGGACGCTATCAAAAAGCCTCCCTTAATATGCACTTTTTTAAAAGCAATGAGCAGCAGGAGGTTGATGACCAGTTCTGGGTCATGTAACCACAGCAGATGACAAACAGTCCTGAACTGCTCATTTTTCATAACAGAACTGTAGTCAGATTGTATTTTAACTAAGCTAGAAGTGTCCAAATGTCCTTGGTGTTCACTGGAAATTTGACCCATCCTTCTTCTTCAGAGCAGCATGTTAGCAAATATCTCCTGTGCCAAGCAGAGCTGAAGAGAATCCTAATACATACTGCTGCTGGCATGAATCCATACATTTCAAAGCTTCAAAAAATTGATGGTGTATGACATCCATATGGTGTGTGACATCAATGGTGCGTGCTGAATTGTGACTTTGGATGATATTACAGCACAAACCTGCTTCTCCACTCATTCAAAAAAAAGCCCAATAAATTCTGATTCCCATTCCGCTCAAATTATGTGCACTATGCAACATTCGTAAAATCAATCTCTGTCTCTCCTACATGAATGGAAGCTTCTAGAAGTGTGTTTTTTTCTAGAATGGCTATTTCCTCACTGACTTGGTGATTTATAATATGGAGTTAAATGAGGAAAGAAATTTGGAGTAGAAGCACGTTCAAACTCTTTTTTTCACTGACACTGAGAGATCAACTCTGACATATAAACCCTCAACAGGCCTTCGCAGCCCTCTCACTCCATCCATACAGAGATCATAAACAGAGTATTGACTCCTTTAGCCTCACACACACACACACACACACACACCTGGTGTACTGTTGATGATTTGCAAATAGCCCCAGTGAAAGGGGATTGATGGAGGATTGATTGAAAGGTGGAGGATGAAGTGAGATCTGCCTTTCTCTTAGAATGAGAGATGCACAGACCTTGTGCAGATCAAGCTATTGGCAGCTGCTCACAGAGCTATTACTCACAAGAACTATACCTGTCTAGACTACTACCAGTGTGAAGGCCAGGCCTGAGAGGGGCATCACTACAATAATGATGAAAGACTGTTGCAGTGGAAAAATGGAAATAAACATTTTTCAGCATTGGTTGAAATTTTGCTGCCATCTACTGGTCCGCAGATCAGATTGCTGTCAGCACAATAATACTAAGCAGGTTTTGAGTAAGTACAGTAGGTATGATGTTACAGCTGTATGTGTTTCTGGTGGTCTGTTTGTCCCTTATCCTCTCCTGTCTTCTCTGTAGCTCCACCCAGGTGCTACCTGATCAGTTGTCAAGGAGGTGCACCTGGCCTAGAGATGAAATGCTTAACAGCACCTGTGTCAGTATCAGAGGAAAGTGTCATTGTGTGTGGGCTGCTGGTCTTGCTGGCCTCAGCATGATGGGATTTTTCTTGGAACTGCTAGTGGTTTACAGACCTGAATGTTTAAAGAAGCCTACCAGGGTGCCACTGAACTAGCTCGGCAGGTTATCATTATGCAGGTAGGTTTTTGTGCTTCTCAGCAGCTTATTTCCCCTGTAATTCTGCAAAATGCACAGCAATTGCTTTGTGATTTTTGTTGGGCTGACACTACTTTTCAAACGTTTCTTGTGTAGCTGTGATAAATGATTTTGTGTGCAGTAGTTTGTGGTGTATGAGCTTTTGTTGCTGTAATTGGACTCCACATTTGTTGGGTAATTTGTTGGTTGCAGTAATCTTGATTTAAGTGTCTTGTATTTGTACTTGTTTTCTGTGGTTGATTTGGGTCATTGATGGAGTGTTGTATGCACCACAGGCCACTGTCAAGTTACACTTGGATATAGTATGGTACAAGTATAATTTTCTCTAAGTTTAAAACAGTTGGGTATGTTAGTTTCTCATGAACTTGCTGCAAAAACAGTATCAATGATTAAGAGGTAGTATTCAATATACTTTAATTAGTATGTTGTTTGGAATTGGAAACAGAAGATATCCCAAATCTTAACATTTAAGCAAGATGAGAAATTGTGTATGTTTCACAAAGGAAATGTAAATTTTAGACTGCTAAAACTATGACTATGCTGGAGTTTTAAAAAATCTCTCGTATAATCATTTTGCTACCTATTTCTGAAGTTAATTTGCACTTTTGTTTTGACTAACATGCTCTGGCACATGTATTTCAACATTTCATATCATCCTGTTATTTTTCATTTAACATTTTTCAGTGAAGATGCACCCTGCACAGGAGAACTAAAGAGTTTAAAAAAAATCACCTATAAACTATATAGACAAACTGTGTTTAAGGTGCAGGTCTAATAGGACATTCAGGGAGATGATGAATTTCTTCTGTAATGGAATCCACACCAATCACATTATTCAGTTTATCATAGATTATATTTGTTTACATAGAATCAGGATATGCAGCATAATTTGAAAAACTCACTGGAAGGTCAAATCAATTAAAATGTAACAACATAAGTAACAAGTCAAATTGCCATCTTCTATGTGCTATTTACCTTTTTAGTAACAGTTAGTTTGAATTTAAGATAAATTATCAACCAATTTAATTTAAACAAACTTTTAAATGGTAAAGATTATGCATAAGTGTAACTGAACATTGCTGAAGCGTAACTGTAATATGTTGTGTTTTAGCTGTAAAGTGCAGAGGTCAGCCCAGAATCATTTTCCTTCTTGCTCTGCCCACTCACTGTACCCTCCTTTATAATGCCTTGCCCTGCGGAAAAAAGGAATATCAAGAGAATAGTTTAGTCTCTTATCACTGTTTGATTTTCTACTAAGAGGTCATCCAGGATTTAACAAACAAATGCTGTTACAACAAAAGCTTAATAATTAAATGGCAACAATTCAAAGTTGAACATTCATGGTGATGGGTTGCTCCACTGTGTGGTAAAGCAGGGTCCTCTTATCTTTATTTTGTCTGGAATTTATTTCAGAGCGCAAAGCAGAATCAGTTTTATTAATTTACCTTTTAACTAATTACCTTGTTGAATCATGACATTCACAGGGTCACATAAGAGTAGTGTGATACTTTTGTGTCATTTCTTGTTTTTGTGTAAATGGGTGCATCTGCGGTTATTTGCCTGCTAAATCCCAGCTGGAGGGCAATGTCCAGGGCATTGGCGCTCCTCTTGCCACTTCTGCAGTGAAACACAATGTTGTAGTCATCTTTCCCGGGAGCCTTCACCTCAAACTTCTGCTGAAAGTCCTCTGCAGACAGCTTTAGAGACTCTTCCAGGTTATCCACTATTACACACATGAATATGACATAAATAATATAAACCCTGAGGAAACCAACCTTTCCGACATTTGTGTATATGTAATCACTTACATGGGATGTTGACGGCATCTAGAATGCGTCCAGCCTGATATTCATCAGGATTTCTTACGTCAAATAGCTGAATGTCCCGGTTGGACAACATTGTCTTCAGCTCCGAGTAGGACACCACTGATGCTGCAGGTAAAAACATACTGAGGTCACACAGACACACTCTGATCACACCTTACTTCACCTTTTGCCAGTTCAAAGCTTATTTGTTGATTAAAAGAATTAACTTAAGTCATCATCTGTCTATTTAACAGCGATCTTTAAATTAAACTTCCACTGCAGGTAAATGCTGTTTTAGTCTGCTGTGAGGGTAAACTAGAGCTTCCATTAAACGTGCACTTGCAAACACTGTTTTCCATCTGAGGCAAAAAGTAAATAAATAAATAAATTCCAGAGTCAACCATATTCTGTAACAATGTCTTCAAAAAAGCAGTGGGTGCAGCCTGACGATGCACGGGCAATCTTTATTAGTGGAAAAACCTCCACAGTAACTGGGCGCCATTATGATGATGATAATAACATTAATAAGCACTTAGTAGCACTTTAAAACGGCTACAATTGTTTTATTAGGACTCCCATCAGATATAAAACACTAAGACACAGACTACAGATATAGCTACATGAATAGTATTGTGTAATTAGGGTGGTTCCTGTTGGACTGTCTACCAGGAAATAAATTGTTTTTACCATTGTCGGACGCGTCTTCGCATTTAGGGTTTGAGGTTGTAAAAGACCGTAAAACGGAACCAAAGGCCGGGCTTGACCGGCGGTTCACTCCCGCGACAGCTTGGCAGAAACTCCGAGACAGCACATAGGAGAGCATGACGAGCACAAGCGCACAGCTCAAGGTACAGTGAGGCGTTATCATGGCTCAGGAGCGTTGGTGCCCAATTTCCTCTTCCCCTTCTACAGGAAATTTCCCAAACTAAATGCGGCATTTACCGCCATCCTCCGGTGGGAAAAGTTACAGCTCCCGCAGGCGTGGTGTGTTCGAATAAATGCCAAACCTCAGTAAGGGTCTTCTTTTTATAAACAGTCAGTGGTCAGAAAGATTTTTACACTAAAAAAGAGGATGGGTAAATAAACGATTGACTCGATCTTAAGCAACTAGAAGAAGTATCTGAAGTATCGATATTTTGGGATCCACCCAGCCCTAACTGAAACCTCCCACATTGTTTCTTCACTTTAGAGTCCCTGTACAGACATGAAGCAACATATCTATTTTTATTGGTCTGTTCCACATGCTGTAATCTTCCAGGTATTACACAGCCCCCTTATACCCTGCAAAAATGAACTATTTATTGTAAAAAAAAAAAACAAAAAACTAAAGTTTTTTGCATTGTATGACGGCCTGGAATTTCCTGGAAGCTATTGTACACATCCTTGGAGTTCTGTTTCATAACTTAAAGCCAGAATGAGTAAACCTAGTGTATTTGTGTGTGTGTGTGTGTGTAAGCCTAAACGTCAAATGAGACTGGAGTACCATGTGTACAGTTTTGTTTTTGCATGCTATCAATGTGAGTTTCTTATCAAACAAAGCTTAGAGACATTTAGATTACATTGCTTTAACTCTTTCCAGCTTTCAATGCTGCTCAGATCCCACGCACAAATATTATTTGGTGTCCATATGTCTTCTATTGTTTTTACATCCTCACAGATTGTCTTTACTTGGAATAATATGGTAGAAAATGCCAACCTCCTTTTGAAAGAAACCCTTCCTTCAGGAAAAAAAACAGTGTTGGCAACACTCTGGTGTGCGGTTTACCTCTCTTTTCACTTGAGTAGTTTCTAATTGGAATGTGTCTCTTTTGGGGGGAAAAATATATAAAAGAAATCCTGACGCATGCTTTCTACTTTTCCATTACTTCCCTCAGTCTAGACTTTAGTCCCTTTTTGACCTATTTTGAATCAATGATAAAATTATAATTGTTTTTCCCCATCAATGAATAATCTCTTCTGAGTTTCCTTTTTTTTTTCAACATCATTAAACACTTTCATATCGTTGGCAGCCTTTCAGTCTCCGTTGCCACCCACCACCCATAGATGGAAGAATGTTGCATATAGCTTAACTCATCAGTCCCCCGGGGCGATTTCTGTTCCCATCTGATGGCATAATTCAGCCATTGTGAGGGAATATATTTGGTGCAGCCTCATTATCACTGCTGAATGCTGTCTTACTCAGCGCTCATTAAAACATCTCTGTGGACCCTCTAGATCTCCTTCTGCACATTACTACAGCGGAAACCTGCTGCCTTAACACATAAGCTTTATTTCTAGCTGCTGTCCTCTCAAAACTGTCACTGCTTGAGCATCATTGTGGCGATTGTCTGTGATTGCTGAAACTTTCCTGTCTTATCTCTTTACTGCTTTGTGAAAACCCATTTATCTTTCCATAAGACCCTTGTAATATGCACTTGCTTTGCTGCTGTGTGCAGGAAAAAGTCTGAGATGACTGTAGTGTGCTGTAGGCTAGTGGTTTCATCAGTTTCTGTGTCAAATGAGGAACCAATTCAACAAAATGTTGTAAAACTGGGTCAGGTGGTCAAAATTTGAAGTGGCGGTATTTTATTATTTCTCACTGATGGATCCATTAATGCAGCTGAATGAAAGTCAGGATTAGGATCTCTGTCAAAGCTGTTTTTTTTTTTTTGAATGATCCTGGATTTGTGGTACTTGGCCACCAGATGTCCTCATTTCATTTTGCATTTGCTTTCTTCTGTCTCCACCATGCATTGGCATATAGAAAACCAAGTTGCATGATCGGACTGTTGTTTAAACTTCCAAGCTAGGTGACTAAGATCAGTTTGTTTGTCTAATGTTTGTCTAATGGAATACTTGTGTCTAACCTTTTTATGAAGGAAGCATAATGAAAATTGACAGATTTATTCTTCACATTTCATTTTATGGGCTACAGCTCCATAGATCTCAAGTCATCCTGTCAGTTTTTTTCCCCTCAGGTAATCAGTAGAAATAACCCTGGAGGTGCTGTGAGGAGAGTTGTGTGAGTGGGCGGCTCCCGTTACCAACACCGGGGCAATTTGAAAGTAGTTTGAATGCAGGGCCGTAACAAACTTTGCTTGGAAAAAGACTTGTTAAAACAAACCACTCATTGACCACATCATTGACTCATCTTTACTCCTCAAAATTTCGAAACAGGGAACTCACAACAGTTCCTAGCACTGTTTTCATAGCTCCGCCTCGGACTCATACACATTGTATGTAAAAAGGGGTGAGAAGGAGAGCTATATTTAACATATCTTTTGATTCTTCCTTCTCTGTGAATTACAACGTTTTAAATATAAATATAGGTGTACTTTGTGGATATATGGTTATTCAAAAATGGACTTTTTTGTTATTTTAATTGGTTTATGGAGTCGTTTAAAAAAGCAATCCCGCCCTCTCACCCTAACATGATGGTACGCTCCAACAATCATATGATTCACTGACTCAACTTAAACTCCTCACAGTCGCGGACACAGTCGCTTCTCGGTTTTCCCCCCGACATCAGTTGCAAAACTCTTTTCACAATGCCAATGATGTGTGGAGGTCTGTCCGAGCCAGCTGAGGCCAACGACAGCGTTCATACGATCTGCCAAACCGTGAGTACAGAATTACAGAAACATTATTGAAGCTGGACTTGGCTCTGTCAAGAGTGTTGACGCGCTGTTAACGGGGCCTGTGTTCTGATGTTGATGCCACTTCGTTGTTACGCAGGTGAAGCCCCATGCAGAACAGAAAGCAGGGAAGAACTATGATGTTTTCACAGCCAAGAGCTACAGGACGCAGGTCGTGTCCGGCACCAACTACTTCATTAAGGTAATTATTATTTACAAGACGGAGAGATCCTGATGCATTTTCTTAAATCCTGAAGGTGAAACAATGGCGCTCTAAGCAAACTTGGGGGCTCCCTTCAGATCAGATAATTGGGAATGATTTTGTTCCCTAGCAATAATAAAAGTCAGATTTTAAAGTAACAACAATAAATGTTTTCTATATAAACAATGGATCACTTAGCTTCTAGTGATGAGTCCACAGGGAACCATCACTGGACCCCGCAGATTCCCTCATTTCTTGAATGTAGGTCTCCCTCCGTTATTTATATGAATATTTGGAGTTGAGACTATCAAGATAAACGGTTCGTGGTGCTAATGCTCCAGTCGGAAGCCATTAAATTATTGTAGGAGGAGTAATTTGGAACCTTAAAGGAAAGATAAATGACGTGTAAAATGTGATAGAAATATGTTTGTTTTTATTTCATATGAGTTTGAGGAGCTTTAGTTTCCTCATCATTGCAGGCATATCTAATGTTTCCTGCTGCTGTAATTTTTAAAAATCTCTTTGAAAGCAAACCATCTGTAGATATTTAAATTTCTCTGATGTTTGTTTGAGTGCAACAGAGTTAGTGATTTTTTTTTTTTTTTTTACTCTAATTCTTCAGCTGGGCATAAACATTTCTTTTTGCTTCCATGTAGGTCCATGTGGGAGGAGAGGAACATATTCACCTCCGTGTTTTCCAAAAGCTCCCATGTCATGGAGGAGACTTGGAGCTGAGTAATATTATGGAAGGCAAGAGCCACGATGATGCCATTGAGTACTTCTAATGACATCACAAACCAAGCAAAGCATCAGTGCCTACATGCTCCACCCTCTTAATAATCAGTTCATATGGTATTGTCCTGGTTCTATAAATAGAAAAGTTACCCAATACTCACATTTAAGAACTGCATAGTTAATTTCCATCATGATGATAGGCTTGAGTATGTTTTAAAATGGAAATGTTTTGTACAAAACAAATTAAAAAATGGTTCTGGAATTAACCACATTTTTGGATTTTCTTTCTGTGATGGTGTCTGACTTGTCAAGGAGCTGCGGGGCGGGTTGTACAGTGGCTTCAGAAAGTACTCAGACCCATTCACCTTTTTCCACACTTTAGTGCGTGTTCATTTCATTTTAAATTGAAAGAATTAGCGTTTTTGTCCGGTGGTCTCCGCCGAACCCATGACACAGGGAAAATATGTGTAATTATGGCAGCTGTTGGCATTGTTCTAGACTGTTTGATCCATTTATGGATCCGAGGATGACAAAGTCCTCCTGTGAAGCTGTTTCATGCTGCCTTGTCACGTGTGGATATATTGGAAAATCCACTATCTGGTGTTTATTATGGATTTGTTAAATAACAAGTGACCTTTTTCCTGAAGTTAAACACATCCCTCAGACATGTACAATGTTTTCTTCCAGGGATAAATTGCACACCGTTACACCTTAACTTCTTCAACCCCTCTGGCCTGATCGTGCACTAGTCATTTAAAACTTGTCCTGTACAGTCAAATATTTCTTTTAATTTTTAGCAACGATCACAACACTTGAAATAATGATGCACAAGATATTTAAATTCTATCCACATAAGAGACTGGTTGAATCCTAAAAAAATATTCGGTGAAATCTGCGTGCCACAAGTTCTCGGCTTCGCTTCCGTCTTAGTTACGAAAGCCACTCCTCCAACATTCTTCAGGTCTGACACATCCATTTCAACTAAACCTCTTCGATGCAACAGTCCATTTACATACTGAGCTAACGGTAACCAACCTCACAATTCTTGCACATTCTTGCACACAGTTCTTTGTTTATTGCTTGACAGGGCCTCTTCGGGGCTACATCCTTTCCCCATTTTTATCTGCTCGTTCATTTATGACTATCAGACCTGTTAGGAAGATGGATCACTCTCTCTCAATACATACACTTTGACTTCACACACCCCTGTAGTGAGAAATTATGTGACTGAATGAATGATGTGTTTTTTGCAAAGATAGGCAGTGAACCACACCGAACCTTTAAGACGTCTGACTGCAGCACACAGTCGGCCTATGTATGGCAAATTCCTCTTTTTTGTCTAAACAGCAACACATTGTGCATAAGCAGACATTCTTGAACCACACCCACTGCACTAAGGTTGCACCATAGACTCGATGGCTGGTCTCTTTCAAAAAGGGTAAAACAAAAAGTGAGAAAAATCCTGATTATCTTTCAAAACTGCCATGAAGTGTCACTTCACAAATTATTCAAAGAAATTATTTATTGGCATTTACTTCTATTTTTAACAAATGTTTTAACAAATGTTGTATTTATTTTTAATAAACCACAAGGTTACATAGCTACATCACAACAGGTTCTGGTTGCAGCCCAATGTCAACAAACCTTTTAATTGGTTATTTCTTTTTTACTCTTTTGAATGTGGTGTTTATATATTTTTACTGTTCAGGTGTGAAAGCCTGGTCCTTACCATTTGTTTAATGACCCAGTGTTGTTACTGTAAGTGATTCTCAACACTTAGGTTAAAATACATAATCACATTGATTTTCTTAAATAAACTGCTATCTAGCTGTCTAAGCTGTCTCTGGGAACCATGTCCTAACCATCAACCAATCCCAACCATACCAAGCCCAACTCCATAAGCCATGCAGTTAAAAGTGTTGAAATAGTACCATTAATCACATGACTGAATCATACTGCAGCTGGGCTTGACCACTTTTGGTTGAATTTGGTCACATTTACTTAGTCACTTCATTTCATCTTGTGACTGCTGTTCCTCTTTATTCCACACATATTCTTGGGTTTTTTCCCTAATGAAATACCCACACATATTTGACCTGTGTCTGTGCACACCATTGTCGCTCTGTTAGCTCTGTGATGTTACTGATGTTGAAGACCAATTCATTTTATTGAAATAATTTTGACTAATTGACTTAGATGAAGAAATAATGGTCCCTTTTTAAAATGTCTGTCCTTTTGCATCTTCTGCAGTGAAACACAATGTTGTCATCATCTATCCCAAGAGCCTTCTAACTTGAAAGTCACATGCAGACAGCCTCAGAGACTCTTCCAGTTTATCCACTGATAAACGCACACACACCCACACACACACGGTTATTACAGTATAAACCTTTAGAAACCACCCTTTCCCCCGCTTTGTCCATGTGTAATGCACTTGCTTTGCTGTTGTACGCTGTGCACAGTCTCAGGTGACTGTGCTGTGCTGTAGGCTGGTGTCATCAGTTGTTTTGTCCCTCTTCGTATTAGCGAGAACCAATTCAACACAAAACTGGGTCAGGTGGTCAAAATTAGAAGTGGAGGTGTTTTATTGTATTTCTCACTGATGGCTACATAAATGCAGATAAATGAAAGTCAGGATTAGGACGTCTGTCGTTGCTGATTTTCTTACTAATCCTGGATTTGCCGTACTTGACCACCAGATGTCCTCAGTTCATTTTGCATTTGCTTTCTTCGGTGTCCACCATGTGTTGAAATAGAAAAATGAAATACTTGTTGTGTCTGCCCTTTACAAAGAAAGCATAATGAAAATTGGCAGATTTATTCTTTACCTTTCATTTTAGGGCTACAGCTCCATAGGTTCCAATTCATTATATTCTTTACTGACCAGAGTACGGTTTTTACAGGTGATCAGTAGAAAGAATTATGGAGGTGCTGTTAGGAGAGTTGTGAGAGCTGGCGGCTCCTGCTGTCAACTCTGGGTCAGTGTGAAAGTAGTCAGTTACATGTAAAGGTCCTGCATTAAAATTTTACTTGAGGGATAAAATAAAATACACTTCAGGTGTGAAAAGTAAAAGTACTCACGTTGAAATAGAAAACATTTCATATTATTTGATGAATATGATAAGATGTGGTCAAAAGCTGTGAATCGTCAGTATCTACTAACATCTATACAAACATACAGTGGATATAGGTTACACTGGCTACAACATCAATATCATAAACATCTCATAAAACTGACAGGGATGCCCCTTACAGTTGTCTGCCTGTGTCGCCATGCACCATGAGTGTCCAACTTTGACAGTTCCACCCTGATAGATGGCAACTTTCACTCATCTTAAGCCTGTCTGCTCTTGACAAATATGAGCATGGACTGGCAATTCATTTCCTGCATGTCACTGCATGTCACCATTTTGTTCTGAACAAACAACACATAGAATCCAACTGTCATTGTGCTTTCTCACTTGCAGTTTCAAGGTTATGCAATGATTCAGCCGAATTTAATCATATTTCTGATTAGTCCCAGTAAATGCTACCAAGGGATAAAATGATGTGTTGAGACTTATACCAGAACCAACCTGTTCATTTATTTTATTTTTGACCAAATATCTTATGTGGTGAACCCTTACTAAGACATTTTATGTTGGTTTTTCCTTTAACCCACCCATCTCTAGCTGGCCCACTTGACCCTGGTGTTTTGGCTGTTTAGTGACAGAAAACCTAGTGGTTTTCATTGTCTTTGGTTCTTAATGGAGCTGCTCCACCACCTCAGTCACGTCATAGAAGAATCCTTTTCATTTTAAAACCTTTTATGTGCCTGATAAAGGAGTGGTTTCATTTCCTTTTTTCTTTTTTCAATCCATGAGATGCAAATTAGTTTTGGATTATCTAGAAGTTACCAAACTTGATCCGTTGGCATTGAGCCATAACTTTGTTGTGGTTTGAATTCATAAGAAAGACTTTCTGAAGTAAACGTGTGTGAACATAGTGACAGACCAGTTGTTTTTGCTGGCAGCTGAAAAAGTTAGGCAGTCAAAATATGTCCTATCCAAGTTATTGAATCAAATGAAAACCAATCACACACTTGTGTCTTCATCATAGTGAATGCAGAAAACAATCCTCCTGTTACTCCTTTGTGTAGGAATTTTTACATTTGGTCTACCATATGGTAAATACTGCTCATTTCATTGATGAAATCATGTTCTTCAGTGCTGTTCAAGTAATATTTTGCTACTGAATGAATTAGCAAAAGTAAGTACTTTGACCTGAGTTAATGAAAAGAGGTAATGCAACGGAAGGTGTTGTCATGATGCTAAGCAGTTTTTGGCATGTTTCACCCACAGCAGATCCAGGTTGTGTTGTGTGCATGATTTACTGTCATTTTCACAAGTCACTTAATTATTAATCAAATGGGTGTTCAGGATACAGTGCTGGATTCTTTGAATTTGAGATTTATGTGATACAATTAATGTGATCAAAAATGGAATTTTAACATTTGAAACAACCACTTAAAAATCCCCACAGTAAAGAGGGGAATTATGAAATTGACTAATAACAGAGGACAGAAATGTGATGCGATTACACATGCAGCTCCGCCCAACATCAGATGGAGCCACCCTTCATAGGAATCTATATTCAAGGGTGGATCTCAGTATAAATACATGCATATTTGGTAAACAGTTGAAGACGTCTGCTCATTTCTCTACTAACTTCAACCACCCTCATACCTTGTCCATCATGTGCAGTGGGGTATGCATGGTCGGCGCATATGGCGACATCTTAGATGCAACTGATGAAATTCAGGATGTCTGTAATATGGTAAATGTCAACCTTATTTCTTTCTTCAAACCGGTTTAACTTTGACATGATATATTTAATCCTGAAATGATATTTATTTCCTTCCCAAACAGGTGAAGTTAAGGGTAGAGGATATACTGGGGAACGAATGCAGTGAATACAAAGCTGTTAAATACAGGGTGCAGATTGTGGCTGGACAGAACTTCCTCATCAAGGTAAATAGGTTTGTAATATAAGAATAAGAATTAATGTCTGAAAACCTCAGATGTCTTTGTGTACAACCGGGTTTAATCACCCTGTGTACAAACAGGACGTTACATTTTCAAACTGTGTGCAGCGCACATGCCAATCATTTCCACGCTGTTTGAGTTTCTGATGGCAGAAAACTAAAACTGCTGAGCAGCAAAAAATCATGATGTATGTATTTATACTGCGGCCCACTTTTCTTCTTTTACCCACAGGTTCATGTTGGAGGAGAGAACTACATCCACCTGGACATCAGCCAAAGTTTGGATGGTCAGACTGAGTTAAGAGGTCTGGAACAGAATAAAACTTCAAAGGATGAACTCAGGAAATGCCAAACCATTGAGTTTATGCAAATTGTCAAATAAACAGACAAGGCTGCAGTCAATAGGCTGCATTGCAATATTCCTTTACAATGGATTTGACTTTGTCATTCAAATGTATTAACGTATACAGATGAATTAATCTTGTGTTGGGAATGAGCAAGCTGTATGCACCACTTTCTAAAAAATAAACACATCTTTAAAAAAAATTCTTGTTATCATTACATTCTGTGATGTCTGATTTTTAAAATGGAGGCAGGCAAGGCTGGCAGATACAGTAGCAATTAATCAAAAAAACCCTGATTACTGACTACTGACCTGAGCCAATAAAGTCATGAACCTAAGTCTGGCAGTTGAAATGACCCATTATTACTTAGTGGATCAACATTATTATTGCATGGTGAGTATCTAAGTCATAAGCTATGTATGTGTAGGTATGTGTTTTAGTCTCCCCTGATGTGAGGGCATGTACAAGGGTCATTTCTCTTGTATGGAATAAATAAAGTGAGGATGATACAGAATCTATCCAAATGAGCACATATGCCAACACTGACACATGTCCTGACTGCAAACTAAATAATGCAAAAATCAACATGACAAAGATTTTACAGCCATGCTAAAAGCTCTGTGAGGTTAATCTTGGGTGCCACTTTGAGTTTAGTGTCTAGAATATTTTGGGACTTTGCCAACATTGCAACTTGCAAAACTGGATGCACAGGCTAGCAGCCATAACTTTGTTGCAGCTTGCAGTCATGGAAAGTTTAGTTAAACATATCTATGACACATAGTGGCAGTGCCTCTACTGGTCAGAGCAGATGTTTTTTCAGGCAGATGAAAAATCAAAGATATAAAAAAAAAAAGTCGAGACATTAATCAAAATATGTCATATCAAAGTATCCAAGTCTACTGTTAGCAATTTTTACATTTCCTCAGGAGTGTAGTTACACATAAAAGTAACTCATTGTGTTGGAGTTATCTGCAGTCTGATTTAATTAATCATCACATTTCTTAAAAGTCAGATGTTGCAACAGTAACTGAAACAGCATTGGTTGTTAAGTTGAGGCATGTATGAGATGCATTCTAGTCAGTATCAACCCCTCAACCAGCAAAACCATCCTTATTGTCACTCCCTTCTGACAGCTACCCTGCTTGAGTAATAACATTTCCTACAAATTCTGAAATTACAAAACAAGTGAGGAGGATTCAGAATCTAACCAAATAATGACCTACAGTGCATATAAAAACTTTTCACCTGTACTTGGATGTTTCCCCCTTTTATTGCTTTTATGAATGGAATTATAGTCATATAATTTGACTTTTTTGACAAGAATTTAGAAAAAATGTGATTGTGTCAGTCCTTTGTGTGTTACTTAATTCAACAAAGGTCCTGTTCAACTAGTGTTTGCAGTCCCACAGTTAGTGAAATGGAAATCACCTGATTGCAGTATAAATACACCTGTTTCGGGGCGGCCCACTCACTGGTTAATCAGTATTCTTGGCTACAAGCAAAACAACACTCCAAGCAACTCTGACAAAAGGTTCTTAAATCGATCTGCAAGCAAACTATAACTTGGGAGAAGATTTATTTTCCAGCAAGAAAATGACCTGAGGCCTACAGAGAAAAGCTACACAGAACTGGTTTAAAGACAACAAGGTGAATGTTCTGGGTGGCTGAGTCAAAGCCCAGACCTCAGTCAAATAAAGAGTATTTGATGGGAATTGAAAAGGGCTGTTCAAGTCCAGTCTCTGTGCAACCTGATAGAGCTTGAAGTTTCCACGTGTGGAAGTCTGACAGACCTATCCCCACATATTCACAGTGCTGTGATTATGGCAAAAGTTAACTTCTACTAAATACAGACGGAGATAAATATTTATGGAATCCCATATCTTACAATATATATTTTTAATGAATTGACATTACTTTGTAGAAATCAGTTTTCACTTTGACATTAAGGTTAAATTATTGTAAAAAATCATCTCAGCAGCAAGTATGCTAAGATTGACTAAAGTCCTGGCTGCCAGTTTTTCTAATTTAAGCAAAAACAAACAAAACTAAGAGTCTTTAGCTAAGCTGACGGCTTTGTGAGGGTACACTGGGGTTTGACCTAAATGCTGATGCTAACATGTTCACATTTTAGATTTTAGAGTGCTCATATATTGTAGATATGTTTATCATATTCAACTTCATCTGTATTAACATTTGCAAAAATATTGATAAACGTAAGGTACAGTGAAAGTTGATGGGAATGTCTAGTTTTGAGGGCATGTTTTCATAAATCAAATATTAGACCTGATGATGAGGATGATATATACTGAAAGTTGAGGAATTACCAAAGTTCTGAGAGTTCTTCCTGAGATGTACGTGAATCTTGGCACAAGATTGCTAATGTTAATCCATCCAACACGTGTTGGGCCCACAAAACAACTGCTGGGCCGACTGACACTGCCTTCTTAAAAGGACAGCATGGACTAAACTACTGTATACCACTCATTTTCATTTGGATGTAGAAAACACTGAATCACTCAGACAGCCAGTGTCACTTGAAAAAATGTCATTGTCTTTTTAAAAAATCATTTTGTTTGTGTTTCTTGAAGCATACAAATGACTGTTTTACAGCGGTGGTAATGCAACACAACAATCACATTGGAATATACTGTAATGAGCTGGAGAAGGAGGTCAGAGAGGTCTGGAGGGTGAACAGTCTGCAGTCCAGATTTAGCAGCAGGTCACAGTTTCAGCTCCAGCCTGGACTTAAATCTTGAGTGAAGCAGACAGCACTTCACTTCACCTTCGGAGGCGTGTAGTGGATTCTGCACCTTTCACTGAAAACCTGACACAAGGAAATTAGAAGTAAGTGACATAGAATAATGACAGATAATTTATATCTGATTGCAGGGCATTAAGGGCAAATGACTGATAATAGAAAGCATACCTTCAGACTTCTATCATTGACAACTTCTTCAACATTCAGCTCCGATTGCATTAGCTTTAACTGGAGACAAGGAAGGAAAAAAGAAAGAAAAAAAGAGGTTGAAATATTGTGACGTTTAGTCTTGGGTATAGGTCAAATGTCAAAGAGCCTGAATCCTACATTTTCATAATTTATAGTGACATCACTCTGATCATCAGGGTCAATTTTTAAATTCTACCTCTGTGTCCATTGTCCTGGTTCCTCTTTGTGATGTTTGGGACTTACTTTGGTCTGCTCCTTCCTGAGTTGTTTAATGATTGCCAGGTTTTCACCGTCTTTTGCTCTTTCCACTCGCAGTTGTCCCACCACCTCGGATGTTTGGGCTATGCAGGCTTTGATGGCTTTGTCTCTGCTCAGATGGGCCTCGATCATCTGTGGAACACATGGAGATTTTAACCATGGTAACAAACAGCTCAAACAAGATAATATCACTCTTGCTAGTCACACTCACAGATTCATAGAGTTCTTTGCATGTTTGTGTGGCATCCACTTTGCCTGAGAAGGAGACTGTGGGCACGGTGGTGTTCAGCGAATGGACGATGCGGTCATCTATGGTGCGCATCACCTTCAGCACCTCCTGGGACACGGAGACAGATGGCAGCATCAAAGCAATGATATATATGTTGAACGTAAATAATGTTTTAATGAATCTGTAAAGTTTTTGTTTGAGGACTGTTCGGCCTCACTCATTGGGATGAGGTGAGGAGCAGAGACATCTGGAAGGAGGTCAGTGTAAAACTGCTGCTCCCTCATATTAAAAATGAGCCAGCTGAGGTAGCGCAAACCTCCGATTAAGATGCCTCTAAAATGTCTCTCCACAGAGACATAACAGGCACATCGACCTGGGTGGAGGCTCCTGAGCAGACTATGAACACGCTGAAAAGATTGAGACTTTCACAATCTGATATTTTGAGAGGAATCAACACAGAAACAGAGAAGGGTTCAGCTCCCTGAGAGATACAATATCTTAATTGTGCTAAAATTCGTGCATGGAAAGACTTGTGATCGGCGAGGAGGGTCACTCATTCACTGGCCTAAACGGAAAATAAACAACATGGCATGGGAACCCCTGAAGGGTAACGATTCGGATCGATGCATTTCCACGTGACGAGTTTGCACCGATCTATAAATCCTCCGTTCAAATTACCTGAAACATTGAAAAGTCCTCACAGTTTAAAGTTCCACCGGGCGCCGCCATAGTGGACTGCAGGGGTCCTGTCTAGACACAACGCCAGGTGACTGTTCAAGGAGGTGCCAGAATGAATGTTAAATACATAATGGCATTATATGGTAATTGCATTTATTCCTAATATCAGTAGGTTTATTTCGGAATAACTGACAAATACAGACAAGATAATGTCTGCATTTAAATATAATACTAAACATACATTAACCTAACAGACAGAACAATTACATAACTTGAGATTACACGCTTGTGCCAAAGTCTGGTCACCAGCGAGCAACGGGGGGGTGTTCATTATAGTTGTACACCAATGCTTAATCCTGTTAAGCACTTAAAAATAAAGTTTAAAGAATTCTATTGATTTATCTCGTTTCGTTTTGCCCTGCAGCACGTCTTAAAAATGTGGTAAAATATCGTGTCTACAAGTTTTTAAGTTTATAAATGATAAATTCAAAGCTAGTTTTCCATCAATTTATGAATATATGCTGTTATTGGTTTTTAGTTATGCCAGAAAAGAAATGGTAAGAAAAGCATACATCACCATACTCTTCTAAATATATATAATTTTAGATTTCAAATTAAACCGGCGTCGTTTTTCATCAGGCACACAAATCGGACTCCTATGGTTATGTGACTGGGTCCTGCTATCGGTCAGTTAGTTAACTTCCAGGAGCTGACGGCAAACAGACTACAAGTGCTCTGACGCCCTTTAATGGCTTGTTTGACCAACTGAATCTTATCTTATTTGACAAAAAACATGAACGTCGTCAGATCTCGCCTTTCCATCGGCAAACTTTTAGGTTTGTATCGTCATGTTGAATTTCTGTGTTGTTTTCATTCGGTAAAGACCTACGTTGCACCGGCTCTTCACCCACCTGGTATTTGTCGTTGATTGATTGTTAAACTAGCACTTGTAGTTGATATGCTGCTTCTTTGTTTTTAAAACAACGTTTTCTTTAACAGTTTCGACTAAATTATTTTATTTGACGAGGGTACGTGACTCGACAGGTGTCTTGATAGATAACGGTGTAATGATGATTGCAGTTTCTGTATTGTGAAATTTAATGTTGGTGTTCAAGTTGAGTCATCACATAAAAAAACCCTCCTCACTATAAAACACAATGACCTGGCAAACTTCTTATTTGCTTCATTGCACAATATGCCAGGCTTTGTTAACCTGACACACCTCCATCTAATTAGGTGAGCAGCACATTTTCTACGCCTTCAGCATGTCAGGATCGAGGTCTGGTGTATATCTGTTTTTACAGTGTTTTATAGTCATGAAAATAAGTTCATAAGCAATATTTTTGCTTCTTCTGTTTTATCTGATTAGTAAATTGAAGCTGATAGTTGTTTTGTTTGTGGACTGTTGTTTGGACAAACGTGATTTCAAGAAATCACACTGAGAAATTCCAACAGGCATCAATTCTGGGATTTCAGCAACTGTGAGAATTTTATGCCTTTCTCCTTGTTAATGTCAATGTAAATTGTACATTATTGAGCTCTGGGCTCTGAGGAAATTATTTGCACCTTTTTCTTACTCTTGTGACAGTTTCTAGATAAGACAATTAAGCAAGGAAGTATTCTGCAGATTGATCCGGTCAATGAAAGTCATCTGTAGTTGTAGTTCAACCTGGCAACATATTTATCATTTGTGTATTTTTATGTATATCTTAACAGGTCAGAGGTGCAGACAGGTCACTGAAACATGGAGCAACAGAGGGATGTGCAATAAACCACAGGTGGTCAAAGCAGAACCTCCGCCTGCAGCCCCAGCAGAAGGTAGTTTTATATCCAGTTCATCACTCACTTGCTCTTCATCTGGAGTCAGAGGACCGTTTATATGACTCTATGACTATAAAACTCAATTTTGTGTTAAACTCCTCTGTATATTAAGTTTCTGGAACTGTTACAAACATTGCTAGAGTTATTTATTTTTTGTAGAACAAATATCACTTGGTGTTGCCATAGTAATTGTATGAATTTTTCCCCAAATGCCAAAGGAATGAGGAATTGTTTTTGTTTATCCACAATGTGGATTTGTGGACTTGCTGCTCTTTTTTGAACACATGCTTTGTCCTGTTGTACAGCACCCCGTCCTGCATTCAGAATCCCAGGCTGCAGACCCTCAGAGCGAGACAAGAAGATGTTGGTCTGGACGGGACGTTATAAGACTGTTGACCAGATACCAGAGTTTGTGTCGTAAGTAGCCTCTTCCTATTTATACAAGACCACTCCCCAGTAAGCTTGAATCTGATCGGCTCGGTGTGTGTGATTTTATTTAAGTTGCATCACAATAAACAGAGCCGACTAACCTGATGAGCGGCGGTGAGTCTGCTGCAGTTCAAACACAGGGGGGTTTGTTTGTGGCTGGATGTAATTACTGGCATCAAAGTGGAGATTATATCTGATGAGCTGCTGTGATAGAAAACCTGATTGTCACGCAAACAAACTGCAGACCTCCCCCTGACTCTATACACAATTAACCAGCACTCAGATTGGAGGAAAAAAACACACTTATCTGAGTCAATTGCGTAAAAGGAAAAAAAAATATGTTAAAGAATTTTCCTTAAAGTATTTTTTATACACCTGACTGTGCCACAGGGTTGAGATGATTGATGCTGCCCGAAGCAAAATCAGAGTGAAGGCCTGCTACGTGATGATGGCGCTCACAATAGGGGCCTGTCTGTTGATGGTGATCATGGGCAAGCGGGTGAGTGACACCGGATGAGCGCACTGTGTTTTGCATGCTTCTCAAATATCTGTTTGCAAGGAGCAAAGGGTTAGCTAAAACCAAAAACTCCCCAAAATCTGAGTTTTAGTGCTGTTCCTTACGTATTTCAGGTAAACTATAAATACCATCAGCTGTATTTTGTCCTGTTTTTGCAGGCTGCAGGCAGGCATGATTCCCTGACAGCTCAAAACATGGAGAAGAAAGCTAAGTGGAGGGAGGAACTACACAAACAGGGAGGGGGAGCAGCTCAGTGATGAGAGGACGGCTTGTCCCTTCACTTTCTCGTAATTTTCCTCAAATCCTTTAGTACTGTATGTAGCACACCTTCAAAGCTCTCCACCCCTATTCCTTTGGAGAATTAGAGCAACCATGGAGGCTCTAAAACTGGCACCTGCTTTTGAGGAATCCGCACTAAAAATTACTCTGGTGGTTTTATTAGAGGAGATGTTGATACTGTAATTCAGGTTTTAAGCTGTTTTAGAAGTAATAATGGAAATTTCCACAGCAAAAATAATGCTTTTCGGGCAGTCAGTTGCACACACCCATCCAGTTGGGATTAACGCATGCATCTCAAGCTCTCCAACAGGTATCCCTGTTTTTATAAATTGGCCTCAGAGGCAGTAAGCTTTTTTATCTGCCTTTTGAAGGCACTTGGGTTCTGAAGGTGCCAAGTGGTCTTTTTGCTTTAATGAAAAATATGTCAGGAATAACCAGTCTGTCCTGTCTCAATACTCATGTAATGTCATTTAAGCCTATTTGTGACATGTATAATTGTATAGTTGGCACCAAAACGAATTACGTTCAATAAAGTGATGCTTCTTGAGATTTTCCATCTGATTGAATGACCTGATCTGGTTAATATAAACTGTAAATCCTAACCTGAAGATCTTATTATTTCCTCAGTATGTAGTGTGGTGTCCCAATTCATGCTGCAGGGACAGAAGTAGAGCTGAAATTCGAATGATGGATTGACAAGAAATTAATTGGCAAAAACTGAACATGTTCTACCTTCTTAAATGTAACACGTGAAATGTGTTTTTGTATGATTATATCAGTATTTCATGACATTTCTTAGACCAAACAATTCATTACTGATTCATTAACAATGGACATCATTAGCTGCCACCTTTCACGAGAGGCTGAAGTACTACCATTCCATTAGTCGTATGGCAGCGAGTGGATAAATTAAAACACTTAATCATACCGTGTTCTAACTACAGTGAAATGGATTCACTTACACTGGTGCATGAAACGGCTTTTATGCAAATGGAATAACAGGGGACAGTTGCACAAACTCAATACAACAAACAGTAATGGACATGTAGAGCTGGTCATCTCTTGCAGAGATTTCGATAAAAGTAAGCAATGTAAAGAGGACTTGGTTAACAAACACTCAGTTAACTAACTAAGATGATCACCAGTATCTTCAAGTTTTAATCTGGATTTTTCTTGAAATTATCTGGAAGGATTTCTGTGGAATAAGGATTATGGCACCATCAGCAACATGACAGATGCTAACCTAAACTGCCAATTTTCCAAAAAGAGTCTCATTTACTTTGTCACCATGAAGTTCTTGTAGCTTTGCTGAGGCAGTATGATCTACTGATTGTAATTAGTGTGCTAATAATTTCAGTCCACAAACTGGGAAGGGTAAACAGTGAAGTACATTGTATTCCTTGTCATACCAGAGTGGGACCAAGGATACAGATCAGGCCTCTTTAAACCTCACTTCCTGAGGAGGGAGGAGCCGTGTCACCAACCAATTAAATAGTTAATGTAAAAACTACGGTATACTCTCAAAGAGGCATCAGTCCTGAACTAAAGTGCTGCAAATGAAATGGAAATTATGGTAAGATAATAAAAATCCCCGCTGGTCTGCTGCTGGACAGAACCCAGGGTTAAATAGTCTGTTTTGTCACGTCCAAGTCTGTCTAATTGTCTCAGTGCGTGGGAAGACTCCAATTCCCATGCTGCCATGGGGTTTATTCACATCACACCTGAGGCAGGAAACAGTCTAAACTCTTCAGGATGGAGCCTGTGCAGGTAGAAAAGTCCCATTACTGGATAGAGGAATGTATGATATGAGATCCAGGAGGGAACGCAAGCAGCCTGGTGTGACACCGACAAGCTCCATCCCTCAGCGACACAGTCAAGTTCCTAATTTGTCCATCTGTGGTCACTTATCCAATGGCCCGGAGAGAGGGAAAGTTTTTCTTGAGTCGTTTAAGTGCCTTTCATGGAGGTCAGTTGTGTCCTAGGGTTGGGACTAGCCACGTGGCCCTGCTGGGGGCAGTAAAGTCCAGTGACCACAGTTAAGCATGTGGTCAGCGTCTCATGGTCAGTCCAGTGTTTCGGTTAGATCATTCTTCTGAGTGTATGCGTGTGGGGGGGCGGGGGTGAAAATTACGTCCATGTTTGTCTGTCTTGCGAGTCATTAATGCTTCAATCAGACAAGCAGTGCAGTCCTAAAACTCCCACTGACTCAGAGATGGGGGGGATCGTCAATCCTATGGGAACACAGAGGTGCTCTTTATTTGGGATGAGTTGAGGGGAATCCAAAAAGTAAACGAGGTCAGGCCTTAAAGGGGAATATCTGCTTGTCGAAAAGGCTGGGGCCTGGGCAGGTGGGAGGGCTTCAGGCGCTGAGGAATTAGGCGCAGAGTTGAGCTCAGCGCGAGACAGAATGACGAGTGAAACCTTCACGAACTGGCTGACGGGACTGCAGAACTCGACCCATGTTGGACGTACGCGCACACACACGTGCTCCTGTGATGTTACATTTTCACAATCATGACAATGATTCAAATCGAACGCCGAGGGTTGTCGTCGCCCTTGATCATGGCAGTGGGCAGAGAGCGCGAGAAATGAGCAGAGGTGAGGATGGAGGTGGAGCACAGGGGTGGGAGGGAGGATTCAGCATTATAGCTGGAAGCCCTCCATCGGGGCCTCGCATTGCTGAAAGAGGAATTGCTGCTGCTGCAGGTCGACGGCCGGAGCCAGAGATGGGTCCTCGTCCTCAGTGTTGAAGTAGCGCTCGATGAGGTCGAAGGCTTTCTGGTAGATTTCCTGGTTCTCGTGGCCCTGCAGGAACTCCAGCTTGTCCAGACCTGAGAAGACGAGAGGAAAGTAGTGCTGAAATATTAGTCGACTGACAAACTGACTGCCGACAATTTTAAGTAATCAGGTTTTCCCACACTTGCTTGGTACTGCGCTTTTAATCGGCATGCATGTAATCATTTCAATATTTTTATAAAATTTGTACAACTACCGTAGGCCTCTTCGATGAGTGCACAGTAGGGGTTGATGCCTCCTCCTCTCTTGGCCTCCAGTTCACCCAGTCGCAAGATGTTCTCGAGGCCGTTGAGAGCCACCTGAACTATTTTGGAGTCCATGAGCGTGAGGAGGTCACACAATGGTTTTATGCAGCCCAACTCCACTAAGTGCCTGCGGGGGTCAGTGAACACAGAGGAACGTAACTTTAATTTGAACTTTAACTGCTCATCAGGCATGATCAGTAATCCAGACAGCCCGCATCAATAGTATGTAATAGGTCTAACACAGCCTACTATGTTAGAAAATGAAAACCATAGTAATAAAGTGCAACAGTCTCATATTCTTCAGATTTGTTCACATTTCCACCTAGATGTTATTTTTTGTCAGTTTGAAAATTCTATCTTAATAGCCTTACATCTGTTTTGAAATGAGGTCAACGTCACACATACTGAGCGGACAGACTGTACATTGGCTGCAAGGAACAGAGGCGGCACACACGGCACAGGTGTGTTAAGATGCATCGGTGATCTTGCCTGATTTGCTCTGCAGAGCCCCCCGAGGTGGCATTGGTAATGGCCCACGCCGCCTCCTTCCTTGTGCGAAACTCTGCTACTTGCAGGATGGTGATGAGAGGAGGAAGCAGACCTGCATCTATCACCATCTACAAAGATGGGCAAAAAAAAAAGAGTGACTGCGTTGGGAAAAGCTCAAGTCAACTTCAAAACCTCTGACTAAACACTTTGATCACACACCTGTATTTGTGCCCGGTTCCCTGCAGTGATGTTGGAGATCGTCCAGCAGGCCTCCTTCTTGATGGACTCCTTGGGGCTGCTCAGGAGGTGAAGTAGAGACTGCAGCGCTGAGCAGTTCAGGATCACCTAGAAAACAGCAAAGAATTACACCCAAGGTCAGAGATACTCACCTGTCAGTACTCAGTGACTTTCTGCATAAGTAAATTAACTTCATTTGTGCAGAGTTGTTGCTTATACCTGCGTCTGTAGATCATCTCCAGTGACTATGTTCCCAACAGCTCGCAATGCAGGGGATACCACCTTATAATCCGAGTGCCTAGAACAAAGCAGAACTGTAGTTAAAAGTTGCTCAGATGATGTTTCCAAAGTTTGAAACTACTATGGCAGAAATGTTTGGCTTCTACCTTTTCAGACCTTATCAGTACATTTTAATTCATACGTTCTGTTGTGGCTGATCAGCACTGGGTTGTTTATTTTACATGGCAATACTATGCCGACATTTTGGAATGTCGTGCATCCTTTTCTAACTTGTGCAGTTTGCTGCAGCTGGTAATGAATTAGTCACGCTTGAATAATGGCCATGCACATTCACAGCCCACCACATCCCAGCATCCACAGTGCACGTAGGAGATCTGGTTGCTTTCTGGGTGAGTCATAGCACTTGGGTGTTGTTGGCCAGTCGTGCCAACGTACCACACTCAAACTAGAGGCCGGCATGTTTCTCCAGCAAAACTTAAGCCTTACATCAATAATTCCACCAGCCGGCGACAGACTCCTGAGTCAATGACAGCCTGGATTTTGTCATTGGGGCCATCAGATAGGTAGGAGAGCGCCCAGCATGCATCAGCCAGGATGTCTGTGTCATTGACGAACAGCAGCCAAGACAACACACTGAGACATGGGGACACCTGGAAGAAATACATGGGAGAAAGAAACACGGTTGGCACCCTGGTCGTAAGTTATGAAAAGAGACGGTTACTGTTTCAATTAATTACAAGACAATGATATGTAAGGAAATAAACCATAGAGCTAAAACATGAATAAATATAAAGTAAATAGATGTTGCACATGATAAAAGTAAAGTGCATGATACAGCAGCATGAATGCTCTCAGTAATTTTTAGGGTTTAGTACGCAGATTGTTTTTGGTAAGAAGCTCTTAAACTGGAAGTGTGTGTTTTTGATCTGTTGTGCCTGCCAGAGGGCAACAGTTGAAAAAGATGGCAGCTGGGGTGTGTGGAGACTGATAATGTTATTGGCTCTGCAGAGGCAGCTGGAGGTGGCAGTGTCCTCCAGAGAGGGCAGCAGGCAGCCAGTGATTTCTTCTGCTGTGTTTACCACTCTCTGCAGAGAAGCCTGCCTCCCACACAGAGATACAGTATGTCAGCAGATTCTCCATGGTCGGCCGGGAAGAGGGCCACCATCAGCATCCTCTCCCTGTTGCCCCTGTATGCTGCCTCGTCAGTATACAGGGGCAACACACAGCCTAGCGGTGTGCTGCTGCGTAGTGTACTGTATACAAACAACTAGTGACCTTGGAAAGCAATATAAGATGTACTTTGACAATGTTAGAGGTGTGCTGTTGACATTGTGATATGTTTATCTTGGTAAATTACCTTTGTGAAGTCTGGAGGTGGGTTCTTTCCTCGGCACAGGTTTGAGAGTGCCCACACTGCGTTCCTCATCATTGTCAAACGATTCTGTTTGGCCAGTAACCTGCAAGAGGAGTTTTACTGAGCATGTTTTCAAAAAGCTGCAGGATCAAAGTTTTAGGAAGAAGATTAAGTGTGTTTGTACTTACTGCACCAAGGAAGGCAGAATGTTGCAGTCTATGACAAAGTCTCTGCATTCTGTGCTGTCTCCTGCTATGTTTCCCAAGGCCCACACTGCCTGAGAGGTAGACATTATTCAGGTTACAGAATAACAATGTAACAATATTTACATATTGATATACATGTTTCAGGAAAATGTTAATGATGTCAAATGTTTTAAATCACCACCGTGATGTTTTCTTCACTCTGATGAGCCAGGCAGGATATTTATAGCTACATCCAGGCAGGCACATCATTATGGAGAAAAAATCATCAGGGACATTTTAGTGACTTTCAGTAGATGCATCTTACTTGTTCCTGTACGTCTTCGAAATCCGAGCTGAGCATCTCGATGAATATGGGCACAGCTCCAGCCTGGATTACCACCCGTGTCTGGTGGGATGTACCTGATGCAATGTTGGTCAACACCCATGCCGCCTCAAACTAAAACAATATTCAAAATACATAAAAAAGAAAATATATCAGCTTTTGTTGGTCACTCAGGTTAGATTTAACCTCTCAAATTACATGAGTTTTTTTTAGTTCATGGTTTCAGGGAGAGCAAAAAGAAGCTTTGTGTCCCCTCAGTATAGATTTACTGAGGAAATGTACCTGCAGTGTGCAGTTTTCTCTCCTCTTCAAGAACTCAACAAAGCGCTCCACCACCCCTGGAGTGGCAATGACTTCATCGATGGGGGGGTTGGGTTCTTTGTGAGACACAGAGTAGAGGATGACAATTTGGCAAAAATTAATACCGCAACACTTATCACAGCATCAACTTGATATCAGTATCCAAAATTTCCCGCATTAAAGGCATTAAATCGTCATCTGGCCCTCTTTAAAAAAAACAAAGTAACAGACAGCTGCCACATTCATGAACTGAGGTGAAAATTATTAATGAAGAATTATAGCCATCTAAGGCACTCTTACCTTTAGAAAGGAGTTTCCTAAAACGCTGAGTACCTATTAGCTGTTGCTCAGGGGAACTGGAGAAGATCATTTGAGTCATATCTTCAGAAATCACCCCACCCTGTAAAGCATTGGTAATTAAGACAAAAGGGCAGATGAAATATTGCCACATTTGACTTAATATTAGATACTAAACTTTAATATAAAAGGCTGATTTTAATAAATGTTTCTCTTCTCACCATGAGTGGGTCCATGTTGTTAGCCTGCGACTCCAGGTAGCCGCTGTCGGCCATTCCATCATCCTCCAGGGTGCCGTCATCCTCCACTGTGGCAACGTTCCTCCTCTTAAACAGCTGGAATACAATAGCATTTAAATCAACTACTTTGTTTTTATGTAGCACAGTTCTTCTTCTCAACTACAGTGTTGGAAAATGGCCAAGATTCACATTGTCTTCCTGACAATGGCAACACTGTCAGGAAATAAACTCAGACTCCTCTAGATTACTAATGTTTGAGGCAGTTCTGTAAGGACTGGTCACAAGTCCATCATTGTTTGTGAACAATTCCACCTCTGCAATAAGGAGGTTTATAGTTTAGTCACCTGTTCATCCTTTTTCTGTTTGCGAAGCTGTAGGCCTTCCTCTTCCCTCCTTCGTCTCATTTCGTCTGTGTTGAGAGACTTGTTCTTGTAGCTCTTGAGTCGTGCATTGTCCTTACCCTGACTCATTGTGTAGTCTAGGGAGAGGCAGAAATATGCATCTTGATGTTGCAGACTTTAAAAGATCTTGAGAACATCTTGTAACTTTCCAATATGGGAATTAGTCCTGGAATGATAGACGGCATCCTCCTGTACTGCACCACCAGTTGTGTAACCATGCATGTGTGTATGTTTAGCCAAGGTTTACTGCAGTTAGCTGTGAGTTGACCAGTGTTATGCATTTGTTGATATGAATTTCCCAAACAAACGCCAACTAAAGTAGCTACACTGACATCAAAACTCCAACTATAGTTAGAATTGCTAACTAAACAGGAGATAATTTCCCCAGCCAAACACTGTTAAGCAAATGGGGGCATCTAAGGATAATAGCTAGCTGGTTAGCTTTATGTGCCTTGACACTGCGTAATTGCAAAGTAACCACACATATCAGTATGTTATGAACTGGTGTGCTGCTTCCCCTTATCGATTCATTGATCACCGAAGTATAAACCAATATCAAAAAATAGGATGGCTACACTCAGTCAATTAACAAATGTCATAGCTGTTATTAGCACAATCTACTACCGAAAGATAGCTGTTAGCTAACTGAGCTAACGCTAGCTCCATAATCCAACCTTAACGTTAGCTCACGCGTCAGCCCGATCATTTTTGTATGTTGCCGACATCAAACATTTAATCAGCCTACGATTATAAATGGTTACCACACACAGACTCCCAAATACATGTAATTATTCCGCTATTATCTGACCTGTCAAATTGAGTTCTGTAATCCCCTTCTTCACTAGGCCACCGTTTGTACAGCCGTCGCCGGTACGCTTCTGCGCATGCGTCATTCATCTCGCCGCCCCAATAACGTTGCCCCCCTCCTCCCTCCTGCACTTATTTACATTCCGCCCCACCCACGCGACGATTTTTGTGTGGTGAATAAGTAGAGAACCAACCATCGCCTCATGCAAAACACACTGCCCGCTTGCTGTAAGTGCGTAGTACGCGGTCACAAATAACAATAACACATACCGGAGGCTGGAGGCAGACTTTAATTTTAAGGCACAGTCGCAAATCACACAGCCTCAAAAGCGACCTGTGCAAGGGTCAACTACGAGGGGCATAGAGATGCATCTTAAGTATCTTAGTGCAAGCTTCAAGGAGGGTCCTTCGCATCCGTACGAATTTAAGTTCTATGAAAGAGACGGCGATACGCGCAGGTGTTAGTTTTGAAGTCGAGCACCGACGCCAGCGGGCCATCAGGTGCACGCGCGGCTCGTCTGTGCAGCCACTCACATAAACGCAACCAGCAGCAAAGACAGACATAAAAACGATAGTAATCATAAACACTCGTTGGCCACTTCATTAGGTACACTTATGTGATCCGATACAAAATCTCTGCCATAACTTCTCCCTTTCCAAGACAATCATTTGTAGTTTTATTTGACAATATCAGAGATGTATTCATTTAACTGCATGTTTATTATTTTGAATTTGTCATTTGCAGTGGTGTGGTGCTGAGCTCGTTATATTGAGAAGTCTTTCTTCTATTTTTTCCGCCCCATTTACATGAGAGGACCAAAATATTAGGAACTTCAGTCAGTATGATGCACCACCCACTATGACTTCAGTTATAAACTTCCAGTGGAATCATGACGTTAGTGTGAAACTGTGAAACTTTCAAAAACTGAAACATAAGAAACTTAAGTAGAAGTGCAATTCATGGCAGAAATGTTATTCTCTTATAACTATAACACTACTTCCACCTGGAAACAGAATACCGGAAACACAAGGGAAATAATGTAACAATAATGTAATAACAATTAAATAACCTTAACCCTGACCCTTTTCTTGAGAACAATATTCACATCAAACGGTTATGCTACCAAAAGATAATAAAAGAGCAGTAGAAAACACAAAGGTACTTAAGGCAACTAATTTTCATTAAAACTGGCACACATAATGACAAATACACAGATAGCCTCCAGTGTGTAAAGTTCCTCTGTGTTTCATTATAACATTATTAGTAGTAGAAGTAGTTTTTCAGTTATATGTCTCCATCGTTAAAGCATAAGATAAAGGGTTCTGTTGATGGTGGCAGGTGACCACTGACACTCTGTTTGACCCTTCAGCACTTAAACCATGACAGGTGCACTGTCTGCAAAATTGGAAACAACAGGCCTATTTACCACACATTCTGCTATTCCACCCTCTACCCCTAACCCACTTGTCCTTAATTTCATTGTGCTGTAATTTGTAATTTATGAGCCATTTCAAGAGTTTTGAGAGTTTAAAAGAATATTCCCTGTTGATCCATCCATAAAACAGCATCATAGCAATCTCTCTACAGTTACCTTTAAATTCAGCACAAAGCAATAAATTTGAGGTCACGTTGGAAGTTGTTTACTTGGCTGTTGAATTTGATGAAATAACAGTATAATCTATGCTAGCTATGTTTTTATTTATATACAAATTCTGCAAGAGGTCTTGTCAGCTGGATCATATTGATGGCAAACACCAAGCATACTCAACAGACAGGCTTCTGAGATAAAAGAGCAACATCCAAACTTCACAATTGGAGTTGTTTTGGTTTTTTTCTCTATGCACCTGTTATCAATATCCAACATTGTTGCACATTTCAGGCCATTTTCAGGCGTCTACAAATATGAGACACACACGCACAAACTTTGCGCGAATGCTCTCCAAAAAATGACAACAATGCAAGGAGAAGTCCAGAGTTCCCTCCTCACTGATGGAGGTTGCTTCGACATGTGGCACGACTACATGAACCTGGGCAGAGTGCTGGAGAGGCTGTGCGCCCGGCGTGAGTTGGATCACAGAGACACCGATTGGCCAAAGGAGGAACCGGCAGCACCGTGGAGCCAGCGAGCACCAGCTCGACGGGATGAGCGCCCCAAGAATTCCACGGAGACGAGCTCGGCGAGCAGCCTGTCCGACACCAGCTGCAGCGGGACGTCCTCAGACCACTGCCGATTCTGCAAGCAGAATGGGGAGACTCCGAGGGTGTACCGGTCACACAAGCTGAGATCTGACGACGGGAGAATCACCTGCCCCATCCTCCGGAACTACACCTGTCCTATCTGTGAAGCCACCGGGGATTACGCTCACACACGCCGGTACTGTCCGAAGGCGCAGCGGAAGGATGCTGCGAAGATGCTGCCAGGGTCCAGGTTCTGGTAGATGATGATAGACACTGAAAGAGCTGTACATAATTAGCAGTTTTAGCCAATGTGTTCATGTGCGCACAGACTGTTTGAGGTTCCCATGTATACAGTAAATGCGCAGTTTGGTGCTTCATGTTTGAGGCTGTACACCCTTTTGTACATATTTGGGTTTAGGTATAAAAGGTTTTTATGTAACTAATATGTGTTAACAGATTTGTATATAATTCTGCAAATAAAACCTGATTTCAGTGAAGGTTGAGGTTGAGGCTCTTGCACTTTACTTAAGTATTTCAACTTATGTTAAATAATTATCAGTTGTAACTCTAATGTGTTACTATGAAATTGGCAATTTTGAGCCCAGATCGCAACGAACAGTCTTTTTTCATCACCAACATATCCTGGGTTTAAAAAACTTGTTATCAATTGAAAAAGTCAAGCAAAACTACATCTGGCTTCTTGTTTGGTCATTTGACCAAACCCAAAGTCAATCAAATCCTTGCAAACAGACCCAAAGCATCCACAAAGACATGAAATGCTATGTTTTATTTTGTTCACGGTCTGGGTCTTGCCCTTCTGTAAGAAGAGTGTTGGGCCTTCTATATGTCTGTGACCATGCAGGGACACATTGTCTCATAATCCATCCACAGTGTCAGAGTTTCATCTTCTTTCTATACAGGCTTTTCTCTGTTGTCATTTACCTGCAGAAGCAGTGTTTATTTTCACCTGGAGACCTTGCACCCTCTGCCGTAGAAACCCCTCCCTTCCTCAGTATTTTTTTCAGCCAGCAGCAGACTGACATTTCATGACTCTTAAGAAATTGTTCAGAGCTGCAGTAATAGGCTATTCCTGAAAGGGCAAACTCTCAACTGATTGATTTGATGATAAAGGTGTGTTCCCAACCATGTCTACTGGTACAAAGTCTGGCTTTTATAGATGTTTATAATTATAAAACTCAGTTTTGTTTTCATTCAGTCTGTCTTTTGAAAACAAAGGGCACATTAGGGAAGTTGCTTCATGTTTAAGTATGCAGTTTGGCTGCAAACATGATCACCGTAATAAAACATTCTTTTGTGTTTGTCACGCCTGTCCAAGGTTGATACCTGCTGCTCTTTCTCATCCTGATTGCCTTTGACTAACTACATTATGATCCTCTTCTCCTGACATGGTCTCTATAACAATGGAGCCTGGCTCAAGCCTGTTTTTCTTGTCTGCCACACAGGTATTTTTGGTCATCTGCAGTCAAATCAAAAAGCCACTTGCTCAGTGACCCTGAATCTCATATGGAGATTGCTGAGAAGGAGAAAAAAATATTTAATTGAACATGCTGATTGAAATTTTTTTCTGAAAAACCTTTCAGTAATGATTCCGTATGCTTTCTGCATCACCTCTTAATGCTTTGCATAGTTCTAATATATTACTTTTTGCCACGCAAACACCGTTGACACATGAAAAAGCTTAACAAAATAATTACAGGATGAAATTATAATATGCTGAAGTCCACTTTAAGTTATCTCAGTTATGAATATATTGTATAGTAGTGCTATTTGCTTTTGCTCATGCATTTTGACATTTGTAGGTCTTTGTAGAATGATTGATAAATGAATCTTAGATATCTGTTTCAAAGATCTTTTCTCATGAAATATATCATACAGAAAATAAAATTAACATGAATTAGAATATACTTGTAAATGAATATATGTTTATTTAAACAGCACATATTTATGGAGAACACAAACAACATAAATAGAAGATGAGAAAAGATGGCCATAGAGTTGCTTTAGGGGTTGTCTAAAATTATCAAAGAGTCTCACAGTTTGGGGGCCACAACCTATATGAAAAAAGACATAGTCCAGTGTGATTGCTTGTCTTAATAGCCTCTGTGTTTACTGCATATGACTGATTATTTATCATTTCATTCATCATTTACTCCGCTCCCCAGCAAGGTCAAAGGTCAGGTTCAAGTACAGGTTGAGCTCAGGGATCTCTCAGCTGATTTTTCAACATATCCTTAAATACACTTTATTACACAAATTATGCTCATTTGGAGCAAGACTTTAAGTCTAAGTGCTACCCTCTCTATGTGATCATGTGCATGTGTTTTGGCTAAAAAAAATAATGGCATCTACTTTTGTATAAATTCAATTTTAAAATTTATTGCAGTCCACACTTCTGGAAGTTGTGCTGCAATAGTGGTTTACTAAACTTGGCTTACACTAACATATACTCACAGAGTGTGTGAAGGGAAATATTGACAGTTTTTCTTTTATGATCCACTGCAGTCAGAGTCAGAAATGTATACAAGATAAGAGGCGCACGTGATGCTTCAAGTGGTCGTAAGCCCTCCTCTTACACAACCAGTTATTCTATAAAATAGGTCGTCTCTCCTCTGCACAGTTTGTCTTGCGCTTCACACTGATGACTGAACTCAACACAGGGAGAAGTAAAGAAAGGTAAGTCTTGTTTGACTTTATCGTGTCTTAATCATGTGGACACTGTTTTTGTTAAGCGGCCAGTGTTTTATTGCCCTATTGGAAATGTAGCATGTTGTAGTGGCACATGGACAAGGCTAACGTTATTAAGTAGTTTGGATGATTGATGTGAGTTTCCAGTCCAATATAAATAGGACTTGTCTTATATCAATTGCAATTCTTTGATATCTCTTCCTCAAAATGTTGCATATGCTCTGTGTGGTACTTTTTGAATATATCAGTAATTCTCATCTATCACAGGAGACTGCAATGGGTAAACATGATTGTGGACGTCTTACTGTTATAGTAGTTTCTGTTGTCAGCTTTGCAGTAAGCTTGGTGTTCAATGGATTATCAGTAGTTGGAATTGGTAAGTCAAAATTATTTTTTGTTATAGAGAATGTTAAACAACACTGGACACTGTAGGATCATTGTGAAAATGACAGATATAATTTGAACATGTCAGATTTCTCTGGAATCTCGCTCATGTGTGCTCTGTATCTCCATAGGTCCTTATTATACCACTACAGCCAATGTGTCTGCTGTGTTTGACACTGAGATCACACCTTCAGGATGGGCCTTTAACATCTGGAGCGTCATCTATGTCTGGCTGACAGCCATGATTATCTTCATCCTCTCAAGCCTTTGCAGAAAGTTGGTGCCAACGTTTTTTTTTTAAATTTTCTTCTTTAAAATTTAAAATAATGTAAACCTTTCGCAAAAATATCAATCTTCTTCATCTTTGCCAAGCAGAAATATCTGTGATTGTATAATATACATGTACAGTATACATTGCCAGTTTATAATAGCACTTATGTGTTTTGTTTGCCACATGAGGGACAGTTCAACTTTAGCTCTTTTCTCTTGTAGGAATGGTTATGGCTACGTTTACTGCAGTCCTGCAGTGTTACCTTATGGGTTCTTCGGTAGCTGGTGCTTCAATCTGAGTTTCAATATTGGCTGGCTGATCGTTTGGGACAGAGGGTGAGAATGTCGTGACCATTTTTTCTAACTTAAACATGCAGGAGCACATGTTAAAGGTTTATGTCTCAGACATAAAAGTGAAATATATTTTTCTCTGTTGGTTTTGTCCCTTACTCTAGTATAATGATCGCTGCACTGGTTTTCCTCCTCTTTGTCATCTTGACAAACTACACCATGATATTTTTCGTCTGCCATGGGCTTCATATTTATGGAGCCTGGCTCAAGAAATACCACAAAGCAGACCTGTGGCTCTTCCGTGTGTTAGTAAGTGAGACAAATGTATTATTAATTATGCATTATTAACTGTATATGTTGTATCTCACAGTGTATTAAACATAAATACCTTGTAATACTATATTCACAGGTTCAAAATGGTGTAATGATATACACAACGTGGACAACCATTGCAACCCTAATCAACCTGACCATTGTACTGACTTACAATGTGAAGATGTCCCCAACAGATGCTGCCACCATCTCATACTCTATTTTGACAGTATTGTTACTTGTGTGGTAAGTGGTCTTCAATTAGATGACGTGCAATATCACACGCACATTGGCTCAGGCTCTGAAGCAATGTGTTTGTGTTGGGTGTTTCACAGGTTTGTTTTGGAAAATGTTGTCCTTGACAAACACGTGCGGTACATCCTTATCGTCTACCCTGTCGTGATTTGGGCTCTGTCTGGAAATTTGGACAAAAACTATGATGCTAAATCACCCACCCGCAATGGCATTTTCATTGGTAAGGCACAGTACAGAATACCATAGGGATTATATATGATATGTATATGTTCATCTCTAAAATCAGCTCAAAAACATCACATCAACAAAATTTTACTTGACTGACTTCTTGAAGTACAACAGGTGTGAGGTTATAAGAGTAACAATGCTTGAAACAATGCTTCTACTTAAGTAAAATATTTTCTTTTCATCCCTAATGTATGAGGAAATATGATAATGCTAAACCTTGTGCAAAAAAATCATCATATAGCAAAAATACTTGTGACCATAAATATCTGTTTACATGTTGTACTGACTGTATTTTTTTTATCTCTCAGTTACACTGCTGGCTATAGCCTGTGTGCTGTTTGTTGTAAGGATTGTTTTGGTGGTATGGAGACACATCAATCGGCCACTCTATGAAGATGCCAATCCTGAAGCCATGGAAGTGATGGAGATTGCTAAGAAGCAGAAGAAGATATTTTGTTAAACATTTTTCTAGACATTTTTATGTTATAACATATCCATAGTGGGTGTCACATATAATAGAACAATTGTATGGTTGTTAATGTCCACTACATTGTTAATAATCATAAGGGCAAAGGACTGATTTTATATATTTGGATTCATTTTAATCAAATTGTGATTGCATAAAGTTTTAAAATGCACTATATATAAATATCAGTTGCTAACATTAGGCTCTGATAAGGAGAATACACCACATACAATACAAAACCACACATAGGCACTCATCTTATAGTATTGACTGAAGGGATTATGTCTAATGCTCTGTAACCTCAGTAAACGTGTAATTGACATAAAGCCAACTAACCTATAGGGGGCAGCAACTCAAGGCGCCCATTTTGAATCAAGTCTGTCGAGAAATAAACCCCCGAAGAAAAAAAACCTGTGAATTATTTCCAGAGTATTGACTTTCAGGCAACAAGTCCGCGTAAACTCAAAGCTTTGCTCCCAACTAAATCTCAATCAGTCACATAGATACGTTTATACTACACATGTAGTGACTCAAGTTTTTTGTTGTAGCTTTTAGTTTAAGGCAGAGACAGTAGGTTAGCGCCTCTCAAGTTAGTGATCCTTACGCGGTAGTGGTGCCTGAGAGACATGACTCGGGGCAGGGTGTACCCGTTATCTGTATGCGCGGGCTATCTACAAATTGTAAACAGCGCCATTGTTTTGCAAACGCTATCGTTGTTCACCAGAAGCGCGAAATAGATGATCCACTGGCGTTTACACCATTGTGTACCAGTTCATAACGCCATTTGAATGATTAATAGGAGTTACTGGAAACGACATGATAGCTAGCTAGCTAGCTAGCTAGCTGTTAACTCCCTCGGTGTCAGAAACAGTCGGCTAACGTTACCGTTAAAGAGAAGACACAGCTGGCCCCTCATAAATGGAGACAAATTACCCTACCCTGGTAAGATAAGTTCTTCTTTCGTGTTTCTGTTTTTCTCATGTTGTACTCCTCAGGAAGGCAGGCTGAACAAGTACGTAACTTTGGAAGAAACAGAGAGAGGGAGCTGAATCCTTTTATACAACTATCGTTCAGTTATACCAGCTATTGAAACAGTTAAAGCAACCGCAATACATATACGTCTAATACAACAGATGCCTCCAGTAATTTCGACTTCCGTAAAGGTCATAAAGTGTTCTCTTTTAGAGAGGTATTTAACTTCGTGATCAACTGGTACCATCGCGTTGTGTGGGTCGTGAGGGGCGTTTCTACTGTTTTGCCCATGTACAGATGGATGGAAGAGATAACATGAATAGTAAGGGGCAACATTTCAATGAATGAAATAAAATGTGAACCCACCCAGCGATGGTGAGCTGTCTCTGCAACTGTTAATGAACCATGACACAAGTAACGTAATGTATAGAGAGTATGAAAAAACTCAGCGCTAACTTTCTGTATCCCTGTTGTCTGATTACAGAGGAGACCGAAGAGGAAGCTCTGCTACCTCACAAATAAGGAAAGGTACAGTCCAACATGCTGTCGAAAGTGTTTCAAAGGGAACGTCTTGTAGTTTTACAACTCTAAATACTTACAGTATTCATGTGCTCTGTGCTTTTGCTTTTACATTGTATTTGCATCTAAATGGAATAATTACAAACCTGAGATTAAAATTTCAAACTGTTTTTTTTTGTTATTGTTCACTGTTTCAATGGGCATTATAAATGTTGGTGTTCTCGTTCATATTTTAACATTAACATCTGGGTTTTCAGTGTGTCTGAACGATGGACAGCTGATAGAGAGCTGAGATTGGAAGATGTTGATAAACTGTTTGATGACTTGGGTGGGTTGAGTATGAGATTAATTTGCTTTAATATTTGGTCAGTTTCTTCTGGATTTTTATTATGTTAACTTGTACGTTCCTCTTCTTTTTAGATTCACCCTCATCTGAGGGTAACCTCTCTCCTGCCCCATCTTCTCTGCTCCAGACCTTTGATATTGAGACAAACGACAGTAAGAGACAGTCATCACCTGACCCACAAGATGAACACCTAACCACAAAACACAGGGTAATATATTTTCAATCAGTTAGTACAATGACTTCTAAGTTAGATGTCTTTCACTTTCAGATATGTGCTTATTAACAGACTCAGTCACTCTTATATGTAATATGATATGTTGAGTCATTAAATGTATACTTTCAAACTCTTCAGAGTCCCAAAGGAGATGTGGTGCTTCCTGCAGGAACGTCACCCAGGCCTAAAGTGGACATCAGTAAGATGTTCAAATTTGCATTTATTGAGAACATACCCGGTCTTTGTAAAATTACACTTAAATGTGTAAATAGTTTTTTTTTCCTGCTAAAGTGTGATTATTTTCCCTAATGCAGATTTAGACACCAGTTTCCAAGTACATGGACCAGTGAAGACATCTAGCCCTATTGAAAAAAACGTGGTTGCAGAAGGTGTAGAAGAGGAGGACAATGAAAAAAGACAAGTTGTGTCCCCAATTCTCTTTGACTGTGAAGATGGAGAACAAGTGGCAAAGACAGAGACAGAGCCCCAAATCGGCCAAGAAACCCCAGTTCAATGAGCACGACAAAGACGAGTAAGAAATGTATTCATTTCTGTAATATAGGAAATAGTTTGTTGTTTGTATAGTGTAGGATTCTCTTGTCAACGCTAACATTGTGAATCAGTATATTTTCATTTGTTAACCTACAGCGCCCTTTTCTTACAATAATTCTCCTGTTCTTTAGACGTGATGAGTTGGCGTCTGAGTTGGAGTCTCCTCCAAGCAACTTTACTTTTGGCAAACCCATGATGTCCAGTCACAAAAACAAGGTGGAGCAATCACGGTAAGGACTTCTTTATTCTCAGCTTAATGATCTGTTGCTGCCAGCACTTCATCATTGTCTGATGTAGTATCAATATATATATGTATGTATATTTATTTATTTGCTTTCCTCTGCAGGGAACAGAGTCAATCAGTAAAAGGAAACACACAAAAGACATCACAGACAGCTGTTTTGGAGGGCAAAAGAAAAATTCCAAGGTAAGAAGAGATGTTTTTTAATTTAGAGTTATTTAGTTAGTTAAAGTTATTTATCACTTTAACTTTGCTTTCATTTCATTTATATTGTGCATTTTTTAAATTTAACTAACGGACTCTGTTTGTTTTTTTTTTTTATTCTCACCAGGCAAAAAAAGAGAAACCCGCCTGTTTCACCTGTGAGAGAGGAGCCTGAACTCGCAGCTCCTGAGAAACACTCACATACTCACAGCCAGCCCGCCACAGAGATGTCCACTCGTGTCGGAAAAGACATGACAGCTTTTCTACAGAAGCTTAGAGACGCTGGACAGTGCAAACCTGCAAGGTGAGTTGAGATAAGAGCACCCCTTATTAATTTCTAAATAGTAATGGCCCCTTTATTTAAATACTCAAACATAAAATAATGAATTATCCCCTCATTTTTCTTCATTTTCAGGAAGTCGCTGTCACCTGTCAAAGTTCCCGCTCTTCCTCCTGAGCCAGAGGATGATTTCCTGATTTTGGAGGACGATGCACCGCTTCGGTTTGCAATCCCAAGTAAAACTGCCACCAGTAGGAGACAGAAGCTGAGCAGAACTTCCAGCACAGACAAAGACACTTCAGCTGACAAGGGGACGAAGAACAGCCCGCTAGAAACTGCACAAAAAGGGGAGGAATCAGAAAAGGCAAACGCCAAAGTGGGAATTCAGCCTGTTAATCAGAAAATGAAGAACAAGAAAGGGAAAGACAAGAAGAATGAGGTGACTGGACCTGATAATGATAAGAATGAACTGAACACTCCTGAAGATCTGACTGCAGGTGATTTGGTGGACCAAGAGAAACCAAATAAAAAGAAACAACAGCGACTCAAGAAGATTCCATCAAAAGAGAGCGACAAGGCACAGGTGGAGGAGTCTAAAGACACAGCCAGCAGGGAAACTGAAGAAGAAGGAAAAAAGAAAACTCAGAAGTCGTCTGAGCTGAAGAGCTCAAAGTCTCCAAAAGAAAATGCCAAGACGAGCAGGACTAAGTCATCAAAGGGGACCAGAAAAGTGAGGCAGGGATCTGAAGACATAAAGGACACGGTGTATGATGAGGCTGTGAAGGAACAAAGCCAGGAGGAGAACAATAAGAAGTATGTAGATGTTGAAGACCTGAAATCTCTTTCAGGTAAGGACCTCCCATCTCAAAGTCCTGTCCTATGCATTCACAATGAATCTTTCTACTAGTCATTATAAAATAATTTAATGTAGAGGTTTCCTCCTACTCCTAGTCAAAGGAAAATATATTATATAAGTAATAATAACATATAAGTAATCCAATCATTTAAAACCAGTATCAAAGCTTCTTCAAAGCATGTGACTGACCTCATATATAATGGACTGTCTCTCTGTTCCACAGACAAAGAAATTATGAATTGTGATGCACAAACAGCAAAGGATGTATCAGGTGGAAAGGCTAAACGGAACCAACTGCCGGTCAGTTCTGAAGGGAGTTCATCTCAAGGAGGTCAGATTCTTGGGAAACGGAAAAGGAAACAGACCGGGCAGTGGTGGGCTTGCTGTCCTCAGAGCACGGAGGAGTCAAAGGTCACAGACATCCCGTCTACACTCAAGAAGTCCAAACAGCACCGTAAAGAGCCCAGCGCAGCAGAACCTTCACCTGCAAAGGCGAAGAAAGAAAGAGCTTTAAAGAAGCGAGATCAGGAACAGCCTGCGCCGTCATCCAAACCGAAGACAATTAATGCTAAAGGGAGGAAAACCACACGGAACAAAAACAGTCCTGCAAGAGGAGACACAGCGGACAAGACGAAAGCAACAGATGAATTATTAAACACACCTGAGACGGAGCAGAGTGAAGAACAGCAGCGGGAGGTTCCTGATGAAGACCTGGATCCCGTGCAGTCCAGCCCTTTGGTCTTTGCACACCTCAGTGTTAACTCAGGTGAGGTTCGACATGTTCAAAGTACTAAGGATTCTTTACTTAAGTAAAAAGTACCAGTACGTACCATTACCTAGGCTCCTCCAAGGTGTTATAAGATAAATCAATTTATTTTTTTAAACTTTTCATAACCTTTGGAACCCAACACATACATACACATTGAAACATGACAGAGAGGTATAACTAATGGTAATACTAACGTGTTTGCATTTGTAAGCAAAGCTTTGTTACTTAGTGAGACGTTCCATGTGTGATGTTTTACAGGGGATCAGGTATTTCACAGAGTCTACCCTCATGTCCCAAGAGAGAAAAAGTGCAGCACACCGGCGCACGTCTCTCCCAGAAAACGTCTGGAGCAGGTCAGGGCGGCGGAACCAGAGAAACGGAGGAGGAAAGCTCCTGGCAACTGGTGGGCTGTTGATAGCATGTCCGAGGACGTGGAGAGCATCTCATCACAACCTCAGCAGCTTTATGTCAAAGAGACCAAGTCCCGCAGGGACAGAAAAATGCAGTCTACACACTGCAGATCTCCTGGACTCGGAACTCCCAAAAATGGCAACTTGGTAGTCTCATCAAAACCACAGAGGGGAGCTCATGTGTCTCCGCTGAAACTGAAGCATCTGTCGGCTCCAAAGACCATCAAACGCTCTCTGGCTACGTTCAAAGACATTTTCACGTCAGGCGCAGAGACGCCGGCTGTGGTCAGCGGCAGAGGCACACTTCAGCATAACAAATATAATGTCACTGAGAGTCCTGTTGAGGAAGTTACTGATGTTGACTGTGTAACGCGCAGTAAGACCGATAAGGATGAACTCAGCATGGGTGTCGGAGAAGCCAGGAGCACACAGAACAGCCCCCCCAACGGCGAAACCCCACAGGACAGCAACTGTCAGCGAGGCAGCATGTGAGGAAAAGTTGAAATATTGACGCACTTTACCTTTCCCTCTTTTTGTCTGTGTATATGTTATATATGTTACTGTTTTTGGCAGGTTAAAAGACCTCAGAAGTGGACCGTCCTCTATGATTGTGATGGAACAGTATGAGAAGAATGACGACTCGAGTATGTTTTAAAACATTAAATGTACATAAAGAAAAAGTAGTCATGCTTTTTAGGTTGACATATATACTTTTTTTTCTCACCTTTTATTTTGAGTGGTTCCCATTGTCTTCTTTTAAAAAGACATGAAATTTTGAAGTGCAAACAGCACATACATCTTCCGTTGCGAATTATAAACCCCCATGATCATTCACATTTGGGTTCTGTTGTTAGCATTGACAGACTTGAATATGTGTGACGTGTATTGATCCTTGATTGTGAGGATGCTTAAATGGTGAACATTTTCTGTTTGATCACCAAAGCCATCTTTTATTTCAATCATTAACTTGTCCTTTTATGTTTACTTTGTTCCAGTTCTGCAGTCATCCGGGGTCGCTGCTGTGCTCTCTGTGTCAGATCTATGTGCTCCTCCTCTCAAACCGCTCATCCTTCAGCAGAAGGACAAGGACAACCTGGCAGAGTGGTTCAAGAGTCTCTGGTCTACCACTGTCAACAGTAAGAAAGATTTGTCTGACTTAAAAAACAAAAATAAAATAAAAAGCATGAAGGTCTTAATGCGTTTTCTCGACAAAGACGCTAATCAGTTTGTGTGAAGGGGCAGTATTGTCTATTAGAGAAACAAGGTCCACCAGGTTACAGAGGAGGTCACCTTTGGACAAAGTAATGACTCAGCATGTGCAATATTTTTATTTAAAGAGTATGTTATGTCTGTATTCTTTTGATTAGATTGCTTGTTTATAATGTAGAATCGTGATTTGAATCAGATCATGAAATGATTCTCATTAGATCTCTCCTTGAATAATCTTTGCTGTTTAATATGGTTGCAGATGGAGCTGAGATCACTCCAGACCAGTTTGACTGGTACGTCTATCAAGGCAGAGCTATCGGCCTCCACGTGGACCTGAACCACGGCACCATCTGTAATGGGAAGATCCTGTTGGGCTCCTACATGAAGAAGCCTCTCTGGGTGGATCACAGTGCCACAACAGTCAGTGAACAATGAGTTTCCCTTCTATCTGTCACACACATTCACGTTCTGTCCTTTCATACAATGAAGTTTCCTTATTTGCTGTCAATAGTGTCATTTGCTGTTATTCATTTCTTTCGTTACTGTGTTTCTTAAGGTCTTCAACTTATTAACAAGCTCTGTGATCGTAACCATCGATGGCAAGAAGTCCAACTTCAACCCAGGGCAATCCTTTATGGTGCGATCTGGTAAGAATATAATATCGTATACATTAATGCTGTGAATTAAGTATTAAAGTCTTATTGTTATACCTTTTTTAAAAAAATGTATTGTCACCTATGTGTTCTGTTCACACAGGGCATGCATACAGCATCCAGAACATCACTGCACAGCCTGCAGTCCTGTACTTTACCAGGGTATCAGCAGAAAGTTCAGACTGAAGCGACCGGGTGATGTTCCCGTGAAAGAGCTTCTTTAAAAAAAAAAAAACAAAACAAAAAAAACAGACTGGAAATGTGGGACATTTTTTCTATTTATATGGACTTATTAACTGAGGTGTAAATAGAAAAAAAACATTGGCTGTAAGTTTTTAATGACATTATTTGAGCCCAAACTAAGTGATTTGTTAAAACAGATTTGAAATGATTTGTAAATAAAGGACTGTACTTTTTGCTACTTTAACTTCATTTGGCCATTTCCTATGATATTGCATCTTTTGTTTTCAGCCTCTAGGGGGCAGTGTGTAGCTGTATTATTTTATACAGAGAGTTGTCAGTATGCTTTTAGTCAACATGCAAAAGATGGACCTTGTCTGTATTTAATTGTGTTCTTGGCTCCATTTGTTGTTAAATGTATTTTTGCATTGCATCTAAAATCTGATTTATTTATTTTTTCACGGCTCAAGAACTCTACACCTAGAAATGTATCTTCTGGGAAACAGTATGTGAATTTTTTAACAACCAAATATACAGGTGTGGAAGAAACTTTCAGATTCTGGCAGCAACATTGCAGTGGAAAGAAAGAAAGTTCAGAGACATATGTTTAAAGTATCAAAAGTAAAAATGCTTGTTATTAATTGTTATAATTTAAAAAGGTTCAGCACTAATGATGGGGTTATACTGAGGGTTGCTCGTCCACTGGTGTTTAGAGATGGAGGAACATCATCAAAAAAATAGACTGGAAGCTACTTCCCGCATACTAACTATCTATAGAAATGGCACCCATTATTTCTTCTGTTGAAGTCACACTCCTCCAATTTTACACTAATGTGTAATATAATATTGGTTTAAAAAAATATGCAACTGCAAAATCTAAGGCATTTTTAAGACATCTCTTCTTCGGGCAAAAATAGGGAAAAGTTTTCAGACAGGTAGTAATATTGCTCAGTGTTGTATGTATCACTCGTCAGTCCCTGTTCCCGTCATTCACTTGGCACAAAACTGATATATAAAAAAATATCCTGATTCAAACAGCAGTTTGTCAGTTATATTTTAAGGCATAGACACTGTTTCTGGCTGACATACCAGAAACAGTGCCGTTTCCCACACCAGTACAACACATATCCTCCGTTGGGCACTAAGTCATACCCACTACTCCATCATGAAACATTTACTGACCTACTTCATGAAGTCTGTTACATCCCCCCCCACCCAACTATTGAATAGTTCATGACACACCGATACCAAAATGTTTCTTAAGCAAGAACCTTGGGATTGTTTTCTGATAGCTGAGTAAACCTTGACCCTTTGCACAGCGGTTTAGCTGTTACTTAATAATGTAATATATAGTTTGTGTGACTGTGAAAATACTTTACTACTTATTGTTTAAGCAGGGCCTTCTATTTAAAAAGTCTTGTTTCTGCAGGCTACAAAATGTCCATCACTGGTGCAGACTCCCCTACAGAGCCCCTCAAATTAAACTAATCAACATCCATGACTTGAATACAAAACAAAGGAATGCAGTCATTACCACAGCAGAGGTTCCAAAACAGCCCGCTGTGCCGGTTTGTTAATTCATCACCTCTGAATGTCTAGTTGTAGCTGTGCTTGGTGCTCCGGCAGCCTGACTTGCCTCGGGGCAGGATCTCCTTCAGAGAAGCGGATGCTGCTGCTTCAACCACCAGAGTTTACGCCACACTGGTCTCCAAGGATTTTAATTATAAACCATGTCGACGGTCCAATATGCTGCCCGTAAAACAACATTTGTGCAGTCAGTGCAAACGGTCGAGATTCATCAACCAGTTCCTGTCAAGGAGGAAAAGAAAAGGGGGCTGAGTAAATTGTTTGGTGGGAGATTTCATGTTCAGAATGAAGTTGCTTTTTTTTTTTTGGAGTGAAGGTGATTTTCACTTACTCCGTGTTGTTCCGGTGACATTAGAGCCCACTTGGTGAATGAATAATCTGTATCCTTTTACTGTTGCAGGACTGTGAAAGGTTCCACAGAATCTTGATCAGTCAAAACAACGACTGCTTCAAATGTGTTGGTGGACACAGGTGAAATTGTGTTCAGCCAAGTCGAGCCTCCATTTAGTCTTTTTTCTTTGACTGGATGGCTCATTCTGTGAAGTTAAAGGAAGGATTAAAAATGCCATTTTTGGAGGGTTCATTAAGACACATGGGAATGTCACCTATTTTTGCAGGTATTTGGTGACCTGATGTCTGAGGAAAACTGTTATTCCAACTCATCCCGAGGGAGATGTGCACAGATCTGTGAAGTGAAAGAAACGGCTTCACTTGAGTTAAAGTGAAAGAGCAGAATCCCATCCCTGGATAAATTGGTTCAAGTGTTGAGAATACGACTGAATAATGGATTCCTGAGAGTCTGCCTCACATGGAGCGCAAACTTAGCCTTCACTGAAAAAAGGCACTTTTTTAATTTGACTCGCATCGCCATCTCTTAATGCATCTGACATCTGAAAGAGTAATGCCTCATTTAACCACCAGAGATACCATGCTCACCTGGTTTTTACTCCTCATAGGGGGAATAAAGTTGATAAAGTTTCATCCCAACTGTCAAGTTGAGACAGTGAAAAGATTGTTTGTTTGTTTGTTTTGTTTGAATATGCAGATATCACTCTTGAAAAAGGAAATCATTCCTCCTGGGGTGTAACCAAAAACAGCAGTTAGTTCATACTGAACTCACTGAAAATGCTGCTTCAAGCCTGCTCCCGAGATATGAATAAGCTCTCATGCTGATGTCAGTCCAGTAAGAAAGTCTGGTTTGGTTTGATTTCCTTTTCAAAGTGCTGCAAGATGAATGAAGAACTTATCAGCAAACAGCTTTTACTGCGAAGAAAATATCGAGACTCTTTATTTACTCTTTTTAAATCAGCAATTTCAAGGCAAAAGATCATATAAGCCACTTCAGCTCTGCCAATGTTGACATTTCTGAATAACAAGTTCAACTCACTGCCTTGTAATCCCCAAATTAAAGCAGCAGGAAGAAACAGTATCAGTGAGAAACCTGGCCACTCGTGAGCACATTCGGTAATTGGAGAATATTAATTACACTGTGTTTGCCTGTACAGAGGTTTGCATGCCATGAATTCATTTGACCACACAAAGGTTATACAAGTTTTCTGTGATTAGTCAGATTCTCAGCTCTTGGGACAGACTTCAAGCATTGAGTATGATTTCCTTCCTTTGTTAAACTTGGCTCTGAGCATTTGTTTGGGGGGCTACACTCCTGCGAGGGAGCACAAGAGCCAATAACAAACTCTTTACCGTGAAGGTGATGTGTGTTCGGTTGTGCTCAATGAATCATCCTCTAACAATCCAGAAATTCTTTTAGGTTCAATTGTTTTTTAATGTTTCATTTAAAATTTCTACACAATGGCGCAATTGCTTTTGGAGGTCAATTAAAGTTATTTATTTAACGGTATTCGTGCAACTAATACACACAGATATGCAAACAAAAGAGCTTCATTCAGGCTGAACTCTGCAACATCCTTCTACCCCTGATGTGTCGGTTTACATTCTCTGTTACACCCTAGAAGATACTGGCGACAGTGCAAACTGGAGACAACTGGACTTTGTACAAACCTCTGAAATGTTAGTGAGGATTTCATTTATTAATTATCCAAATGACTTTTCCTGAAGAGTCGTTTCAAGTGGTTCATACAATCAATGACGCAAACAACCACTATGCAATGTGTGAGAAAATTCTCTTTACTCCACAAAAAATTGAAAGACTGTTTCCGCGTCGCAGTATTGTCGACATACTGTACTTTATGGCTTGAACTTTGAGTCTGTTTATGGGTGGAGCAGAAAACTGGTCATTTTTTGCAGCATTTGCACAGGAGGTCTGTCTGGTTATGTGTTGCAGCTGTTCACAGTGAGCATACAGCAGAGTTATGTCTGAAGAATGAAGCAGCGTGATAATGCCACTGTTCACTCATGTTGACAGGTCGAACAAGTCTGGATTAACAACTGAGCAAAGTGGGGAATTGAGGTCCCATGGCACTGTCCCAAGAGGGACTCCAGTAATTTTACTTAGTTTTGAGGCGTTGTCTCACTGAAGATCCTTATCAAAATCTATATTTAGTACCTTCAACATTTCAAGTGATATTATTTATTATTCACCTTCATTTAATTGCACAAGAACATAGCTCTCCCAAGTCTGTAATTTGGCAAAACAAAGAATCCAGTTGTTAAATGGCCACAAAGCAGCCAAATGAACGATGAATGAATTTACTTGGGTCGCAATGAAGTTTTTCTTTTTGGGCAACTTCTGTTCTGTTCAATGTTCTCATTTTTTTTAAAACACAAATTAGTGTCAAATACCACCTTTTTTACCAAGACATTTCTTCGTACATTATTAGTAAACTGTGGCTCCATTAAATAAAGTGGTGCTGTCAACACTTTATATTACAGCACCCACTCTGTATTCTAACTGGGCAATTTAAGTATTAAAAGGAGAGAGCAGCCACACATTATATCACAGCCCACATACCTTATTATGATGGTGTATTCAAGAGAATTAAAATAATAATTACTAGGTCCCTGATAAAACACTAAATTACACATAATCTGTGTTAAAAAGTGCACTGCATAATGAATGCAAACTAAAGCTTTTTGCATACACTCAGAGGATGACGCACAATTTGGTCAACACTTTATGTGATTTAATGACTTTTTTTTGGAACATGGGGAGATGGAGACAGCGATTTGACTGAAATGGGTGTTAATTCATTCTAAATTGGTCTTTATATATCTAGATGAATGGCAAGATAATAACACAATGACAGCAATATATTCAGTGTGTCTAGCCAGAGCTGTATACGTTATTTTTTTCCAAAAACAGAGCTAGCATAAAAAAAAATAAATAAATAAACAGACAGACACATTGTTTCATTAAAAAAATGTGTTATGGATGTTTAGATTTAGAATATATGCCTGCAAAAGTGGTTATGTCTCTTAGCATTAGCCTATTAGTTTGTAAATGGAGAGATCACTGTGAGACAATAATCTGTCTCTGGACCACTTTCCTTTAATGATTTGTCTCACTCGTCAACCACCCAACCTCAGCTCAACTCAGTCCTGACACATCTACCCACTATCTCCCTTGTTAACTGAGTCCTGGTGTTTTTGATTCTCTGCTGCTGCTCATGGAGGAGGTTTGTGATTTATGTTGGACCTAAGCTCCTCTTGAGAAAGAAACAAAAATGAATTATAAGAGATACAGTAGAGCACATGTTCATGGTTGCAGTCTTGATGAGGCTTCTGGGAGCAAAAACAGCTATTGAATCTAAAATTCCAATTATGTTTTAAAATGTCCTATATTACACTGATTTTCTTCTCCTTGCTGGACAGCAAAGTGTTGATTTGGGGCTAAGTCTGTGTGCTGTAATGTTAGACAGTAATGGATGGTTGAAATAGCAAAGCGTAGCCAAAAGGGTAAAAGGTCACTGAGATAGCTAAAAGTAATGAAACAGTTGAAATCGTTAGCTAAACGTAATGGATGGTTGAAATTGCCAAGATATGACCTCTGTGTCCTCAGAAACAACCCAGTCGGAAAAGTGTGAAAACTATCAGACAGCAGGATCCTCTTTTCAGCACAAGAGAACCGTTTTCCCCTACTCCCTTTCTAATCCAATCTGCATTGACAAAATGGTGTGCTAAATAAATCATTTTCAAAATATCAGATGCTTGTGGTGGCAGTCAATTTCACTTGAATCTCACCCGTCCTTCCACTGTGATCCGCACAAATGTAAGTTGTGACACACGGCATGAAGTTCCCCCCTGCTGTCTCAGATGATTGAAAATTAGTTGTTGATTTCCAATAGTTTCCCACCAGCAGTGGCAGCAATTTACTCTTCTTTTTCCAACACTGCCCTTATACCTTTTTAGCCTGATTTTGTTTTAGTCTCTCTTGTTAGTGTCATTGCAGTGGACCACCGGCAAAAAAACAACTTTATTTATCTCTCTGTGTGTCTGTGCATTTTTGTGGGGTGAAAAAGCAAGAGAAAACTTTCAAAAAGTCCTTATAACTAGAATGAGAGATAGAAAAGAAAAGAGAAACACTTTAAACAGAGTTTTCTAATATAGCGGTTCTCAACCATGTGCTGCTGAGATCCATAGGATTTTAGTTAAACCAAAAACATAGCTGTTTGGCTGTGATGGCTGAGAGGAAGTGCTGTCTCAGCATGGGTGTCTGTTTCTTCCAATTTGTGTGTCCACCCCCCACCACCACCTTTGAGATTGACTGCCCCGCCCTCATATGTTCCACCTGTGCTTAGTTGGCCTTCAGTCTCTGCCAGTTTGTTCTGTTTTGTTTTTACTGTTTCTGTGAGTTTTTGGTTTTCTATGTTTTGCATCTGCCTGCCACTCTGCCAGCTGGATCACAGTAAGCATTTTCCTTTACGTGAAATATCCTACCTGCTTCTAAGACAACTGCTCTGTCAGAGGGTATTAGTGAAGGGGTGAATGAGAGGCAAAAAGTAATGGATTTTGTCTTTTCATGTGATGACAATAAAAACAATATAAAATAATTCCAGCCTTAACTTTTGAAATGAAATTTCATCTTATACAGTTAACGCCAACTGAAGGGTGCGTGATCATCGCCATAGTTTATGAGCTTCAGTTAATCGGAACTTTCACTGAAACTCAATAAATCTGTACTTGTGTCTAACCTTGGATAAGGCCTATAAATGAGAATGAAAAGCACTGGTAATTGAAATGTGGCCTGTTCTGTCCATGGAAACAAAGGTTTCTTTTTTCATAAATAGCAAAGAAAACATAAAGGCTTTTCATTCATTTATTCCTTTGGACAAACTGAGCACTGCTTTTAACCTTCATGTAGTATTGTTAAGATTGTTATTTTGTTCTTAAGACTGATATTAAATTCATTCCATACAAATATTTTTTCAAAGGCACTATTTATTGGCAGCTTGCATTGAACTTGTATTTTGAAAATATAGACCTTCATAGGATATAAAGGTCACAGCTGTGTGTGACGCTGTTACCCCTGAAATCCCCCTAACAAACTAGGACGCTGAAAACTAGCTACTGACGTCAGGGTAGACAAAATATCAACTGATTTCTTATCAAATCCAGTACAGGATCACAGACAAAAATTCCAAAATGAAAAACGCCTTCTCTGCAAGTCCTAATAAAAAAAAAAAAAATGAAATCGTACCTCCATGAGGTGGTGTTCATTCAGGTGTAAGGTATTGGGTTACGTTGAAAGACAACATGTCATCACTGCTCTCAGTGGAGCACAGTGAGAGGGGCTTTACATTTATATGTTAACATTGTCTCTTTGCTGCGCTCATGTTTTTTCCTTTCAGACTGATCACAGTCAATCTTAAACATTACTTCAGTTTATTTTCCACTCCACCCTGGTTCAATTTAAAGTCAGATATCGAGTTCTTTCGGTACATGCATTGTGATGTGGAAACCGACAATGTTATTGCACAGTGATTTAGTGAATTAATCATCCTAGCGGTGTGCACGATCTCCCAAGTGGATCAGGGCTCCTCCCCCTGCATCTCACTGTTAATCTTCTGCTGAGACAGGACTGAAAAAAATTATGCCTGTAAATTCATGGGGGGGTGGGTAGATTTCAGCAGGGTGAAGTACTGCCTCACACACATCAAGCTATGACCTTATATCCTATGAAGGTCTACATTTTCAGCATGTAAATTCAATGTAAGCTGCCAATAAATATAGTCTTTGAGAAATACTAATCCACATTGGTTATGTGGCTAAATGAGATGTTCACAGTTGGAAACTGAGGCAGGATGGTCACAGTCAGGTTTATTTCTGGCTACAATCAAAGTTGGGGAGCTGGCACCCTGTGGAGGGATGTTGTCTTGTCAGTCAGAGGCTGTTAAAGCAGGACAGCCCGTTCTCTCTGTCGCCTTCATAAAGCCACCAATTAGTTTAAAAGCTCTGTCGAAATTCCCCCTCCTTCACCTTGTGAATATGACATTTGTACCCAGATATAATGGTGTTGAAAAGCAGCCAGTGGACTTTGAAATCCAGCCGTGGTCTGACAGGTTAAATTAATCTACAGCAGATACTGACTCAGCCCTCTCAGGTAGCTCTGCCTTCTGCATACTGATTCAAGAGTTTGAGATAAACAATGAATTTTATGAAAGCTTGGGTCGTTAAAGAGCAAGAAATGTCCCTCCACTGCTTTTTAATGGTAGATTTAAAAAAAAAAAAATTCTGAAAAGAAGCAAAAGGAAAAACACACCTGACATGATTTGCACACTCTGTTCTCCATCATCACATTAAGTTATTTTACGATAAGGTGGTACAATTTGCTATCTCCGCCTGCCTTCTCTTCATGTTTTTCAGGTCGTGATTTCCGTTATTTCCCACGATGACTTTTGACAAGCACCAATGAGTATGTCAAACTTGTTGCCTTCAGCTTTGTGTTACAGGTTTTAGCTCAACAGGCAAGTGCAGTAGTGAGTTTTTCCACTTCAGTGTTAAAGTTCTCACTCATGAATGCACGATGTCTTCTGGCTGTGTTGCATTACGGTCTGATTAACGTCACAGGCAGTATCGATTTTTTTTTTCCCCTTTGTGCCTTTTGATTCTAAGAAACTTAACAACAGATAAAGGACCTCAACAGTTGATGTTTTACAAGTTATTCTATTCAATTTTGATTTGTGGTTTGTAATGGAAACATGATGATGTGATGATGTTTGGTGAGTTGATGATGGGAATTAAAAAATATAAGCATCCAACCACACAAGTACATTGTCAGGAGCTGTTTTAGAGCAATGCAGATTTGGTATTTGTAGCTTGTTTCTGGCTTCAGATGTTTTTGTCATTGCTTCTGCTGCCTGTGTTGTGGACAGTTTTTTTTTGTCCTCATAAGAAATGAGGGAAGGGTTCCAGATAATTAGCCAGGAAATTGTATTGTTTTTGTGACATGTGACATGCCCAAAATGAAACTTTACTGATCAACAGCAGCTGGGCTTATCATTTCTTGGCAGACATCATCAGCATTCCACTCACTACACATTATATTTTGTGGGGCCAGAAACTACCTTAAGATACCTGCCTTAGAAGGTTATTCAGTTTTGTTAAGCATAAATGACTGAAACATGTGTAATCTGTAGGTCCTTAGTTGACCACTGTATGTGCAGGGTGTGTTTTTGCTGCACGTAAATGGTAAATGATACTGTTGGCAGTAATTGCATGGGAGGTTTCTCCCATGAGATGAGGCTGTGGTCCTTATTGTGAGTGTGTGCTGTGAAGCATAGCCCAAGGTAAATGCACAAAACTGTGTAGTTTGTATTACAGGAAATCAATGCTACGGCTGAAGCTGCCGGCTGATGTTTGGCACTTAAGTCAATTGTAGCTGCAATCACATGCAATGGTGGGAACATTTGTTATGCTTTGTGTTTGGGGGGGGGTTGTCCTAAGGCAATCACCACAAGGCTATCAACCAAAGGTTGAACATTTTTTTGCATAGAGAATTGTTGGGAATATGGTTGAAACATAAGTCCATATACCCGTGTGACAAAAGGTTACAGGCTACAAAAATGTAAAGAAAGTGTTTTTTTATGTATATATATAACACCTCCATGGTTAAGGTTTGGTTCCATCTGCAATGACTGACTGTTCACTTGGGGACAGTGCAACAAGCAGGAACCCCAGACATTTTAATTAACTTAAGGAGTGGATATGACATGTATCTCAAGGCCAACTCATGGCCCTATTCTCGTTAATAGGTCACGTGCACCTTTCCTTTTCTCTTTTTAAAAACTTTTTCAAGTCGTTCATCCAAATACAACCAACAAAGGAGCACTTCTTCTTGTTATCAGGAGGTTGTCATCATGTTGTCTAGTGTGCATCTGTGGAACACATCGATTGCAGTATGAATAGAAACGCGTCTGTTTGAGCTTAAGTGGAATTAATGAACAGGTTTTTAGTCAATAGTTGGCTTTGTATAATGTTGGATTTATATATCCAGCTGATACTGAGCAAAATTATTAGTTATGTTGCCTCCTTGTGTATGCAAGTCCAATGTTCCTCCTTTCTTTTTTATCTTTGTATCTGATCTCCACCAACTCCTATTATCTCGGCAGTTAAATGCTCGGCTGTGATCATTTGCCAGTTGCTCCTTTTGTCCGTCTGCCGTTTGATACTGGGGGTAGTGTTGCTACCTGCTGCTGCTGGAAACAAGACAGATGAGAGGCCTGAGACTGAACCGACACTAAAGTAGCCATACCCCCCCACACACACACAACAATAAAAAATGCTAAATGCTATGTCATCCTTTGTGATACAGAAGTATTGATCCACTGCTGATGAAGGTAGATGTTGGTCAGGGGTAAAGATTAAAAGTGTTAACTGCCTTTTGTTTCTGACACACAACAGCTGGTTTATACACAATGATCGGAAGTCACTTGATAGTAATATTGATCATAGGTTGTTTTAAGCATGACAGGTCTCAGTCGCAAGCATTCCTCTCTTGATCTGAGGGATGCTTTTCTCCCGATTAAACAGAGGTGCTTGCTAACTATTAGTTTCATTTAGATTCAGTTTTTACCTCTGACTGTTGAAGTCCTTGAATGCAATCACTCTTTACAACTCAAAAAAAGAGGGTGCAATGATGAGAGCCGGCATTAACAGTGATCCAGAAGCAGGGAGCTGTAAATTTGCACCGTGCACATCTTCTTGTGTGACCACAATTGAAATGACAGGTAGCGCAAGTAATCTTCCATCCCTGAAGTTAAGCTGCGGGGGTTTTAACTCATGGTGATGGTGGGTGCAGATTGGTAGGCTTCATTACATTGAATGAAGTCCATGACTGCCTATGTGCAAAATGAGAATCAGTGTCAAATGCATTTTTATTTGAGGTACTGCAAAGTATCTCGATGTTCTTTGCTAAACTCAGTCTCATTGGACACCTTTCATGTAAGCAGTTGGTTTGTGCTAAGACTCTGGTTGGAAATTTTCAAATTGCACAATTGCAGTGCTGAATGAAGGTGTATGACTGAGTTTATTATGAAATGTTGTGTTTGATGAATAGCAATTTCATACACAGCTGGAGTCAAGTGCGGTGCAAGTTAATATTCTGACTCTCTGTGTGAGCTCTGCCATGTACTGTGGAGAAGAAATGGTGTGGTCAGTATTTCTATCCACAAAATGAATTCTCTTGTGAATTAATACATATGGAATCATAAATTTGCATCAGTATTCTGTAGGGATTTGTTGTAGATATGTGATGTTAAATTAACATATATTTTCTCACTCAGGTGCCGGTCCTGCTGGTGATGGTACATTTTTGGAATGAGATTCAGATCCTAATGGATGGACACTTCTGAATTTCAATTAAATTAATCTGGTTTGCAGAGGTCTGTTGGATTGAAACCAAGTGGAAGATGCACTATGGAAGTGTTTTTTAAATAGAAAAAAAGTTCAATTTAAGATAATGAATGAGGAGCGTGGCACATGTGGAGAGGAAGAGAGCAGAGATTAGTGCGTTATTTTTGTTTTTTGTCTGGACCAGGCCCAGAAGGATGTTAAAATATTTAAGCAGCACGCTATGTTCAGAGCTTATTCTCTGGCATCAAAACAATATTGATCTATGATGTCATCGGACTAATCCAATCAGTGTGAAGATGACAGCACCAAATGACGTCTTGTTTGACGTTATGTAGTAATGTTGCTTTCAAAAAGACACTGCATCCTTTACAGAACAGCTGACTTTACATGTGCTGTTAAAACGGACTGTATTTTTTAAGATTTTTTTTTTGCCACTTTCTTTAGTTTTCTTAATAAATTCACTCTGAACTGTTATGAAAGCAGGCAGTAAGCCATGCCAAGTACCCTAATCGTGAAATTGATTTTGTTTTTAAAACATTGATTTTTCTCTGCTGGAGTGAGGAAGATGAGGTGAGGCGTGCTGTTTTCAACTCGCGCCTGAGTAATTTAGAGGGGAGTTTATTCAATGGATCAGATTGAACCCTTTTAATCTAGTCTCTTGCTAATTAAGCTAACACGCTGCAGAGGCCTCAGTCAGTCAACAACCTCTAAGGTACTAATTCAATACACCTGACTGATATGAATGTGGTGAAACCCTGGCATTATGATATTTAGCTGCTCCTGTAATTTGTTGATGCAGTGCTCCACTTCATTTTTCAAGCAGAAATGCCAAATACTCGCTAGGCTACAACTTTTCTAATGTGTAGATATAGGCACAAAGATAAGATGTCATCATATACCTGATCATTGATTTAGTTCAAACACCTCTATTATGGAATAGGGTTTTTTTGTTAATAGTTTCATTTATTGATTTTCCATCCTGCCTTTTTTATTATGAAGCCTCTCTCAGCATGCACCAGGCAGGGAAACACCGTGGACATGCTGCTGCTGCTGTATGACAGCTCTGCTTTAATTATATTGTTTAGTTATTGAGTGTAATGACATCTATTAACCAACTACTGCCCCTGAAGAGCCTTGATTCTCAAGATCAACACTGTGACTGGCAGGTTTGAAGCTACAAGCAAATGCAAGCAAGATTCATTCTCACTCCAGAGAATATAAATGTCTCTCAGTAAATCTATTCACTGAGCCACAGGCTTGCACCAGCTGTCTGGTGGCCAGGCCTCAACAAGCCTGCAGTCAATTTTTTTTGTTCCCCACAGACAGACAGCCTGCAATGACCTGGTACTCCCTACAGTGATGCAATTACATTAGACAATCCCATAAGCATGTGTGTTTCATATCTGTTCAAAACAGAAAAACACTGGACTTTGAAATAAAGGAATATCATTTGGAATGATGCATCGTGCTACTCATGCCACTCTTATGGATGCAGATACAGCTAGAGGAAATTCACTCTGTTGGTTGAAACTGAAGAGGCTGCAAAGAGGCAGAAAACAGAGTCACTCACTGTGGCAAGTTGTTGTGTTCACATTTCAAGCTTACATGCGCAATGCTTCAACTCATTCTCCTACTGACTCATTAAACTTTCTGTTAGAGAGTGGACACCATTGAGTCCTGGCTGATGATTCACCTCAGGAGGTTGTGCATGACTGTTGACGCAACTGTTGAAAGAAAAAAGAAAAGGACTGCATAAGGCCATTTTAGGATTTGTTTATTTTCAGCATATCTGAAAGTGAAGTGATATGGCCACAACCCAATGTTGTGATGAGCAGGATTAAGTTATTAGAAAGATGGTGACTCAGATAGATGTCTCATTTATTTTAGGAACACTAAACGAAAGTAATCGCATTTTGTAGGACATTCACAATTATGTAACTGAAGAAGAAAACGGAAAGAGAGAGACACACAAAAATTAGAATTATCGCATTTTCGATTTATACACAATCATATGAAAGTGAAAGTTTCACATTGGATGGTGTTGATAAATATCTCAATTGTATTATTTTCCTGCATTTAGTGTCCTCAAAGTTCAGATTGTCTTCAGTTTGAAACCACAGTAAATCAAGGTAAAAATAAAAATAATAAAAAATAGTTGAACTAAAATAGACTGACATGGACTGATTGAGATGGTCTCAAAATGCCAATACCCGATGTCTCAAAGTGGCATGTAAGCTGGTGGTCCATCTTCAGGTATTGTACGTGCCAGATGAATTGTTCGGAGCAAGGCCAGACTCAGATTTATTGCTTGAGTTCAAAAATCATTTAACTTTCTGTTTTACAAATTCTCTCTGGAGTCATTTTTCTTCTTGTCTCAGTTGTCTGCTGCCAGCCTGATGCTCTTGGACTTCTCTGATTCCCTGCAGGATAAAAAGAAGTGTAACTCACCAGTGGACCTGACCGACAGCAAACTGGTGTCAGATTTCATATTAATATTTGTACTGCAGGAAGACATTCACTTTATCAAATTTGGCAGCAAGTGTTTTTT